>JARQOD010000002.1:105095069-105138920 GCA_033576555.1 Oophaga sylvatica
TGCACATTACCACCCTCCTTCCCTAATAGGGGAATCGTGGATCTTATAGATTCCATTTTGAATCTTTTGTATCTTAACCATCTCTTTAGGGGTCTGAGGTTTTTATGGTTCTGGATTCCCCTGATGGCTTTAACGAGAAGAGGGTTGAGTAATGCCCCCTGCCTTCTTCTTGAACGGGTCCTGGAACAATTGCTGCTACCTCCTAAGAGGTCCTGGATATTGGACTACATAGGGGAGGCTGAAACGAGACGGGAGCTGGTTACGAGAAATCTCTCTGGAGGCAGAACATTGAATTAGATTCTGTACCCCTGAGAGATCACCTGGAGGACCCAAGAACTTCTGAAATCTCCTGCCAACCTTCCAGGAACCCGACTAGACGTTCCCCTACCCAGATGACGTCATTTCCTTCAGGAACCTGATCCTGAGAAGATGGAATCTCTATTCCTATCTGTCTCCTCCTCTTTGTGATAGCTCCACCTTCCCCCTTGTAGTCTGTTTTCTGACTAAAACAGCACCTACGAAAGGGCTGATATTTCCTGCGCTTTTCCTCAGGAAACCCCTTTTCGTCTGAGGCTTTCTCTAAAATGTCATCGGGCGGGTCCAAAAACCTTCCCCCCCTGAGAAAGGAATAGAGCAAAGCTTGTTCTTTGATTGCATGTCTCCTGACCAGCTCTTTAGCCAGATGGCTCTTCTGGCTGCATTGGACAGATACTGACTTCTGGCAGCAAATCTGATAGACTCAGTAGAAGCGCCTGCCAGAAAGCCGGTTGCCAGCTTTAGTAGGGGAAGAGATTTTAGGATAGACACCCTAGGAGTCTTGGCTGTTAGATGCTCCTCTAGATCATCTACCCACAAATGCATAGAACGCGCTACTGCTGTTGTTGCTATATTTGTGTGTATGAAGGCCACCGAACTTTCCCAGGCCCTCAAGAGCCCATCCATTTTCCAGTCCATAGGCTCCTTTTAGAGGAGTCTTCAAATGGAATAGCCGTTCTTTTGGATACCTTCGCTGTTGGGATATTTATTTTGGGAATATCTTCCCAGGCTTTCACCTCCTCAGAATCAAATGGCAGACAAAGTCTAAAGTCTCTGAGAATCGCAAGTCTCTTTTCTGCGTCTTCCCACTCCTCTAAGATCATTGCTGCCCCGAGGAGTTTGTCCGTATCCATGGACAAAAACAAATATCTTCTTCCCTTCTCTGGGGGGATCCCTGCTTGCTTCCTCCAGCTCCGATTCGGAAAAGGCATCTTCCGAAGAAGTGTCAGATTCCCTCAGTCTCTTTCGGGACTGCATGGTTTGAGGGTTTACCAGTCCTGACACTGAGGCCTGCACCTATGCAGCATCAGTAGTAAAAGATAGAATGTTAAAAAAAAAACAAAAAAACCTTGTGATATTCTCACCTTCCGCAGGCCCCCACAGCCTTCATGGTCCTTACCGATGCTCCCGGCAAATCCCGTTCCCAGTGAATACTTGCGACAATGACCCCAGATGATGTAGCATCATGCTACGAGGTAATTCGCGCAAGGCATCACTGGGAACGGGAGTTGCCGGGAGCATCGGGAAGGCTGCGGAGGCCGCTGGAAGGTGAGAATTTTTTTTTTTTTTTTTTTTAACAGGGATATGGTACCCAGGGCCTGCAGGAGAGTCTCCTCTCCTCCAGATCCTGGGTACCATATGCACATGAACCGCTCACTCTGCGTATAGTGGACATATCCACATGCGGAAAGTAAGCGATTCAATGCATTCCTATGGCGGTATAATCGCCACGATTCCACAAAAAGAATGAGCATGCTGCGAATTTTTCAGCGATGCGATTCCACCGCGGAAAAATACGCATTAGCATAGCTATGCGGAATCCCATAAGATGAGTTGCGCTGTTAGCGTTTTTGCGGCAAAAACGCTAACAATCTGCAACATGTGCACATTACCTAAGCTCTACAATGGAGGGGGGGGGGGAAGGTTGAAGAAAAAAAAGTAGGTA
The DNA here is from genome assembly GCA_033576555.1 of Oophaga sylvatica. Classification (NCBI taxonomy): domain Eukaryota; kingdom Metazoa; phylum Chordata; class Amphibia; order Anura; family Dendrobatidae; genus Oophaga; species Oophaga sylvatica. The sequence goes on from JARQOD010000002.1 coordinate 105,097,051, forward strand.
TTACACCTACCGGTAATTATGTTTCCAGGAGGCCATCCTGGCAGCACCATGGGACGTCCTCCTCCTCCTTGCCGGGACAGGAAACACACGAGAGTTTATAAGGCGGTTTTGAGTAGAAGCTACTTTTGGGACAAAAGCTGGATCTAGTCTTAAGACTATCTCTTAGCTGTAGTAATTGCAACTAAGAAGGCCGCTTTCCTAGTAAGAAGGGATATCGGCATATTACTGCTCTGAGTGTATGGATCCTTACAGAGAGCCCTAAGGACCAAAGTCAGGTCCCAAGGTGGGAGGCTCTGTCTAATAGTAGGGCGCAATCTTTGAGTAGCACGGATAAATCTAACCACCCAAGGGTGGGATGCCAATGAATAGTCAAAGAAAGAACTTAAAGCTGCTATCTGGACCTTCAGAGTGCTGGGTCTGAGCCCTTTATTGAAGCCTGCCTGTAAAAAATCTAATATCTTAGGCATATCAAGTGCACCTGCGACCAAATCGGACCTGCCACTCTCCAGACAGAACTGCTTCCAGACCTTAAGGTAAATTGCTGCCGTGACAGGTTTTCTACTGGCCTGAATGGTAGATATGACCTGGTCTGATAAGCCTTTAGCTCTCAAGATGTTCCTCTCAGGATCCAAGCTGAGAGATGCAGTCTCTCTGGTTTCGGGTGACAGATTGGGCCCTGGTGGATCACATCCCCAGACCGAGGAAGTTCCACCGGATTCTCCAGCGCCATGTCTGTTAGGAGAGAGAACCAGATCCTTTTTGGCCAGAATGGACTATCAGTATGACCGTAGCCTGATCTTCTCTGATCTTCCTCAATACGGCAGGAATGAGAGCTAAGGGTGGAAAAGCATACGAGAGATGTTCTACCCACTTCTGACTCCGAGCATCCAGACCTTCTTGAGCATCCAGCGGGTTCAGAGAAAAGAATCTTGTGGTCTTTGCATTTCGCCTGTTTGCAAACAGATCTATCAGAGGTGACTCCCACCGGCGACATAGGTCTCAGAAGATGTCCTGGTCCAGTTCCCATTCGGTCGGACAGATCTCTTTTCCTGCTCAAATAGTCTGCCACCACGTTCTGAGAACCTTCGAGGTGCACCGCTGTTAGAGACAGGACTGTATTCTCTGCCCACGTAAATATTTTTCCCGAGAGAACCTGAAGAGGTCGATGTCTGCGTCCCCCTTGGTGATTTAGGAACGAGACTGTGGTTACATTGTCTGAAAATATTCTGACGTGTTGGTGTCTGAGCCTGGTTCTGTTTCTTCTTAACGCCTCCCATACAGCGTATAGTTCCTTGAAGTTGGAAGATGTGTTCCTGATGTCTTACGGCCACCTGCCCTGTAGGATTCTGCCTTGCAGATGGGCTCCCCAACCCCACGAACTGGCGTCCGTAGTGACCGTTACGTAAGGAGAGGCGGACCATATTACCCCTACTCGAAGATTGCGAGACTGAGTCCACCAGGCGAGGGATTCTTTTACTGATCTCGGTAGAGATATTGATCTGTCCAGGGAAGATTGAGATCGATCCCATACTGCCAGAATCTCCCTCTGTAAAGGCCTTGAGTGAGCTTGTGCCCATCTGACGCAGGTAATGCAGGCCGTCATCTGCCCCAATACCTTCATGGCGTTTCTTATGGAACCTTGGTGTCTTCCCAGATCTTTTACCAGACTTCTCACCACCTTTTGCTTCTCTTCCGGTAAATATGAGATTCTGTCTCTTGAGTCTAAGAGAACTCCCAAGAAGACCTTACTCTGACTGGGTATTAGGTCCGACTTCTGCCAATTTATGGCCCAGCCTAACGATTCCAGAATGCTGATGCATCAGTCTCTGTGTCTGACGAGCGTCTCTTCGGATTCTGCCACAATTAGAAAGTCGTCCAGATATGGAACGATTATGGTTCCCAAGCTTCTTAGGTAGGCCACCACCTCCGTGACCAGTTTCGTGAATATTCGAGGAGCGGAGGCCAGCCCGAAAGGAAGACACTGGAACTGGCAGGTCTGGGTTGGTAATTCTATTGCAAACCGTAGGAACTTCTGAGACGACGAATGTATAGGGACCTGGTAATATGCGCTTTTTAGGTCGAGAGTGCACATAACTGCTCCTCTGTCTATGAGGTGGACTGCCGAGCGAACTGATTCCATCTGGAATCTTTTGTATCTGACCCAGCGATTTAGCGGTTTCAAATTTATAATAGTGCAGGCCTCTCCCGATGGCTTTATTATGGTAAACAGGGAAGAGTAGTGACCCTTGCCCACTTCTGCCTCTGGAACCGGAACTATTACTGAGCAGTCGATCATTTCCTGAAGGTTGAGCCACAGGCTGAGTCTGGAAGGACTGAAGTAGGGGAGACGTATTTCTCGGGGGGAGGAGAGTAAAGTTCTATGCGGTAACCTTCTGCGATGGTATTGCGTACCCACAGATTCTCTGTAATCTGGGCCCATTTTGCCGCAAATAGGCGGAGTCTCCCCCGATAGATATGGCGTCATTGTCTCTTATTCCTACTGTATGAACTAAAGAAGGCACCTTTGCTCTTCCCTGCCTGGGTTTGAGAACTCTTGTAGGATCCTCGATTTGACCTACTATGGGTTCTAGAGTCATAACGTTTTCCCTGAAAGGATAACCTACGAAAGGACTGGGGACGCTTAGCTTTCTCCTCTGGAAGCCCCTTCTTTTCATCGGATGCTGACTCTAGGATACTGTCTAAGGCTGGTCCAAACACCCTTACTCCAGAGAAGGGAATGGAACATAACTTGGTTTTAGAAGCAATATCTCCTGATCATGATTTCAACCAGTCAGCTCTACTAGCAGCGTTAGAAAGGGAACTGTTTCTGGCTGGAAATCTAACCGATTCAGCCGACATATCCGCTAGGAATGCTGTGGCTGATTTCATGATAGGAAGGGAGGCCAAAATGTCAGACCTGGGAACCTTATTAGATAATTGTTCTTCTAACTGCATTATCCAGATGGACATGGATCTAGCAACAGAAGTGGCCGCAATATTAGTTTTGATTAATGCCGCCGACGCCTCCCAAGCTCTCTTTAGTAAGATGTCGGCCATCCTGTCCATTGGGTCACGCAAATTAGATGAGTCTTCAAACGGGATGGCCGTCTTTTTTGCGACTCTGGCTATTGACCTGTCTATTTTAGGAATCTCTTCCAAAGCTTAATTTCCTCAGGGTCAAATGGTAGCCGACCCTTGAAATCTCGAGAAAGCACCAGTCGCCTTTCAGCATTCTTCCACTCTTCCAGGATCATGCTTTTAATATGTTCACTGACAGGGAATACCGTCTGCTTTTGAGCCATAAGACCGCCAAACAAAGTCTTGTCTAGACTGCGGTTTGGGAGTGTCCTCAATCTGCATGGTAGACCGTACAGACTGGATTAAATCATTAGTGTCCTCTGCCTGAAATAGGAATTTCCTACTCCGGTCCTGGACCTCAGGTGGAAGTTGTCCTTCCTCGTCGGAAATGGTATCCTCTATGTCTGATCTGTCCTCTGAACTGAAGTCCTGGACCCCTGGTTAAGTCTCCCACCTGGGTCGCTTACGTCCGGGAGAGCTAGGTGTCTGTTGCGATATAGCTGACAGACGCCTGGACCTCTTCCCGAATCAAGTGTCATATCTCCGTCAAAAGTGAGGGCTGTTCCTCCCTTAACACCTTGGAAGTACAGGTAGTACAGAGGGTCTTGTCATGGCTATCAGAGATCTTCACGTGGCAAACCGGGCATCTGGGAGACTTAGCGGATGCCTTGCCCGTCTTTTTACTGTTAGGGGGGCAGTCAGGGCTCCTTTGTCCTAAATGACATAAGAGTAGGGTCCGTCAGTATGTCAGTAACCTTAGGGACCTCTGGTCAGGGTGGTCTGCGCAAAGCGCATTTACCCCTCCCCCATCAGCCGCATCTGTCTCCATCAGGCACAAGGTAGGCTGTACACTATCCGGTGACCAGCGTCTGCCGCAGGACTCTCTTCCTGTAACCAGCAGCCTGCATTCCTCGGCGTTTTGATACTGGGCGCCGCCATCTTGTGACGTCACCAGAAGTGGAGAACCGGAAGTGACGCCGGCGCCTGTCGGGATCGCTCCTGGCGTCGCTATAGAGAACGCAGCGTTACCTGGAAGCGCCGAGCGCCCACAGAGACGACCTTCAGCGCTGCCGATCGCCACCAGGTCCGGGACGAGAGCCTCCCCCTGGGAGGAACATCCCCCTCCGGGAGCCTGGTCCTGCTCCCGGCCTTTGGGGCGGAGGGACTCCCCTCTGGGGAGTTTCAGCCCTGGGCCCCTTGACAGGGGGATGGATCCGATTGACTTCACGATCCCCCTGAGCCCGGTAAGACTCGTGCGTCCCTTCCATGCAGGGACAGGAAAAACACTGAGGGATAGGGGACGGGGTAGGCCTTATAAACTCTCGTGTGTTTCCTTTTCCGGCAAGGAGGAGGAGGACGTCCATGGTGCTGTCAGGAGGGACGTCCTGGGAAAAAGTATTTATTCAGCCACCAACTGTGCAAGTTCTCCCACTTAAGAAGCTTAGAGGCCTGTAATGGACATCATAGCGAGACCACAATTAGGTGTCAAAAATGAGAACAAATACAGAAAATCACATTGTCCGATTTGGCAAGATTTATTTTGCAAATTATGGTAGAAGATAAGCATTTTGTCATCTAAAAAAAAAATGCAAGATTTCTGGCTCAGACCTGTAATTTCTTTAAGAGGCGCCTCCGTCCTCCACTCATTACTGGTAGTAATGGCTCCTGTCTGAACTTCTCCATATAAAAGACACCTGTCCACAAGCTCAAACAGTCACACTCCAAACTCCACTATGGTGAAGACCAAAGAGCTGTCGAAGGACATCAGAAACAAAATTGTAGGCCTGCACCAGGCTGGGAAGACTGAATCTGCAATAGGCAAGCAGCTAGGTGTGATTAAATCAACTGTGAGAGCAATAAGAAAAAGAATGCTGTATATAAGTCCAGAAAGGTGATGGCTACATCTTAAAAATTGGCCAAAGCTGGTGACCGGTTCCCTTTAATAACTATGGAATACTTAATAACTTGGAATCCCAGTGATAGAGATTTTTTTTGTGTGGCACATTATAGTTTGATGGTAAATAGTTTTTTTTTATTTTTTTAATAAAGTCATACCATATCCCTTTAATCTAGATATGAGGTTTTTCTATGGTATGACTAACATTTCCCTCATAGCTGATTTACATCAGCACCATTTGTAAAGTGTTATTTTATTAGCGTTTTAGGAGGTTTAAAAATGTAGTAGTAATTTTCCATTTTGTCCAGGAAGTTTATATAAAAAATTGAGGGACCTATCCATGTTTGAAGTGACTTTGGGGGGGTCCTATGTATTGGAAAACCTCCAAAAGTGATACCATTTTAAAAACAGAACCCTCCCCCCCAGGACATTGAAAACTTCTATCAGGTAGTTTATTAACCCTTCAGGTGCTTTGCATTAATTCCGGAAAAGTGACATGACCGGAATGAAAGAGTATTTTTACCACCTAAAAGGTCAACTTCTGAACAGGCTCCTATAGCAGGCAGACTCTAAAGGTACTGCCACACTAAACAATCCCGCTAGCGATCACGATAACGACGCATACTAATGCGATCGCTAGCGGGATTGTTTCTATATCGCTGATAGCGGCTTAACTTAGCGATATCGTTAAGGACGCTATCGCCGTTAGCGATCTCCTTAACGACTTTAGCGGTACAAAAGTACCGCTAAATCGCTAAGAAAAGGTGCCACACTCAGCGATATATACTTACCAGCTGGGGCGCCGACGATAAAATAGGGTCCGGAACGATGTCAGCGACGAGTGAGATCACAGCAGGGGCCACGTCGCTGGTAGATGCCGCACACAACAACATCGCTAACGGGATCGCTAAATAGTGACGTTTTTTAGCGATCCCGTTAGCGATGTTGTTTAGTGTGGCATACCCTTAAGGCCACTACTTGGCTGTGAATTGCCATCATAAACATCAGGATCACATGATCCCAGGGTGATGATGGGGCTAAAGAGGAAGCCCCCACACTGTTAACCATTTATATGATGTAGCCATTTGACAGCAGCCTCTAAAGGGTATGCCACACTAAGCGAGATCGAAAACGAGATCACAATTGCGTCACCATTTATGACGCAGTAGCGATCTCGTTAGCGACTTAGCTGTTAGATTCCAAACACAACTCATCAGCGATCTGTGATTCCAAACACAACTCATCAGCGATCTGTATAACGACCTCTGCGGTCGTTGGGAAAACCTAGTCCCACCTGCGACGCTGGTGAAGTCGTTCATAAAGGGTGTCACACTCAGCGATTCAGGCTCACCAGCGGGACACCAACGACCAAAAAACGGCTCAGAACGTTCTTAAGCGATCAGCGACATCTCAGCAGGGGCCACATCGCTGCTACATGTCACACACGTGCGCCGCTAACGAGATCTTGTTTGCGATCTCGCTTAGTGTGGCATACCCTTAAGGCAGGGTTCCTCAACTCCTGTCCTCAAGGCCCATCAACAGATCATGTTTTCAGGATTTCCTTAGGCCTCTTTCACACTTCAGTCGTGCAACGTCAGTCACTGTCCGACATCGTGGCGGATTGACGGATCCGCCAAAAATAAAGAAAAACTGAGTCAACGGATCCGCTATTTTGACGGATCCGTTAACGGTTCCGTCAAAATAGCGGATCCGTTGACTCAGTTTCATCCGTTTTCCCATCCGCTTTTTGGCGGATCCGTTATTCAGAAGGGGAGTACTCCATCATGATTGGCTAAAAATAAATAATATGTACTGTGATTGGCTACTGTTACTACGTTGAAACGTATAAATAGGGTGTATTTACACCAGATTATTTGAAAGGGTTTTGAGCTAGTGGCAGCGATGGAGATGGAGATTATTTTTGAGAATATGGAGAAGATTTGCGAGGATTTTAGAGTGGAGGGCAATCGTTTGGCAAGGATTGTTCAGAAGAAGGAGGAAGCCAGACGTCGGATACTGTGTCGTCGGCAGAGACGGATGTGGATCCATCCCATAAATGCCAGGCGGATGACCCGTGGGGTGTATTCGACCTTGTATATGGAGTTGAGGATGAACCCCAGCAAATTTTTTAATTATGTGCGAATGCGTGCGGAAAATTTCGAGCTTTTGGTTGCACGAATTGAAGGAAGAATTCGGAGACAGGACACTGCACTTCGGTTTGCAATATCTCCAGCAGAGCGGCTGATGGTCACAATCCGGTAAGTTATTTTTTAAAAAAAATCCTTTACAATGTTTTTTTTTTGTTTTTTTTTTGGGGATTTTTTTTTTTTTTGGTTTCTTTTTGGTTTAATTTATTTCTTTAATTTATTTCTTCTCCTTTTTTGCAGATTTCTGGCTACAGGGGAATCATTTACATCTCTGCACTTTCAGTACCGTCTTGGGATTTCTACTATCTCCGGTATTGTTAAAGAAACTTGTCAGGCGCTGTGGGATTGTTTGTGCAATGAATTCCTCCCTGAGCCAACACAGCAGAGATGGCTAGAAATTGCAGACCAGTTCATGGATATATGCCAGTTTCCCAACTGTATTGGTGCCGTGGATGGCAAACATATCCGGATTGTAAAACCCACTGGATCTGGATCTCTTTTTTTTAATTACAAAAAGTATTTTTCAATAGTACTTATGGGCATTGCGGACGCCAGATGCCAGTTTATTGCTGTTGACATTGGTGCATATGGGCGTTCAAATGATTCGCAAGTATTTAAAAATTCTCCTATGGGACGTCGCCTATATGGGGATACCTTCCAGTTTCCGCCTCCAAGACCACTCCCTGGAACCTGTGGCCCTGCATTGCCCTTTGTTTGTGTGGGAGATGAGGCTTTTCAGCTTTCAACACATTTATTAAAACCTTATGGCAGCCATGGATTGAACCAAAGAAAAAAAATCTTTAATTACAGATTAACAAGGGCTAGACGAGTTGTTGAATGCGCTTTTGGGATCTTAACCGCCAAATGGAGGGTACTGCTGACTGCTATTAAATTACAAAGCGAGACTGTGGACCATGTTGTGAAGGCATGTGTCATCCTGCACAATTTTGTTATCTCAAAAGAACATGTCAACATGGATGAAGATTTGCCTGGGACCACATTGCAGGACTACACGAACATTAGTTTCCGTAGTTCAGGATCTGTGGCCCAAATGCGTGATAAGTTTGCGGACTATTTTATGTCTCCTGATGGAAGGGTGGACTGGCAGGATGACATGGTGTAATATACTCTGCATTGCTTTACTTACTTTTACCACTTTTTGTGATGTGTGTTTATCTGTACCCTAATGTTGATTGTGTTATAACCTTTCATGTTGAAAACAGTTATTAAAAAAGACAAGACATGTTTTGCAACAAAATAAATTTTATTTTTCAAAAAAAATGTGTTTTATTTTCACAAACATTTTCAAAAGAATTGGTCAAAAAACTTATATACAGAAATTTACAGAAATATATACATATATTTACAGCACTCTACAATATATACATACACAACACTCTATACATACACAACACTCTATACAATATATACATACACAACACTCTATACATACACAACACTCTATACAATATATACATACACAACACTCTATACATACACAACACTCTATACAATATATACATACACAACACTCTATACATACACAACACTCTATACAATATATACATACACAACACTCTATACATACACAACACTCTATACAATATATACATACACAACACAACACTCTATACATACACAACACTCTACAATATATACATACACAACACTCTATACATACACAACACTCTATACAATATATACATACACAACACAACACTATACATACACAACACTCTACAATATATACATACACAACACTCTATACATACACAACACTCTATACAATATATACATACACAACAATATATACATACACAACACTCTACAATATATACATTCACAGCACTATATACATTCACAGCACTATAGCAGCACTATAGACATATTTACAAAGAGGTATACTGTTGGTGTGGAGATACTAGCGGAGGGGCTGACAGGATGGACCACGTCGATAGTGGGGGATGGATTAGCAGGTTGGATAGGATCAGAAGTGGAGGGAAAAACATTAGGTTGGGAAGGCAGTTGAGGAGCAGAAGAGGTTTGAGGAAGGAATGGTGAAGGTGTTGGTGGAATGGGGTACGGTGAAGTTAACGGTGAAAATGGAAAGGGGGAATTAAAATATTGGGAATATTGAAATGGGGAAGGAGTATTAGGAGGATTGGCTGTAGCTTGATGGCTGCCAGCTGAATGTGCAGCAGTTGGATAGGCTGCAGCTGAATGAGTGGCAGGTAGATAGGCAGCTGCTGCTGCTGCTGGATGGGTGGCAGGTTGAAGTGGGGAAGGTGTAGGAATTGGGTGGGTAATTTGATGGGCTCGTGATACTGCCTGCACTAGAGAATTATGGCAGCCTTGCATCACATGCATCTGCAGGTCAGGAGTAAGATTTTCCATGTGCTTGAGAACGGACTGAAAAAAACAGTGTCTCGGCTCCATGTTTGCATCTGACTGCATCCTATCAATTTTACTGCTGAGTTCAGCAATGTTTTTGCTCAATAGAGCAAACCCATCTTTAAATTGATCTTTTAAAAGTTTGGTAGTGTTTTGATAGGATGCATTCAGATGCAAAAAATCAGATGCATAGCTCCTTTCCTGACCTCGATGACGCTGCCGTCTAGGTGTGGTGGCAGTGTCAGCAGGGTAAGGTAAAGGGAACTCCAACTCATCACCTGCAGCTTCATGTGACGAAGTCTGCCCTGCAACTCTAGTGCTGGTGGATGGGGCGGAGGTACCTGCCAAGAGGGAAGGTGCATAGGGGTCAGGTCTATCGACGTGGTCCCCGGCGGCGGACTCCAGAGGGATCGCTCCAGAGGGAACAAACTGAGAACCAGGCTCTAGAGTGCTGCAGACAGTGCTGTCAAATAAAAAAAAAAAAAAACATTAAATATATTTATACATTCACCTTTCTGAAATTATAAAATATGGTTAGACACATTTTACTTTTGTCATACATAAATGTGTTGTGAAATATTTACCTTCTGCTGACCATCGTTGATCGCAGGAACGACAAGGCTTGGGCGTATTTGTATCTGCTCTTGCGTCCTGATGATCCACTCCTTGCCTGCATCTCTTTGTTAAATTCCCTCTTGAAGCGATCCCTGAGTGACCGCCACCGTGTGATAACCCGGTCACCTGGAAATAAAAAGGAAAAAAATTGTTTTTGTATCCTACACATAACATTCTTCAAAATTCATTACTCAACTGTGAATACTTACGTGCAAGATCCTTGTCTCGATCATTGAGTTCCCCCCAGTTCTCCATCACCAGGCTGCATACTTCCTCCCATAGCCGTCGGGTAATAACTTGGTCAGAATGCCTGCGGTCAGCCATATTCCACAGCGCCTCCCGATGTTGGACCTCTTCGATGAGGATGTCTACGTCGATCCCTCCCCCATCCTCACCATCTGTATCGGGAGCACGCCGTGAAGCCTGTGTTTAAAAAAAAAAAGAAAAAAAATAAGCTACATCACGTTAAATAAGTAAACACCAAAAAAAAAAAAACTTACTTTCTGACCGCGGCGACGCTCATGCCGATGACCATGGGAGGTCCTTGGAGGAACTCTCCTACAAGACCTGGATTCTGAAGACTAGAAAACATTTAAAAACAAAAAAATCCAAATTATAAATGACAGTATGTATTGTGTGTGTTATTTTTTTTGGTTGTTTACATTAGGTGATGATCTGCCTATATAAAAAACTTACACTCTGCGCACCCGCTCCAGTTATTTCTCCACCCTGACCGTCTGCTTCTGAAAGCCCCTCTTCTTCAGCTTCCTGTGAAGACATAATACATACATATAGTTTGGAAAATAATTTTCTCAACAGTGAACAAAAAAATAATAATTACCTCTGTTCGCCTACGCTGTGGCTGGGGGCTTCCAGAAGAAGACATACTTGAACAACTGGGCCTGACTGGGTCCTTCAATTAATCTGTAAGCATAAAGCCTATTAAGCAACAATACAAAAGAGATAACAGCTCAATTGACAATATGCTTACATCACACTCAACTTGCGTCTGGATGACTGTCCTGTGGCTCACTGTCCTCTGTGGCAGACTGTCCTCAAACTGTTGGTGGCAGACTGTAGTAATCTGTAAGGATAAAGCCATTTTAGCCAATATAATAGTTATATACGCTCAAATGACAATATACTTACATCACAGTGAACTTTTTCCAGTTTCACTCTCCTCTGTCCGACTGTCCTCTGTCCTATGGCAGACTGTGCCAAGAAATCTGTAAGTATAAAGCCGATTTTAGCCTATATACTTGTTATGTCCGCTAAAATGACAATATACTTACATCACACTCAACTTGGTTCTGTGAGACTCTCCAGTGGCCGAATGTCCTCTGTCCAACTGTCAAACTGTCCCAAAAAATCTGTAAGGATAAAGCCATTTTAGCCAATATAATAGTTATATACGCTCAAATGACAATATACTTACATCACAGTGAACTTTTTCCAGTTTCACTCTCCTCTGTCCGACTGTCCTCTGTCCTATGGCAGACTGTGCCAAGAAATCTGTAAGTATAAAGGCATTTTAGCCAATATAATAGTTATATACGCTCAAATGACAATATACTTACATCACACTCAACTTGGTTCCGTTTAACACTGGCCGACTGTCCTGTCCTTGTCTTCTGTGGCAGACTGTCACACTCAATCTGTAAAAAGGCCAGCAACAATACAAGAGATAACCATTTGACAATATACTTATCACTCAACTGCAGACTGTCAACCTGGCACTGTCTCCTCAACGATTACACTGATACCCCCCAGATAATGTTGCATGCACCCCATGGAATTTATAAACCTTTGTATACTCCATTTACTTTTTATATACCCCATTGTCTATGTATGCACACCATGTACTTTCTATACCTTCGTATACACCCAATTGACTTTTTATATACCACATTGTTTATGTATGCACACCATGTACTTTTTATACCTTCGTATACACCAATTGACTTTATATACCCCATTGTCTATGTATGCACACCATGTACTTTTTATACCTTCGTATACACCAATTGACTTTATATACCCCATTGTCTATGTATGCACACCATGTACTTTCTATACCTTCGTATACACCCAATTGACTTTTTATATACCACATTGTTTATGTATGCACACCATGTACTTTGTATACCTTCGTATACACCCAATTGACTTTTTATATACCACATTGTTTATGTATGCACACCATGTACTTTCTATACCTTCGTATACACCCAATTGACTTTTTATATACCACATTGTTTATGTATGCACACCATGTACTTTTTATACCTTCGTATACACCAATTGACTTTATATACCCCATTGTCTATGTATGCACACCATGTACTTTCTATACCTTCGTATACACCCAATTGACTTTTTATATACCACATTGTTTATGTATGCACACCATGTACTTTCTATACCTTCGTATACACCCAATTGACTTTTTATATACCACATTGTTTATGTATGCACACCATGTACTTTCTATACCTTCGTATACACCAATTGACTTTTTATACCCCATTGTCTATGTATGCACACCATTTACTTTGTATACCTTTGTATACACCCATTGACTTTTTATATACCACATTGTCTGCCACACCATGTACTTTCTATACTTTTGTAACCCCAGTTGTATACACTACAATACCTTTGCATCACATGACCTTTTTGAAAACCATTTTATGTTTTGAGTAATATTTAAAAAGCAATACACCCCTGTGCATTATAATTATAAAAATATATGAAAAAATACTACGGACATTTTTATTGGAGATTTTTTATTAATTTTTTTTTTTTTTTTTTTTTAGTATGAGCTTTAACACACTTTATTATCACAGTAATGTCAAAATAACACTTTATTACACATGCATGCACACACACTTCAAAAAAATTGTACAGCATGTAATATGTATTAAAAATGACTATTGTGTTTAAAAAATTTAAATGAACAAAACACTATCAAACATGCATGAATACCCACCCACACAAAAAAAACACTACATCAAGAAAAGTAATGTCAGACTTTCAGGCAGGGTCTTGTGGCTTGGGTCTTGTGGCTTGATTCCAGCCTCTATAGAGCAGGATCTTCAAGAGCAGGTCTGGTCTTGTCTGGCTGCTTGTCTTCATGTGTGGCAATGAGTCACCTGGCTTGTTTATATTGGTTTTGGCCTGTCTGGAAATGTATCCAACTTGGAGCATGCGCAGTCCAAAAAGGCGGATCCGCCGTGTGTATCCGCCAAATGGCGGATATTGGCGGATCCGCCACTCATTGACACACATTGTAAAATTTTGGCGGATTTGGCGGATCCGCCAAAATCCGCCACCATCCGCCATTTCAACGCAGACAAAAAACGTTACATTGTCCGTCCAATCGAGACAGCGGACGCCAAATATATGGCGGATCCGCCAAAAAGCGGAGTCAGCGGACGACCATCCGCCACGATCCGCCAGTAATATAAGTTTATGGGGAAATTGCGGATCCGCCAAAAGAAAATGGCGGATCCGCCAATTTCAAATTTTGGCGGATTTTGACTGACGTTGCACGACTGAAGTGTGAAAGAGGCCTAAGTGTCCAGGTGATAATTGCATCACCTGTGCAATACAAAGGAAATCCTGAAAACATGACCTGTTGGTGGGCCTTGAGGACTGGAGTTGGGGGAACACTACTCTAAGGGGTTAAGCAGATATGGACAGTGCCAAATAGATTGTGGCTGATGCAGCAAGTTGTCAGCTATGGTGTACAGCCGACAGCTGCTGGATTGTCACCTGTATGGGGATGCTTATATTGCAGTTCAGTAAAAAGACGTATTGATGGTCATTAGGGGGTTAAGTGGCTCAAACAAACAGTCTTCAACTAAAAACACAATGAAAGATAACTAAAGGAAACAAAACACCAGATCTGATAGAGCTCTGAAGAGACTTTATTAAAAACAAAAATGTAATTAAGTTTACAAATGAGTCATAAACTACAGTAATTGTCACCTTTGTACAAAAGAATGGTTTTAAAATGCTTCCCATATTACACCAGGATAAAAAAAAAAAAAATTTCATTGAACATTACAAAGACCGTTAGCTTTTACTTATTGCCAGGGTTAGAGTTTTAGGCACGGTTTATACATTCCCAGAGATTTTAGAAAAGTTAATGGCTTGAAGAATACTGCCCAAGAATGAAAGTACGCAGCAGAGTAGACTCAAGAATACAGAAAAATTAGCAAAGTACAAGACAAAATCTGATAGAAAAAGGAAAACCACTGAGAAATCAACACTATGTACATTTACTGTCATCAGCTCATCTCACTGGCGTCCAGGATTCATTAACACTTATTTGTAGCAGAATTGTACCCATCTTAATGATTAATGACCCTCGACTTATAATGGGCCAAATCTTTGAATTCATGAACTGTAATTTAAATTGAGCAACGAAAGTCACACAATTCCTATGAAAAGCCACGGCAGCCAGTTACTGAACATGCAAATCTGTGCTCTTCATCAATGACAATACTACATGGAAGCCCAATTACATGTGAAGATCCATTGAGTTTTCAGGCAGCACAACCTATAGAACAGGACATGATGTGCAGACAAGATGTAAACCTACTTGTTCATCTTCTGATCAGTTTTCGGAAAACTGCAGCGACCGTATTAAAGCTCCTCAGGTATTTTTCTAGTTTCAAGTTAGGACAGGTTTACTCTGGCCGATGACAGACGTTAAAGACTGCTGATCGGCTGTCTTTTAATAGCCTGTCGAGACAACCCACGACACTTCCCATGCACACAAGAAAATAGTTAATAGAATAGTTTTATGCTCACAGACTAGTCATTGTTCTGGGCAGCACCGGATCTGTTTACAGGATGTGTTGCAGAGAACGAGCATTTTTAATGGAAGATTTAAAATAATTTCATATGTATCCTTAGTCCTTATAATACCTACCATCACTGGAGCTTGCGGAATAGGAGCACAACTAGACGCTATCCAGCCAGCCTATAATTTACCGCTCATTAGTAGGTTTCCTTCATTGGACAAATCACAATTCATTTCATTTTGAGGAACCATCTACGTATGAGTAAACGGCACCCATCACCTACATAGCGGCTTGTCCATCAAACAAAATAAATTCCCCATTCAAGGTCATAAACCAGTCATCATGTCCCCCTTGCTAAAGAAATTGAGCCCCTCTGGCTCCATGTGCCGGGTTGGTGATCATAGCTCTGATCAATTCAAGTGAAAGGAGCCAAATGTACAAGTCTATAGACAGAAGGGCTGTTTTCCTGATTTTTTTACTTGGTACAAGTTCAAGGGTCTAGAAAATGAAAAAAAAAAAAAATTTGAGGCTACCACTAAAATCTTAGATTAGACTTAAGCAAATAGTTGGAAATGGCAAAAATCTGGTGACAAAGCAGTATATTGTAGGAGCAGATACCTAGATTCCAATGATGTAGCTCAGTAAGTGATACATGCAGCAGTTTTCTTGGCTGCAGATCTACCAGCTCTCTGAATACAGAGCTTGTTTAGCTCCTGCTCACACCACTGATTGGCAGCTTTTCGTGCACTGTGCATAGGCAGAGAGCTGCCAATGATGGAGGCAAAGCAACACAGAGCTCATGAATATGGAGGACTACATGGCAGCATGTTTAATAGTTTTCTAGTGTTAACACACTGATGATAAACCAATGCTATCAAAACTACAGCAAGCAACTCAAGAAGTGACATCACTGGAATAAGGGTCTATCACATTGATCTAAGATTAGGTGGTCAACACCTAGTAACAGATTCAATTTAAAGGTATCGTCCTACAATTCCTTATCACCTAGCCACAGAGAGGAAAGTCTCCAACCACTGAAACTGACCATCCAAAAAGGTTACACAAGATCTAATTCTCATGAGGCAGCAGTCACTCCCATTCTCTGGCTATGGAATCAATACAAAAAAACGTAAGTGTTGTACTTCCAGCAGACCATGAATGGAGGGGTTAATTCATATACGATTGCCCCTTCATTCAAACGTGGCACATAGAATCTCCAATCTCATGAATGCTGGGGTCCCAACGCTTTTTCCTCTACTGAGCATAGGCTTTACCAATGATGTACCAAGGGTACGACTTCAGGAATTATTTTCCAAGTTGAGCAGAATTTGTATAAATAGAGCAAAGATTTATGTTAGCCAAGTCACAGGGAAGACAAAAAAAAAAAAAAGGTAATTGAATAAATTGAACTTTCTGGAGATACATATGGAAGGTTATGGGTTTTCCAGACTCCCATTTAATTGCAGGGTAAATTGATAAACTTAAAGACTCTGACAGACGTAGAAAGCGGTAATTTATTTACAAGAATTAGTTATATGGGCGGTCACAAGTCATAGGATTAAAATAAAACTAAACAGACGCCAAGGATCAGGTATACTGAAAGGGGGCATTTTCTTCAAGACTAAAATAAAAGAATCAAACGTTAAAATAATAGGATGTGATATACAATAAGTGACAACGACTGACAATAATGCATAGCTTGTAACTAATCCAACTCTGTCTCCTTACATAGTAATCATTCATGGTCTAGCCACATAATGAGATAAGATTAAGGCACAGTCATTGAGAAAACAAGAAAAACCACATACAACATCTCCAGCAGATGCCTCCAACCGGAACAGAAACCTGTCTCATGAAGCCCGATGTTTACGATGGACCAATTTCGTGTCTTACACCAAGACCTCATGAGATCAGCAAACCCCTACCTTATATATTTCTAGAAGCAGAAATACCCTTTGGAGGGAGATAAACCACTGTATAAAATACAGTGTTTACATGTTCGGATGTGGGTATAGCTTCGTATAAAAATATGTAGATGGATGCCTTTAACAAATAAAATGTCCAAAAAATAGAAAAAAAAAAAAAGTATATTATGTACACAAGGCATTTCTTTAACAAAAACATAAAATAAAAAGTATATAATACCCTCTATACTCCACTAACATTTTGCAAGGGCTCCAGAACATGAGCAAAAGGGACGTGGACAAGCACAGGACGAATACTTTCATTGCGCCATTATAAAACATTCAATGTCAAGATTTCTCTGTACCTTCAGAGATATTGCGTCCAATTCACTGATGGCGACAATGACTATGATCTCCAGGCAGGAGAAAAAACTTGTGACCTAGAGCAGCACAACCAATAAAAAGAAAGTGAACTGGCCAACAAGTTCATTATTCCAGGGTGTTACCGTCCAGGGGAGTAATATTGCTTCTGCCTGGACCATGCAATGCCAGCAAATCCTAAAATATGAGTTTAGCCTCCAAATTCTTTAAACACGCTCTCTATGTTAGATAGAGGTTTCACATTTTCAAGCAACTCGCCAAAGCCCTAGAGCAAGGGACTTCATTATAGAGAGCGCTTGTGACATACAGCGGCATTATTTCTCCTGCACAATGGGAATGTGACAGTTCATGAAAAGCGAAGAGTGGAGAAAAAAAAAAAAAAAAAAAGATACAGAATCCCAGGAAATGCCTGAAATCTAAAGGTTGATGACAATCCAATTGGGAAAGGAACACATACTAACAAGATAAGGCTATGCAGAGTGACCAGAATAAATTTTGGTCTAAACACTTGTTATAATATATTTTTGGCATTTTCTTTTAATTCCACATTTTACTATCCTCTATATATAGGTCTTGTTAAAAATGTATTGCTTTGACAATAATTATAAAGGTTTAATGTTTACAGGATGTACCTTAGGTTTCCTCTGTTTCTGAAAATATAAGAAAATAGAAATATTTTATATATATATATTTATAATAAAAAAGGAAGAATAGATAAGTCCTGGCAAACCTCTTCACAACCGTCACCCTATTCGTCAGGGGCTTTACAGTGGCGAGTGCTGGCTCTCCTTTGGGTGGTATTTAGCTCTGCCACAATCAAGGTTTAATAGCAAGAAGTTTTCCCATTTATACAAATACACGGTTACGTTCCTTCCAAACAGGAAGTCCTGTAGATATCTGTAATATTTTGTTAATTAACGTGAATAGAGGGGAGGGAAAAACCCAAGAAAACTGCTACGGAGCGTAAGGGCTCCCCAAGCGGAGGCTGGGGAGATAAGTTGGCACAAACTTCCATGTCACAGATGCTTGACACTTTCCAATGTATATGAATTTGGACCCATCACTCTTTCATAGCCCAAAATTCCAATATACATTAGCCAAATTATTTACAGTCTGGCCTGAACAAGGCCCCTCAGAAGCCATTGCCGCTGAGGTTGATAGACTGCAGGTCTGCCACTTGCATGACGTTTATGCCGCTGCTGGCGAGTCGGGCAATGCCTTCAGGTGATATTGCTTCCATGGCTACCATATTGGTGGTGATGAGGGCCTGTGGGGTGGGCGTGGAGGCAGCGCTTCCATCAGAGCCTGTCCCTGCTTCCAATGTAACTGTTGTCATGGCTACTGGTCCGGACTGCCCCTTCTTGTTTTGATGTGTCTTTATGTGCTTGGACAAGTGATCGCTTCTCATAAATCGCTTTGGACACTCGGGACACACAAACTTCTTCTCACCTATACACCAGATGGAGGAGCACGTTATATTAAACAGTCATTACATTCATCATTGAAAACATTACTGGCTTATATTTTAGCCAGATAGATAAATTATATTAGTGTAATACTTTTTTTCTTATTTTTCTCCTGTGTTGGCTGGATGTGTTCAGTTGCAGCTCTACCAACTGCATAGTGGCTGATTGGGAATAATGTACATCTGCCCCCTACAGATCTGATTAGGGGGCCATTATGTGCAGCACCCATTCGCGGCCACTATACCTTGCGCAGCTATGATAATGCACCTGAGCATATCCGGTCGCCACAGACAGCTGCAGTAGCTGATCAGCAGGGGTCCCGGGTGTCGCACCCCCACGATCGGATATTAATGACGTATCCTAAGGATAGGCCATCAATATAAATGTCCCAGACAACTTTAAAATTAGGTTTGTATTTTAAATGCATTTATCAAAAAATAAAAATTAGCATTTCTTAATTACATTTAACCCCTTTACCACCTTAGACATACATCTAATGTAGCCTCCCACTGTTTGCTGTGGGCTCCATCGATAAGCCCACAACTTTCTAGGCACATGTCAACTGGTTTGCACAGCTGACACGTGCCCAAAACTGTATCAATAAAAACTTCAGCTCGGCACACAAAATAAGCCAGAGGCCAGCCCCAGACCACGAAAAATGGAGACGCTACGGGTCTCGGAAAGTGGCGACTTTTTCCTTAGAAATTTGATTTTTTTTTTTTTCACCACTTAAAGAACCTATACATGTTTGGTATCTACGAACTCATACTGGCAGGTCAATTTTAGCATTTAGTTAACATGGTAAATAAAAAAAAAGGCAAAACAAAAACAAATTGTGGAATTGCACTTTTTTTTGCAATTTCACTGCACTTAGAATTTTTTTTCCCCCGATTTCCAGTATACGAAATGGCAAAACCAATTGGGGCCATTCAAAATTACAACTCGTCCCGCAAAAAACAAGCCTTCACAAGTCCATATTGACGGAAAGATAAAGTTATGGCTCTGGGAAGCAAAAGACAGAAACTCAAAAAAACTGAAAGACCCAAGGTCACGAAGGGGTTCAAGAATGAATATAAGTTATAAATCTCTCTCCTGTAATGTTTACACTAGCTATTGAGGCTATATTAGTGGCCTTTACATAACACTGCCTCATATCATAACAGGCAGGATTAGGAAGACAGGGAAAGCTGCATTTACACTAAAATAATCACAAACTAGTGTTAAAACAGCTCATTCATTGAGTGAAGTGTTCCTTTTAACAGCGCTAACAAAAAAAAAAAAAACTTCACTGTTCTCTGAGGAGCATCACTGTGTAAACAGGACTTGCACTGCCGAGAACAGATCGCTCCATGTGCATCATATACTTTGGTCTGCTTGTATGAACAGGCATCTGAACGCTCACTGATCAGCAGTTGTATCATGCAGCCTGTCGGTCCATATAAACAGACCATAAAACATTTATACACTGACGACACAGGATCCACTATTCACAATAAGTGGTGTCACATCTGACCTGTTCCTCCCTCCTTTCACAAAAACTTTTGCAAACGCATTGGATGCTTCAATACAAAAGATAAGCTGCTGCTAATGTACATGTCAATTCATGCAGGAAAAAAAAAATCCTGCTGTAACTATGGGAATCTCTTTAGACTACATCTTTTAGCATTAAAAGGGTAGTGTACTTGAACAAATACCTTTGTCTTACATTAGCATGACAGAAGGACAGTGTGTACCATGCCGTTCCCCTGCAACCTCCATACAGCAGACATGTAGCTGTAAAGAGTCCTCAAGAAAATCAATGATTTCTCTAAATAATGTAGTACCGGACCTCCAGCTGATGGTAGATATGGTGATGAGAGCCCGAAAAAACAAAACAAAAAAAAAAAAAACACCCACACGCAATAGGCATTTACCAAACGGTATTGCAATGGCTCTTCTAAACCCCAACTTACCTTATGGAAGCTTTAGATCTAAATTATCTCCTCTACACATTGTGAGCACATATTTTTACCCCTCTTTAGAACAATTATTTATATAGCATCAGAATTAGGCGGCAATGACCGCAGAAGATATCATGCATTACTCACCAGTGTGGGTACGCTTGTGCCTCTGCAGTTCATCACTTCGTGTAAAACGCTTTCCACAGAACACCCACGTGCAGACGAAAGGTCTTTCTCCTGTATGCCAACGCAAGTGAGCCCTCAGGTGTGAGGTCTTTCCATAAACTTTGCCACAGCCCGGGATGTGACAGATGTGCTGTTTTTTCTTCCCTGGATCACTTGAACTCCTGAGAAGAGAATTTGTTTGAAAAATGAGAACTCCATGTTGTAAAGTAAGCGATCAGGCGTAAGTGATGATAGTCACAAGTCACATTACAGGATGCAAGGAATCTGTCAGTAGGTGAACAGCACTTGAATAGATTCAAGCTGCCACGTCATCCTTTGCCATGACCAGAGTCTGCAGATTTTACCCCACTCAACACTGAGGGGGAGAACCATTTGTCATAAAAACATGACAAGACATCAGACAATGACCTGTGTGTTTTTTTTTTCCCCAACACTTTATTCAGGAGGTGACACTTCTCCATTAATACAGGTTAGGCTAGTTTCACACCAGCGTCTGACCGACATGCGTCCGTCAGCGCACAGCCGCCGCTAAGCTCCGCCCCAGCCACGCCTACTCCAGCTCGCTCCGCCTATGGGCGCAAGACGCTGCATGCGACCTGTGCACTTTATCATTAGGTTCGCAGGTCATACGCAGGTATGCGATTGCCGGCGCATGCGTCCTTTTGACGGTGCGCCGAGCGCACCAAAATGCAACACGGTGCACTGGGTGCAGGTCGGCGCACTGTCAAAAGGACACAGGCGCCGGCAAACGCATACCTGCACACGGCCTGCA
Organism: Oophaga sylvatica; assembly: GCA_033576555.1. Taxonomy (NCBI): domain Eukaryota; kingdom Metazoa; phylum Chordata; class Amphibia; order Anura; family Dendrobatidae; genus Oophaga; species Oophaga sylvatica. The sequence goes on from JARQOD010000002.1 coordinate 105,118,639, forward strand.
AACCCAATGCTAAAGATAGGGTACGCAGGTCGCATGCAGCGTCATGCGCCCATAGGCGGAGCGAGCGGAAGGAGGCACAGCCGGGGTGGTGCTTAGCGACGGCCGTGCGCTGACCGACGCAGGTGTGAAACCAGCCTTACATGTCTCTAAAAAAGCCTTTTTTAAAAAAATTAGTCCTTCTCCCAATGATTTGTGTTTGGAGATAAAAATAGTTCTGTGCATTTATCAGACAACCTAGCGATTTCAATGCATGACATCTAAAGCTCATTTCTTCTGGGGGGGAACGGGACAAAACAAAACAAAACAAAAAAAAAAAAAAAAAAACAGTCCATGTCAGGACTGTCACCCAGAACAGCATTCTCTGGATTATACAACCCCATTAATGTTTACATGGTGGTACCAGGTCATTAAGCATTCATACGTCACACTGTTCAGTGACTCTTACCTTCCCTCGCTGTCTTTACAGTAAGGACAAGTACAAGCCTCTCTGCGCATTCTCCGTCCAGGTTGAGGTTGTGGATCTGGGCTAGTTTCACCCTCTTCCATGGCAGAATGATCCTCGTGTAACCCGTCGGCACCAGCAGCATGAATGCTTAAGTGGCCAGTTCCATCTCCTGTTTTGGAAAGAGGAAGGGTGGGAAATTAGACCACTGAAGCTCATCTCCGGCACAAACCAATAGGAAATGGACAGATTACAAAGACAATCTAGTTTGCTACATGACCCTGTTATACAAGGAAACTGATATCAAGAATATTAGTAAGCTGAAAGATTCAATGCAAACTGTCTATATGTATATCAAAAGAGCAGATGGATGGATTGAGGGCAGACAGTCAGCAGTAAAGACTACTCTACAAGATCCTGGGATGGCACATCCGTGTAGTACAGTGCCGCCTTGTGGTGGAAATTATAGAAGTGTAGCTACAGAGCTGTGCTCCATCGGAAGCCCTCCATACAGAGAATACAATGAATCACATTTGTTGTAAATTCGTAATGAATCAGACAAAAATAAATCTGCGGGCACTCGTAGGTTCAATATCGGTACCATAAAAGAAAGCTCAAATATAGCATTATACAAAATTAAGTAGCAATGTATCCCCTGTGTATTAAGACTTATTTAAGGGATCTAGGTTACCTCGCAAGATGCACAACACATTATTTAATTCTGTTATGGTGGAGATCACGCAGAGAAAGGGTCGCTACCAGAATGAACATACAAAACCCACACCAGTTACGTATATTTTATACCTGTACAAAATGCCGTTATTTTCTCAGCGATACGAGAGAGACTGGTATCTGAAAGCTCAACAGAACCTGTAAAACCAGTGTCACTCCTATAAGAGATCAGTTACCGAGAAAAAGGAAATATCGGCTGCGTCACTGCACCCAGGACAAGTCACTGGAAAGGAGACTTATTTGGAGTACTGGGGACACGCAGTCACAATCTACTTGTAAGACCAGATGATCACATCTCAGGATAGAGATATTCTATACACATTCAGATTTAATTTTTTTTTTTATGTTTTCCTTTTCTATTTGATATCAATTTTTGTAGTATTGAAATATGACTTAATTTTTAATTTTATTTTTTTCTATTAACGATCCCCCCTCCATAAACCTGTGAGCCCACTGATGATGCATGCCTATATGTGACATATTTGCAAAATCAGTATTGAAACCATCCCAAGATAGATCCCCAATATACACGGTGTTCATGCTCTGTTACTTGCAGAGTTGTAAGGCGCTGCAAGATATTTTTCTGCTAAAAATGACTATTACTGTGGCCTTTAAGACCAGTTCCAGAAATGGTATCTTATTGTTCGGGTTGGGCAAGTTTCTAGCTGCCCTGGCTATCTGCCCATCAATAACAATCCTATCAGCATTATACAAACATTTAATGTAAAGTCGAGGGCAACGTGTGACAGACTTACCAGGTGCACTAGTTATTGTCAGGGGAACCCCTTGAAGCTGGTGTACTTGTATGCCGGAGGCTCCTAAGGCACCGAGGTTAATGGTCTGAAGGCCAGGCATTGACGCGAGTTGAGCAGCATTCAAGGTCACTGTGCCGGGCATGGAGGCAGTAGCATTGCCTGCCTGCCCCAGTGATACACCTTGCATAGGCGCAAGAGTGATTGTCTGAGCTTGAGGATTTTGCACTTGTAGGTTTTGCAACTGGATGGTTTGCCAAGTAACCTGCCCATTTGGACCCACTGTGGGAGTACGGATTATGATGGGACTACTGCTGGGCAGAGTCTGAATCTGTAGATTTTGCAGGGCATCTTGTGAGATGGCTTGTGCACTGAAGGTTTGGCCTGAAAGCTGAGCGGCTTGTAAAGTCTGGATAGCCTGTCCACCTTGTACAATCTGGGGCTGAATGAGGATCTGTTGCTGTTGAGATTGTTCACAGTCTTTTTGTTGGCTCTGCTGCATAGATGCATTGGTCTGCTGGACAGAGTCCGTAACCAAACTGAGCTGGCCGCTGGATCTCTGAATCTGGACGTTGGCCCCAGGAGCGGTGCTGCTGCAGTTCAGGAGGTTCATACCGCTAGTGGTGGTGCTGGTGGAGAGACTATTGGCATTTGTAAAGAATGTGTTGGCCTGAGAGGTGACCAGCTGCGAGGTACTTACACATGAAGTAGCAGGCTGGGAGTTATCCTGAGTGGCACCGCTCAAAGTCACTGCCTGAGATGTTGGGGTCAGAGAAGCCGCATTCACAGGGAGAAGGGTGATATTGCCATTGAGAGAAACAGGAACATTGGCCAAATACTGGGTCTGCCCTGAAAGGACATTGTTCGCTAGACCCATCCCCTGAATAGGAACAGCTTGCTGAAGAAGGTTGGGCATGGCAGCAAGTATGTTTCCTGCACCGGTGCGATTGGTAGTAATTATCTGTTGATTGCTAGCTGGGATGATCTGCAGCTGTCCAGAGGCATCATGCTGGACATTGACCTGAGGGGCAGTGGTAAACTGGAGCTGCTGCCCGTCCATTGTCTGGAACTGTGGTATAACTTGATACTGAATGTTAGGCATGACACCCTGAAGACTGGCCAGGACCTGCTGATTCTGAACGTTCGGGGCAGCCACCACAAACTGTTGGCCAGGGGCTATTGGACGATTCTTTGAAGAGCCATCTCCTCCAACGTGGTCCTTGGATGTAGCAGCTGTAGATATAATTTGCCAGCCATTGGCTGTCTGTGCTATTTGGGCAGTGCTCAAATCCAGTTCTGTTGCACCCTGATGCTGGCCAGCACCGTTTCCGTTTTCAGGAGGCTCGATTCTACTACACGTGGCAGCCAATAATGCCAGTGGGGAAGGTTGGGAGTCCTAGCAAGAGAGAAATGAAAGTAAAATATTAAAGAAAAAGTCAGCCAAGTGTGCAGCAAAAAGTTCTGGTGTGAATGCCACAACGTCAGAAGGGCTTCTGGAAGCAGGACACCCGATCCTTGTCATTATTTCCTTTGACTAGCTATCAAAATGAGCCCAAATACTTTGGAACAAGCAAACAGTTACAAGTTGGATGGACTTTCTTCAATTTTACAAAGACACAATGTCAATATACAAGAGAATGCACTAATCCCTGACTGGTAACCAGAGAGTTAAGAACCACACAGAGCAAGAACAATATAATAATAATAATCTTTAAGATTAAGAATGCTTAAGAATTACAATACAACAGCAACAAGTGGAAAGAGAAACTACTGAAACCAGTCCCTGGGTTCCATCAGCCAAGGGTTCTGTAGGATCTAGATATGATAAAGCTCAAAATGTAGTGTGTCATCAGAAAGTTAGTGTTTAAAGGTTTCTCAGAATATTGTTTTGCACTCCGCCCACAAGGCTAATAAGCCGACACTTCCTGTTCCGTAGCAATCACTGCTCAGCTGTCATCTCATCGTTACAGGCAGGAATATAATGAAAGGTAACACATCTATATACAATAAAGAGCACAGGCTCTACCATTCACAACAAGTGATGTCACAGCTCACCTCCTCCCTGCACAGAGCCCTCCTATAGACAACATCTTCAGACGAGACCAACTATACCAAGCCAATGATGAAATGACTACAGCAATCTAATAGAGCATCTCATCATTCATAAAGAATGATTATACGTCATAAGCTCACACCATTGCATCATGTTTACTAGGTTCAATTACTTGAAAGGTTTTAGGTATGTACGGTTAAGTGACCAAAACGATTCACAAGATCCTGGACCAACAGCCATGGCAGTAGCACATGATCAGATCTGAGCAACGAGAACCTCAGACTGATTCATTTACCTGACGCCTACTTTGGTTAGTAGGCCAGGTGTGACATCTTGTGTACATAATGCCAGAATGTGCCAGGTAGGAGGGAGCTTGTGAGGCTCTGGTCTGGAGGCAGTGGCTGCAGCACCAGGGTTCTCCAAATCTTTTTGCTCAACTCTAGTGAATGCTGGTATATTGAAGCGCAGGATGAGGATTGTTAAGGCACTGTCACACTTAGCAATAGCACCAGCGATCACGACAACGACACGACCTGGCGAGATCGTTGGTGCGATCGCTATGTGGTCGCTAGTTAGCTTCCAAACACAAAGATCTCATCAGAGATCAGCGATCTGTATAATGACCTCTGTGGTCGTTGGGAAAACCTAGTCCCACCTGCGATGCTGGTGGTCATTCATAATGGGTGTCACTCAGCGATTCAGGCTCTCCAGCGGGACACCAACGACCAAAAAAACGGCTCAGAACGTTCATAAGCGATCAGCGAATCGCAGCAGGGGCCACATCGCTGCTACATGTCACACACAGCTGCGTCGCTAACGAGATCGCTACTGCATCATAAAATCGGTGACTCTTTAGCGATCTCGCTTAGTGTGAAGGGTATGCCACACTAAACAGCGTCGCTAACGAGATCGCTAAAATACATCACTATTTAGCGATCTCGTTCGTGACGCTAACGTGTGTGGCATGTAGCAACTATGTGGCCCCTGCTGTGATCTCGCTGATCGTTCACTAGAGTTCTGGACCGTATTTAGATCGTTGGCGTCCCGCTGGTGAGCCTATATCGCTGTGTCTGGCACCTTTTGTGAGCGATGTGCGCTGTTTTTTACATCGCAATGACCGTTAAAGCCGTTAATGAGATCGCTAACCGCTTATGCGTCGTTAACGAGATCACTAAGTGTGGCAGCTACTAGCGACATTAAAACGATCACAAAAACGATCTCATTAGCTTGCGTCGTTATTGAGATCGCTAACGAGATCACTAAGTGTGGCAGTACCTTGACAGTACCTTTACACTAATTTTGTGGACTTATCCTATCCAGATCTGATCACCTTTTCTCAGTGCTGGAACTCAAAGTCCCACCCACAGATGAGTCATGTGCTGCTCAGCATCTGATAACATCCAGCTGCAACCAACACCGAGAACCGATCATGGAGATACCAGCTGTCGGAGCCGCAACAGTCTGATATTGATGACCAATCCAAAGGACATAGGCCATTGATTATATAAAAGTCGTAGAACAACCCTTACTGCAATTTCAGATACAAATGTGCAGTTGAGGGGGGAGGATGATTGTGAAGGGGTTTCAGGAAGTCCACTTCCCCCACACATGCAGCAGATATGGTACATTTAACACAGCCGCTATCTGTTCAACAGCAGTAGCAGTGATGATCTCCGGCAGCAGGCATTACCCATTTAAAAGCCGCTGTCAATCTGACAGGGACATTCAAATATCACCTCCCATCGGCATTCTGTGACTCAATCATGGGGTGCCAGGTAGTTACTAGGGGATGGGAGCCAGGGGCCTGCTAGAGGCCCTTGTCGCCACCATCTTGGCACTTCTCTTAAGCTCAGAATGGCAATTGATAAAGTATCTCATACTACCCTTATTGAAAAAATGACCAAGTTTGGTATTAACAAGGCTACGGTTAGGTGGATTCATAAGTGGCTGCAAATCCAATTGGAAAAGTGTTTAAAGTGGGCAAGGCTCCATCATGGCCCCAGTGTTGTTGAACATCATAAATTATTAAGATAAGGGAACTAAAGGGTATGCCACACTAAACAACATCGCTAACGGATCGCTAAAAAACGTCACTATTTAGCGATCCCGTTAGCGATGTTGTTGTGTGCGGCATCTGCCAGCGACGAGCTTCCTGCTGTGATCTCGCTCGTCGCTGGAATCGTTACGGACCCTATTTTATCGTCGGCGCTCCCGCTGGGTAAGTATATATCGCTGAGTGTGGCACCTTTTTTAGCGATTTAGCGGTACTTTTGTACCGCTAAAGTCGCTAAGGAGATCGCTAACCGCGATAGCGTCCTAACGACATCGCTAAATAAAGCTGCTACTAGCGATATTAAAACGATCCCGCTAGCGATCGCAATTAGTATGCGTCTTTATCGTGATCGCTAGCGGGATAGTTTAGTGTGGCAGTACCTTAAAGGTAAACTAATCAAATTTGCAAACAATGTAAAGCTAGGAGGGATAGCCAATACTAGAGACAACAGAAAGGATTAGGAAGGATCTAGATAAGCTTAAATAATGGGCAGCAACTAATAGAATGGTATATGACAGGGAGAAATGCTAGACTCTACATCTGGGCAAGAAAATCATAAGTTACATGTACAGAATGGCAGGAATAGAACTAAGCAACAGCACATGTGAAAAAGACTTGGGTATACTAATAGATAACAGACTGAACATGAGTCAACAGTGTGATGCAGCAGCAAAAAAAAAAAAAAAAAAAAGGGGGGGGGCAAACAGTTCTGGGATGTACTAGAAAAAGCATAGGGTCCAGATCACATGAAGTAATTATCCCCCTCTACTCCTCCTTGGTCACCGCATCTGTAATACTGTGTCCAGTTCTGGGCACATTTTAAAACAAATGTCAATAAACCCTTTCTGCCTTCTTTATTGTGAGGTCGGGTAGGTTTTACAGCTGTATCCCAGATCCAACACTATCTTATGCAGCGACATTTCGGAACGTCACTTCAGACTAGAATGTTTTGCCCGAACATGCTAAGTGCACACGTTCAGGAATGTTTGCAGAATATTCCTGAGCAAAAACTGACTTTTTCGCGGTAAAAACGCACGGTTTTTGCGCGTATTTACCGCGATTTTTCCCTGAACTTTCTAGGTCAATAATATAGCGGGAAAAACGCTAGAATTCCGCAAAATTAATGAACATGTTGCTAGATTTTCCGCAATGTGTTTTTTTCCGCGGAAAAAAACGCACCACGTGCACAAAAATTGCGGAATTCATTATAAAATGATAGGATGCTTAATTAATGCGTTTTTGATGCGTTTTTCCCGTGAAAAAACGCAAATAATCCTGAACGTGTGCACTTAGCCTTAGGCTATGTGCACACGTTGAGGATTTTTCGCGTTTAGCGTTTTTGCGGTGGTTTTCCGCCGCAAAAACGCTGAAAAAACACATGCATTAAGCATCCTATTAGTAGAATGCATTCCGCAATTTTTGTGCACATGCTGCGTTTTTTTCCGCGAAAAAAAAAAAAGTGCAGCATGTTCATTTTTTTTTCCGAAATCGCTGGCGATTCCGCCACCATAGGACTGCATTGAACCGCTTACTTTCCGCATGTGGCTATGCCCACCATGCGCAAGATGAGCAGTTCATGTGTGGATGGTACCCAGGGTCTGGAGGAGAGGAGACTCTCCTCCAGGCACTGGGTACCATATCCATATTAAAACAATAATTAAAATGAAAAATAGAGATATTCTCACCTTCCTGCGGCCCCAGCCGCCTTCCCGCTCCTCAGAGACGCTCCCGGCCAATCCCGTTCCCAGGGATGCTTCGCGACAATGACCCCAGATGACATAGCATCATGCGAGACCGCTACGTCATCTGGGGTGATTCTCGCAATGCATCCCTGTGAACGGGATTGGCCAGGAGCGTCGCTGAGGAGCGGGAAGGCTGCAGGGGCCGCCGGAAGGTGAGAATATCATGATTTATTATTTTTTTAATTTTTTAACATTAGATCTTTTTACTATTGATGCGGCATAGGCAACATCAATAGCAAAAAGTTGCTCACACTTGTCAAACACTATGTTTGACTCGTGTGACCAACCTGTCAGCTTTCCAAGCAATGCTACAGATCGCTTGGAAAACGCTAGCATTCTGCAAGCTAATTACGCTTACAAAACGCTAGTTTCTGGCGGGAATACGTATTTCCCGCGGCAGGGAGGTGCGGGATTGCCGCGGAAATTTCCGAACGTGTGCACATAGCCTTACAGTCTATGAGTGGTCCTGAAGTAGCTGTGCTATTGCCTAGCTTGTCAGTAGGCAGGGAGAAGCCGACGGGAACCCGCATGTACGACTAGTCACCTGTGCAGCTAGGTCCATGGCGGTGATTGAGGGTCTGTGCACACGTTGCGGATTTTCCTGCGGTTCTGCAGTGGTTTTTTGCCCTGCGGTTCCGCAGGCAGGGCACTGTGTAATGTAAATCTGTGGAAAAAAAAAAAAAGCTGTGCACATGATGCGGAATTTTCCGCGCAGATTTGGTGCGGTTTTAAAACCGCAGCATGTCAATTCTTTGTACGGATTCCGCTGCAGTTTTACAACTATTCCATTATAGGTGTAAAACCGCAGGGCAAATCTGCACAAAAACCGCATCAAAACGGCACCTGCATTTTCTGCCAAGAGGTGCGGATTCTGTGCGGAAAAATCTGCAGGCAAATCGGCAACGTGTGCACAGGCCCTAAAAGTATGTTTTTTTTCTGAAATGCACCAGTGCTTCAGAGTAAAACATGCATGGTTGTGATTCCACCTCATCAAGAGAGATAGAAAAAGAAATGCAAGCAGGGATGAGACATGCTGTCCATGGTTTGGGCAGTACGTATCAGGTGACAGGTTCCTTTTAACCCTTTATTAACAGAGCCAATTTTTACAATTTTGACCACTGTCACTTTATGAGGTAACTCTGGAACACCAACAGATCCTGATACTTTTTTTCGTGACATATTGTACTTCATTTTAGTGGTAACGTTTCTTTGAAAGGACAAGTGTTTTTTTTTTATTAAATAAACACCACACGGAAGTTTTGCAAAAACTTTGCAATTTCCAAACTTTTAATTTTTGTGCCCTTAAATCAGAGTATTAGGTCACAAAATAGTTCATAAATAACATTTCTCATGTCTACTTTACATCAGAACAAATTTGGAAACAATTTTTCTTGATAGGAAGTTATAATCTTTAAAAGTTGATCAGTGATTTCTCATTTTTCCAACAAAAAATATTGTGACCATGTGCAATGCGCACACTCATAATTTCCCTGTATTCCTGGTATGGGTGAGCTGTCATGTGACCTCATGTATGCGAGTTAGTTGAGGTCACGTGGCAACAAGCCTCATTCAGCTTTTCTCAGTAGAAGAGAATTGGGGGAAGGGCACAAGTCAAATTGGCACAAGCACGGAAATATGCAAGTCACATACATGGGGGTCGCCTGACTGCCCACCTATATTGATGACACTGTGCGCATTGCACATGATCAAGATTCGGCAGTCACATAGTGACTAAACTTTTCTCCTAATCCTGGACAATCCTTTCTCATCCTGGATAGTGGCCCTCTCACTCGAATGGTTGTGTATCAACTGCAGCTGACTGTCCACCTGAATGGGGTCAACTACTGTGAACAGCTAATGAAGCACCCGAACCGACCTCTAAGACCGTCAGTCATAAAGTGATGGCATATTGTAGCAATGTGCCATGACTTGGTTTACACCTTTAAAAGGTTTTTGCCCACTTTTTTGAGACTTGATTTAACTTTTTTTTTTCCACAGGGGTTAACATTTTTCCCTGAAGGAATACTCTTGGCTTCATGTATAGTTTAGGCATTGTGCAGTCAGGTTTGGAAAACAATGACCATGCCGGTGATGTGTTTTGTGGCTTCTTAGTGTAATCGTCTTTGACTTTCTGACCTGTGTACATGCTCAGTGTATTATTCACTGGTGAGTGATCGTCATACTGAGATGTAAATGCGTGCACAAAACAGTGATCTGACACGTAGAGTTAAATAACTGTAGGCGATAATGCAATGATGGCATTGGTTGTACTTGCCAAGATAAATGCTCACCAGTACTGTCACACATGTTATGTGCAAGGCTTGTGGGTACAAGTAAAATCATGAGATGGCAGAGGACACCTGTCATCCCTGCCTGTGCTCAGTGACTGGCGGCAGTGCCCATATTGGTGTGTACAGAGTAAGTGGGAAAGACTGCGAGTCTGAGTAGTCCTGTCAGCATTTACTACTTTCCTTTTTCAATTCGTATAGACCTGCATATGAACAGTTACCTTGTCAGATGCTGTCACATTACTGCCCACTGCAGCTTTTTGACTTGGCTGTCAGACTGAAGTTGCCTTTGTCAATGCATAGAAACAATGCAGAATGTTACAGCTGAGATGTACTGCCTTGTATTCAGCTGTTGTCACTGAAACTTCTCTAACCCCTTAACTACCTTTTTAATGGCAGCAGTTAAAGGTACTTATTCCTAATCTCCTCTTTTTAATGGCGCGCCGCTAAGACATAAGGATATATAGCCCCCAGCGTCGGGTGGGGGGAATCTCCAGGGTCTCTGCTACTGGGGATAGATAAGGCCCTCGAACATGATCAGGGCTGGTTTTTTGTCACGTTATGGCTGTTTGGTGAATACCGGCGATCTCGCACACAAAAAAGGTCCAATTTTTTAAACTAATTTCTCTATGATCTAGCATATCAGAGAAGAGAGGAAATGGGGACCCTTGCATCATCGTTCTGGAAAAAGCCCTCTGAGATCTGCCGGCCTGTACCCGACAATAATAGGATTTTTTCCTATTAGTTCCTTTTGATCACTGATCAGAAAAAAAAAGTATATCACATCCCCTTTATCTCTCCCTCCACCCCCACTTTAGTTAGAAAAAAAAAACCTCTAAAATTTAAAAAAAAAAAAAAAAGTATTTCCCATTCTTTGGGGTTGGAGTTGGAATTGGGTTGTTTTTTTGAAAAAAGAAATGACTGACAACTAGTTTTGAGCACAAGTGCTCCTGGAGCACTCAGGCACCTGTGATATTTGGTACATACCTCAGCACCTGGTGCACACTGGAGTAGCGAGTACTTGTGTTCAACACTAGTGACGACATTTTCAATATGACAACCTAATGTTATCAAATTGTCACACCTGTGGGTTCAAAATACTCGCTATACCCCCAGATAAAATCCTTGAGGGGTGTGGTTTCAAAAATGGGGTCACTTGTGGGAGAGGTCCACTGTTTAGGCACATCAGGGACTTTCCAAACATCACATGGCATCTGCTCTCAATTCCAGCCGATTTTACGTTCAAAAAGTCACACTGTGCTCTTTCCCCTCCAAGCCCTGCCATGCACCCAAACAGTAGATTTCTCCCACATATTGGCTATTGGCATACCCAGGAGAAACTGCACAACAGTTTGTGGTCCATTTTCTCCCGTTACCCTTGGGAAAATAAAAATGTTTGGGTCTAAAGTGTTTTTTCACAAAAAATAAAAAGGTAAATGTTTTTTTTTTTTCTTTTTTTCCTTCTACAGTGCTTAAGTTCTCGTGAAGCAACTGAAGGGTTAATAAACTTTTTGAATGTGATTTTCAGCACCTTGTGGGGTGGAGATTTTATAATGGTGTCGCTTATGGGTATTTTCTGTCATATAGACCCCCTCAAAGTCACTTCAAATGTTACATGCGACTGCAGATTTCTCTTCCAAGACCAGAAAACCCTTTTAAAAGGGGTCAAGTCCATCTCCACACAGCAGATTTGGAAATATTACACCAACATCTGCCAGCTTGCATATGCGAGTGTTCAATTGTGCTCCTGCCCTGACGTCAACAGCTCTGCTCACCTTGGAGTCAAATTCTCCCTTCAAAATGGAACTCAACAATAAATAACGCTGCATCCATTTCATTGTCAACCCCCAATCACCATTAAATGGGCTTCTGGTGCTATTCAATGCATCGCATTCCTGCAGCATCAGGTATCAAGCATGTGCCCTGTTCAAAAGAAAAAGGCCAAGTGCGCAATACCTGCAGATTGTGAATACACCTCAGCAAACATGTGGACTCTCATTTCTCCAAGATGGCCCCACCAGTGGCATGGGGAGCACAGTGGCAAGTCTAAACCGCACCTCCTCTGGCGTTCCTATCCGAAAGCAGAAGAAAGTTGCCCCACTTGCAACTGAGGCAGTTATCATGGAAGCAGGACGAACAGATTGCCAATATGAGGACAGCACGCAGCGGGGGAAAACAAGAGGGCACCAAGGCAACCACCCATGGACATCCTCATATTGGTGCTAGGGTTGAGTGACGCTTTAAGCTAAGGCAAACCACACACATTCTAGAGTTAGCCAGTACTTCTCACTTCACTAATGGGAGGCAAGAAGCGCTGCTTACATGGGGTCAGCAGCCCCTTGACAGGTCTCGTGTACATGTCCTATTTGAATGAAGCAAAATGCATGCACATCTGTTAGGAGATATGTGCCTGCTTTAATCTCTTTTCCCCAGACAGATGGATTCTTCTAAGTTATCCCTATATAAAAAGCTTATGCTTTCATATGCCGTATTTCAGTGATTCAGATGTAAAACTGATCACATTAGTATAAGAAAGAAATTATGTGCACACAATTATAAAGGGTTAATAGATGTTATTGAATATATTAAAAGCAACAAACTGTTTAAAAACATGTTACAGGTACAAATATTCCTACTTGTATACTTCATGAGTACTTTCTGTATTGTTCATCTCATTGTCCGTATTCCTTGTGTCCTCCCACATCTCTCGCAGATACAATTTTAAATCGCTTGTCGTCTGTTGCTTTTACGCTGTTTAATATATTCAATAAGATGGATCCCCCTTATATTTGGTGTGCACACATTTTCAGTTTTTTTTTTTTTTTAACCTAAGGCCGGGGTCACACTTGCGAGTGCAATGCGTGTAACTCGCAGGAGTCTCTCACATCAATACCCGGCACTCGGGACCGGAGTGTGCAGCTGCTTGTATTTCTATGCACTCCGGTCCGAGTGTCGGGTATTGATGCGGGAGATTCACGCATTGCACTCGCCAGTGTGACCCCGGCCTTCTAGTAATGTGGACAGAACTGACCGGTTACATGACACCACACACACATAGCAGCCGCTAGCTGCAGTGCCGCTCAGTCTGCACGGACACAATGGCTGCCCCACCACTATAGGGAGCACTGGCGGCTCTCGGCCATGAGCGCTCCCCGCACTGACCCATCCGCGGCCAATACAGTTAACCCTCTCCGGGAAAGCCCTCCCCATCCACTGGTGCCCGCATGTAAACAAACCAGCGTGTGAAGAGAATCCCAGAGCAGGAGGGCCGGGGCTGGAGGACGGCTCTCCGGAGCCAGCCCCCTGTGGGCAGTCAGACCTGGGGTGGGTGGGCTGGCAGCGGGCTACAGAGCAGAGGCTGACAACTCCCCGCCGTGTGCGGGGGGAAGGGCCGCCGCCTGGGTGGGCGCACATACCTGCCCCTTCTGGGTGAAGCCGCCTCCTCCTCCCGCCCGGCTCTCTGGCTTTCCGGCGGCGATGTCCTCGGTGCTGGGCTCCTGATCTGCGGGTCAGAGAAGCGGTCGCGTTATCACAGTGCACGCGATCACAATACAACATGGCGGCAGGCCGCCACTTCCGGGACACGGGCCCAGAGGGAGAGGCCGGCACCCGGGGGACGCGTGGGGGCATGTCCGCAGCGCCACAGCAGGGCGCGGGGTCGCCACGGAGGAGGGGGGCAACTGTACCTCTCTACCCCACCCACCCAGGGGACAGCGAAAAGGGCGGGAGAGGTGGAGAGACGGGCGGGAGGGACCTCGCCACCACCTCCGAGTGTGGGGCAGGAAAAAGGGGCGAGGTAGTGCGGGGACGGCGGGGTGAGGGCGGATATCACAGGCCGCACAGCCCCCTCCGGTAACACCGACCTCCGCCGCACGACACTCCGCTGACCCCGCCAGTCCTCACACCGCCCCTCCCCTCTGCCCGGCTGCGCAGTCGGGGAGGTCCCCGGCACCGTCAGCCATTACTTACCACTCATGTTGTCTCGGGCGCAGGCACTTCACACTAAACTCGGCTGACGATAGCAGCGTAACCCTGCCTGCCGCGCGGCGGAGACGGAGCAGGCGTGGCCACAGGCGGAGATCGACAGCCTGCCTAACCACTCCCGCTGAGGGGCGGCTCCACCCGCCCAATGGGTGTCACGGTGGGCGGGAAGAGGCATGTAGCCGACGAGAGGAATCAACCAATGACAGACATTGGCGCTCCGCCCCTCGCCGCGGAGTGACGAACTTGTACGACTGGGGGAGGGGGGGCGAGTAGGAATGTGGCATGGGCGGGAACAAGGGCGTCGCTCTCTTCCTCTTCTGCTGAGGCCAAAACTATGACCGACGTGCTGTGTGACCAATCACAGTGCGAGTTAGGAGAGCGACCCCCCGCTGGCGGGAGCCAATGAGCGCAGGAGACATGGTAGCAGTTACAGTGAGCCCTGGCTTGGTGGGTGGTTGATATTGCACAAGATTAGGCGCCATTTCCTTAAGTGTTTTTTTTTCTTTTAAATGTAATAGATACAAGTGACCTTAATAAAAGGCACAGTCAGATCTGCCTCACTTAAAGGGGGATGTCTGGCCACTCTATGGAGGAGACCTGCCTCACTTAAAAGGGGTTGTCTGGCCACTCTATGGAGGAGACCTGCCTCACTTAAAAGGGGTTGTCTGGCCACAGAGGAGACCCGCCTCACTTAAAGGGGTTGTCTGGCCACTATGGAGGAGGCCTGCCTCACTTAAAGGGGTTGTCTGGCCACTATGGAGGAGGCCTGCCTCACTTAAAGGGGTTGTCTGGCCACTATGGAGGAGGCCTGCCTCACTTAAAGGGTTGTCTGGCCACTATGGAGGAGACCTGCCTCACTTAAAGGGGTTGTCTGGCCACTCTATGGAGGAGACCTGCCTCACTTAAAAGGGGTTGTCTGGCCACAGAGGAGGGCCCGCCTCACTTAAAGGGGTTGTCTGGCCACTATGGAGGAGGCCTGCCTCACTTAGAGGGGTTGTCTGGCCACTATGGAGGAGGCCTGCCTCACTTAAAGGGGTTGTCTGGCCACTATGGAGGAGACCTGCCTCACTTAAAGGGGATGTCCGGCCACACATGGAGGAGACCTGCCTCACTTAAAGGGGATTGTCTGCACACTATGGAGGAGACCTGCCTCACTTAAAGGGGATGTCTGGCCACACGATGGAGGAGACCTGCCTCACTTAAAGGGGTTGTCTGGCCACACTATGGAGGAGACCTGCCTCACTTAAAGGGGGTTGTCTGGCCACACTATGGAGGAGACCTGCCTCACTTAAAGGGGTTGTCTGGCCACACTATGGAGGAGACCTGCCTCACTTAAAGGGGATGTCTGGCCACACTATGGAGGAGACCTGCCTCACTTAAAGGGGTTGTCTGGCCACAATGGAGGAGCCTGCCTCATTAAAGGGATGTCTGGCCACACAATGGAGGAGACCTGCCTCACATTAAAGGGGTTGTCTGGCCCACTATGGAGGAGACCTGCCTCACTTAAAGGGATGTCTGGCCACACGATGGAGGAGACCTGCCTCACTTAAAGGGGTTGTCTGGCCACACTATGGAGGAGACCTGCCTCACTTAAAGGGGTTGTCTGGCCACACTATGGAGGAGACCTGCCTCACTTAAAGGGGTTGTCTGGCCACACTATGGAGGAGACCTGCCTCACTTAAAGGGGGTTGTCTGGCCACACTATGGAGGAGACCTGCCTCACTTAAAGGGGATGTCTGGCCACACATGGAGGAGACCTGCCTCACTTAAAGGGGTTGTCTGGCCACAAGATGGAGGAGACCTGCCTCATTTAAAGGGGATGTCTGGCCACACAATGGAGGAGACCTGCCTCACATAAAGGGGTTGTCTGGCCACACTATGGAGGAGACCTGCCTCACTTAAAGGGGGTTGTCTGGCCACCAATGGAGGAGACCTGCCTCACTTAAAGGGGTTGTCTGGCCACTCTATGGAGGAGACCTGCCTCACATAAAGGGATTGTCTGGCCACTCACGATGGAGGAGACCTGCCTCACATAAAGGGGATGTCTGGCCACACATGGAGGAGACCTGCCTCAAAGAGATTGTCTGGCCTCACGATGGAGGAGACCTGCCTCACATAAAGGGATTGTCTGGCCTCACGATGGAGGACACCTGCCTCACTTAAAGGGGAGGTCTGGCCACACTATGGAGGAGACCTGCCTCACATAAAGGGGATGTCTGGCCACACTATGGAGGAGACCTGCCTCACATAAAGGAGATGTCTGGCCACTATGGAGGAGACCTGCCTCACTTAAAGGGGATGTCGGCCACACATGGAGGAGACCTGCCTCACTTAAAGGGGGATGTCTGGCCACACTATGGAGGAGACCTGCCTCACTTAAAGGGGATGTCTGGCCACACGATGGAGGAGACCTGCCTCACTTAAAGGGGTTGTCTGGCCACACTATGGAGGAGACCTGCCTCACTTAAAGGGGTTGTCTGGCCACACTATGGAGGAGACCTGCCTCACTTAAAGGGGTTGTCTGGCCACTATGGAGGAGACCTGCCTCACTTAAAGGGGTTGTCTGGCCCACTATGGAGGAGACCTGCCTCACTTAAAGGGGTTGTCTGGCCACAAGATGGAGGAGACCTGCCTCACTTAAAGGGGTGTCTGGCCACCTATGGAGGAGACCTGCCTCACATAAAGGGGTTGTCTGGCCCACTATGGAGGAGACCTGCCTCACTTAAAGGGGTTGTCTGCACACTATGGAGGAGACCTGCCTCACTTAAAGGGGTTGTCTGCCACACTATGGAGGAGACCTGCCTCACTTAAAGGGTTGTCTGGCCACATGGAGGAGACCTGCCTCACTTAAAGGGGTTGTCTGGCCACACTATGGAGGACCTGCCTCACTTAAAGGGGTTGTCTGGCCACACTATGGAGGAGACCTGCCTCACTTAAAGGGGATGTCTGGCCACTATGGAGGAGACCTGCCTCACATAAAGGGGTTGTCTGGCCACACTATGGAGGAGACCTGCCTCACTTAAAGGGGATGTCTGGCACACTATGGAGGAGACCTGCCTCACTTAAAGGGGTTGTCTGGCCACATGGAGAGACCTGCCTCACTTAAAGGGGGTCTGCCACACTTGGGAGAGAGCCTGCCTCACTTAAGGTTGTCTGGCCACACTATGGAGGAGACCTGCCTCACTTAAAGGGGTGTCTGGCCACTATGGAGGAGACCTGCCTCACTTAAAGGGATGTCTGCCACACTTGAGAGCCTCCTCACTAAAGGGGTTGTCTGGCATATGGAGAGACCTGCCTCATTAAAGGGATGTCTGCAATATGAGGAGACCTCCTCACTTAAAGGTGTTGGCACACTGGAGGAGACCTGCCTCACTTAAAGGGTTTCTAGGCACTAAAACCTCACTAAGGTTTTCACTATGGAGGAGACCCGCCTCACTTAAGGGGTTGTGCGCCACTATGGGGAGACCTGCTCACTTAAAGGTTGTTGCCATATGGAGGAGAGCTGCCTCACTAAAGGGTTGTCTGCCACATGGAGGAGACTGCCTCACTTAAAGGGTTGTCTGGCAACATGGAGGAGACCTGCTCCTAAAGGGGTTGTTGGACACATGAGGAGCCTCTCACTTAAGGGGTTGTCTGGCATATGAGAGACCGCCTCACTTAAAGGGGTTGTCTGGCCACTATGAGGAGACCCTCTCACTAAAGGTGTCTGGCCACTATGGAGACCTGCCTCACTTAAAGGGTGCTGGCCACCCATGGAGGCCTGCTCCTATAAAGGATTGTTGGCCCTATGGAGGAACCTGCCTCACTTAAAGGGGTTGTCTGCCATGAGGAGGCCTCTCACTAAAGGGGTTGTCTGGCCACATATGGAGGAGACCTGCCTCACTTAAAGGGGTTGTCTGGCACACTATGGAGGAGACCTGCCTCACTTAAAGGGGTTGTCTGGCCACTATGGAGGAGACCTGCCTCACTTAAAGGGGTTGTCTGGCCACACTATGGAGGAGACCTGCCTCACTTAAAGGGGTTGTCTGGCCCACTATGGAGGAACCTGCCTCACTTAAAGGGGTTGTCTGCCACCTATGGAG
The DNA here is from genome assembly GCA_033576555.1 of Oophaga sylvatica. Classification (NCBI taxonomy): domain Eukaryota; kingdom Metazoa; phylum Chordata; class Amphibia; order Anura; family Dendrobatidae; genus Oophaga; species Oophaga sylvatica. The sequence continues at coordinate 105,136,767 of JARQOD010000002.1, forward strand.
GAGACCTGCCTCACATTAAAGGGTTGTCTGGCCACACTATGGAGGAGACCTGCCTCACTTAAAGGGTTGTCGGCCACACTATGGAGGAGACCGCCTCACTTAAAGGGGTTGTCTGGCCACACTATGGAGGAGACCTGCTCACTAAAGGGGTTGTCTGCCACCTATGGAGGAGACCTGCCTCACTAAAGGGGATGTCTGGCCACATCTATGGAGGAGACCTGCTCACTTAAAGGGGTTGTCTGCACACATGGAGGAGACCTGCCTCACAAAAGGGTTGTCTGGCCACCTATGGAGGAGACCTGCCTCACTTAAGGGTTGTCTGGCACATATGGAGGAGACCTCCTCACTTAAAGGGGTGTCTGGCCACTATGGAGGAGACCTGCCTCACATAAAGGGGTTGTCTGGCCCCACTATGGAGGAGACCCTGCCTCACTTAAAGGGGGTGTCTGGCCACACTATGGAGAGACCTGCCTCACTTAAAGGGGGTTGTCTGGCCCCACAAATGTGTGCATAAACCTCACAGAATTCAGACCTATACCTGATCTGACCCCTTACCACTCTCCTGGGGCTCCGTCCCAGCACTGCCCGTCCCCCACTGCTCTCCGAGCTTCTGTTTGGGCCTAAAAACCACTACTGTGGCTGTGATTGGCTGCAGAAGTCACATGTCCATCAGTTGGTGACTATGGGTGGGTGTACGTGGCCCTACGGCAGGGGTTGGGCACGGAGCCATTACTGCAGGGCATTTGTCCATTTCACTGTTTTGTTATTTTAAGTAATTTGTGGTGACAAATTGGACCCCCGATCTGTTTGAGCCTATGCTAGGGATCGGTCATCAGTAGTAGCTGCCAGACCCTCCCTTAAGCCTGCATGATGCATACCTGATAAAACCGACGTTCCCACAATGAGTTTTTATGCTGCTATTTCTAAAAACTACAAGTAACCTCTTTACTTAATGGAGCAGAAAATCTGCAACATCAAATACTCATGGTGGAACGCGGGCCTTATTACAGTGTGCGCTGCAGAATTAGGTTCTTTCCAAGTTATAAGTTCCAGGTAGAACGCCTGAAAGACACATGAAATCACTGATAGGGCTGTGTCGTTTTCTCACAGCACTGGGGGTGATGTCACCTTGGTAGCCATATGGTTGGCAGGACAAAGGTCTGGCCATGCTGTGGAGGAGATGCCTGAACCTCGCTGTGTTGCATTGTGTGGACAATGAGGGTGGGCCCATACTAGTGGGGGTCTGTTTGGTGGTATATAAGACGGGTCCACAGTCCATGTCTGACTGTCCACAGGGGTGCAGACCTGAGCCTACAGCCCGTACATGACTATGATTGAGCTTTCGTTGTGGCCCCCAGGGCCGCTTATATAAATGTTCAGGCTGAAGGCCCTCCTGTGCCGTGATGGAAGAAGCAAACTTAGTTTTTTAAACAAAGCTTGTGTTGGCTATTGTCCTGCCTAACTTGATGAGACCCTCCACCATAGGGAGTTTTGCTTGCCTCAATATTTACCCAATCATAAAGGACCCTGGACATAGGATGTGAGCCTTATCCCATGCTGCATTATTGTATGGTGGATTATAACCTGCTATATTTTTCTCATGTCTCACTTTTCTATTATTAGGCGTATGTAAAAATTCCAAAAATATGACAGTGCAATGCACTGCGTCTACAACAAGGGTAAGGCTATGTTGCACATGCACTTTTTGTAGCGTACTTTTTTTTTGTGCAGCAAATTAAAGCTGCTTTTACAGTCCAGCAAAAGCTTGAGATTTCAGAATCTCGTGCACACGTGATTTAATTTCCCGACTGATTTGAGATGCCGTGTCGTAAATCTGCAGCATTCAACGTTTTCAGCGGTTTAGTGTTTTTTTCATCCATAGAAAGCAATATGGAAGGGAAAAACTGCCACAGCATTTTCAAGGGGGTTAATGGGGAACCGAAACTTATTTAAAGGGGATGCGTGAACACAAAGGAATCCCAACAATAAATGGTGCACACAATATGAGGAACCTGCTCATAAGGGTCTTGGCAGCGTTACACTATGGAGGGACCTGCCCCACTTAAAGGGGGTTTTCTAGCCACATATGGAGGGGCCCTGCCCCCACTTAAAGGGGGTTGTCTAGCACACAATGGAGGAGACTGCCTCCATAAA
>JARQOD010000002.1:105147159-105162473 GCA_033576555.1 Oophaga sylvatica
GTGCTGGCCAGCGGGAGACCAGCGATCAAAAAAAAGTCCTGGCATTTCTGACACGACCAGCGATTCACAGCAGGGGCCTGATCGCTGGTACGTGTCAGTCATAGCGAGATCGCTGCTGAGATCGTTGTTTAGCAGCGATCTCGCTATGTGAGACGTTGCCCTTAGGTACTGCCACACTTAGCGATCTCGTTAGCGATCACGATAACGACGCAAGCTAACGAGATCATTGGTGTGATCGCTTTTAGGTCGCTAGTAGCTGCCAAACAGGAAATCTCATAAACGACTCATCAGCGGTTCAGCGATCTCTTTAACGACTTTGGCGGTCGTTAGGATCTGTCATTAGCATGTACTGAGCACTTCTGATTCATAGGAATTTCCAGCATCGCTCCTGCTCTCTGCGTCCTGCTAGCCTGCTTTGCAACTTCTGTGATCCTCTCTGTGACGCAAAAGAGAACCTACAGATATTGCGATCCACTCCGTGACGCTAGAAAACCTGGTCCCGCTGCGCCGCTGTCATATGCGTCACAAATGAGGTCACTCGTTGTTCGCAAAAGGTGCCAAACTCAGCGATTCAGGCTCACCAGCGGGACGCCAACGATCAAAAAACGGTCCAGAACGCTAGTGAACGATCAGCGACATCACAGCAGGGGCCACATCGTTGCTACATGCCACACACAACGAGGTCGCTAACGAGATCGCTAAATAGTGACGTTTTAGCGATCTCGTTAGCGATCTCGTTTAGTGTGGCATACACTTTAGGCTGTAACAGCACAGTTTGTCTGGCCACTGGTGGGGGGTGAATTATTCGTAATTATGCCAGACATACTATCCCTTTGTGACATGAGCCATTGTTTCATGTGAGACTGACCATTGTCTCTTGTTGTATATGCTGTCTAATTGAACAATCAAACAATGAGGGATTATCTTCCCTCAATCCTGTGGGACAATTCCCTGAAATCAGATCTGTAGGATATAAAAGGGCCCTGCTCCTGTCACCTGTGTGACTTTACAGGACATCAGCCCAGGAACCACAGTTCCAGCTGGTGGATTACAGATCTGCTTCACTACCCATCACTGAGCCCACAAAGTTGTTTGAATAACCCAGGTTGGGACAATTGGGTCACCTGGCCATGTGCCTTGTTGTGCTCTGTCAACTTCTTAAGCTTGCCACTACCTTTCCACTGTGGGTGCCTGCCAAAAGCTCATATATATAGAAAAAAATGAAAATTCATCAGCTCACCCAGATTATCCATAGTTCCAAGCACCTGGTCCCGCACGGACTGGGCTGAGCAGCCACGAAGGAGATAATCAAAAAGCAGATGAATTCCAGCAGGATCCACAGGAAATCTTGATTGCTTAAAAAGTAACTTTTATTCGTATCATAAAATCAGAACAAATTATGTTCAATGCAAAAGAAGCGCTAGCAGCATGACACACATGGATTACGCTGCCATGTGTGTCATGCTGCTAGTGCTTCTTTTGCATTGAACATAATTTGTTCTGATTTTATGATACGAATAAAAGTTACTTTTTAAGCAATCAAGATTTCCTGTGGATCCTGCTGGAATTCATCTGCTTTTTGATTGCCTGCCAAAAGAGGGATACTACTGGTTGGGGTAGTTGGTCCTTGATGCCCTAAAGTCATGTAGGTTCTAATCCCAGCGGAAGGGTGAGACTGTCATTTGCATAATCTTATGTACTTGTTGGGAATGTACTATATGTTGTTGACTGTTGGGATCCAATAAAGTCTTACTGGAGCGTGGTAACCTCACCCTGTGTTATCCAAGTAGTGTTCTGCCCACGGGGAAGGAGTACGGGTGTTCAGTGGCATGAACCCTGGTCCATGTGGTCTTTCTAAAGACAGCCAGGCCAGCGGATGAGAGCACCCACTGACCCTCATGTCTCCACATAGGCTTTATTAACACATCAGTATTTTGGATGAGTATTTAACACTTGGACTACTGGTATAGTCATTTTGACTTGCACTTTTTATTTCTCTTCTGTGACTACATTTTTCGGAATTCCGGCTTGAGACTTGGTTACTTTTCCTCAAATAGGATGTGAAAAAAGATTTTGTGACAATAAATAATTTTGGTGAAAAAATTGCACTTTTTTTTCAAAATTTACCTTTAACTACTAAAGGTGGTCATTTTGACTACCTACTATATATTGCTGTCCTTTTGTCACTTAATGTTGCTGTAAAGTTTTGTGCATAATTTTTTCACTGTATCTTATTTACCCTGATGTTCATATAATGCTGAACTGAAAAGAGCTTGTTTGTAATACTGTAGGCTCTTATCTTATGCTAAAGAAGGATGTTGTTTTTCTCTGGTCCTAGCAGTAGACAATAGTCTGGATAGTAAGTTTACTTTCAGTTCAGCTGAAGAGACAAAGACAACACATGCAGACATAAGAGCTCAAAAAGCTCATACAAGTATATAGCAGATGCAACATTTTATTGTCATATTATTCGATTATTTTGTACTGTATAGTGTGAAGCAGCAATTTTTTTGGGGAAAAAACTATATTTGCATACAGCTTGATGTTATTAGTTATAGTTTACAGCTAGAAAGAATATTTTTTTATCTGTAAATGGGCAATATGCATGAATATAGCAATAATGCAATGTAATGGTTTAGGACGCGAAAACGATAAAAATTATGTGTTTTTTTTTTTCATTTTTCTTTTGTTTATGATCAACCATGTTCACATACAGTATAATTCTGCGAAAAAATGTATAAATTAGCTAAAACATCAAGACTTTTATAGGTCCAGTAAAAAATGAACGAACATTATATTTGTATAGTGGTAGCGAACAGAACAGCAGGGATATGTTACTGGTGATTATCATTGTATGATGTGTTATATGAATATATACTGTATATATGTCCAGTACTGCTATTTTCTGTTGTAGTTTTACAATGATCCTAGCAATAAAAGTTTGTTATTTCCTGTAGAAAAATATGAAAAATCAGAAAAAAAACATTCCAAAGCATTACTGTTGGATCTCGCAATAATAATACATTAAAAAAATATAATTATTAATAAATAACCACAAATGAAACTCTAAAAATAAACGAAAACAAGTCAGTAGTCAGAATGACTACATTCAGTAGTTCTAGTCGGGGTCACGAGTCCAGTAGTCCTAGTGTTAATCAGTATTTGTATGCCAAAACCAGAAGTGTCTCCAAAACACAGAATGATCAGATGTCATAAACTTATCCACAGCCTGTCATCTTTATGCAATTAGGTTCACCATCAGTAATATATACATGGACACCTGCATGGAATCTGTATGTTCTTGTGTTTTTTACAGATAGACCTCATACCTATTAAATCCTATGGATCTGTTCCATTTTTGCAGACTGAATGGTCCTCAGAAAATCACAAAGACATGTCCGATTTTGATCTGAATCTTGGATCAACCTCCCCAATCCAGATCTATGAAGCCATAACAAAATCGGGCGGCACTCAGATTGCATCCTTGTGGTTTCCATTTTTCATCGACTGTTTGATAGATGGATTATCTCACATATGCTGAATATATTGCCTTTCTTTTTATTCCGCAATGTGACCCATTTACAAGAGTGCGCCAGAAGTCCTTAAGTTTTATGAATACAGATACCATATTGAGCAATTCAAAGATGGCAACGTGAACCTCACGTGCATATGATGCATGCGCAAATTCCAGATGCTGATGGCATGTGCGCAGACATGCATAATGGGTTGGGACATGAGAAGATGGCTGCTGGTCTTCAACATGGCCGACACATATGCACAGACATGCGCTAGTCTTCTGTTTTCTCTTGTATTTATACATTGCCGGTCTCCAATATGGCCGACACGCTTGCACAGTCTTTAGCCTTCTCCTGTTTTCTCTAGCATTTTTACATTGGTGGTCTCCTATATGGCCAACACACGTGTAGACAAGCTAGAATCCTTCCTTTTTCCCCTCTAGTGCTGGTTTACTTTGATCATGAGCAGTTTGCTGTTCCTCTTCTCTGATTTCAGCACTGATTTTGATATTTTTAATTGTCTAGTGAGTAGTTTATGAATATAACCACTGACACATGAGAATTTGTTGATCAATTAAGCTGTTTTCTCATGATTTATGATTTGTAAATGACGTATTTTGTTCTATATAGATTTATGTATATGTGAATGTAAACATGCACTACTCTTTTCCAAAAACCTAGGTGTAAATTAAACCCAAAAGTAAAGGGGTAGCTGAAAAATAACAATAGGTACAAACATAAAAATGCTTTTATTTAGTTAATTACATGGTAAACACAGGATTAAAATATTAAGAAAGATGCAAGAAATGAAAGTAGGGACATGAGACTCAAAAAAAAATTGATGGTTGTTATAAAGTAAAAAAAAATCGTACACCACGCCCCCCGAAGAAGCTGGGCGAAACGTGCGCATCGGGGCAGTATTTGAAATAGTGAGTATGCACCTATTGATATAGGAATATATTACAGCAATTAGGACGTTGTGTTGAATAATGTGCACTACTCTGTATATAATTAATCTTTTGTATTCTTTATGAATTATGGATAGTGATTGTAATTGATGTATTAACTGATGCACTGTTAAATATTTTGGCATATGCACTTTAACACTGCTTGAGAAAGGTCCTCAATTGGACCAAAACTTTGCCCTCACTATGAGTTATTAGGCCGGGATCACACATGCGAGAAACACGGCCGAGTCTCGCATGTGAATTCCCATCACTGGCACCGACACTCGGGAGCGGAGCGAGCGGCTGCATAGAAATACATGCAGCGTCTCGCTCCGCTCCCCAGGAGCTGAGAGACAGAATTGTGGCAAGGCACACATCTGGCCAAGGTTACAAAATAGTTTCTGCAGTACTCAAGGTTCCTAAGAGCACAGTGGCCTCCATAATCCTTAAATGGAAGAAATTTGGGACCACCAGAAGTCTTCCTAGACCTGGCCGTCCAGCTAAACTGAGCAATAATGGTAGAAGAGCCTTGGTGAGAGAGGTAAAGAAGAACCCCAAGATCACTGTGGCTGAGCTCCACAGATGCAGTAGGGAGACGGGAGAAAGTTACACAAAGTCAACTATCACTGCAGCCCTCCACCAGTCGGGCCTTTATGGCAGAGTGGCCTGACAGAAGCCTCTCCTCAGTGCAAGACATATGAAGCCCGCATAGAGTTTTGCTAAAAAAAAAAACTCATGAAGGACTCTCAGACTATGAGAAATAAGATTCTCTGGTCTGATGAGACCTAGATAGAACTTTTTGGTGATAATTCTAAGTGGTATGTGTGGCGAAAACCAGGCACTGCTCCTCATCTGCCTAATACAATCCCAACAGTGAAACATGGTGGAGGCAGCATCAAGCTATGGGGGTGTTTTTCAGCTGCAAGGACAGGACGACTAGTTGCAATTGAAGGAAACGTGAATGCGGGCAAGTACAGAGATATCCTGGATAAAAGCCTCTTCCAGAATGCTCTGGACCTCAGACTTGGTCGAAGGCTCACCTTCCAACAAAACAATGACCCAAAGCACACAGCTAAAATAACAAAGGAATGGCTTCAGAACAACTCTGACCATTCTTGACTGCTGAGCCCTGACCTAAACACAATTAAGCATCTCTGGAGACACCTGAAAATGGCTGTCCACTAACGTTCACCATCCAACCTGATGGAACTGGAGAGGATCTGCAAGGAAGAATGGCAGAGGATCCCCAAATCCAGGTGTGAAAAACTTATTACATCATTCCCAAGAAGACTCATGGCTGTACTAGCTCAAAAGGGTGCTTCTACTCAATACTGAGCAAAGGGTCTGAATACTTATGACCATGTGATATTTCAGTTTTTCTTTTTTAATTTGCTAAAATTTCTACATTTCTGTTTTTTTCAGTCAAGATGGGGTGCAGAGTGTACATTAATAAGAAAAAAGATCTTTTTTGAATTTACCAAATGGCTGCAATGAAATAAAGAGTGAAAAATGTAAAGCTGTCTGAATACTGATGAAGGAGATATCCGAAACGCGCGTCGGGGCGCGTTCAGCACACCTACACATTAGACCCCTTATATAAGGTAATGAATTTGGTCGGCTGTTAATTTTATTTATTGGTCTGCTTAATGTCTGTAATGTGAGCACCACCACATATGAGGGATAAATTATAATCTCTGCACGGAAGTGTTTATGATCAGTTTGTTATCCTCTCTAAGATATAATATGTGGGGAGGGCTGTGATTATAAAGTAATAAGCACTGGAGCACTTTATTTATAGTTGCACATTTAGTGTGACTAGTATCACACATATATAGTGGGATTAATCCCATACGTGTATTAAGGCTGGGTCTCACATAGCGATACACCAGCGATCATGACAACGATCAGGATCGCTGGTGTATCGCTACATGATCGCTGCTGAGCTGCCAAACAGGCAGCTCAGGCAGCGATCAGCACAGCGACACTGCGGGTAACATCGCTTAGTTACCCGCAGTGTACGTTGGATACCAGCGCCCTGATGCAGGGAGCTGGTAACCAAGGTACACGTCGGATTTCCAGGCGCTGCGCGGTGCCTGGAAACCCGCTGTGTACCTTGGTTACCAGCTCCCTGCATCAGGGCGCTGGTATCCAAGGTACACAGCGGGTTTCCAGGCACAGCCGCCGCCTGGAAACCCGCTGTGTACCTTGGTTACCAGCGGATCGCTGGTGTCCCGCCTGTCACACGCAGCGATGCGTGCTGTCAGCGGGAGACCAGCGATCAAAAAAATGTTCAGGACATTCAACGACGATCAGCGATACCCGGCAGGGGGGCTGATCGTCGCTGAATGTCACACACAGAGATATCGCTGGAGAGATCGCTGCTGCGTCACAAAACTAGTGACTCAGCAGCGATCTCGCAGGAGAGCTGTGTGAGAGGGGGTTAGGTGGGGTATACAGCCCTTATAGTTGAGAAACAATTATAGCACTTTTAGCACTTTTTTAATTACCATCACCATACACATGTGATAATGGGTTACTCCCTTGTGATTTAGTAAGAATATATAATTTGCACATTAGAACTGCACTTTGTTTACCCACTTGGGTTAACGTACAGTACAGACCAAAAGTTTGAACACACCTTCTCATTCAAAGATTTTTCTGTATTTTCATGACTATGAAATTGTAGAATCACACTGAAGGCATCAAAACTATGAATTAACACATGTGGAATTATACATTACACTTTACAAAAAAGTGTGAAACAACTGAAAATATGTCTTATATTCTAGGTTCTTCAAAGTAGCCACCTTTTGCTTTGATTACTGCTTTTTGCACGCAGAAAAGGTGAACGGATGGAATCTACATGCCTGGTTCCCATGGAGGAGGTGGTGTGATGGTGTGGGGGTGCTTTGCTGGTGACACTGTTGGGGATTATTCAAAATTGAAGCGGTGAGCGGTCCAGCTCACCCCAAACCATCTCGATTGGGTTCAGGTCTGGTGACTGTGGAGGCCAGGTCATCTGGCGTAGCACCCCAACACTCTCCTTCTTGGTCAAATAGCCCTTACACAGCCTGGAGGTGTGTTTGGGGTCATTGCCCTGTTGAAAAATAAATGATGGTCCAACTAAACGCAAGCCGGATGGAATAGCATGCCGCTGCAAGATGCTGTGGTAGCCATTCTGGTTCACTATGCCTTCAATTTTGAATAAATCCCCAACAGTGTCACCAGCAAAGCACCCCCACACCATCACACCTCCTCCTCCATGCTTCACGTGGGAACCAGGCATGTAGAATCCATTCGTTCACCTTTTCTGCGTGCAAAGCAGTAATCAAAGCAAAAGGTGGCTACTTTGAAGAACCTAGAATATGAGACATATTTTCAATTGTTTCACACTTTTTGTAAAGTGTAATGTATAATTCCACATGTGTTAATTCATAGTTTTGATGCCTTCAGTGTGATTCTACAATTTTCATAGCCATGAAAATACAGAAAAATCTTTGAATGAGAAGGTGTGTCCAAACTTTTGGTTTGTACTGTATATATATATATTTTTTTATAAAAATTTTTTATTTTTTATTTTTGATAAAATTTGTTATTATTATTTTTTACATAAGTGATTTTTCATGTTTTTTCACGGATTGATTTTTATTCACTACTTTATTACATTGTATAAGTGCTACATCTGGTGATCTTATTATTTCTTTGCAACACAATCAGACCATTAAATGTTATTTGGTGTCTTTTTATGTATCGTGTTAAACCCCATTTAATAAAGGTTTTTATAATAATATTGTCCACAATTTTTATTTATATTTTATTTCATTTTTTATTTTATTTTATTAGATTAATTTGGTTTTTATTTTATTTTCCATGATTTATGATATAATGTTTTGGTTCCACTGTAAATATGGGATGGATAGATAGATAATACACAGATTGAAAATATAGACATATAGATAATAGGATATATATATATATTACTAGAAATGTTCTGCTCTGGTCATCGACGGGAGTCGTAGTGATTATACATTTATCAACTATCCCGTATATAAGTGATAAATGTAATTTGCTAGAGAAGGCCTTTGCGGTGACATCAAACATGGCATGGGAAAATCACCATGTTTTTGTGATGCTTTGTTATGTATAGAGATGGGTTGACTCCTGGATGTTCGGGTCCGGCTAGTTTGGCCGAACAGTTACAAAAAGTTCGGGTTCGGGTACCAGAACAATACCCGAACCCGGACCCCATTCAGTTGAATGGGAGGCCCAAGCATCCAGTGTTTACCACCGCGTCCGAACGAAGCGTCAGTGACTAGCAGTGACGTCACTGAGGCTATGTTCCCAGCCGGGCTTAACTGCAGTGACCTTGGTGAGATCCCCGATAGCACCGTGAAAAAAACTCTGACGCTACTAATGGGGATCTCACCGAGGTCACCGCAATTCAGCCCGTCTGGCAACGGAGCCTCAGTGACCGGAGGTAACCTCAATGATGTCACCACTGGTCACTGAGGCTGCGCTTGCAGCCGCTCATTTACCAGTGGTTCTCAGCCTGGACGGTGGCATCTTGGCACCGTCCAAGTTGAAAACTGTTTATCCACCAGACATGGATTACGGCGTGGGACAGAACGACGGACACGTATAGTACGTTGTTGTTTTTTATTTTAGTTTTATTACAGGAGATCAAGGGCTTCAGTGGAATTAGATGAGGTCGTAAGTTGGTTTAATTAAGATTATTAAAGGAGTCTGTCATTCTTTCAATTAAAGGACTTTTTTCTGGGTGTCTGTTTTCTTACAATGTGACTATGGGGTTAGTAATGGGGGTGTCTTATTGACGCCTCTCCATTACTAACGTCGGGGCTTGATATCAGCTGACAATACAAAGGTGACATCAACTCCCCCAACTATCACCCCACTTGCCACTGCTACAGGGCAAGTGGGAAGAGACGGGCAAAACGCCAGAATTGGTGCATCTACAGTCATGGCCAAAAGTTTTGAGAATGACACAAATATTATATTTTCACATGATCTGCTGCCCTCTGGTTTTTATGTGTGTGTAATGTAAGTAGTACAGTTCATATAGTGTCTTGTGCTTGGGTGCGATGAAAACACAGGAGTCACAGGTTTGATATAGAAGGTCTTGTATTACTTCATACAAGTGGCAATAATAGTCACACAGTTCGTGATACAAAAGCAGGAGACACAGCAGGCCAGAGTAACTTAAGCTCAGCAATCACTCTCCACAACAGGTTCAGGATCTCTTCTCTGTTACCGTAATTCCATGCAAACGTGGATTTATCAAATAGCAAGGTTCCAAAGTCCACGAGTGTTCCAAAGTTCCACAATAGGAAATAACTGGAGTACAAGGTCCAAGGCTTTCAGGAGTCAGGTCACAGGTTCACTGCAGGCTTGATTCTGAAGCACTGATTGCTCAGCTGTGGCTGCTTAAGAAGCAAGAGGAGTGTAAGGTTCTGTATATCTGTTTCTGAAACTCAGTTTGTTCGTCGGCCATTTTGCTTTCTGTTTTGCTGCAGCTATCTTGCCCTCAGTTAAAATGGAGTTTTCCAGCTTGCATGTTCCCGCCCTGATTCTCTCCGTTTGCTTCTTAAACAGCCACACCTGAGCAATCAGTGCTTCAGAATCTGGCCTGCAGTGAACCTGTGTTCTGACTCCTGAAGCCTTGGACTTTGTACTCCAGCCATTTCTACTGAGAAACTCTGGAGCTCTTGTGGACTCTGAACTCTGCTCTTGAAAGCCTCACGGTTGCATGGACTTGCGGTAACATAGAAGAAGATCTGAATCTGTTGTGGAGAGTTATTGATGAACTTAGATTACTTTGGCCTGCTGTGTCTCCTGCTTCTGTGTTTGCAACCTGTGTGTTTATTTTTGCCAATTTGTATGAAGCAATACAAGACTTTCTTTTTCAACCTGTGTCTCAAGTATTTTCATCGCACCCAAGCACAAGACGCTATATGAACTGTATCACATACATTACAAGATTCTGAAGCCAAACGTTAGTGTCTGCTGGGTCTGGAAAGGCTTGTCTGCTGTACTGTGGATATCGGATGTCCGGTTGTACTTTCTGTGATAACAGTGGTTGTGACTTCTCACAACCATTCCAGGTGAGCAATTCCCTTAAGTTTTTTTTCTGCAGAGTTATCACAGGTAAACACTATTGTTTTTTTTTTTCTCTTCTCTTTTGTCTGCTGAAACTCTGGATATCAGATGTCTGGTTGAAAGCTTTCTGTGATGATAGTGGTTGTGACTTCTCACAACCATTCCAGGTGAGCAGTTCCCTTAAAGTTTTTTCTTTCTTCAGTGTTGCCACAGGTGAACACTATTGTTTTTTTTTCCTCTTCTTCCAGTATCCTGTCTTAAAAGATCTGGAAAATGGAGGCCCGCATAAAGGAACTTTGTGGAGTGACTGATAATATCCTTGCAGATTTGCAGAATATAAAGACCCGTCTTACAAATCTTCAGGACCTAAATAATCACAATTTGCAAGTGGTTGGACAGACTACTCAGGATTTGCGAGCCAGGATTGAGGTTCTAGAGGGGCGAGTCCAGGCTCCTGCCATGGCCCCGAGTTCTGGGATTCCCAAGTTGCCCCCTTTTCGTTTTGGTGGTGAACGTGAAAAATTCAGGGGATTTGTTAATCAATGTAATCTTTTTTTTTTCTGCACATGCTTCACAATTTCCTACTGAACGATCTAAGGTGCTTACTATAATTATGTTGCTTACCAACAAGGCTTTGATATGGGCAAACCCTCTGATTGAGACTGAGGATGATTGTTTGAATCACCTTGATGACTTTATTTCAGCCATGGGGCAGGTGTTTGATGACCCCAATCGAGGTGCAACAGCTGAAGCAGCCATGTTAGTTTTGCGCCAAGGTAAGCACTCAGTAGCTGAATATGCCTTGGATTTCAGGAGATGGGCCCTTGATACCACCTGGGACAATTCCGCCAAAAAATCTATTTTTCGAAAGGGGTTATCCCCACTAATTAAGGATGAACTTGCTCGTGCCGACCCTCCCACTGCGTTAGGTGACTTTATTAACTACTGCATCCGTATTGATACTCGTTTAACTGAACGCAGGCAAGAGAGATGGTTCGAAAGCAATCGTACTAACCTTTTCCTACCTTCCTCTCCAGCTAAGGAACCTTTGAATAGGATTACACGGGAACCTGAACCTGAACCCATGCAGGTAGACTCTTTGCTACGACGGGTTAGTGATGCACGCAAGGAACATCGTTTTAAGGAGAATCTATGTTTTTACTGTGGTAAGTCAGGGCACTTTATTATTAACTGTCCCAGCCGTTCTCGCAAGACTACTGCAGCACTCATTCATTGTGAGTGTTGCGAGAGGGGATCTGTCAGGTCCGAGCCTCAGGCTCCAGAGATAGCTGCCGCAGCAGATCTTGATTTCTCGGACTTAAACTCCGTTACCTCTGAGGACGTTGACTGTGTAAATGCTGCCATCTTTCAAGTTTCCTCAGCGGTGTCCCAGCTGAGTTGTAAGAAAAACAATTCTCACTGTTTTCTTTCCATCAAACTCTGGGTTGACTCAGCCTGGGTGTCTAGCTCTGCCATGATCGACTCAGGTGCAAGTGGAAATTTTATGGATGTCTCCTTTGCTCTAAAACAGGGAATACGTTCAGTGAAGAAGGCTGCTCCCGTACAGATGGAAACTGTGGATGGCTCCCTGCTGACCTCTGGACCAGTGGATCAGGAAACAGAGCCTTTAAAGGTTCTTATGGGTAAAGATCATCAAGAGAAACTGTCCTTTATGCTTATCTCTTCTCCTCACTTTCCCATTATTCTAGGGCTACCATGGCTGCAGGCTCAGAATCCTACCATTAACTGGGAGACCAAGGAATTACACTTCCCGGAGAAACAGATGAGTCAAAAAATTTCAGCTTGCTCTGTTCCTAAAGGAACCATGTCAGTCCCTGAATTACCAGCTGTATACCAGGACTATGTGGATTTATGTGACAAGAAGAACGCTGACCAGCTTCCTCCTCACCGTCCATATGATTGTCCAATTGAATTATTGCCTGGAGCAGAGATACCTTTTGGTAAGATCTACCCCCTGGCGGGGCCCGAGCTGAAGGCTTTAAAAGAGTACATAGACGAAAATCTAGCCAAGGGCTTCATACGCCCCTCTTCATCTCCTGCAGGGGCACCCATATTCTTTGTAAAGAAGAAAGATGGATCCCTGAGACCATGCGTAGACTATAGGGAACTTAATAAGGTTACTATTAGAAACCGTTATCCATTGCCTTTAATCCCTGAGTTATTGGAGAGAGTGCGACATGCTAAAATTTTTTCTAAACTAGATCTTCGTGGGGCCTATAACTTAGTCCGTATTAGACCTGGGGATGAATGGAAGACTGCATTCAGGTCACGCTATGGACACTTTGAATATCTGGTTATACCTTTTGGTCTGAGTACCGCCCCAGCCACTTTCCAACACTTGGTGAATGACATCTTCAGGGATCTCCTAGATACATTCGTGGTAATTTATTTGGATGATATTTTAATTTTTTCTAACTCCACAGAGGAACATCATGGACATGTGAGAATGGTCTTGGAACGTCTAAGACAAAATCATCTTTACATCAAGCTTGAAAAGTGTGAATTCCATAAGACCGAAATTCAATTTCTGGGGTATGTACTGTCTACACAAGGAATTAGTATGGATGGAAGTAAAACCCAAGCCATCAATGATTGGCCAAGTCCTAGAAATGTGAAGGAGGTACAGCGCTTCATCGGGTTTGCAAACTTCTATAGACGTTTCATTAGAAATTTCTCTGAGGTAGTGTCACCTATCACCCAACTTACCCGGAAAGAGTCTAAGTTCTCCTGGACTCCCCAAGCCCAGGAAGCATTTTCCCGTCTAAAAGATAAATTTACCACTGCACCTATTCTAGTACATCCCAACCCAGAGCTTGCCTTCATAATAGAGGTGGATGCTTCAGACTGTGCCGTGGAGCTATACTCTCTCAGAGAACAGGTGAGAAGAATGTCTTGCATCCCTGTGCCTTCTTTTCCCAGCAGTTGTCTTCGGCTGAGAAGAACTACGATGTGGGCAATAGAGAGTTGTTGGCCATTATTGCCGCCTTCAAAGAATGGAGACACCTTCTGCAAGGAGCTGCACAGCAAATAGTCGTTCTGACAGATCATCGTAATCTTGAGTTTATCAGGTCGGCTAAGTGCCTGACTCCTCGCCAGGCTCGCTGGAATCTTTTCTTAAACCAATTTAATTTTATTATTTCTTATAGACCAGGATCGCGCAATGGAAAGGCTGATGCACTCTCTAGGATTTACTCAGCAGAGACACGTCCAATTACTCCTCCTAAGACTATTCTTCCTGACTCTAGATTCCTAGGAGTGATTCATCATCAAGACCTAATTAAAGACATCAAGGAAGCATACCATGCGGATTCTTTTTTGGCTCAACCCCCAAGGGACGTAAGTCTTGTCTTTAAGAATGGTGTGTGGATTCTGGGACAACGTCTGTATATACCTGAAACAGTCAGATTGAGAGTATTGCAACTCATTCATGATTCCAAAATAGCCGGGCATAGAGGAATTCTAAAGACACAGGAATTTCTTTCTCGTTTCTTTTGGTGGCCCACTTGTAGGAAGGATGTTTTGGATTATGTCACTTCGTGTGAGGTTTGTGCAAGATGCAAAACACCTCGCTCTTCACCAACTGGTCTGTTACAGCCTCTTCCCACCCCGTCCCGCCCATGGGGATCCATTTCTATGGACTTCATTGTCGAATTACCAACCTCTCAAGGGAAGAACACTATTCTAGTGGTGGTTGATCGTTTAACAAAGGCAGCTCATTTTATCCCTTGTGTCGGCTTACCCACTGCAAAACAGACATCAGATTTGATGATTAAAGATGTGTTTCGTTTACATGGAGTACCGGATGAGGTTATTTCGGATCGAGGGGTGCAATTCACTTCTAGGTTTTGGCAAAATTTCTGTGCAGCATTGGACATTAAAGTAAACCTTTCTTCTGCTTTTCATCCCCAGACTAATGGACAAACCGAACGAACCAATCAAACCCTGGAGCAGTATCTCCGCTGTTTTATCTGTCACCTACAGGATGATTGGGTGGATCTACTTCCATTGGCTGAGTTCTCTTACAACAACTCTCAGAGTGCCTCCACTAAACAGTCTCCTTTTTTCTCTAATTTAGGTTATCATCCTAATATTCTACCACGATTTCCCATAGAGACGCCTTTGCCAGCAGTGGCTGAAAGAGTCACGACTTTACAGAAGAATATGGATCTTCTAAAGGAGAATCTGGAATCGGCTCAGGAAAGGTACAAGAAGGCAGCAGATAAATTTCGTAAACCTGCACCAGTTTTTAAGGTAGGAGACCTGGTCTGGCTGTCAACCAGAAATCTTAAGTTAAGGATTCCATCATCTAAGTTGGGACATAAGTACATTGGACCCTATAAAATCAGTAAGATTATAAGTGCCGTTGCTTGTCGTCTTCAATTGCCCAGAACTATGAGAATCCACCCTGTCTTTCATGTATCCCTACTAAAGGCTGCAACACCCAATACGTTTCCTGGACGTTCTTCTCCTTGCCCTGACCCAGTGCTAGTCGATGGTCAGGAAGAATTTGTGGTGGAAAGGATTTTAGATTCCAGGTTGTATAGAAATCAGTTACAATATCTGATCAAATGGCAGGGCTACCCAGTGGAGGACAACTCATGGGAGCCAGTCAATAACGTTAATGCTCCTCGCTTGCTCCGTCAGTTTCATCAGAGGTACCCACATAAGCCTGGTCTGAGGTCATCCGGAGGTTGCCCCTAAGGGGGGAGTAATGTAA
>JARQOD010000002.1:105162573-105205474 GCA_033576555.1 Oophaga sylvatica
CACTGAGCACAGGCAGGGATGGCAGGTCCTCTGCCATCTCATGATTTTACTTGTACCCACAAGCCTTGCACATAACATGTGTGACAGTACTGGTGAGCATTTATCTTGGCAAGTACAACCAATGCCATCATTGCATTATCGCCTACAGTTATTTAACTCTACGTGTCAGATCACTGTTTTGTGCACGCATTTACATCTCAGTATGCCGATCACTCACCAGTGAATAATACACTGAGCATGTACACAGGTCAGAAAGTCAAAGACGATTACACTAAGAAGCCACAAAACACATCACCGGCATGGTCATTGTTTTCCAAACCTGACTGCACAATGCCTAAACTATACATGAAGCCAAGAGTATTCCTTCAGGGAAAAATGTTAATCCCTGTGGAAAAAAAAAAGTTAAATCAAGTCTCAAAAAAGTGGGCAAAAACCTTTTAAAGGTGTAAACCAAGTCATGGCACATTGCTACAATATGCCATCACTTTATGACTGACGGTCTTAGAGGTCGGTTCGGGTGCTTCATTAGCTGTTCACAGTAGTTGACCCCATTCAGGTGACAGCCAGCTGCAGTTGATACACAACCATTCGAGTGAGAGGGCCACTATCCAGGATGAGAAAGGATTGTCCAGATTAGGAGAAAAGTTTAGTCACTATGTGACTGCCGAATCTTGATCATGTGCAATGCGCACAGTGTCATCAATATAGGTGGGCAGTCAGGGCGACCCCCATGTATGTGACTTGCATATTTCCGTGCTTGTGCCAATTTGACTTGTGCCCTTCCCCCAATTCTCTTCTACTGAGAAAAGCTGAATGAGGCTTGTTGCCACGTGACCTCAACTAACTCGCATACATGAGGTCACATGACAGCTCACCCATACCAGAATACAGGGAAATTATGAGTGTGCGCATTGCACATGGTCACAAATTTTTTGTTGGAAAAATGAGAAATCACTGATCAACTTTTAAAGATTATAACTTCCTATCAAGAAAAATTGTTTCCAAATTTGTTCTGATGTAAAGTAGACATGAGAAATGTTATTTATGAACTATTTTGTGACCTAATACTCTGATTTAAGGGCACAAAAATTAAAAGTTTGGAAATTGCAAAGTTTTTGCAAAACTTCCGTGGGGTGTTTATTTAATAAAAAAAAACACTTGTCCTTTCAAAGAAACGTTACCACTAAAATGAAGTACAATATGTCACGAAAAAAAGTATCAGGATCTGTTGGTGTTCCAGAGTTACCTCATAAAGTGACAGTGTCAAAATTGTAAAAATTGGCTCTGTTAATAAAGGGTTAAAAGGAACCTGTCACCTGATACGTACTGCCCAAACCATGGACAGCATGTCTCATCCCTGCTTGCATTTCTTTTTCTATCTCTCTTGATGAGGTGGAATCACAACCATGCATGTTTTACTCTGAAGCACTGGTGCATTTCAGAAAAAAAACATACTTTTAGGGCCTGTGCACACGTTGCCGATTTGCCTGCAGATTTTTCCGCACAGAATCCGCACCTCTTGGCAGAAAATGCAGGTGCCGTTTTGATGCGGTTTTTGTGCAGATTTGCCCTGCGGTTTTACACCTATAATGGAATAGTTGTAAAACTGCAGCGGAATCCGTACAAAGAATTGACATGCTGCGGTTTTAAAACCGCACCAAATCTGCGCGGAAAATTCCGCATCATGTGCACAGCTTTTTTTTTTTTTTCCACAGATTTACATTACACAGTGCCCTGCCTGCGAACCGCAGGGCAAAAACCACTGCAGAACCGCAGGAAAATCCGCAACGTGTGCACAGACCCTCAATCACCGCCATGGACCTAGCTGCACAGGTGACTAGTCGTACATGCGGTTCCCGTCGGCTTCTCCCTGCCTGCTGACACTAACTGACAAGCTAGGCAATAGCACAGCTACTTCAGGACCACTCATAGACTGTAAGACTATGTGCACACGTTCGAAATTTCCGCGGCAATCCCGCACCTCCCTGCCGCGGGAAATACGTATTCCCGCCAGAAACTAGCGTTTTGTAAGCGTAATTAGCTTGCAGAATGCTAGCGTTTTCCAAGCGATCTGTAGCATTGCTTGGAAAGCTGACAGGTTGGTCACACGAGTCAAACATAGTGTTTGACAAGTGTGAGCAACTTTTTGCTATTGATGTTGCCTATGCCGCATCAATAGTAAAAAGATCTAATGTTAAAAAATTAAAAAAAATAATAAAATCAGATATTCTCACCTTCCGGCGGCCCCTGCAGCCTTCCCGCTCCTCAGCGACGCTCCTGGCCAATCCCGTTCACAGGATGCATTGCGAGAATCACCCCAGATGACGTAGCGGTCTCGCATGATGCTATGTCATCTGGGGTCATTGTCGCGAAGCATCCCTGGAACGGGATTGGCCGGGAGCGTCTCTGAGGAGCGGGAAGGCGGCTGGGGCCGCAGGAAGGTGAGAAATCTCTATTTTTCATTTTAATTATTGTTTTAATATGGATATGGTACCCAGTGCCTGGAGGAGAGTCTCCTCTCCTCCAGACCCTGGGTACCATCCACACATGAACTGCTCATCTTGCGCATGGTGGGCATAGCCACATGCGGAAAGTAAGCGGTTCAATGCAGTCCTATGGTGGCGGAATCGCCAGCGATTTCGGAAAAAAAATGAACATGCTGCACTTTTTTTTTTTTTCGCGGAAAAAAACGCAGCATGTGCACAAAAATTGCGGAATGCATTCTACTAATAGGATGCTTAATGCATGTGTTTTTTCAGCGTTTTTGCGGCGGAAAACCACCGCAAAAACGCTAAACGCGAAAAATCCTCAACGTGTGCACATAGCCTAAGGCTAAGTGCACACGTTCAGGATTATTTGCGTTTTTTTCGCTGGAAAAACGCATCAAAAACGCATTAATTAAGCATCCTATCATTTTATAATGAATTCCGCAATTTTTGTGCACGTGGTGCGTTTTTTTCCGCGGAAAAAACACATTGCGGAAAATCTAGCAACATGTTCATTAATTTTGCGGAATTCTAGCGTTTTTTTCCCGCTATATTATTGACCTAGAAAGTTCAGGGAAAAATCGCGGTAAATACGCGCAAAAACCGTGCGTTTTTACCGCGAAAAAAGTCAGTTTTTGCTCAGGAATATTCTGCAAACATTCCTGAACGTGTGCACTTAGCATGTTCGGGCAAAACATCTAGTCTGAAGTGACGTTCCGAAATGTCGCTGCATAAGATAGTGTTGGATCTGGGATACAGCTGTAAAACCTACCCGACCTCACAATAAAGAAGGCAGAAAGGGTTTATTGACATTTGTTTTAAAATGTGCCCAGAACTGGACACAGTATTACAGATGCGTGACCAAGGAGGAGTAGAGGGGGATAATTACTTCATGTCATCTGGACCCTATGCTTTTTCTAGTACATCCCAGAACTGTTTGCCCCCCCCCTTTTTTTTTTTTTTTTTTTTGCTGCTGCATCACACTGTTGACTCATGTTCAGTCTGTTATCTATTAGTATACCCAAGTCTTTTTCACATGTGCTGTTGCTTAGTTCTATTCCTGCCATTCTGTACATGTAACTTATGATTTTCTTGCCCAGATGTAGAGTCTAGCATTTCTCCCTGTCATATACCATTCTATTAGTTGCTGCCCATTATTTAAGCTTATCTAGATCCTTCCTAATCCTTTCTGTTGTCTCTAGTATTGGCTATCCCTCCTAGCTTTACATTGTTTGCAAATTTGATTAGTTTACCTTTAAGGTACTGCCACACTAAACTATCCCGCTAGCGATCACGATAAAGACGCATACTAATTGCGATCGCTAGCGGGATCGTTTAATATCGCTAGTAGCAGCTTTATTTAGCGATGTCGTTAGGACGCTATCGCGGTTAGCGATCTCCTTAACGACTTTAGCGGTACAAAAGTACCGCTAAATCGCTAAAAAAGGTGCCACACTCAGCGATATATACTTACCCAGCGGAGCGCCGACGATAAAATAGGGTCCGTAACGATTCCAGCGACGAGCGAGATCACAGCAGGAAGCTCGTCGCTGGCAGATGCCGCACACAACAACATCGCTAACGGGATCGCTAAATAGTGACGTTTTTTAGCGATCCCGTTAGCGATGTTTAGTGTGGCATACCCTTTAGTTCCCTTATCTTAATAATTTATGATGTTCAACAACACTGGGGCCATGATGGAGCCTTGCCCACTTTAAAACACTTTTCCAATTGGATTTGCAGCCACTTATGAATCCACCTAACCGTAGCCTTGTTAATACCAAACTTGGTCATTTTTTCAATAAGGGTAGTATGAGATACTTTATCAATTGCCATTCTGAGCTTAAGAGAAGTGCCAAGATGGTGGCGACAAGGCCTCTAGCAGACCCCTGGCTCCCATCCCCTAGTAACTACCTGGCACCCCATGATTGAGTCACAGAATGCCGATGGGAGGTGATATTTGAATGTCCCTGTCAGATTGACAGCGGCTTTTAAATGGGTAATGCCTGCTGCCGGAGATCATCACTGCTACTGCTGTTGAACAGATAGCGGCTGTGTTAAATGTACCATATCTGCTGCATGTGTGGGGGAAGTGGACTTCCTGAAACCCCTTCACAATCATCCTCCCCCCTCAACTGCACATTTGTATCTGAAATTGCAGTAAGGGTTGTTCTACGACTTTTATATAATCAATGGCCTATGTCCTTTGGATTGGTCATCAATATCAGACTGTTGCGGCTTCCGACAGCTGGTATCTCCATGATCGGTTCTCGGTGTTGGTTGCAGCTGGATGTTATCAATGCTGAGCAGCACATGACTCATCTGTGGGTGGGACTTTGAGTTCCAGCACTGAGAAAAGGTGATCAGATCTGGATAGGATAAGTCCACAAAATTAGTGTAAAGGTACTGTCAAGGTACTGCCACACTTAGTGATCTCGTTAGCGATCTCAATAACGACGCAAGCTAATGAGATCGTTTTTGTGATCGTTTTAAATGTCGCTAGTAGCTGCCACACTTAGTGATCTCGTTAACGACGCATAAGCGGTTAGCGATCTCATTAACGGCTTTAACGGTCATTGCGATGTAAAAAACAGCGCACATCGCTCACAAAAGGTGCCAGACACAGCGATATAGGCTCACCAGCGGACGCCAACGATCTAAATACGGTCCAGAACTCTAGTGAACGATCAGCGAGATCACAGCAGGGGCCACATAGTTGCTACATGCCACACACGTTAGCGTCACGAACGAGATCGCTAAATAGTGATGTATTTTAGCGATCTCGTTAGCGACGCTGTTTAGTGTGGCATACCCTTCACACTAAGCGAGATCGCTAAAGAGTCACCGATTTTATGATGCAGTAGCGATCTCGTTAGCGACGCAGCTGTGTGTGACATGTAGCAGCGATGTGGCCCCTGCTGCGATTCGCTGATCGCTTATGAACGTTCTGAGCCGTTTTTTTGGTCGTTGGTGTCCCGCTGGAGAGCCTGAATCGCTGAGTGACACCCATTATGAATGACCACCAGCATCGCAGGTGGGACTAGGTTTTCCCAACGACCACAGAGGTCATTATACAGATCGCTGATCTCTGATGAGATCTTTGTGTTTGGAAGCTAACTAGCGACCACATAGCGATCGCACCAACGATCTCGCCAGGTCGTGTCGTTGTCGTGATCGCTGGTGCTATTGCTAAGTGTGACAGTGCCTTAACAATCCTCATCCTGCGCTTCAATATACCAGCATTCACTAGAGTTGAGCAAAAAGATTTGGAGAACCCTGGTGCTGCAGCCACTGCCTCCAGACCAGAGCCTCACAAGCTCCCTCCTACCTGGCACATTCTGGCATTATGTACACAAGATGTCACACCTGGCCTACTAACCAAAGTAGGCGTCAGGTAAATGAATCAGTCTGAGGTTCTCGTTGCTCAGATCTGATCATGTGCTACTGCCATGGCTGTTGGTCCAGGATCTTGGAATCGTTTTGGTCACTTAACCGTACATACCTAAAACCTTTCAAGTAATTGAACCTAGTAAACATGATGCAATGGTGTGAGCTTATGACGTATAATCATTCTTTATGAATGATGAGATGCTCTATTAGATTGCTGTAGTCATTTCATCATTGGCTTGGTATAGTTGGTCTCGTCTGAAGATGTTGTCTATAGGAGGGCTCTGTGCAGGGAGGAGGTGAGCTGTGACATCACTTGTTGTGAATGGTAGAGCCTGTGCTCTTTATTGTATATAGATGTGTTACCTTTCATTATATTCCTGCCTGTAACGATGAGATGACAGCTGAGCAGTGATTGCTACGGAACAGGAAGTGTCGGCTTATTAGCCTTTGGGCGGAGTGCAAAACAATATTCTGAGAAACCTTTAAACACTAACTTTCTGATGACACACTACATTTTGAGCTTTATCATATCTAGATCCTACAGAACCCTTGGCTGATGGAACCCAGGGACTGGTTTCAGTAGTTTCTCTTTCCACTTGTTGCTGTTGTATTGTAATTCTTAAGCATTCTTAATCTTAAAGATTATTATTATTATATTGTTCTTGCTCTGTGTGGTTCTTAACTCTCTGGTTACCAGTCAGGGATTAGTGCATTCTCTTGTATATTGACATTGTGTCTTTGTAAAATTGAAGAAAGTCCATCCAACTTGTAACTGTTTGCTTGTTCCAAAGTATTTGGGCTCATTTTGATAGCTAGTCAAAGGAAATAATGACAAGGATCGGGTGTCCTGCTTCCAGAAGCCCTTCTGACGTTGTGGCATTCACACCAGAACTTTTTGCTGCACACTTGGCTGACTTTTTCTTTAATATTTTACTTTCATTTCTCTCTTGCTAGGACTCCCAACCTTCCCCACTGGCATTATTGGCTGCCACGTGTAGTAGAATCGAGCCTCCTGAAAACGGAAACGGTGCTGGCCAGCATCAGGGTGCAACAGAACTGGATTTGAGCACTGCCCAAATAGCACAGACAGCCAATGGCTGGCAAATTATATCTACAGCTGCTACATCCAAGGACCACGTTGGAGGAGATGGCTCTTCAAAGAATCGTCCAATAGCCCCTGGCCAACAGTTTGTGGTGGCTGCCCCGAACGTTCAGAATCAGCAGGTCCTGGCCAGTCTTCAGGTGTCATGCCTAACATTCAGTATCAAGTTATACCACAGTTCCAGACAATGGACGGGCAGCAGCTCCAGTTTTACCACTGCCCCTCAGGTCAATGTCCAGCATGATGCCTCTGGACAGCTGCAGATCATCCCAGCTAGCAATCAACAGATAATTACTACCAATCGCACCGGTGCAGGAAACATACTTGCTGCCATGCCCAACCTTCTTCAGCAAGCTGTTCCTATTCAGGGATGGGTCTAGCGAACAATGTCCTTTCAGGGCAGACCCAGTATTTGGCCAATGTTCCTGTTTCTCTCAATGGCAATATCACCCTTCTCCCTGTGAATGCGGCTTCTCTGACCCCAACATCTCAGGCAGTGACTTTGAGCGGTGCCACTCAGGATAACTCCCAGCCTGCTACTTCATGTGTAAGTACCTCGCAGCTGGTCACCTCTCAGGCCAACACATTCTTTACAAATGCCAATAGTCTCTCCACCAGCACCACCACTAGCGGTATGAACCTCCTGAACTGCAGCAGCACCGCTCCTGGGGCCAACGTCCAGATTCAGAGATCCAGCGGCCAGCTCAGTTTGGTTACGGACTCTGTCCAGCAGACCAATGCATCTATGCAGCAGAGCCAACAAAAAGACTGTGAACAATCTCAACAGCAACAGATCCTCATTCAGCCCCAGATTGTACAAGGTGGACAGGCTATCCAGACTTTACAAGCCGCTCAGCTTTCAGGCCAAACCTTCAGTGCACAAGCCATCTCACAAGATGCCCTGCAAAATCTACAGATTCAGACTCTGCCCAGCAGTAGTCCCATCATAATCCGTACTCCCACAGTGGGTCCAAATGGGCAGGTTACTTGGCAAACCATCCAGTTGCAAAACCTACAAGTGCAAAATCCTCAAGCTCAGACAATCACTCTTGCGCCTATGCAAGGTGTATCACTGGGGCAGGCAGGCAATGCTACTGCCTCCATGCCCGGCACAGTGACCTTGAATGCTGCTCAACTCGCGTCAATGCCTGGCCTTCAGACCATTAACCTCGGTGCCTTAGGAGCCTCCGGCATACAAGTACACCAGCTTCAAGGGGTTCCCCTGACAATAACTAGTGCACCTGGTAAGTCTGTCACACGTTGCCCTCGACTTTACATTAAATGTTTGTATAATGCTGATAGGATTGTTATTGATGGCAGATAGCCAGGGCAGCTAGAAACTTGCCCAACCCGAACAATAAGATACCATTTCTGGAACTGGTCTTAAAGGCCACAGTAATAGTCATTTTTAGCAGAAAAATATCTTGCAGCGCCTTACAACTCTGCAAGTAACAGAGCATGAACACCGTGTATATTGGGGATCTATCTTGGGATGGTTTCAATACTGATTTTGCAAATATGTCACATATAGGCATGCATCATCAGTGGGCTCACAGGTTTATGGAGGGGGATCGTTAATAGAAAAAAATAAAATTAAAAATTAAGTCATATTTCAATACTACAAAAATTGATATCAAATAGAAAAGGAAAACATAAAAAAAAAAAATTAAATCTGAATGTGTATAGAATATCTCTATCCTGAGATGTGATCATCTGGTCTTACAAGTAGATTGTGACTGCGTGTCCCCAGTACTCCAAATAAGTCTCCTTTCCAGTGACTTGTCCTGGGTGCAGTGACGCAGCCGATATTTCCTTTTTCTCGTAACTGATCTCTTATAGGAGTGACACTGGTTTTACAGGTTCTGTTGAGCTTTCAGATACCAGTCTCTCTCGTATCGCTGAGAAAATAACGGCATTTTGTACAGGTATAAAATATACGTAACTGGTGTGGGTTTTGTATGTTCATTCTGGTAGCGACCCTTTCTCTGCGTGATCTCCACCATAACAGAATTAAATAATGTGTTGTGCATCTTGCGAGGTAACCTAGATCCCTTAAATAAGTCTTAATACACAGGGATACATTGCTACTTAATTTTGTATAATGCTATATTTGAGCTTTCTTTTATGGTACCGATATTGAACCTACGAGTGCCCGCAGATTTATTTTTGTCTGATTCATTACGAATTTACAACAAATGTGATTCATTGTATTCTCTGTATGGAGGGCTTCCGATGGAGCACAGCTCTGTAGCTACACTTCTATAATTTCCACCACAAGGCGGCACTGTACTACACGGATGTGCCATCCCAGGATCTTGTAGAGTAGTCTTTACTGCTGACTGTCTGCCCTCAATCCATCCATCTGCTCTTTTGATATACATATAGACAGTTTGCATTGAATCTTTCAGCTTACTAATATTCTTGATATCAGTTTCCTTGTATAACAGGGTCATGTAGCAAACTAGATTGTCTTTGTAATCTGTCCATTTCCTATTGGTTTGTGCCGGAGATGAGCTTCAGTGGTCTAATTTCCCACCCTTCCTCTTTCCAAAACAGGAGATGGAACTGGCCACTTAAGCATTCATGCTGCTGGTGCCGACGGGTTACACGAGGATCATTCTGCCATGGAAGAGGGTGAAACTAGCCCAGATCCACAACCTCAACCTGGACGGAGAATGCGCAGAGAGGCTTGTACTTGTCCTTACTGTAAAGACAGCGAGGGAAGGTAAGAGTCACTGAACAGTGTGACGTATGAATGCTTAATGACCTGGTACCACCATGTAAACATTAATGGGGTTGTATAATCCAGAGAATGCTGTTCTGGGTGACAGTCCTGACATGGACTGTTTTTTTTTTTTTTGTTTTGTTTTGTCCCGTTACCCCCACCCCCCCCCCCCCCCCCCCCCCCCCCCCCAGAAGAAATGAGCTTTAGATGTCATGCATTGAAATCGCTAGGTTGTCTGATAAATGCACAGAACTATTTTTATCTCCAAACACAAATCATTGGGAGAAGGACTAATTTTTTTAAAAAAGGCTTTTTCAGCTGCAGATGAAGGAAGAGAGCCACAGTATTCATTACTGATGGTAGGCGGAGCCCCAGATCAGGATGTTACCTCAGATCAAAAGAGTGATGACTGGCTGGCCCCTCCAGCTCGGGCTCCTCCTACTCAGCTCCAGTCTAAGATTTGAGGTCCAGAGGATGGTCGCTGCTAATGCAGCTCCTCAGAAAATTTTATTATTTTAATATTCGGACAGGAGACTTGGATCACTAGTTGGTCTAGAGGTCTCAGGGTATCAGCGCTGCTGTACCCCAACCTCTCCCTTGGCGGATCTGTATTTACTCA
This sequence comes from Oophaga sylvatica, assembly GCA_033576555.1. Classification (NCBI taxonomy): domain Eukaryota; kingdom Metazoa; phylum Chordata; class Amphibia; order Anura; family Dendrobatidae; genus Oophaga; species Oophaga sylvatica. Next base: position 105,172,896 of record JARQOD010000002.1, read on the forward strand.
AAGTCCCTGCAGAATCCTTGCCGGCCCTGGGGGATGAGGAGAGCTTTCCTGGCGGGAACGCAAACCACACGTGCGGTCACTGCGTTCTTCGCCCTGGGGGGAAGCATGGGCACTGCGCCAGAAACCCCTGAGGGTCCCTGTGGCGCCTTGGCTGGTGAGTACTCCACACAAATTTTAATAATAATTATGTGTGAGTGCTTTAGCGTCTGAATGAGCAGCGCTATTACTAATGTCAGCGTTACTATGTCAGTATGCGTCAGCGCTGCTGTGACAGCGCTACTACATGTAATGTCAGTATGCTTCAGCGCTGCTGTGACAGCGCTACTACATGTAAATGTCAGTAAGCTTCAGCGCTGCTGTGACAGCGCTACTACATGTAATGTCAGTATGCTTCAGCGCTGCTGTGACAGCGCTACTACATGAAGATGTGGTGATTTTTTGTCCGCAGGCAGATAGCTGCAGGACAGGGAGGGAGCAGGAGCGGGGAGAGTTCGCGCTCATTATTTGAGCTAGCAGGGGGCGTGGCCTATCTATGAGGGTTATTTCTACCTGCTAAATTTGCTGACTGAATACCGCTGGGGTAACTCTGCTTGGTGGAGCGTTAACCCTTCAGCGTTTGAAAAAAAAAAAAAAAAAAAAAAACCGCATAGTTTTTTGCTGGTATTACCGCTTTGACCTGCTCATACAGATGAGACATGTCTGAACAGAGTTCAGATGCCGCGGATCACGTCCCAGTGCCATTGCGGCAATCAGATACGCAGACCTCCACAGCGTCTAGCGCTGCGGTCGACAGCGGTGGAAAATTGGATGATATCGCTCGATCGATTAATAACTTATCTGACCTTTTAGGTCAATATGTGTCTGCTAATTCCTCTCAGAGGAAGCGACGCAGGCCGTTACCGGCCTCTACACGGAGCGAGTCAGATGTATCTGATATTGGGCAGAGTTCCCCTTTATATTCGGATGGAGAAATATCCGATTCAGATGCGGACGAGCCGCAGGGGCGTTCCTCTATGACGAAGCGTACGGAGGCATTAATTGAAGCCATGAGAGATATTCTACAGTTACCGGAGGAGGTAACTAGTCGTCCTGGTAAATCAGCACGCATGTTCCAGGAGTCCCGTGCTTCGCGCACAACATTGCCAGCTCTGGATGAGCTTAATGGTGTAATAGAGGAGGAACGTCTATGTCCAGATAAGCGTTTTCATGGAACGCATTTCTTTGATACACTTTATCCTTGCTCTACGGAGTTAAAGGCTAATTGGACTTCTGCTCCTGAAGTGGATGTGTCTTTATCGCAGCTTAGTAAATCCTCACTACTCCCTATTAAGGGAAAAGCGAGCTTACAGGAGCCTTTGGATAGAAAGGCAGAATTGGCGGCAAAAGCAAGCTATGAGGCTGCGGGTCATGGATTTCGAGCAGTGCTAGGATCCATGTGTGCTGCTAGAGCTTCTCTAAGCTGGTTGGCACGTCTGAAGACGGAGTTGCAAAATGAATCTCCGTTATCTGAGATACGGGAAACTTGTGAATGGTTAGAAACGGCAGCCTGTTATATCTTTGATGCCGGTCTGGATACGGCATCTCTGCTGGCCAAAGCGCAAGCTTCAGCGGTCACAGTCAGAAGAGCTTTATGGCTCAGACAGTGGGCCGGGGACGCAGTTTCCAAACAAGGGTTGTTGGCCTTACCTTACAAGGGTGGCCATCTTTTTGGATCCGACCTCACAGAGCTGATTTCCAAGGCTAAGGCGAAGGAATCAGCATTACCACAGCGAAGGGCCATGGCCTCGGTGTCCAGTAAGCCTGGTGTTTATAGTGGTCGGCGGTCCTTTCGGGGCCGAGGACGATCTAGTCACTCCTCGTGGGGATCGGGTCGTCCTTCTTTCTCAGGAAAGAAATCCTCTCAGAAAACTCGTACTCCCTGGAAGCAGAGTTTCCGCCAGAACAAGCGGGAACTTGACAAGAAAACCGCAAAGTCGGATTGACGCCAGGGGTCCACTCGAGGATTCTCGAGTGGGGGGTCGCCTGCTTCTTTTCAAGGAGACTTGGATGGCTCGCGTTCCAGATTCCTGGGTAACGCGGATAGTGTCGGCAGGCTATTTCATAGAGTTTGCTTCTCAACCCCCAAATGTTTTTTGTCAATCTCGCGTTCCGTCGGAACCCGAGCTTGTTGTCGCTCTACAGCGAGAGGTCGAATCGCTACTACAAAAGGGTGTAGTGATACCGGTTCCGTCAGAGGACCGAGGGAAAGGTTTTTATTCCAACCTTTTTATAGTTCCCAAAAAGGAGAACAAATTTCGCCCGATTCTGGATCTCAAGCGATTGAACCGGCATGTCCATGCCGGAAATTTCGCATGGAGTCGCTTCGTTCCGTTGTGGCAGCTCTGTCACAGAACGATTTTCTGGTGTCAATCGACATTCGCGACGCCTATTTGCATATTCCCATCGGAAAGGCTCATCAGCGCTTTCTTCGATTTGCCATAGGTCAGAATCATTACCAGTTCGTGGCTCTGCCGTTCGGCTTAGCCTCAGCGCCAAGGGTCTTTACAAAAATTCTGGCGCCCCTCATGGCACTCCTTCGAAGACAGGGGTTTACGATTCTCCCTTATCTGGACGATCTTTTGATCGTGGCTTCCTCGGAGGAGGAGGCATTGACGGCTCGGGATTTGTCTCTTCAGTTTCTGAAAGACTTCGGTTGGCTGGTCAATTGGGAGAAGTCGTCCCTGGAACCATCGAGGACAATTCTCTTTTTGGGAATGCATCTCGACACGTTTCGGTCGGTAGTTTCCCTACCACCAGACAAACAGTCATGTCTTCTTCGACATGTACAGATTATGACATCCTCAACGGCAATGTCCCTACGGAAGTGTATGCGTCTTCTGGGACTGATGGTGGCGTCCATGGAGGCAATTCCTTTTGCCCAGTTCCACTCCAGGACTCTTCAAAGGTTCATCTTGAGTCGATGGAATCAGTCGCAATCGCTGGATTGCAGTGTCACCATTTCTCGCGCGGTGCGGGATTCTCTAGAATGGTGGTTACGTCCAGGGGCATTCTCCCTGGGGAAGTCTTTCCTCCCTCTGAAGTGGTCAGTCATAACCACCGATGCCAGCCTGACGGGCTGGGGGGTGTTTGGAACAATCTCTGGATTCAGGGGGTATGGTCACCGGAAGAGTCTGTGCTTCCGATCAACATCCTGGAATTGAGGGCGATTTTTCTTTGCCTCCAACATTGGACGGTCCCTTTGAGCGGTCTGCCAGTCCGTGTGCAGACAGACAATGCGACGGCTGTCGCGTATATCAATCACCAAGGTGGGACAAGGAGTTCCAGACTCATGGTAGAGGTGTCCCGAATTCTGATTTGGGCAGAGGCCAATGTACCAGCCATTTCGGCGATTCACATTCCAGGGGTTCAGAATATTACAGCGGACTTTCTCAGTCGCAGAAGGATGGATCCCGGGAATGGAGCCTCCACCCGGAAGTTTTTGCGCTACTGTGCTCTCGCTGGGAACCCCCCAAGTGGATTTGATGGCTTCCAGGTCCAATGCCAAGTTACCGACATTCATGTCCAGGTACAAGGACCCGAAGGCGGTGGCGGTGGATGCTCTAGTGGCTCAGTGGGATCAGTTCAAGCTGATCTATGTATTCCCGCCGATATCCTTACTTCCTCTAGTGCTGCGTCGGATCAGACTAGAGAGAATTCCAGCTATTCTGATAGCTCCAGACTGGCCAAGAAGGGTGTGGTTCTCGACAATAATGTCGCTGTTGGCGGCACCTCCGTTTCCACTCCCTCTTCAACCGGACTTGTTGACTCAGGGGCCCATTTGTCATCCGACTTGATGTCCCTGCGTTTGACGGCGTGGCTCTTGAGACCGAGATCTTGACCCGTAGAGGTTTTTCAGCCGAGGTCGTTGCTACCCTTCGTGCTGCAAGATGTCCGGCTACTTCTAGGATTTACCACAAAATTTGGGAAACCTTCTTTTCGTGGTGTTTGGGGTCTTCTCGGAACCCGAGAAAATTTTCCATTCCCAACCTGTTGGCTTTTCTGCAGCATGGGCTAGACAAGGGTTTGGCAGTTAGCACTCTGAAAGGTCAGATTTCTGCTCTGTCCTTATTGTTCCGGAGAACCATTGCTTCGAATAGAGACGTGATCTCTTTTTTTCCGAGGTATCTCTCGTAAGTTTCCGCCGCGGAAGGCACCCGTGTCTCCTTGGCGGCTCAACCTTGTTTTGGAGGCTCTTCAGCATAAACCTTTTGAACCTATGGTTTCTGCTAGCCTTTCTTTACTTTCTTGGAAGGTGGCTTTCCTTGTTGCAGTCACTTCCTTGAGGAGAGTTTCTGAATTGGCAGCTCTTTCTTGCTCGCCTCCTTTTCTGGAGTTTTTTCCGGATCGTGTAGTGCTTCGCACTCGGGGTGATTTTTTGCCTAAAGTGGTGTCACAATTTCATGTTAACCAGGATATTGTGTTGCCTTCACTCTGTCCGGATCCGAAGAATACGAAAGAGCGAGATTTACACACATTGGATTTAGTGCGGGCCTTGAAGTTTTATCTATCTATTACTCAAGGTTTTCGTAAGACGGACTCCCTGTTTGTGGTTCCGGCAGGTCGTCGGCGTGGTCAACGAGCTTCCAAGGGTTCTATAGCTCGTTGGATCCGGTCAGCTATTTTGGAAGCTTACCGTCTTCGGGTGAATCTTGCCCGATTAAGATTCGAGCCCATTCCACGAGAGCTGTGGCTTCATCGTGGGCTTTTCATCAAGGTGCTTCGGCAGTGCAGCTTTGCCGAGCGGCGACTTGGCGCTCTGTCCACACGTTTACAAGATTTTATAAAGTGGACGTCAGTGCTTCCGCTGATGCAGCCCTCGGACGTAGGGTCCTGCAGGCAGCTGTAGTTTAAAGTTCTGGATGAACTTGTGTTTAGCGCTGGTTGCGCTTTGTTGTTAAGGTTGTTGGGTTTCTGCCTTTTGTTGGTTTTTTCCCACCCTTATTTTTGAACTGCTTTGGGACGTCCCATCAGTAATGAATACTGTGGCTCTCTTCCTTCATCTGCAGCTGAAACACGGATTTTGGTAAAGACTTACCTGTAAAATCCTTTTCAGCGAAGGAAGGAAGAGAGACACAGCACCCTCCCACGGCAGAAGTGTGTTGATGTTTTCAGATGCAGCGCGACCCTTATCTGATAGCGATTATCTGGGCTGAGGTCAGCGCGCTAAGGCTCTGTTCCAGCATCGCCAGCTCATCGCAGTAGTCAGGTTCCGTGAGTAGTACCTGGAACTCTGTGGTTTTTGGCTTTCTTTGCATGCATAACCTGTATCCTTGTGTTTTTTCTCTGAAGTTCCTTCAGAAGGGGTTATGTTGCTCCGCTGGTGATCTTGGCTCTTTTCCTAAAAGCTTTGATACGACTGGAGCTGAGTAGGAGGAGCCCGAGCTGGAGGGGCCAGCCAGTCATCACTCTTTTGATCTGAGGTAACATCCTGATCTGGGGCTCCGCCTACCCATCAGTAATGAATACTGTGTCTCTCTTCCTTCCTTCGCTGAAAAGGATTTTACAGGTAAGTCTTTACCAAAATCCGTGTTTTAGAGACATGTAAGGCTGGTTTCACACCTGCGTCGGTCAGCGCACGGCCGTCGCTAAGCACCACCCCGGCTGTGCCTCCTTCCGCTCGCTCCGCCTATGGGCGCATGACGCTGCATGCGACCTGCGTACCCTATCTTTAGCATTGGGTTTGCAGGCCGTGTGCAGGTATGCGTTTGCCGGCGCCTGTGTCCTTTTGACAGTGCGCCGACCTGCACCCAGTGCACCGTGTTGCATTTTGGTGCGCTCGGCGCACCGTCAAAAGGACGCATGCGCCGGCAATCGCATACCTGCGTATGACCTGCGAACCTAATGATAAAGTGCACAGGTCGCATGCAGCGTCTTGCGCCCATAGGCGGAGCGAGCTGGAGTAGGCGTGGCTGGGGCGGAGCTTAGCGGCGGCTGTGCGCTGACGGACGCATGTCGGTCAGACGCTGGTGTGAAACTAGCCTAACCTGTATTAATGGAGAAGTGTCACCTCCTGAATAAAGTGTTGGGGAAAAAAAAAACACACAGGTCATTGTCTGATGTCTTGTCATGTTTTTATGACAAATGGTTCTCCCCCTCAGTGTTGAGTGGGGTAAAATCTGCAGACTCTGGTCATGGCAAAGGATGACGTGGCAGCTTGAATCTATTCAAGTGCTGTTCACCTACTGACAGATTCCTTGCATCCTGTAATGTGACTTGTGACTATCATCACTTACGCCTGATCGCTTACTTTACAACATGGAGTTCTCATTTTTCAAACAAATTCTCTTCTCAGGAGTTCAAGTGATCCAGGGAAGAAAAAACAGCACATCTGTCACATCCCGGGCTGTGGCAAAGTTTATGGAAAGACCTCACACCTGAGGGCTCACTTGCGTTGGCATACAGGAGAAAGACCTTTCGTCTGCACGTGGGTGTTCTGTGGAAAGCGTTTTACACGAAGTGATGAACTGCAGAGGCACAAGCGTACCCACACTGGTGAGTAATGCATGATACCTTCTGCGGTCATTGCCGCCTAATTCTGATGCTATATAAATAATTGTTCTAAAGAGGGGTAAAAATATGTGCTCACAATGTGTAGAGGAGATAATTTAGATCTAAAGCTTCCATAAGGTAAGTTGGGGTTTAGAAGAGCCATTGCAATACCGTTTGGTAAATGCCTATTGCGTGTGGGTGTTTTTTTTTTTTTTTCGGGCTCTCATCACCATATCTACCATCAGCTGGAGGTCCGGTACTACATTATTTAGAGAAATCATTGATTTTCTTGAGGACTCTATACAGCTACATGTCTGCTGTATGGAGGTTGCAGGGAACGGCATGGTACACACTGTCCTTCTGTCATGCTAATGTAAGACAAAGGTATTTGTTCAAGTACACTACCCTTTTAATGCTAAAAGATGTAGTCTAAAGAGATTCCCATAGTTACAGCAGGATTTTTTTTTTCCTGCATGAATTGACATGTACATTAGCAGCAGCTTATCTTTTGTATTGAAGCATCCAATGCGTTTGCAAAAGTTTTTGTGAAAGGAGGGAGGAACAGGTCAGATGTGACACCACTTATTGTGAATAGTGGATCCTGTGTCGTCAGTGTATAAATGTTTTATGGTCTGTTTATATGGACCGACAGGCTGCATGATACAACTGCTGATCAGTGAGCGTTCAGATGCCTGTTCATACAAGCAGACCAAAGTATATGATGCACATGGAGCGATCTGTTCTCGGCAGTGCAAGTCCTGTTTACACAGTGATGCTCCTCAGAGAACAGTGAAGTTTTTTTTTTTTGTTAGCGCTGTTAAAAGGAACACTTCACTCAATGAATGAGCTGTTTTAACACTAGTTTGTGATTATTTTAGTGTAAATGCAGCTTTCCCTGTCTTCCTAATCCTGCCTGTTATGATATGAGGCAGTGTTATGTAAAGGCCACTAATATAGCCTCAATAGCTAGTGTAAACATTACAGGAGAGAGATTTATAACTTATATTCATTCTTGAACCCCTTCGTGACCTTGGGTCTTTCAGTTTTTTTGAGTTTCTGTCTTTTGCTTCCCAGAGCCATAACTTTATCTTTCCGTCAATATGGACTTGTGAAGGCTTGTTTTTTGCGGGACGAGTTGTAATTTTGAATGGCCCCAATTGGTTTTGCCATTTCGTATACTGGAAATCGGGGGAAAAAAAATTCTAAGTGCAGTGAAATTGCAAAAAAAAAGTGCAATTCCACAATTTGTTTTTGTTTTGCCTTTTTTTTTATTTACCGTGTTAACTAAATGCTAAAATTGACCTGCCAGTATGAGTTCGTAGATACCAAACATGTATAGGTTCTTTAAGTGGTGAAAAAAAAAAAAAAATCAAATTTCTAAGGAAAAAGTCGCCACTTTCCGAGACCCGTAGCGTCTCCATTTTTCGTGGTCTGGGGCTGGCCTCTGGCTTATTTTGTGTGCCGAGCTGAAGTTTTTATTGATACAGTTTTGGGCACGTGTCAGCTGTGCAAACCAGTTGACATGTGCCTAGAAAGTTGTGGGCTTATCGATGGAGCCCACAGCAAACAGTGGGAGGCTACATTAGATGTATGTCTAAGGTGGTAAAGGGGTTAAATGTAATTAAGAAATGCTAATTTTTATTTTTTGATAAATGCATTTAAAATACAAACCTAATTTTAAAGTTGTCTGGGACATTTATATTGATGGCCTATCCTTAGGATACGTCATTAATATCCGATCGTGGGGGTGCGACACCCGGGACCCCTGCTGATCAGCTACTGCAGCTGTCTGTGGCGACCGGATATGCTCAGGTGCATTATCATAGCTGCGCAAGGTATAGTGGCCGCGAATGGGTGCTGCACATAATGGCCCCCTAATCAGATCTGTAGGGGGCAGATGTACATTATTCCCAATCAGCCACTATGCAGTTGGTAGAGCTGCAACTGAACACATCCAGCCAACACAGGAGAAAAATAAGAAAAAAAGTATTACACTAATATAATTTATCTATCTGGCTAAAATATAAGCCAGTAATGTTTTCAATGATGAATGTAATGACTGTTTAATATAACGTGCTCCTCCATCTGGTGTATAGGTGAGAAGAAGTTTGTGTGTCCCGAGTGTCCAAAGCGATTTATGAGAAGCGATCACTTGTCCAAGCACATAAAGACACATCAAAACAAGAAGGGGCAGTCCGGACCAGTAGCCATGACAACAGTTACATTGGAAGCAGGGACAGGCTCTGATGGAAGCGCTGCCTCCACGCCCACCCCACAGGCCCTCATCACCACCAATATGGTAGCCATGGAAGCAATATCACCTGAAGGCATTGCCCGACTCGCCAGCAGCGGCATAAACGTCATGCAAGTGGCAGACCTGCAGTCTATCAACCTCAGCGGCAATGGCTTCTGAGGGGCCTTGTTCAGGCCAGACTGTAAATAATTTGGCTAATGTATATTGGAATTTTGGGCTATGAAAGAGTGATGGGTCCAAATTCATATACATTGGAAAGTGTCAAGCATCTGTGACATGGAAGTTTGTGCCAACTTATCTCCCCAGCCTCCGCTTGGGGAGCCCTTACGCTCCGTAGCAGTTTTCTTGGGTTTTTCCCTCCCCTCTATTCACGTTAATTAACAAAATATTACAGATATCTACAGGACTTCCTGTTTGGAAGGAACGTAACCGTGTATTTGTATAAATGGGAAAACTTCTTGCTATTAAACCTTGATTGTGGCAGAGCTAAATACCACCCAAAGGAGAGCCAGCACTCGCCACTGTAAAGCCCCTGACGAGTAGGGTGACGGTTGTGAAGAGGTTTGCCAGGACTTATCTATTCTTCCTTTTTTATTATAAAATATATATATAAAATATTTCTATTTTCTTATATTTTCAGAAACAGAGGAAACCTAAGGTACATCCTGTAAACATTAAACCTTTATAATTATTGTCAAAGCAATACATTTTTAACAAGACCTATATATAGAGGATAGTAAAATGTGGAATTAAAAGAAAATGCCAAAAATATATTATAACAAGTGTTTAGACCAAAATTTATTCTGGTCACTCTGCATAGCCTTATCTTGTTAGTATGTGTTCCTTTCCCAATTGGATTGTCATCAACCTTTAGATTTCAGGCATTTCCTGGGATTCTGTATCTTTTTTTTTTTTTTTTTCTCCACTCTTCGCTTTTCATGAACTGTCACATTCCCATTGTGCAGGAGAAATAATGCCGCTGTATGTCACAAGCGCTCTCTATAATGAAGTCCCTTGCTCTAGGGCTTTGGCGAGTTGCTTGAAAATGTGAAACCTCTATCTAACATAGAGAGCGTGTTTAAAGAATTTGGAGCTAAACTCATATTTTAGGATTTGCTGGCATTGCATGGTCCAGGCAGAAGCAATATTACTCCCCTGGACAGTAACACCCTGGAATAATGAACTTGTTGGCCAGTTCACTTTCTTTTTATTGGTTGTGCTGCTCTAGGTCACAAGTTTTCTTTCTCCTGCCTGGAGATCATAGTCATTGTCGCCATCAGTGAATTGGACGCAATATCTCTGAAGGTACAGAGAAATCTTGACATTGAATGTTTTATAATGGCGCAATGAAAGTATTCGTCCTGTGCTTGTCCACGTCCCTTTTGCTCATGTTCTGGAGCCCTTGCAAAATGTTAGTGGAGTATAGAGGGTATTATATACTTTTTATTTATGTTTTTGTTAAAGAAATGCCTTGTGTACATAATATAATTTTTTTTTTTTTTTCTATTTTTTGGACATTTTATTTGTTAAAGGCATCCATCTACATATTTTTATACGAAGCTATACCCACATCCGAACATATAAACACTGTATTTTTATACAGTGGTTTATCTCCCTCCGAAGGGTATTTCTGCTTCTAGAAATATATAAGGTAGGGGTTTGCTGATCTCATGAGGTCTTGGTGTAAGACACGAAATTGGTCCATCGTAAACATCGGGCTTCATGAGACAGGTTTCTGTTCCGGTTGGAGGCATCTGCTGGAGATGTTGTATGTGGTTTTTCTTGTTTTCTCAATGACTGTGCCTTAATCTTATCTCATTATGTGGCTAGACCATGAATGATTACTATGTAAGGAGACAGAGTTGGATTAGTTACAAGCTATGCATTATTGTCAGTCGTTGTCACTTATTGTATATCACATCCTATTATTTTAACGTTTGATTCTTTTATTTTAGTCTTGAAGAAAATGCCCCCTTTCAGTATACCTGATCCTTGGCGTCTGTTTAGTTTTATTTTAATCCTATGACTTGTGACCGCCCATATAACTAATTCTTGTAAATAAATTACCGCTTTCTACGTCTGTCAAAGAGTCTTTAAGTTTATCAATTTACCCTGCAATTAAATGGGAGTCTGGAAAACCCATAACCTTCCATCCTTCCATATGTATCTCCAGAAAGTTCAATTTATTCAATTACCCTTTTTTTTTTTTTTTGTCTTCCCTGTGACTTGGCTAACATAAATCTTTGCTCTATTTATACAAATTCTGCTCAACTTGGAAAATAATTCCTGAAGTCGTACCCTTGGTACATCATTGGTAAAGCCTATGCTCAGTAGAGGAAAAAGCGTTGGGACCCCAGCATTCATGAGATTGGAGATTCTATGTGCCACGTTTGAATGAAGGGGCAATCGTATATGAATTAACCCCTCCATTCATGGTCTGCTGGAAGTACAACACTTACGTTTTTTTGTATTGATTCCATAGCCAGAGAATGGGAGTGACTGCTGCCTCATGAGAATTAGATCTTGTGTAACCTTTTTGGATGGTCAGTTTCAGTGGTTGGAGACTTTCCTCTCTGTGGCTAGGTGATAAGGAATTGTAGGACGATACCTTTAAATTGAATCTGTTACTAGGTGTTGACCACCTAATCTTAGAGCAATGTGATAGACCCTTATTCCAGTGATGTCACTTCTTGAGTTGCTTGCTGTAGTTTTGATAGCATTGGTTTATCATCAGTGTGTTAACACTAGAAAACTATTAAACATGCTGCCATGTAGTCCTCCATATTCATGAGCTCTGTGTTGCTTTGCCTCCATCATTGGCAGCTCTCTGCCTATGCACAGTGCACGAAAAGCTGCCAATCAGTGGTGTGAGCAGGAGCTAAACAAGCTCTGTATTCAGAGAGCTGGTAGATCTGCAGCCAAGAAAACTGCTGCATGTATCACTTACTGAGCTACATCATTGGAATCTAGGTATCTGCTCCTACAATATACTGCTTTGTCACCAGATTTTTGCCATTTCCAACTATTTGCTTAAGTCTAATCTAAGATTTTAGTGGTAGCCTCAAATTTTTTTTTTTTTTTTTCATTTTCAAGACCCTTGAACTTGTACCAAGTAAAAAAATCAGGAAAACAGCCCTTCTGTCTATAGACTTGTACATTTGGCTCCTTTCACTTGAATTGATCAGAGCTATGATCACCAACCCGGCACATGGAGCCAGAGGGGCTCAATTTCTTTAGCAAGGGGGACATGATGACTGGTTTATGACCTTGAATGGGGAATTTATTTTGTTTGATGGACAAGCCGCTATGTAGGTGATGGGTGCCGTTTACTCATACGTAGATGGTTCCTCAAAATGAAATGAATTGTGATTTGTCCAATGAAGGAAACCTACTAATGAGCGGTAAATTATAGGCTGGCTGGATAGCGTCTAGTTGTGCTCCTATTCCGCAAGCTCCAGTGATGGTAGGTATTATAAGGACTAAGGATACATATGAAATTATTTTAAATCTTCCATTAAAAATGCTCGTTCTCTGCAACACATCCTGTGTAAACAGATCCGGTGCTGCCCAGAACAATGACTAGTCTGTGAGCATAAAACTATTCTATTAACTATTTTCTTGTGTGCATGGGAAGTGTCGTGGGTTGTCTCGACAGGCTATTAAAAGACAGCCGATCAGCAGTCTTTAACGTCTGTCATCGGCCAGAGTAAACCTGTCCTAACTTGAAACTAGAAAAATACCTGAGGAGCTTTAATACGGTCGCTGCAGTTTTCCGAAAACTGATCAGAAGATGAACAAGTAGGTTTACATCTTGTCTGCACATCATGTCCTGTTCTATAGGTTGTGCTGCCTGAAAACTCAATGGATCTTCACATGTAATTGGGCTTCCATGTAGTATTGTCATTGATGAAGAGCACAGATTTGCATGTTCAGTAACTGGCTGCCGTGGCTTTTCATAGGAATTGTGTGACTTTCGTTGCTCAATTTAAATTACAGTTCATGAATTCAAAGATTTGGCCCATTATAAGTCGAGGGTCATTAATCAATAAGATGGGTACAATTCTGCTACAAATAAGTGTTAATGAATCCTGGACGCCAGTGAGATGAGCTGATGACAGTAAATGTACATAGTGTTGATTTCTCAGTGGTTTTCCTTTTTCTATCAGATTTTGTCTTGTACTTTGCTAATTTTTCTGTATTCTTGAGTCTACTCTGCTGCGTACTTTCATTCTTGGGCAGTATTCTTCAAGCCATTAACTTTTCTAAAATCTCTGGGAATGTATAAACCGTGCCTAAAACTCTAACCCTGGCAATAAGTAAAAGCTAACGGTCTTTGTAATGTTCAATGAAATTTTTTTTTTTTTTTATCCTGGTGTAATATGGGAAGCATTTTAAAACCATTCTTTTGTACAAAGGTGACAATTACTGTAGTTTATGACTCATTTGTAAACTTAATTACATTTTTGTTTTTAATAAAGTCTCTTCAGAGCTCTATCAGATCTGGTGTTTTGTTTCCTTTAGTTATCTTTCATTGTGTTTTTAGTTGAAGACTGTTTGTTTGAGCCACTTAACCCCTAATGACCACCAATACGTCTTTTTACTGAACTGCAATATAAGCATCCCCATACAGGTGACAATCCAGCAGCTGTCGGCTGTACACCATAGCTGACAACTTGCTGCATCAGCCACAATCTATTTGGCACTGTCCATAACTGCTTAACCCCTTAGAGCAGTGTTCCCCCAACTCCAGTCCTCAAGGCCCACCAACAGGTCATGTTTTCAGGATTTCCTTTGTATTGCACAGGTGATGCAATTATCACCTGGACACTAAGGAAATCCTGAAAACATGATCTGTTGATGGGCCTTGAGGACAGGAGTTGAGGAACCCTGCCTTAAGGGTATGCCACACTAAGCGAGATCGCAAAAGAGATCGCTAACAAGATAGCAATTGCATCACCATTTATGACGCAGTAGCGATCTCGTTAGCGGCGCACCTGTGTGTGACATGTAGCAGCGATGTGGCCCCTGCTGAGATGTCGCTGATCGCTTAAGAACGTTCTGAGCCGTTTTTTGGTCGTTGGTGTCCCGCTGGTGAGCCTGAATCGCTGAGTGTGACACCCTTTATGAACGACTTCACCAGCGTCGCAGGTGGGACTAGGTTTTCCCAACGACCGCAGAGGTCGTTATACAGATCGCTGATGAGTTGTGTTTGGAATCACAGATCGCTGATGAGTTTGTGTTTGGAATCTAACAGCTAAGTCGCTAACGAGATCGCTACTGCGTCATAAATGGTGACGCAATTGCGATCTCGTTTTCGATCTCGCTTAGTGTGGCATACCCTTTAGAGGCTGCTGTCAAATGGCTACATCATATAAATGGTTAACAGTGTGGGGGCTTCCTCTTTAGCCCCATCATCACCCTGGGATCATGTGATCCTGATGTTTATGATGGCAATTCACAGCCAAGTAGTGGCCTTAAGGGTATGCCACACTAAACAACATCGCTAACGGGATCGCTAAAAAAAGTCACTATTTAGCGATCCCGTTAGCGATGTTGTTGTGTGCGGCATCTACCAGCGACGTGGCCCCTGCTGAGATCCTGCTGTGATCTCGCTCGTCGCTGACATCGTTCCGGACCCTATTTTATCGTCGGCGCCCCTGCTGGTAAGTATATATCGCTGTGTGGCACCTTTTCTTAGCGATTTAGCGGTACTTTTGTACCGCTAAAGTCGTTAAGGAGATCGCTAACGGCAATAGCGTCCTTAACGATATCGCTAAGTTAAGCCGCTATCAGCGATATAGAAACAATCCCGCTAGCGATCGCATTAGTATGCGTCGTTATCGTGATCGCTAGCGGGATTGTTTAGTGTGGCAGTACCTTTAGAGTCTGCCTGCTATAGGAGCCTGTTCAGAAGTTGACCTTTTAGGTGGTAAAAATACTTTCATTCCGGTCATGTCACTTTTCCGGAATTAATGCAAAGCACCTGAAGGGTTAATAAACTACCTGATAGAAGTTTTCAATGTCCTGGGGGGAGGGTTCTGTTTTTAAAATGGTATCACTTTTGGAGGTTTTCCAATACATAGGACCCCCCCAAAGTCACTTCAAACATGGATAGGTCCCTCAATTTTTTATATAAACTTCCTGGACAAAATGGAAAATTACTACTACATTTTTAAACCTCCTAAAACACTAATAAAATAACACTTTACAAATGGTGCTGATGTAAAGCAGCTATGAGGGAAATGTTAGTCATACCATAGAAAAACCTCATATCTAGATTAAAGGGATATGGTATGACTTTATTAAAAAAATAAAAAAAAACTTTACCATCAAACTATAATGTGCCACACAAAAAAAATCTCTATCACTGGGATTCCAAGTTATTAAGTATTCCATAGTTATTAAAGGGAACCGGTCACCAGCTTTGGCCAATTTTTAAGATGTAGCCATCACCTTTCTGGGCTTATATACAGCATTCTTTTTCTTATTGCTCTCACAGTTGATTTAATCACACCTAGCTGCTTGCCTATTGCAGATTCAGTCTTCCCAGCCTGGTGCAGGCCTACAATTTTGTTTCTGATGTCCTTCGACAGCTCTTTGGTCTTCACCATAGTGGAGTTTGGAGTGTGACTGTTTGAGCTTGTGGACAGGTGTCTTTTATATGGAGAAGTTCAGACAGGAGCCATTACTACCAGTAATGAGTGGAGGACGGAGGCGCCTCTTAAAGAAATTACAGGTCTGAGCCAGAAATCTTGCATTTTTTTTTTTTTTAGATGACAAAATGCTTATCTTCTACCATAATTTGCAAAATAAATCTTGCCAAATCGGACAAGGTGATTTTCTGTATTTGTTCTCATTTTTGACACCTAATTGTGGTCTCGCTATGATGTCCATTACAGGCCTCTAAGCTTCTTAAGTGGGAGAACTTGCACAGTTGGTGGCTGAATAAATACTTTTTCCCAGGACGTCCCTCCTGACAGCACCATGGGACGTCCTCCTCCTCCTCCTTGCCGGAAAAGGAAACACACGAGAGTTTATAAGGCCCACCCCGTCCCCTATCCCTCAGTGTTTTTCCTGTCCCTGCATGGAAGGGACGCACGAGTCTTACCGGGCTCAGGGGGATCGTGAAGTCAATCAGATCCATCCCCCTGTCAAGGGGCCCAGGGCTGAAACTCCCCAGAGGGGAGTCCCTCCGCCCCAAAGGCCGGGAGCAGGACCAGGCTCCCGGAGGGGGACGTTCCTCCCAGGGGGAGGCTCTCGTCCCGGACCTGGTGGCGATCGGCAGCGCTGAAGGTCGTCTCTGTGGGCGCTCGGCGCTTCCAGGTAACGCTGTGTTCTCTATAGCGACGCCAGGAGCGATCCCGACAGGCGCCGGCGTCACTTCCGGTTCTCCACTTCTGGTGACGTCACAAGATGGCGGCGCCCAGTATCAAAACGCCGGTTTCTGACGCCGAGGAATGCAGGCTGCTGGTTACAGGAAGAGAGTCCTGCGGCAGACGCTGGTCACCGGATAGTGTACAGCCTACCTTGTGCCTGATGGAGACAGATGCGGCTGATGGGGGAGGGGTAAGTGCGCTTTGCGCAGACCACCCTGACCAGAGGTCCCTAAGGTTACTGACATACTGACGGACCCTACTCTTATGTCATTTAGGACAAAGGAGCCCTGACTGCCCCCCTAACAGTAAAAAGACGGGCAAGGCATCCGCTAAGTCTCCCAGATGCCCGGTTTGCCACGTGAAGATCTCTGATAGCCATGACAAGACCCTCTGTACTACCTGTACTTCCAAGGTGTTAAGGGAGGAACAGCCCTCACTTTTGACGGAGATATGACACTTGATTCGGGAAGAGGTCCAGGCGTCTATGTCAGCTATATCGCAACAGACACCTAGCTCTCCCGGACGTAAGCGACCCAGGTGGGAGACTTAACCAGGGGTCCAGGACTTCAGTTCAGAGGACAGATCAGACATAGAGGATACCATTTCCGACGAGGAAGGACAACTTCCACCTGAGGTCCAGGACCGGAGTAGGAAATTCCTATTTCAGGCAGAGGACACTAATGATTTAATCCAGTCTGTACGGTCTACCATGCAGATTGAGGACACTCCCAAACCGCAGTCTAGACAAGACTTTGTTTGGCGGTCTTATGGCTCAAAAGCAGACGGTATTCCCTGTCAGTGAACATATTAAAAGCATGATCCTGGAAGAGTGGAAGAATGCTGAAAGGCGACTGGTGCTTTCTCGAGATTTCAAGGGTCGGCTACCATTTGACCCTGAGGAAATTAAGCTTTGGGAAGAGATTCCTAAAATAGACGGGTCAATAGCCAGAGTCGCAAAAAAGACGGCCATCCCGTTTGAAGACTCATCTAATTTGCGTGACCCAATGGACAGGATGGCCGACATCTTACTAAAGAGAGCTTGGGAGGCGTCGGCGGCATTAATCAAAACTAATATTGCGGCCACTTCTGTTGCTAGATCCATGTCCATCTGGATAATGCAGTTAGAAGAACAATTATCTAATAAGGTTCCCAGGTCTGACATTTTGGCCTCCCTTCCTATCATGAAATCAGCCACAGCATTCCTAGCGGATATGTCGGCTGAATCGGTTAGATTTTCAGCCAGAAACAGTTCCCTTTCTAACGCTGCAAGTAGAGCTGACTGGTTGAAATCATGGTCAGGAGATATTGCTTCTAAAACCAAGTTATGTTCCATTCCCTTCTCTGGAGCAAGGGTGTTTGGACCAGCCTTAGACAGTATCCTAGAGTCAGCATCCGATGAAAAGAAGGGCTTCCAGAGGAGAAAGCTAAGCGTCCCCAGTCCTTTCGTAGGGTATCCTTTCAGGGAAAACGTTATGACTCTAGAACCCATAGTAGGTCAAATCGAGGATCCTACAAGAGTTCTCAAACCCAGGCAGGGAAGAGCAAAGGTGCCTTCTTTAGTTCATACAGTAGGAATAAGAGACAATGACGCCATATCTATCGGGGGGAGACTCCGCCTATTTGCGGCAAAATGGGCCCAGATTACAGAGAATCTGTGGGTACGCAATACCATCGCAGAAGGTTACCGCATAGAACTTTACTCTCCCCCCCCCGAGAAATACGTCTCCCCTACTTCAGTCCTTCCAGACTCAGCCTGTGGCTCAACCTTCAGGAAATGATCGACTGCTCAGTAATAGTTCCGGTTCCAGAGGCAGAAGTGGGCAAGGGTCACTACTCTTCCCTGTTTACCATAATAAAGCCATCGGGAGAGGCCTGCACTATTATAAATTTGAAACCGCTAAATCGCTGGGTCAGATACAAAAGATTCCAGATGGAATCAGTTCGCTCGGCAGTCCACCTCATAGACAGAGGAGCAGTTATGTGCACTCTCGACCTAAAAAGCGCATATTACCAGGTCCCTATACATTCGTCGTCTCAGAAGTTCCTACGGTTTGCAATAGAATTACCAACCCAGACCTGCCAGTTCCATTGTCTTCCTTTCGGGCTGGCCTCCGCTCCTCGAATATTCACGAAACTGGTCACGGAGGTGGTGGCCTACCTAAGAAGCTTGGGAACCATAATCGTTCCATATCTGGACGACTTTCTAATTGTGGCAGAATCCGAAGAGACGCTCGTCAGACACAGAGACTGATGCATCAGCATTCTGGAATCGTTAGGCTGGGCCATAAATTGGCAGAAGTCGGACCTAATACCCAGTCAGAGTAAGGTCTTCTTGGGAGTTCTCTTAGACTCAAGAGACAGAATCTCATATTTACCGGAAGAGAAGCAAAAGGTGGTGAGAAGTCTGGTAAAAGATCTGGGAAGACACCAAGGTTCCATAAGAAACGCTATGAAGGTATTGGGGCAGATGACGGCCTGCATTACCTGCGTCAGATAGGCACAAGCTCACTCAAGGCCTTTACAGAGGGAGATTCTGGCAGTATGGGATCGATCTCAATCTTCCCTGGACAGATCAATATCTCTACCGAGATCAGTAAAAGAATCCCTCGCCTGGTGGACTCAGTCTCGCAATCTTCGAGTAGGGGTAATATGGTCCGCCTCTCCTTACGTAACGGTCACTACGGATGCCAGTTCGTGGGGTTGGGGAGCCCATCTGCAAGGCAGAATCCTACAGGGCAGGTGGCCGGAAGACATCAGGAACACATCTTCCAACT
Organism: Oophaga sylvatica; assembly: GCA_033576555.1. NCBI lineage: Eukaryota > Metazoa > Chordata > Amphibia > Anura > Dendrobatidae > Oophaga > Oophaga sylvatica. The sequence goes on from JARQOD010000002.1 coordinate 105,191,828, forward strand.
TCAAGGAACTATACGCTGTATGGGAGGCGTTAAGAAGAAACAGATCCAGGCTCAGACACCAACACGTCAGAATATTTTCAGACAATGTAACCACAGTCTCGTTCCTAAATCACCAAGGGGGACGCAGACATCGACCTCTTCAGGTTCTCTCGGGAAAAATATTTACGTGGGCAGAGAATACAGTCCTGTCTCTAACAGCGGTGCACCTCGAAGGTTCTCAGAACGTGGTGGCAGACTATTTGAGCAGGAAAAGAGATCTGTCCGACCGAATGGGAACTGGACCAGGACATCTTCTGAGACCTATGTCGCCGGTGGGGTCACCTCTGATAGATCTGTTTGCAAACAGGCGAAATGCAAAGACCACAAGATTCTTTTCTCTGAACCCGCTGGATGCTCAAGAAGGTCTGGATGCTCGGAGTCAGAAGTGGGTCGAACATCTCTCGTATGCTTTTCCACCTTTAGCTCTCATTCCTGCCGTATTGAGGAAGATCAGAGAAGATCAGGCTACGGTCATACTGATAGTCCCATTCTGGCCAAAAAGGAGCTGGTTCTCTCTCCTAACAGACATGGCGCTGGAGAATCCGGTGGAACTTCCTCGGTCTGGGGCTGTGATCCACCAGGGCCCAATCTGTCACCCGAAACCAGAGAGACTGCATCTCTCAGCTTGGATCCTGAGAGGAACATCTTGAGAGCTAAAGGCTTATCAGACCAGGTCATATCTACCATTCAGGCCAGTAGAAAACCTGTCACGGCAGCAATTTACCTTAAGGTCTGGAAGCAGTTCTGTCTGGAGAGTGGCAGGTCCGATTTGGTCGCAGGTGCACTTGATATGCCTAAGATATTAGATTTTTTACAGGCAGGCTTCAATAAAGGGCTCAGACCCAGCACTCTGAAGGTCCAGATAGCAGCTTTAAGTTCTTTCTTTGACTATTCATTGGCATCCCACCCTTGGGTGGTTAGATTTATCCGTGCTACTCAAAGATTGCGCCCTACTATTAGACAGAGCCTCCCACCTTGGGACCTGACTTTGGTCCTTAGGGCTCTCTGTAAGGATCCATACACTCAGAGCAGTAATATGCCGATATCCCTTCTTACTAGGAAAGCGGCCTTCTTAGTTGCAATTACTACAGCTAAGAGATAGTCTTAAGACTAGATCCAGCTTTTGTCCCAAAAGTAGCTTCTACTCAAAACCGCCTTATAAACTCTCGTGTGTTTCCTGTCCCGGCAAGGAGGAGGAGGACGTCCCATGGTGCTGCCAGGATGGACTCCTGGAAACATAATTACCGGTAGGTGTAATACCTACTTTTTTTTCTTCAACCTTCCCCCCCCCCTCCATTGTAGAGCTTAGGTAATGTGCACATGTTGCAGATTGTTAGCGTTTTTGCCGCAAAAACGCTAACAGCGCAACTCATCTTATGGGATTCCGCATAGCTATGCTAATGCGTATTTTTCCGCGGTGGAATCGCATGCTGAAAAATTCGCAGCATGCTCATTCTTTTTGTAGAATCGTGGCGATTATACCGCCATAGGAATGCATTGAATCGCTTACTTTCCGCATGTGGATATGTCCACTATACGCAGAGTGAGCGGTTCATGTGCATATGGTACCCAGGATCTGGAGGAGAGGAGACTCTCCTGCAGGCCCTGGGTACCATATCCCTGTTAAAAAAAAAAAAAAAAAAATCTCACCTTCCAGCGGCCTCCGCAGCCTTCCCGATGCTCCCGGCAACTCCCGTTCCCAGTGATGCCTTGCGCGAATTACCTCGTAGCATGATGCTACATCATCTGGGGTCATTGTCGCAAGTATTCACTCTGAACGGGATTTGCCGGGAGCATCGGTAAGGACCATGAAGGCTGTGGGGGCCTGCGGAAGGTGAGAATATCACAAGGTTTTTTTTTTTTTTTTAACATTCTATCTTTTACTACTGATGCTGCATAGGTGCAGGCCTCAGTGTCAGGACTGGTAAACCCTCAAACCATGCAGTCCCGAAAGAGACTGAGGGAATCGGACACTTCTTGGAAGATGCCTTTTCCGAATCGGAGCTGGAGGAAGCAAGCAGGGATCCCCCCAGAGAATGGAAGAAGATATTTGTTTTTGTCCATGGATACGGACAACTCCTCGGGGCAGCAATGATCTTAGAGGAGTGGGAAAACGCAGAAAAGAGACTTGCGATTCTCAGAGACTTTAGACTTTGTCTGCCATTTGATTCTGAGGAGGTGAAAGCCTGGGAAGATATTCCCAAAATAAATATCCCAACAGCGAAGGTATCCAAAAGAACGGCTATTCCATTTGAAGACTCCTCTAAAAGGAGCCTATGGACTGGAAAATGGAGGGGCTCTTGAGGGCCTGGGAAAGTTCGGTGGCCTTCATACACACAAATATAGCAACAACAGCAGTAGCGCGTTCTATGCATTTGTGGGTAGATGATCTCGAGGAGCATCTAACAGCCAAGACTCCTAGGGTGTCTATCCTAAAATCTCTTCCCCTACTAAAGCTGGCAACCGGCTTTCTGGCAGGCGCTTCTACTGAGTCTATCAGATTTGCTGCCAGAAGTCAGTATCTGTCCAATGCAGCCAGAAGAGCCATCTGGCTAAAGAGCTGGTCAGGAGACATGCAATCAAAGAATAAGCTTTGCTCTATTCCTTTCTCAGGGGGGGGAAGGTTTTTGGACCCGCCCGATGACATTTTAGAGAAAGCCTCAGACGAAAAGGGGTTTCCTGAGGAAAAGCGCAGGAAATATCAGCCCTTTCGTAGGTGCTGTTTTAGTCAGAAAACAGACTACAAGGGGGAAGGTGGAGCTATCACAAAGAGGAGGAGACAGATAGGAATAGAGATTCCATCTTCTCAGGATCAGGTTCCTGAAGGAAATGACGTCATCTGGGTAGGGGAACGTCTAGTCGGGTTCCTGGAAGGTTGGCAGGAGATTTCAGAAGTTCTTGGGTCCTCCAGGTGATCTCTCAGGGGTACAGAATCTAATTCAATGTTCTGCCTCCAGAGAGATTTCTCGTAACCAGCTCCCGTCTCGTTTCAGCCTCCCCTATGTAGTCCAATATCCAGGACCTCTTAGGAGGTAGCAGCAATTGTTCCAGGACCCGTTCAAGAAGAAGGCAGGGGGCATTACTCAACCCTCTTCTCGTTAAAGCCATCAGGGGAATCCAGAACCATAATAAACCTCAGACCCCTAAAGAGATGGTTAAGATACAAAAGATTCAAAATGGAATCTATAAGATCCACGATTCCCCTATTAGGGAAGGAGGGTGGTAATGTGCACTCTAGACCGAAAGAGTGCATATTACCACATACCAATTTACACAGGCCACCAAAAATATCTAAGATTTGCAGTAGAAAAGGAGGGCAGGGTCTACCATAATCAGTTTCGCTGCCTCCCCTTTGATCTAGCCTCAGCTCCCAGAGTTTCTACAAAGCTGATGGTGGAGGTAGTTGCCTACCTAAGAAATCGGAACATCACGGTAGTTCCTTACGTAGACGACTTTTTGGTAGTGGCAGACTGTAGGTCAACTCAGAATCAACTGTCAGTCATTGATCTCCACACTGCAGAATTTGGGTTGGATCATAAACTGGATGAAATCAGACCTAGTACCCAAACCAAGAATACAATTTTTAGGAGTTATGCTAGACTCTGTGGCAAGAATGTCCTACCTACCGGAAGAGAAACAGAGATATGTGAAGAGAGAATTGTCAATTTGCGGAGCCTGGTCTCCATCAGGGATGCGATGAAAATCCTGGGACTGATGACATCCTGCATTCCTTGTGTGAACTGGAGCCAGTTGCATTCTCGAGAGCTACAGTAGGCGGTTCTAGCATCCTGGGACAGGAAGCAGCGCACGCTAGAGTTGCGGCTGTCCCCTCGAGTCAAGAGATCCCTCTTGGTCTTGGTGGACCATCCCCAGGAATCTCCAGGTGGGTGTCTCGTGGGTTCAGTTCTCGGGCGTCATACTCACCACGGCCGCAAGTCAACAAGGATGGGGCGGACATGTGCAGGGAAGATACTTTCAGGGATGATACTTTCAGGGACAGTGGAGCCCAGAAGAGGGCAGGGAGTCCTCAAACTTCAGAGAGCTGCACGAGGTTTGGAAAGTCCTATCTTCCGCCCAGACAAACATGTGAAAGTACTGTCAGACAATACAACGACGGTGGCCTTCCTCCGTCATCAGGGCGGTCCAAGACATCCAGCACTGCAACACCTAGCAGGACGGATCTTCAGATGGGCAGAGAAGTCTGTTCGTTCGATCTCGGCGATTCATCTGGAAGTTACCAGAAACCAGGTTGCAGATTTCCTAAGCAGGAAGTAAGTATCCGCAACAGAATGGGAATTGAACGAGGTGTTCAACAAACTATGCCAGCGTTGGGGAAGACCAGATGTAGATCTATTTGCGGTAAGAGAGAACGCAAAGGTCGAAACCTTTTACTCCCTGAACCCTCTAGGAGGCCCAGCGGGGGGTCGATGCCCTATCACAATCATGGAGCAGGGGTCTGTTGTACGCATTCCCACCTCTCTCACTGATCTCAAGGACTCTAAGGAAAATATGCGACGACTGGGCCACAGTCATACTGGTAGTACCCTTCTGGCCGAAGAGGAGTTGGTTCCCCTTGGTGAAGAAAATGTCAGAAGTACCCATCTTTCTGCCAAACAGAAAGGACCTTCTCCGCTAGGGTCCAATTCTGCACCAGAACCAGAAGCCCTCCAGTTATCAGGCTGGATCCTGAGCGTCAAGTCCTAAGATCTAGGGGTCTATCAGATTAAGTTATTTCTACTCTACAAGCAAGTAGAAAGCCAGTGACTTCTGCAATTCATAAAAAATTTGCAAGAGATTCTACAGTTACTGTGGAGAGGCGACAGTTGATACTGACCACCCAGATATCCCCAAGATCCTTAACATTTACAAATCAGGGTTCAAAAAAGGACTTAGGCCCAGTACTCTAAGGGTGCAGATTGCAGCCCTGAGTGTATACTACGACTCTTCCCTATCGTCACACCCTTGGGTAGCCCGATTCTCCAGGGTTGTTCATAGGCTAAGACCCTTAATAAGGAAAATCGTCCCTCCTTGGGACCTAAATTTAGTCCTTAACGTGTTATGCAAACACCCATACAACCTAGCGGAAGACCTAGAGATTAGTAGTTTCCTTCAAAACAGCATTCCTAGTGGCCATCATATCAGTCAAAAGGCTAGGAGAGCTTCAGGCCCTATCTATTCAGAACCCTTATCGACAGGTGTTTTACAATCGGTTAGTCCTAAGGCTTGACCCGGCCTTTCTCCCAAAAGTAGTCTCGGATTCCAATATGAATCAAGAGGTGGTGCTTCTTCATTTTGCCAACTTCCTAAAAACCGGAAGGAAAGTTCCTACTATAACCTGGATGTCCGGGAGACAGTACTCAAGTACCAGACAGCAACTAGGGCCTAGAGACTGGATAATAATTTATTCAGTACAGGGGTTCAAATAAGGGGAGGAAAGCATCAAAATCTACTATTGCTACATGGATCAGATCCACAATAAGCTTAGCCTACGACGCACAGGGAAGAGTCCCCAGGGGGCCTCAAAGCCCATTCAACTAGGGCTATGGCCATTTTGTGGGCAGAAAAAGGGGGAGCTTCAGCCGAACAGATCTGCAGGGCCGCATCCTGGTCCACTCTCAGTACCTTGTCCAGGCATTATAAACCAGATGTGGTGTTGACACAATTAGCCTTTGGCAGAAAGTTACTTCATGCAGTAGTCCCACCCTAGGATCATTATTCTTTGGTATTTCTCCATGGTGCGGTCAGGTGGTGACGTGGAAAACGGTAATTAGACCTACCGGTAATTGTGTTTCCAGGAATCCATCTAACTAGCCCAGATGTTACCTCTCTGCTCTCCAAAATCCCGGAGTGTCTATCAGCCATATCCTCTTTCTTCTCCTCCCGCTTCATCAAACTGAATGTGGACAAATCTGAACTGATCATCTTTCCCCCATCTCACAGATATATAACAATTGACATCACTCTTTCCCCCGTACTGGAGGTCCGCTGCCTTGGAGTAACCCTTGACTCTGCACTGTCCTTCAAACCGCACATCCAAGCTCTCTCCACATCCTGCCGCCTCCAGCTCAAAAATATTTCCAGAATCCATCCCTTCCTTAACCCTCACTCTACTAAAATGTATGTGCACGCCCTCATCATCTCCTGTCTCGACTACTGCAACATCCTTTTCTGTGGCCTCCCTGCTAACACCCTCGCACCTCTCCAATCAATCCTTAACTCTGCTGCCCGACTAATTCATCTCTCTCCTCGCTACTCCTCCGCTTCTCCCTTCTGCAAATCTCTCCACTGGCTCCCACTTTCTCAGCGTATCCAATTCAAATTACTCATACTGACCTACAAGGCCATGTATAACCTGTCTCCTCCATATATCTCTGAACTAATCTCCCGATATCTTCCCTCACGTAATCTCCGATCCTCCCAAGACCTCCTTCTCTCCTTCACACTTATTCGCTCCTCACCTAACCGCCTCCAAGACTTCTCCCGAATAGCCCCCATCCTCTGGAATTCTTTGCCCCAACACATCTGACTATCAACCACACTCAGATCCTTCAGACGGAACCTGAAAACCCATGTCTTCAGGAAAGCTTACAGCCTACAATGATCCCCACTGCCTCCTCACTACTACTGGAGCTACCGCCTCACCATCACTGGAGCTGCTGCAACCCCCCAACCTACTGTCTCCTTCCCCACCATCCTGTAGAATGTAAGGCCGCAAGGGCAGGGTCCTCTCTCCCCTCTATATCAGTCTGTCATTGTTAGTTTAGCGTAAGTGATATCTGTAATCTGTATGTAACTTCTCATGTACAGCACCATGGAATCAATGGCGCTATATAAATAAATAATAATAACAGCACTATCAGTTCCCTCCCTATTGCAGATCACTCCATACTAATGTGATGTAACATTTGTATGACAAGTTGTTTGAATAAAATTCTTTTTTTGCATCCATCCAGAGGTGTTACTTTGGAAAATCACTGAAGGGTGGTAGGGGGAGGGTCCTTTTAAACGCTCGTGGTTTCCTGTCCCACTGTGGATAAGAAGGACATCCTCCATGGTGGTCTCAGGATGGATTCCTGGAAACAATTATCGGTAGGTTTAATTACTGGTTTCACATCTGCAACAACCCAACCTATGAAACAGTCCCATTAGTTAACCCCTTTAGTGAACACCATTTAAAGTAAATAAAAAAAAAAAAATGCTTTATCACACCACCGAACAAAATGATCAATATAAACAAACATGGTACCGCTGAAAACGACATCTTGTTCTGCAAAAAACATGCTGCTATACAGCGTCAGCAGCGGAAAAATAAAGTTATAGCTCTTGGAATAAAGCAATGCAGAAATAATTCTCTATAAAGAGTTTGTGTGTAAAAGCGCCAAAACCTAAAAAGCCATTTTTTTACCCACTTGTATGAAAAGGTAAAATCTGAGGCTAAAACAAAATTTTGTTGGTAAAAATGTAGTTTTTTTTTTTCTTCACTGCCCAATGGTATAAATCTCTGTAACACACCCCTGGTGTCAATATGATTACTGCTCTTTCATTAAGAGGTGTGGTTTGTAAAATGGGGTCACTTATTGGGGGGAGGTGGGGTGTTGCAGGTTCTGTTACCTCAGTATCACATGGCACCTTCAAACCATTCTGGACTCCAATATGGCACCTCTTCCCTTCTGTGCTTTGCACTGTGCCTCAAACGTAGTATTCCCCATATATGGGGTATTGGCATACTCTGAAGAAATTGCATGGTGCAATTGCTCCTGTTACCCTTGTGAAAATAAATTTGGGGCTAAAAACATTTGTGGGTAAAATATGATTTTATTTTCACGGCTCAACGTAAAACTTCTGTGAAGCATCTGTGGGTTTAAGGTGCTTACCATACGACTAAATACATTCCTTGAGGGGTGTAGTTTCCAAAATGGGGTCAATTGTGGAGAGGAGGGGTGGGTTCCATTGTTTAATAACATCAGGGGTTTTCCAAATGGACGGAGTTCACCAATTATTCCAGCAAATTTTACATTCAAAAAGTCAAATGATGCTCCTACCCTTTCAAGCCCAGCGACCAAACAGTTTTCTCACAATTTGTTGTACAATTCTCTCCGGTACGCCGATATCTCCTGTTACCCTTGAGAAAATAAAATAATTTGTTCATGCAAAATTTACTCTAGATCCAAAGTTAAATGTTCATTTTTTTCCACATTCCAAGATTTCGGTGAAACACCTGAAGGGTTCAGAAACGTCTTGAATGTGGTTGAGCACCTTGAGGGGTGCAGTTGTTAGAATGGTGTCACTTTTTTGGATTTTGCCATCACATTGACCCCTGCAATGTCACTTCAAATGTGAGGTGGTCCCAAAAAAAAAAAGTATAAGGCGGCACCCTGGGGAGGTATCCATATTGGAGAAACCATGCAAAAACTACAAACAAGGATGAATCTGCACTGACATACAATCAGGAATGAAATGGACACGCCTGTCGGAAAACATTTCTCTGGACCTGGACACTGGCAGACTTAAAAGTCTTAATACTAAAAGGTCATTTTAAAGGATGGCAGAGAAAAATGTGGGAATTCAAACTGATAAAGATGTTTAGTTTTTTGACACTAGGACTAGAGGGAATATTTCAATATTTGGTTCAGTTCACAGTCGCCGAATTTGCAATGTTTGCCGATTTAAATCACCGAATATACACAGCACAAAAGCCGGTGTCTCCCAAGGTGTGTGACAGCATGGGAAACACTCGCGTAGCGCTTCTGATCAGCAGAGAAATCATCCCCCACCGATCAGAGAGCCGTGATTCCCACGCTGTCAGAAGACAGCTTGAGCGGTCAGCTGTGATCGGAGGTATGCGCTGTAAAATGAATAAAAAAAAAAAAAGAAAAACCCTGCGTGGGTTCACCTGTATTTTTGATAACCAGCCAGGCAAAACTCACAGCTCGGGGCTGCAACTCTTAGCAAGGTTGTTTATTAAGAACAGAGGGGTCCCCACGCCGTATTTTTAATTATTTAAACAGGCGAGTTCACTGCAGTTGAAAATCTCCGCAGTGAAATTCTCCCTGTGAACTTGCCCCTGCACAGTGCAACTTTCTCATGGTGCAAGCGGGGTTCTCAGAGGTCACCGCAGTTCAGCCCGGCTGGGAACGCAGCGTCAGTGACGTCACCACTAGTCACTGAGGCTGCGCTCGAAGCATCTCATTCACCAGTGGTTCTCAGCCTGGACAGTCGCATCTTGGCACCGGCCAAGTTGAAAACTATTTCTCCCCAGACGTGGATTATGGCGTGGGACAGAACGACAGACAGGTATGGTAATTGTTGTTTTTATATTTAGTTTTACTTCAGGAGAACGAGGGCTTTGATGGAATTAGGCCAGATTGTAAGTATGGTTTAACCCCTCTCTGACATTAGACGTACTATCCCGTCCATAAAACCCGTGCCATTCTGACCATGGACGGGATAGTACGTCATAGGCGATTAGCTGCGCTCCCCGAGGGAGTGCAGCTAATCGCCGCCGGGTGTCAGCTGATTATCACAGCTGACACCCGTGACTGTGTGTCAGGAGCGGTCACGGACCGCTCCCGGCACATTAACCCCTTGCACACCGCAATCAAACATGATCGCGGTGTACTGGGGGCACAGGGGAGGATCGCGCAGTGTGGGGGCTCCCTGCGCGCCCCCCTGAGACCCTCAGACCAGCGCGATGTGATCGCGCTGCTCTGAGGGCTTCCTCCCTCCCAGGACCCGGATCCAAGATGGCGCTGGGGTCCTGGAGGGAGGCGGCTTCCTCAGTGCCTGCCGAGAGCAGGCACTGAGAAGCCTGCTGCACTGCCTGAGCGATCGCTGGTGTGACAGAGTGCTGTGCACACTGTCACACCAGCGATCTGATGAAATACAGTGATGTCCCACCCTGGGACAAAGTAAAAAAAGTAAAAAAAGTAAAAATAAACATGTGTAAAAAAAAATCCAAAAAAAAAAAAAAAAAAAAAAAAATATTCCCCAATAAATTCATTACTTATTGTAAATAAAAAAAATAAAACAATAAAAGTACACATATATGGTATCGCCGCGTCCGTAACGACCCCCCTATAAAAATGTCCCACTAGTTAACCCCTTTTGTGGAACCCCTTAAAAAATAAAAAATAAAAACGAAGCAAAAAATCAGTGCTTTATCATCATACCGCTGAACAAAAAGTGGAATAACACGCGATCAAAAAGACCGATATAAATAAACATGGTACCGCTGAAAACGTCATCTTGTCCCGCAAAAAACGAGCCGTCACACAGCATCATCAGCAAAAAAATAAAAAAGTTATAGCTCGCAGAATAAAGCGATGCAAAAATAATTATTTTTTATATAAAATTGTTTTTTATTCTATAAAAGCGCGAAAACATAAAAAAATGATATAAATGAGGTATCGCCATAATCGTACTGACCCGAAGAATAAAACTGCTTTATCAATTTTACCACACGCGGAACAATAAAAACGCCTCACCCAAAAGAAATTCATGAATTGCTGATTTTTGTTCATTCTAACCTCCCAAAAATCGAAATAAAAGCGATCAAAAAATGTCACGTGCTCAAAAATGGTACCAATAAAAGCGTCACCTCGTCCCGCAAAAATTAAGACCTCACATGACTCTGTGGGCCAAAATATGCAAAAATTATAGCTCTCAAAATGTGGCGATGCAAAAAACTACTTTTTGCAATAAAAAGCGTCTTTTAGCGTGACAGCTGCCAATCATAAAAACCGCTATAAATAGTAAATCAAACCCCCCTTTATCACCCCCTTAGTTAGGGAAAAATAATAAAATAAAAAAAATGTATTTATTTCCATTTTCCCATTAGGGTTAGGGTTAGGGTTTCGGCTAAAGTTAGGGTTAGGGTTGGCGCTAAAGTTAGGATTAGGGTTAGAGTTTGGATTAGGGTTAGGGTTTGGGATTAGGGTTGGGACTAGGGTTAGGGGTGTGTTGGGGTTAGGGTTGGAGTTAGAATTGGGGGGTTTCCGCTGTTTAGGCACATCAGGGGCTCTCCAAATGTGACATGGCGTCTGATCTCCATTCCAGCCAATTCTGCTTTGAAAAAGTCAAACGGTGTTCCTTCACTTCTGAGCTCTGCCATGCGTCCAAACAGTAGTTTATCCCCACATATGGGGTATCAGCGTACTCTGGACCCCAAGAGTTATTGTGAAATTTGTCCTATTTCTTCTGTTTACCCTTGGGAAAATAAAAAACTGGGGGCGAAAATATTATTTTTGTAAAAAAAATAAGATTTTTTTGTTTTTTACGGCTGTACATTATAAACTTCTGTGAAGCACTTGGGGCTTCATAGCGCTCACCACACATCTAAATAAGTTCCTTGTGGGGTCTATTTTTCCCAAAATGGGGTCACTTGTTGGGATTTTCCACTGTTTAGGCGCATCAGGGGCTCTCCAAATGCGACATGACGCCCCCAGACCATTCCATCAAAGTCTGCAATCCAAAACGTCACTACTTCCCTTTCCGAGCCCTGACATGCGCCCATACAGTGTTTTCTCCCACATATTGGGTATCAGCGTACTCAGGACAAATTGGACAACAACTTTTGGGGTCCAATTTCTCCTGTTACCCTTGTGAAAATAAAATATTGGGGCGAAAAAAATCATTTTTGTAAAAAAAAAAAGGATTTTTTATTTTTACGGCTGTGCGTTTAAACTTCTGTGAAGCACTTCGGGGTTCAAAGTGCTCACCACACATTAGGTAAGTTCCTAGTGGGGTCTATTTTCCAAAATGGGGTCACTTGTGGGGGGTTTCCACTGTTTAGGCGCATCAGGGGCTCCCAAATGCGACATGACGCCCCCAGACCATTCCATCAAAGTCTGCAATCCAAAACGTCACTACTTCCCTTTCCGAGCCCTGACATGCGCCCCTACAGTAGTTTTCTCCCACATATTGGGTATCAGCGTACTCAGGACAAATTGGACAACAACTTTTGGGGTCCAATTTCTCCTGTTACCCTTGTGAAAATAAAATATTGGGGGCGAAAAAATCATTTTTGTAAAAAAAAAAAGGATTTTTTATTTTTACGGCTGTGCGTTATAAACTTCTGTGAAGCACTTCGGGGTTCAAAGTGCTCACCACACATCTAGATAAGTTCCTTGTGGGGTTATTTTTTCCAAATGGGGGCATTGTGGGGGGGTTTCCCCTGTTTTGGGGTATCAGGGGCTCTCCAAATGCACATGACGCCCCCAACCATTCCATCAAAGTCTGCAATCCAAAAACGTCACTATCCCTTTCGACCCCTGACGTGCCCCCATACAGTATTTTCTTACATATTGGGTTAGGTACTCGGGACAAATTGGACAACAATTTTTGGGGTTTCCAATTTTTGTTACCCTTGCAAAAATAAAATTTTGGGGGGGAAAAAAAATCATTTTTGTAAAAAAAAAAGGATTTTTTTTTTAAGGGCTGACGTATAAACTTTAGTGAAACACCTGGGGGTTAAAAGTTTTCACCACCTCTAAAATTTTCCTTGGGGGGGCTTTTTCCCAAAAATGGTGTCATTTGGGGGGGGGTTTTCCCAACTTTTTAGGCAGATCGGAGCCTCCAAAACACGGCGCCAGCAATTCTGGTTTGAAAAAGTGAGACGGCGCCCCTTCCCCTTTCCAAACTTTTGCCATGCACCCAAACATGGTATACCCCCCATAGGGGTATCAGTGTACTCAGGACAAATTGCCCCAAAAACTTTTGGAGTTTGTTACCCCTTTGGGAAAAAAAAAAATTCGGGTTGAAAAAATCTTTTTGAGGGAAAAAAAAAGATTTTTTAAAAAAATTTCGGCTTCGTTATAAATTGTGTGAACACTTGAGGGTTTAAATTGCTCACCAAAGATTAGATAAGTTCCTTAGGGGGTCTAGTTTCCCAAATGGGGGCATTTGTGGGGGGGTTTCCCTGTTTTAGGTTTTAGGGGTCTCCCAAAAGCAACATGGTCCAATCTAATTTCCACCCAAATTTTTGGGTTTGGAAAAAAACAAAGGTGTCCTTCCCTTCCGACTCTGCCGTGCGCCCAAACATGGTTCCCCCCCCCCCTAGGGGGGGTAGCGTACTCAGGACAAATTTGGGCAACAACTTATGTGGTCCCAAATTTTTCCTAACCCTTGGGAAAAAAAAAAATTAGTGACTAAAAAATAATTTTTGTGGGGGAAAAAAAAAGGATTTTTTTTTTTCAGCCGGGGATTATAAAATTGTTGAGCCTGGGGGTTCAAAGTGCTCACCAAAGATCTAGATAAATTCCTTAGGGGGGTCTAGTTTCCAAAATGGGGTCATTTTGGGGGATTTTTTACTGTTTAGGTCATCTGGGGGACTGAAACGGGAAAAGACCCCCCTCAAAGTCTGCATCCAAAAACGTTAATTCCTTTTCCAAGCCCGCCCCTCGCCCCCCCAAAAAGTTTTCCCCCCCCCTATGGGGTATCGCGTACTCAGGACAAATTGGACAACAACTTTTGGGGTCCATTTTTTGGGAAATCAAAAAATTTAGGACTAAAAAATATTTTTTTGGAAATTTTTTTTTTTTTTTTTTTCAACCCCGGCATTTAAACTTTTGTGAAACATTGGGGGTTCAAAAGGGTCACAACAGATTAGAT
>JARQOD010000002.1:105205574-105277173 GCA_033576555.1 Oophaga sylvatica
AAAAAAAAAAAGTGCATAACTTTTTGTGAGTGGATTGCTGCTGGATCAGTTCTTAAGGATAGTTACAGGACTTGTGAACATTTACTTTATGCAAGTGTCTCAAACGGACATAAAGCAGTCTTTTCCTGTGCAATTTTTACCAATTGTGTTTATTTTACATGTGAATAAATAACATTGAAAACGATAGGAGAAGCCAAGCAATTTAAGTATGGACCCATAAACTTTCATCACTGATCATACACGTATTTTACAGTCACCAACCGCAGCCATTAAACAACCAGATACATGCAAGCTGATCAGTGGTCATTTACTCACCTGCTTACACCAGCCAACCACAATTTTAAATTGCACAGACAGAACAATTGTTCAGTGTACCAGAAAAAAAAAAAAAAAATTATCAGTAGCAGACATCCTGTGTACACAGGGCAATCAATGCACTGCAAATAACGACTTATTAAAATAATTGCAGCTGAAAAATCAAAACCACGCATGTCTCATTTGGCAGCACGTGTACATGTGCTGATAGTCATGAACTAGCATTTCCATATCACATATCATCAGCCCATTCAAATGGGTCCCAAGGCAAATTACATCGAGTTTCTAAAAATAAGAAAAAAAAAAAAAGGGTCCATGTAACAAGTGATATTGCTTATGAAAATTTAGGTAACAAAACTGCAGTCAATTCTTCAATATTTAGTAGTTTTCCTTTGTAAGGTTAATGTGTAATCATTTAAGGTGTAACATTTACCAACTGACGTACAGGCCGATAGGGGAATTGAAAAACTGCACAGACAAAAAAAATAAAATAAAAAATATAGGGAGAAACTGCAGGAGTTGTGAACTCTTGTGTTGTAATTTGTCAGCTTGGAAATCGCTTTAATTTTTCTCTACTTACAGGATCTAAAAGAGCCTTGCGCACATCTTCTCCATATCGGTTCCTGAGACAAGGCCCACAGAACTGTCCTTGGATTCCATGACATTCTTTATTGCGGCAGTTTGTCTTCGTGTCTATAGTTTTCTGTCTGCACTGATGACATGTGGATCCCTGTAAGAGGTCAAACAGCCATGAACATTGAGCATGCAGTGGACATAAGGACCGTTGAAGACCTCTGTGTCATCTACTAGCGCTGTATTAATTTCTCTGCTGGGAACTGGAAAAAAAATAAATTCTTCGTTACTTACCAGAAACGGGATTTTACAGAGCCCATGACAGCACCACCTGAGAGAGGGTATCCACCCACCAGCACAGGAAACCTACTGAATAAAAAGGCGGTATCTCTCCTCCGCATCAGTTTGGGTTTGAGCATGACAGGACCTCCAGACAGTAACATAACCATCACCAAATACATTTTTCTTAACACCCTTAAAAGTGCACACCACAAGTGTCAAAGTGGGGGAGGGAATATAAGGGTGCCGTCATGGGTTCTGTAAAATCCCATTACTGGTAAGTAACTAAAGGTACTGCCACACTACACGATCCCGCTAACGATCTCGTTAGCGTCGCATACTAATGAGATCGCTAGCGGGATCGTTTACAATATCGCTAGTGTCGGCCACATTTAGCGATGTCGTTAAGGACGCTATCGCGGTTAGCGATCTCCTTAACGACTTTAGCGGTACAAAAGTACCGCTAAATCGCTAAGAAAAGGTGCCACACTCGGCGATAATACTTACCCAGCGGGAGCGCCGACGATAAAATAGGGTCCGGAACGATTCCAGTGACGAGCGAGATCACAGCAGGATCTCAGCAGGGAGCTCGTCGCTGACAGATGCCGCACACAACAACATCGCTAACGGGATCGCTAAATAGTGACGTTTTTTAGCGATCCCGTTAGCGATGTTGTTTAGTGTGGCATACCCTTAACATTTTCTTCCTTCTCCCATGTCAGCACCGCCTGAGAGAATTAAATAGATCAAAAGCACCCTAGGGAGGGATCACCACTTGCCTTCCTCCCAGAAGGATAGATCAACAGAAGAGGACAGTTTAAGGCGATAGTGTCTATAGAAGGTGGAAGTGGAAGACCATCTGGCTGCCTTACATATTTTGTCGATCGACACCTCTGCTCTCAGCCCAGGAGGTCGCCATGGCCTGGTGGAATGGGCTTTCAGGTTTTAAAGGAAGCAGCGGATCACTAGAGGTGTATGCTAAGCTAATGGCATTCCTTATCCATCTAGCTATAGTCCCCCTTGTAACATCAAGCCCCTTCCTGATTCCCTGGAATGACAAATAAAGCCTCACTCTTCTTCCATTGCCTTGTCCTGTCTAAGTACTGTATCAAGGCCCTCCTAACATCTAGTGTGTGAAGTCTGTGTTCCTCTGCAGTCTTTGATTTTCTACAGAAGGAGGGAAGAACTACCTCCTTACTCCTAGGAAACTTCAAGGCCACTTTGGGGAGATATGCTGGGTCTGGCCTCTCATCTGATACCTGCATAAATGGATGATTAATGGACAGAGCCTGTAAATCACTAACCCTGCAGGCTGATGTCAGGGCCACTAGTATCACTGTCTTTAGTGTTAATATTTTAGCTGATACTTCATGTAGGGGCTCAAAGAGTGATCTTGTTAAGGCTTCAAGGACTAGATTTAAGTCCCAAGGAGGCATCTTTGGAGCTGGAATTGGTCTTGACCTCTAGCATGCTTTAATGAACCTAGTCTCCCACTTATCCACCGCTAGGTTATCTGCCTTAGGCTGGGGTCACACATGCGAGAGACTCGCATGAACATCTGGCACACGGACCAGAGCGTGTGGCTGCATAGAAATACATGCAGCCGCACGCTCCGGTCCGATTGCCGGCGGCAGCGCCTGGTGTTCATGCGAGAGACTCACACGATTCTTGTGTGAGTCTCTTGCAAGTGTGATCCCGGCCTAAGCGGCTCTATACAATTATAACCTTAAGGCCGGGATCACACATGCAACGAAAACGTCCGATGCTCGCATGTGAAATCCCAGCTCTGGCGCCGGCACTCGGGAGTGGAGTGCGCGGCTGCATGTAGTTATATGCAGCCGCTCGCTCCATTCCCGAGTGCCGGCGCCAGAGCTGGGATTTCACATGCGAGCATCGGACGTTTTCGTCGCATGTGTGATCCCGGCCTAAGGGTGCTGCTGGCTAAGCCCATCTCCATACCCCTCTGTAGCAACTCTAATATAGCACTGATTGGGATCCTAGTCCCGACAGACTGTCCTGAAAAAGCTAAAAAAAACAAAAAAAACTTAGCCCATATCCTGCCGTATATCCTAGTTGTTACAGGCTTTCTACTCTGCATCAGGGTTGCAACCAAGGCCGGAGAGAGCCCTTTCTGTGCTAGCAGCGCCCTCTCAAAATCCAGGCCATCAAATGTAGACCCGAGTTCTGAGGATGTGATACTGGGCCCTGCCTGAGGAGACCTGGAACATTCAGGAGAATCCAGGGATCCACCAGAGACATCCTCCTCATCCACGAGAACCATGGTCTCTTGGGCCAAAACAGAGCAGTGAGGATGACATCTACTCCTTCCTCCCGAATCTTCCTCAGAACGGCCGTGATAAACATCAACGGGGGGGAAATGCGCAAGCCCGTTGGAAACCCTAAGAAATCTGTAGTGCATCTGTGTGGCCCAGCTGCGCTTGGTACACGTCTCCTGGAAAATGCACAGATAAGGTAATTGTGAAGCCTGATATTCATTCACATCACACATTTCCCAACACTGCCACCAGAGGGCAACTTAGACTATTTAAGTTAGTGTGACGTAGCAGTAGTCGGTCAGTAGAGAGAAGAGACGAGATTCAGTCTAGTTCCTGTCTCAGGACAGGGCAGTTCTAGTCTTGGAGGGAGAAGAGATAAGACTGAGATCTGACAGAGCTCCTGTAGCTCACCTTATACTGAAGTGGAGGCTAGTACGAGTGGGAAGGAATCACTCTAGCCTAGTCAGAGTTACATCTGAACCTGAAGCAGTTACCTCAGAACAAGCTCCTGTGTTCCCTATGAACGTGGAAAGTAAATCTCAGAGCGAGCATGAAATCAGTCGACAGAAGCTCCTGATAGCCACTCTGGACAGAGTCTTTGGAAGGAAAGAAGGAAGGGAACTACCGCAGTTAATACAATGAGGCAACTGAGGACAGGTCAGTGAGCACTGGAAGGAAAGCTGACATCTACTACCGCTGCTACCTGTGCTTATGTTAAGGTCAAGAGCAGGGCGACAGGCGAGTGGAGAAAGAAGGACAAGTGACCAAGGTGACAGATCATCTTCACTTAATTAACCGGACACCGGGGTCCGAAGCATTGCTAGTACTTCACGTCTAGTAATAAGATACACCGGAATCCTTGCTGGACTTCAAGTCGCAGAAGGTAGCCCTAAGTGCCGATACGTAACTTGAGTCAGGGAGAACAGGGACTTTGAGCGGGACGCTGCAAAAGTAAGGACCTCGTTCTTGCCAACATCTGGGTACCAGAGACAGAAAAGACTCTACCACAATGTCGACCGGGCGTAGGAGTTGCATTAGGAGTTAAACCTGACTTCACGCAGGTTAAGACTCACATACATTACAAAGGGAAAGGAGGCCTTAAACCTGCTCGGCAATTCCCTGAATGTGCATTCTCCAACCTGACCAGCTCCCCGGGACATACCTGCCAACAACCACAACAGTAAAGGTATGAAAAGAGATTGACTTGTGTGTGACTGCATTATTATCTGCATCCGGCACTACCATATACTTCGAGGGACCAGTCCCACCTGTGGGGGACTTAACATCCAGCTGCCCCATAACATCCCCTCAGAAGATTTATATTGCAGCGCTGGTCAAATTGATCAGAAACCACAGGTGGCGTCACGAACTGTTACTAAAATCCCCTGTAAATATCCCCCATTGCATGACCGCCCAGGGCCACGGACCGAGCTCTGCTGCCAGTGACATTCCCCATAGACTTCCATGGGCTCGGTGCCGAGTACCCCATAGCCCTGGTACTACTATGTTGTGCGCGTCATCTTTGGCGTCACGAACAGGATCCGAAGCTTACTGGATGTGAGTCCTGTGTGCCTATTGAACTGTTTTCTGCAAAAAGACTGTTTGCTATTTTTGTGATTTTTGGCGCCATTTTCCGCCATTTTGCCGCCATATTCGTGCCCTGAGGCGCTGGTGAAGAAGGTGGGCGTGCATCCGTGGGCGTGCACCCCCCTGTGGCGCGAAAGTGATGGGCGCCCTGTCAAAATGCTACTATAATGCGAGAGCCTGCCCCACTGCCAAGGAGATCCGCCTCCTCTTTATTTTCTATGCCAAAAAGAGGAAGCGCAAATCCCGCCTCCACGGAAGAGACCAGATTGTTCCAGATGGAAAACACAGTCTGGCCTGGAGAGAGATGGCGGAAGGACAGGAGAAGCTGTGTGGAGGAGCGGCGGCGCGCAGGCCCCGTTCCCCAGAAAAGCTACTGCCTGTGCTGGAGCCGTCCCCAGTTCGGGACCCAGATCTAACAATGCTGGAGTTGGAGGAAGTGAATGCGGTGCTTAAAAGCATGATTCAGCACCGTGAAGAGATGGAGGAGACGGAGAGAAGATGGCGTGCCCGGAAACAGCGGCTGCTGTGGGACGCAATGCTCTCCCCCCCAGGAACAACGCCAATGCCTGTGCTCCCTATACCACCTCTGCAGACGACTGATGAAGAACCGGAGGCCGGCCCCGAAAGAGCTGATCCCGACTCCACCGATGATCCGGTCGGAGGGACGGAGGCTGAGGAGGCCCTGCCCGTTCCGGAGTACCAGCCAGGCCAGGAGGCCGCAGCGGAATGCAGTTCCCCTTTAGGGACACCGGAGGGGACCCAGCCGTCCATGATGGAGGTCGACTGGGAGCAGATGGAATACCTGGATGATGTGACCTATGCCGTCCAGATGGAGAGGGAATGGCAACACCGCGAGCAGGAGCAGCGACGCTAGCAGGAGGAGAGAGAGACGCAGCGGGACCGTCAGCGACGCCATGAAGAGTTCCTCGCCGACAAGGAAAATGTCCGGAGGGACAAAGGTACCCTGAGGGAACCGCGGCGCCAGGGGTGCGTTAGTGATTTTAAGCTTCACAAAGGCTGGGGATTCATCCACGAACCGGGCTTGTATCAAGGGGTATTTGTTAGCCGCCGAGATGTGGAGTCTCATCTGCCCATTGGTCACCTGTTGTGAATGGACTTGAAATGAGTTCTGAGCAGAGGCTCCCTCTGGTGGTTACAAGCAGTACTGGACTGTCCAGTGAAGATTGTGAGGATTGGGAATCAGGTGTTACTGACTGGTCTTATATAAGGGAGTCGCCTTCCCATCAGGGTTGCCGGTGATCAATTGTTCTGGTCTCAATCCTTGATTCCCGTTTCCTTTGTAGCCTGCTGTGTCGTGTCTGCATCTCCTGCTAACAGATAAGACATTTTCTTCTTTTTGTTTTTGTGCTTGATTTTTGCATTTTGTCCTGCACTTCTGTGGGGGCCTTCAGGGTCCCCTCCGGGGGCTTTTGCCCTCTCAGTATAGTTCAGCCACTGATGTTTGTACTTTTGCTTTTTCCAGTTTTTTCAGTGGCTGCTGTTTTGATTTTGTTACACCAGAGAACTAATTTAGGTGGTAGAGGTCGTGTGATCTCAGGTGTTTTTGAAATTAGTAGTGTTGGTGCTTTTCAGGGTTTTTTGGGATTGCCGTAAGTGCCCTTCCTATCCTTTTCCATTTAGGTAGTTTGGGCCCCAACGTTTGCTCATACTATTTTCTGTCTTTGTCAGTATTTCTTCTTGTCTAACCGCCATTACATGTTTGGGGGCTTTCTATGTTCTTTGGGGATCTGCTCCGGGGCAGATAGCTTTCCTCTTTCTATCTTTAGGTGTAGTTAATCTCTCAGGCTGTGAAGAGGCGTCTAGGACCAACGTAGGAACGCTCCACGGCTGCCTCTAGTTGTGGTGGTTAGTCAGGGTACTGCAATCTCATAGTTTCCAACTGCTCTGGTGTATTGCCTTTTTTACCTGCACTCCTCAGCTACCGAAACATAACAGTCACCCGGGGAGAGATCTCGTGAACGGGGACGTTGTTAGTTACACGCGGCATTGGGGACTTAAAGGGTGGTACGCCTTAAACGTCACCCGTGTCAGTGACCCCGTCCCTGAAGCCGATGAAGTGAATCGTGCTGCAGTATCACAATCCCCATCAGCGTCAGCACCCGGCCGTGCACCTGAATCGCAACCTGTGTTCTCCTCTGTACCCACATCTCACTCTGCATCGCAATCAGTGACCCACTCTGAAATACAACCGGCATCGTATACTGCGACCTATTCCGCATCGTATACTACGATCTACTCTGCATTGTATACTGCGGCTACTACAGCAACGCAACCGGATGGTGCGTCTTCAGTCGGATCGCAGCACAAGTCTGCGTCCTCAATGGAAAAATTGTATCTGCATGAAGCACCTGTTGAGCCCCTAGTGGATCACACAAGAACTGTGGCCACTCAAACGCTGATAGCAGGCCATGACTTGTTTGTCATGCGTTCAAAAGAACACCGCGTTGCTCCAGCCCCAGGAGTGGAAGACGTCATTGAAAGTTGTGAAGAAGGAAACCAGTAGGACCCAGACAGGGTTTACTGCCATGTATAAAGTTGATGAAGAAGTTGCACTTTATTAATATTGAGAAAAATGTTTAATAATGTTATTTGCTAAATGTGAGATGTTTGCATAGTATGCATAGAATACCCCAGTTGGGTAATGAGAGTGAAAGTGAAGAGTTAATTGCAAGATGATCTTACTTGAAATGTGTTTTTATATGCAAAGACTGCGTGGCTGTGGACTGTGCCAGCCCAAAAACTTTCATTGTAAATAGTTCGCACTTCGGTGCCCCATCTTGGTTTTACACAAAGCCTTTACTACCTCTGAAGAAAAACCCGTATGGTGTGGCCTAGAGTGAGGTCTGCAGCTCAGAAGTCCTGCAGCCCACCCAGGACCCACGTGGGAGGTTTTTGGTGCGGGTCCTCCACAAGAATCTTGCCTTATACTGTATATATTTATTGAAAAGTATTTTTGATATTTTTTCTAATGTCCATTGTACAAAATGTAACGTTAAAGAGTCCTTACCTCCCGCAAGGAGGAGTTTAAAATGTTGATGTTATATGCAAAACAAAAATGTTTTTCTTTTCTATTTCAGCCCGGGAGTGCTGAGTTTAACTAGGGGGGGATGTGTGGCCCAGCTGCGCTTGGTACACATGTCTCCTGGAAAATGCACAGATAAGGTAATTGTGAAGCCTGATATTCATTCACATCACACATTTCCCAACACTGCCACCAGAGGGCAACTTAGACTATTTAAGTTAGTGTGACGTAGCAGTAGTCGGTCAGTAGAGAGAAGAGACGAGATTCAGTCTAGTTCCTGTCTCAGGACAGGGCAGTTCTAGTCTTGGAGGGAGAGGAAATAAGACTGAGATCTGACAGAGCTCCTGTAGCTCACCTTATACTGAAGTGGAGGCTAGTACGAGTGGGAAGGAATCACTCTAGCCTAGTCAGAGTTACATCTGAACCTGAAGCAGTTACCTCAGAACAAGCTCCTGTGTTCCCTATGAACGTGGAAAGTAAATCTCAGAGCGAGCATGAAATCAGTCGACAGAAGCTCCTGATAGCCACTCTGGACAGAGTCTTTGGAAGGAAAGAAGGAAGGGAACTACCGCAGTTAATACAACGAGGCAACTGAGGACAGGTCAGTGAGCACTGGAAGGAAAGCTGACATCTACTACCACTGCTACCTGTGCTTATGTTAAGGGCAAGAGCAGGGCGACAGGCGAGTGGAGAAAGAAGGACAAGTGACCAAGGTGACAGATCATCTTCACTTAATTAACCGGACACCGGGGTCCGAAGAATTGCTAGTACTTCACGTCTAGTAATAAGATACACCGGAATCCTTGCTGGACTTCAAGTCGCAGAAGGTAGCCCTAAGTGCCGATACGTAACTTGAGTCAGGGAGAACAGGGACTTTGAGCAGGACGCTGCAAAAGTAAGGACCTCGTTCTTGCCAACATCTGGGTACCAGAGACAGAAAAGACTCTACCACAATGTCGACCGGGCGTAGGAGTTGCATTAGGAGTTAAACCTGACTTCACGCAGGTTAAGACTCACATACATTACAAAGGGAAAGGAGGCCTTAAACCTGCTCGGCAATTCCCTGAATGTGCATTCTCCAACCTGACTAGCCCCCCGGGACATACCTGCCAACAACCACAACAGTAAAGGTATGAAAAGAGATTGACTTGTGTGTGACTGCATTATTATCTGCATCCGGCACTACCATATACTTCGAGGGACCAGTCCCACCTGTGGGGGACTTAACATCCAGCTGCCCCATAACATCCCCTCAGAAGATTTATATTGCAGCGCTGGTCAAATTGATCAGAAACCACAGGTGGCGTCACGAACTGTTACTAAAATCCCCTGTAAATATCCCCCATTGCATGACCACCCAGGGCCACGGACCGAGCTCTGCTGCCAGTGACATTCCCCATAGACTTCCATGGGCTCGGTGCCGAGTACCCCATAGCCCTGGTACTACTATGTTGTGCGCGTCACATCCACTGCATACAGATTTTCTCTTGGGTTTAGAGAGCAGAAGATTTGTCTTCCTGTTCCTCCTGTTGGCAAACAAGTCTGTTTCTGGCTGCGCCCAAAAGGGCCACAATCTGCTGAAAAATTGACAGATCCAGTTCCCATTCCCCGTTTTAGGGTTGTCCAGCTGAGGAAATCTTCTTCCTCGTTTTCCTTTCCCTTTATGTTTAGAGCAGAAAGCTGCAAATGTTCCTCCATAACCCAGAGAATTACCCAAGCTAGCCACATTAGGTGCCAGGATCTTGTGCCCTCTTAGTGGTGATATAGGCAACTGAAGTTCGGTTGTCCGATATTACGTAAACATGGTTTCCTTCTAAATGGGGGAAGAAAACGATTTGTCTTTATTGCCAGCAGCTCCATGTAGTTTAAGGAATGACCAGCTTTTGCCTCTGACCAGATCCCCTGGACTGTGCGGTCCCCGAGATGCACGCCCCATCCTTCTGCACTTGCATCTGCCACGATCATGTCCGATATCTGGTAGGACCACAGAATTCCCCGCAACAGATTCCTTGGATCCTGCCACCAGGTCATGGAGTCTACCGCTTCCTGGGAGAGCATAATCTTCCCCTCTAGGCACCCAGCAAGCTTCCTCTCTCTCTCTAGGACATCCTGCTGTAAGGCCCTGGAATGACACTGGGCCCACTGTACTGCTGGAATGCACGACGTCATTGATCCTAGTAGGGGCATAGCTTTCCTCAGGGACATGATCGAATTGGCCAATGCTGCTGTGCTGATACCAGGGCTATAATTCTGTCTTTCTTCTCTTCTGGCAGGAGACAGACATGCCTCCGAGTCCAAAATAAGCCCAAAGGATTGAACCTGCAGCGGCTGCATCCTCAACTTCAATATTTACAATCCAATCGAGTCTTGACATAGTGGCTTGTACGTGCCTTAGCTGAGAACTGCAGTAGTCTTCTGTTATGCCGATCAATGAAAAAAAACAAAAAAAATCATCCAGATATGGCACTATTAACACGTTCCTTTCCTGCAACTGTGCAGTCACATCCAGAATTGTGAAAACTCTCGGGGCCATGGACAGAACAAAGGGCAGAGCCCTGTAATGGAAATGTCTGACGTGCATGTCTATATACACACCGCTACCCTCAGGTACTGCTGGTCTTCCTGATGGATGGGGACATGGTAGTATGCATCCTTCAAGCCTAAGACACTCATGCAGCAGCTTGGGAAGAAGATCTTTATTGCCGATTTTATTGACTCCATCTTGAACGGTCTGTAGACCAGGAATTTGTTGAGACCTCTTAGGTTGATAATTGTCCTGAACAACTGGTCGGGCTTCCTTATCAGAAACAGGGGAGAATGAACCCCCCCCCCTTCCCTGCTGCTGAGCAGGCACCTCCACTAGTACTCTTTTGCAGTAAAAGTAACACTTCCGCCTCTAGGGCCTGTTGTTCCTTCCAGGATCTGTGGGGTGAGGGGGTTGAGATCCTGAAGCTATGCCTGGGAGTGGATGTGAACTCTAGTCTCAGCCCTGATCGTATACGGAGTACCCAGGCATTGGCTGAGATTTCCTCCCAGACAGGTTGGAAGTGGGACAGCCCATCACTTGGAGGATTTTCGGCTCCTCGGCAAGGAACCCCAAAACATGAAACCCTTGCTCCTAGGTTTCTTGTCCTTCCAGTCGCCCTTGTTCTTTGGAGGGCCTATTCCTGCTATACCTTCTCCTACAAAAGGATCTTTTGAACCGAGGATGGAACACATTGGGAAAGCCTTTTTTCTAATCTGCTGCCTTGTCTAGTATATCGTCCAGGGCTTGACCAAATAGATATTTCCCTTCACATGGGATAGAGCATTACCTAGTCTTGGACTGGGCATCTCCCGGCCAGCTTTTGAGCCATAAGGCTTTCTGGGCAGCATTGGACAGGTTTGCCGATCTGGCTGCTAATCCAACAAAAATCGGCCAAGGCATCAGCCAAAAGGGAAGCTGCTCCCTGCAACAGTGGAAGGTCCTTCAGAATCTTTTTCTCTCGGGGGTGTTGTCTCCAAGGTAGTCCTCAAGCTGCAGTAGCCACACCATTATAGACCTTGCCGTGCAGGTTGGCGCTATTGTTGGTTTTAATGGGCCTGCCGATGATTTCCAGGCTTGTTTTAGAAAGACTTCTGCCTTCTTATCCAAGGGATCCCTGAGAGTTCCTAGGTCCTCAAATGGCAATGTAGATCTTTTAACTGATTTTGCAACGTCAATCTTCGGGGTCTTCTCCCATATGTTTGCCTCTTCATCAAAAGGATATCTCCTTTCCAGACTCTTCCACTCTCTACTAATGAGCATTTTGATTTTCTCATTAACTAAAAAAAAGAAATGCCTCTTCCTCTGCTCCAAACCACTGAACATAATGTCCTGGACTGTTCTGGTAGTCTTGGGATCAGATATGCCCATAGTGGACCTTATTGCCCTAACCAGCCTGTCAATATCCTCAGCTGGGAAGCATGGTCTACCCCCGGTGTCCTCATCAGAGGAGGAAAAGGAGTATGAATCTGTTAGGTCCGAATCCTCCTCTTAAACACTACTGATCTTTCAGAGTCTGGTGACAGTAGTTCAGGCCTCCCCTCTTCTCCCCATAGGTGCTCTAAAGACTCTTGGACCTCCGATCTAAAGATGACCTTCAGGTCCATAGCAAACCCGGGGGGGTTGTTCCGAGACAGTCTGCTGTATACAATCTGGACAAAGCCTCTTACTATGAAGTGCACGATTAATCCCCCTTGCACAGGGCACACTCCCTATGGTTCTGCTTTGAACTAAGTTTCAGGGGCCTTCCCTAGTAAAGGCATACACAGGGAAAGGGGAACTGTTTTAATACAGTGCACTTTCACGTAGATCACTCACCATTCAGCCGATTAATCTACGGTCCTGGAGACGGAGGTCGAGCTGGTTCCGAAGAACGTCTCCCCCTGTAGGTGGCCTCGTGACCTGTCTTGCTTTTCAGGCTGGTTCTGCTGCTTGTACGACTGCCATCGCTGCGGCCTTGCCGATGCTGCTGGCGGCACTTAAATGGCTCCTGTGTTGACTGCAGCGAAGATGGTGGTGGTGTTGGCTGCTGCTGTGGTGGTGTCGGGAGACACTGCTGCTGCAGTTCATCCATGATACGAATTGCTGCAGCAAAATGCCACCATCTTTCTGGGCACCTCTCCTTATATGCCGATTGCCCAGCCCACCATTGGCTCCATCTCCCAAAGTTCAAATCCGGCGCGCTGTGTGTAGGGATCCCCGTAGCCCTGTGCAGTCCCAGATGACTGCTGTAGATCCCGGCGCGCTATGTCATCGGACACGACGGATAATATCCTGCATCCCACGCAGACCTGGGCGGCCTCGCTTTCCGGCGCACTCGGCCCTAGGACATGCTAGCTCAGTCCAGCATCCGACACGTGCGCAGACCCAGAAGCAAGTCCCGGTGCACATCACTGGGGCGCTCCTGCAACCCCCAGTGCGCGCAGACCTGGTACCTCATGTCCGCTAGAGACATTAACCCAAGAGGTCTCAGCCTGCACAGCGCTGCACCAACCTCCCGATTGGTGTTACCTCATCTGTGGACGGCATCCCTCATTCCTGGTTAAGTGTACCACTTCCTTCTGCAGGTTCCCACAAGGACAGGAAACCAAACTTATGCGGGGAGAGGTACCGCCTTTTTATTCAGTAGGTTTCCTGTCCTGGTGGGTAGATACCCTCTCTCAGGTGGTGCTGTCATGGGAGAAGGGAAAACTGACAATTTTTTGTTACACGAGGTTTGGTGTTTTTACTTAAAATCAGAATACTATAAAGTGCTTCACAAACTAAATATTGGAGGGATTTTTAAATTTTGTAGTTGACCAAGTCACTGGCCAATGCTGCAGTCTGAGGCAGATGGTCTCTGAGGCAAGGAATGCTCTGACATGTGCAAGAACGCTGGTTCTGGCCAGCTTTAGTGCCCCTGCATTTTTTTAAATATTTTTAAATAAGGTAAAAATGCCTTTGATTACAGCAAAGATTACAAAGATTGGACTAGTGGCGCAAAAAATGCTGCTGGTCTGAATTGTCATGCAGAAGGTAAGCAAGAAGCAGGGGAGCGATGTGCTCTTGAAGACAGAACTTGGAAAAGCCTGCATAATTGTGAACACATTACTATACTTAAGCCCCCGTCACACTAAGGGCCCCGTCACACATAGCGACACCAGCGATCCCGACAATGATATGCACTTGTCAGGATCGCTGGTGTGTCGCTACATGATCGCTGCTGAGCTGCCAAACAGGCAGCGATCAGGACAGCGACACTGCGGGTAACGTCGCTTAGTTACCCGCAGTGTACGTTGGATAACAGCCCGCTGGTGCAGGGAGCTGGTAACCAAGGTACACATCGGGTTTCCAGGCGCTGCGCGGCACCTGGAAACCCGATGTGTACCTTGGTTATCAGCTCCCCTGCAGCAGCGCGCTGGTATCCAAAGTACACATCGGGTTTCAAGGCGCCGCTTGGTGAATGGAAACCCGATGTGTACCTTGGTTATCAGCTGATCGCTGGTCTCCTGCCTGCCACATATAGGGATGTGTGTTTGACAACTTTTACCAACGATCTCGCTAGCGACTCAGCACTGAGACACATAGGAGGCACATCATTACACAGGTCGCTACGGGTCGCCGATCGTTGGGAAATCTGACTGCTTGGAATCTCACCAGCGACCACAAAGCGACGCAGCAGCGATCCCTGCCAGGTCGTATTGTTGTTGGGATCGCTGCTGCATCGCTGAGTGTGACGGTATCCTTAGTCAGGCCTTAATCTAAGATCAGTGCAAGTAATAAAGAATAAACGTAACTTTGTACATTTACATAAAACAAGCAACAGAATATTAATTTACATAATGTATGAGTGGTGAACTATGCTGTCGCATTCCTACCCCCGAAGACACCAATTGCATTATGTGAATAATGTCATGTGAAGAGTGAATTATGTCCTGCGGTTATAAGGGAGTATTATAATATGGTAACGTATAATACACTGTTCAAAAAAAATAAAAGGAACACTCAAATAACACATCCTAGAGCTAAATGAATGAAATATTCTCATTGAATATTTTGTTCTGTACAAAGTTGAATGTGCTGTAAATATAATCACACAAAAATAATCAATGAAAATCAAATTTTTGAACCAATGGAGGCCTGGATTTGGAGAGACACCCAAAATGAAAGTGGAAACAAATCAAAATGATGCTCAGTATTGTGTATGGCCTCCACGTGCCTGTATGACCTCCCTACAACACCTGGGCATGCTCCAGATGAGGTTGCGGATGTTCTCCTGAGAGATCTCCTCCCAGACCTGGACTAAAGCATCCGACAACTCCTGGACAGTCTGAGGTACAATGTGACGTTGGTGGATGGAGCTAGACATGCTGTCCCAGATGTGCTCAATCGGATTCAGGTCTGGGGGAACGGGCGGTCCAGTCCATAGCTTCAATGCCTTCATCTTGCAGGAACTGCTGACAACATCCTTCAGCATGACCGGTTTGGCAGTGGGTCAGTAATGGTGTGGGGTGGCATTTCTTTGGAGGGCCACACAGCCCTCCATGTGCTCGCCAGAGGTAGCCTGACTGCCATTAGGTACCAAGATGAGATCCTCAGACCCCTTGTGAGACCATATGCTGGTGCGATTGGTCCTGGGTTCCTCCTAATGCAGGATAATGCCAGACCTCATGTGGCTGGTGTGTCAGCAGTTCCTGCAAGATTGAGCATGTCTCGCTCCATCCACTTCAGACTGTCCTGGAGTTGACAGATGCTTTAGTCCAGGTCTGGGAGGAGATCCCTCAGGAGAACATCCGCAACCTCATCAGGAGCATGCCCAGGCGTTGTAGGGAGGTCATACACAATACTGAGCATCATTTTGACTTGTTTCCACTTTCATTTTGGGTGTCTCTCCAAAACCAGACCTCCGTTGGTTCAAAAATGTGATTTCCATTGATGGTTTTTGTGTGATTTTGTTGACAGCACATTCAACTTTGGGACATGATTTTCCTGTAAAGTATCAGCTCGTCCATGGCTACCGCCCTCTAGCAATTCTCACATTTACAGCAATCGATTCAGTCAATAAAAGCCAACTCAAAAAGGGCAAAAAAAAAAAAATTTGACAAGTGCTTCTCACATTCCTGGTGTTGTACACTTTCTCCTTCACATTATCAGCAACATTATTCAATTCATCTTCTGTGATATCCTCCACTGGTCGCACAACATGGGGAATGACATGAATGCTGGACCGAGTAATTCGCCGCCTTCCTTTTGTTTCGCTCTGTTTTAGATAAAAAAAGCAAAAGCAAAGTTGAATGTAATTAAAAAGGAGAGCTTCAGCATCATACAGTCTGGAGAAGCGTGACTGTAAAAATAAATAAGTGCCAGTGATTATTCAAAGGATACCCCACTGGTCCTGCTGTATGT
This sequence comes from Oophaga sylvatica, assembly GCA_033576555.1. Lineage (NCBI taxonomy): Eukaryota > Metazoa > Chordata > Amphibia > Anura > Dendrobatidae > Oophaga > Oophaga sylvatica. Next base: position 105,221,557 of record JARQOD010000002.1, read on the forward strand.
GACCAGAGGCCAGAGACTGGCTGCAGAACTCACATGAAAAGTAGAATCAGTGGCCCTGGATATCATCACTGCAGAAGTAACAGAAGGGATTCAACAGGGCTTTAATGGTTACTTATTCACATTACCTACCAGATAGGCAAGTTTTATAAAAGCCTTTTAATTGCATGATGGGTGTCCAGAACATTTTACACATAACATATGGGCCTCTGTATGGGCAGCAGAAGTGTTAGTGATTACTAAACATCTCAGGAAAACCCCATTGAGATGGTAACCCAAAAAGGGTAGGTCCTCTCTACCCCTCCCCCCCATTACACACAAGTGTTTTTTGTTTTTAAACACTGTATAAGAAATAAAATGGTGGCAATCAAATGTACAACTGATCGCAGAACATGAAGCATTCACACATACATATATATATATATATATATATATATATATATATATATATATATATATATATTTATATATATATTTATTTATTAAAAAAAAAAGAAACACACACCAAAACACTGTGCCCTCTTTGTGGATATTGCTCCATCGTAAGCTCTTCGGTGCCAGCTAATTAAAAAGGACATTTGTCTACCATAGGTTAGGTTCTTACTTCCTCCAGCAAATTATCCTCAAGCCTTTGCAGCTTTTCCTCCTTCTGTGGAGATTGAGGCAGCAATGCTCCCATAGAGCGGGTCACTCGCCGAGCGGCTCTTTCTGGATTCCTTCTAAGTCCAACTTTAGGTAGAGATTCACGTGAACGCCTTTTGTACTTCTAAGTGAAGATATACATCCATATTACTGTACAATGGATAGTCAGTTCCCAGAATGGTTGACAACTACTGAAAATTGCCATTTTTTTTTTTTGCAAGCGAGTTGAGGTATACATTGGGACAAGAGCTGTTCCCAAAATTAAAAATGATCTTATAAATGTACATATTCATTTCAGCCAGTTACATCTGCCTCTTTGTGAACACATCACCTCCCCTTTGGATGCCCTTACAGTTTCCTTTAGATCAGGCTTGCTGTTGCTTCACCTCTTCTGGTCAAGCATATGCAGTAGAATCTTTCTGCATGGCTCCCCTATGTCTCCAACATGTGCAGTGGGGAAAATAAATATTTGATATTGTGCCCATTTTATAATTTTTCCCAACTACAAAGAATGGAGAGGTCTGTAAATAAAAAAAAAAAAAAAAAAAAAACACACACCACAGAAAATCACATTGTATGATTTTTCCATAATTAAACTGCATTTTATTGCATGAAATAAGCATTTGATCACCCACCAACCAGCAACTCTAGCTCTCACAGACCTGTTAGCTTTTCTTTAAGAAGCCCTCCTGCTCTGTACTCATTACCTGTATTAATTGCACCTATTTGAACTGGTTACCTGTATAACAGACATCTGTCTACACACAATCATACTCCAACCTCTCCACCATGGCAAAGACCAAAGAGCCATCTAAAGACACCAAGGACAAAATTGTAGACCTACATAAGGCTGTGATGGGCTACAGGATAATAGGCAAGCCGCTTCGTGAGAAAGCAACAACTGTTGGTACAATTATTGGAAAAATGGAAGGACACAAGATGACGGTCAATCTTCCTCGGTCTGAGGCTCCATGTAAGATCTCGCCTCGTGGGGAAAAGGATGACTGAGAAAGGTCAGGAGTCAGCCCAGAATTGCACGTAAAGACATGGTCAACGATCTGAAGAGAGTCGAGACCAGTCTTGAAACATTACCATTAGTAACACACCACACCATCATGGATTAAATAACCCCTTAGTGACCACAATACAAGAGACTAGCATCTATGTATTGGGGACAATCCAGCAGCCATCAGCTGTACACTATAGCTAACAACTTACTGCATCAGCCATGATCAGTGTTGGCACCGACCATAGCCATTTAACTCTGTAAATGCTTCTGTCAAAAGTGACTACAACATCCAGATGGTTAGAGTGCCAGGGCTCCCTGTTTAACCCCATCAGCTCCCAGAGATCGTGATCGTGTGGTACTGGTGTTTGGTATGGAAATTCATGACCAAATGAGTTTGCGGTCTACAGTGGCCTGTTCAGAAGTTATAAACATTTAGGTGGCAAAAATACATTTTTTCATTCCTATCATGTCACTATGTATTAATTCCTGAAGAGCAGCTGAAGGGTTAACTACCTGAAAGCAATATTGAATAGGTTGAGGGGTGCCACTTTTAAAATGGTAACACTTTTGGATGTTTCCAATATATAGGACCCCCAAAATGATTACAAAACTGAATAGGTCTCTAAAAATATTTTTTTTTCCTAGAAAATTTCTGCTACTTTTAAACAGGCTAACAAAATACATTTTGCAAATGGTGCTGATGTAAAGCAGACAAAAGGGAAATGTTATTTATTAATGTGTGTGTGGTATGACTATCTGGATTTAAGTGTTAGGGTATGTTTCCACGATAAGGAAACACTCCGGATTTGCTGCGTGTTTGGCGCAGCGCCAAACACGCAGTTTCCAGATGTTACAGCATAGTGGAGGGGATTTCAAGAAATCCCGTCTCCACTATGCGTAAAAATACGCAGGCGGAAGACCTGCGTTTCCGGACATGCGGCGCGTCTTTTTAGACCCCAGCATGTCGTAGTGTATTGCGGCGACGCGGCGCCGCAACGGAAATAACACAGGGCTATGCAGCCCTGCGTTCTTTCCGGATGTGTTCCGGAGGTGTCCGGAACACATCCGGAAAAAGCGCGCGTCAAGAAGGGGGCGGGGCTTTGGGCGGTGCGGAATTTCCGCTCCGTCCAAAGCGCTGTGGTTCCGGACCGTGGAACCACAGCCTTAAGCATTCAAAGTCTGAAAATGCTTAGCTACTTACCGCCGGTAGCGGTGTTTTTCAGAGCCCATGACAGCACCACGAGAGAGGCGATCCGCCCTTCGTGGGGAGGGGGTAGGGGGGAACAGGAAACCTACAGACATAAAAGGGTGACACCTCTCTCCCGCATCAGTTGGATTACAGAGCATGAGAGGACCTCCCAGGTTAGTAGCAAAATATACAAAAACTAAATAAAATCTGCACACGTGGCAAAACTTAAAGCCCAGAAAGGTGCCAACCCACACATAAAGGAGGGAATACAAGGGTGCTGTCATGGGCTCTTAAAAACACCGCTACCAGTAAGTAGCTAAGCATTTATTCAGTCTCCCATGACAGCACCACGAGAGAATTACAGCTATTTAGAAAGTCTAGGGAGGGACCACCGCCTCAAGCACACTTCTCCCAAATGTGAGATCAGAGGAGCCACCCAGCTCCAGTCTATAATGTTTAAAGAAAGTGGATGGAGAGGACCACGTAGCCGCCTTATATATGTCCTCATTCGACACCTCCGACCTCTGCCCAGGATGTCGCCACGGCTCGTGCAGAGTGAGCTTTTAGGCCCTTCGGGAATGCCACGCCACCTGCTGTATAGGCCAAAGAAGTCGCCCCCCTGATCCACCTATCTAAGGAGCTTTCGGAGACTCTAAGCCCTTCCCAATTCTAAAAGGATGCAAATAAAGAACTGTCCTTCTTCCAAGGGTCGGTCACTAAAATATAACCAAGTAGACACCTTCTCACATCTAAAGAATAGAGCTTTTCTTCCTTTTGATTAATGGGGTTAGGGCAGAAAGAAGGGAGAACTATTTCCTGTAGTCTGGAATTTTGAAGCCACCTTTGGTAGATACAGGGGATCTGGTTTCAAAACAACTCTATTCTTTCTAAACTGGGTGTATGGAGGTCGTCTAGAGGGCCTGCAGGTCACTCTCCCTCCTGGCAGACATTAGCGTGACTAAAAGGACAGTTTTAAAAGATAGAATTTTTATCGGGGCTGTATCAATAGGTTCAAATGGGGCTTCCATCAATGCTGCCAGCACCAGATTTAAATCCTACGGAACCAACTTCTGTTTAAGGATGGGTCTGGACCTAACCTCTGCCTTAATGAATCTGGCTATCCAGTAATTGCCTGCTAGATTACAATTGTACAGGGCTCCTAAAGCCAATACCTGAACTCTAAGGCTGGGGTCACACTGGTGACAACATAGGACGACTGCAAAGCGATGAAATATTGCATTGCAGTCGGACCAATGTTAATCTATGGAGCAGCTCCCACCATCCGATTTTTTGTCGTCCGTTTTATACGTGCGAGTGAAATCACAGCATGCTGCGATTGTCACCGATTGTGGGTCGACAATATCCAATGCAAGTCTATGTGTGCGATGAAAAATCAGATTACAAAAGGACCGCATGTGTGATTTGCGATAAAATCGCACCGTGTCCTTTAGAATAGCCGGCAATTCATCCCCGGCTATACTGTAAAACGATATATACTACATAGTATAATAGCTGCTAATTCAATTGCCGGCTTTTGTGAAATTAGAGAACCCGACATGAAATGACACATGGTTTACATACAGTTAACCATGTCATTTCATGTAGTTTGATATATGGTTTTCACTAACAATTACATGAGTGTATGTGTGCAAAATTTCATATATGTAGGGGTTAATTAAATGTGTAAATTCGTTGAAAAAAAAAAAAACAAAACCGCACACATTATTAATTAAAAATCATTTTAATGTAATAAACACAGTTTTTGACCATCTTTTATTGTACTGGTATTCCTTTGATTCCCTTGTTCTCCTGTAATAAAAAAAAATAGAAAATAAAACATTCCTACCTATCCGGCGCTCAATCAGGTCCAAGGTAATTGTAGCCTGCTTCAGGGATTGCTCCTAACACGTGCTGCTGTGTCGTCAAGTCTCAGTTGGGGACAGAGGACCTGCGGTCTTCTGCCCTCTGGATTCTGCTGCTGGGGGTTTAACACCCACTTAGCCTCGGACTCCGGGGTCCAGTTTCTGGCGATCAGAACTAGGGGTGAGCTCAGCTATAGTTCCTGTCCCCCAGCTCCTAGCCACAGATCCTCTCTCAACCCTGCTCAGGCACTAACAACTTCCTGCTTCTGACCAGAGAGTAGAGTTGGGTTAGAGCTCCCCCTGCTGGCCTGGAGCAGGAACTGTGTTGTATGCTGGAACTACTAGTTAAGAGGATCCCTTCCTTGCTTCCAGGCATGACATCACTCCCCCCCCTGGAGGGAGGCAAGGTCACTGTGGCAACCAAACCCTGGGGTGCCACATACCACCCCCCCCCAGTGCAATTCAGTACTCCCAGACTGAGGAAACAAAAAGAAAAAAACATAACCATTTACAAGATTTTAACAACAAATATATACATTTTTGGTGAAGTCTTGAAATGAGGTGTCTTTCACCCTAGCAAAGAAGCAGCCCGATACCAAGCATCCCACTGCCCTGGCAGGTGCTCAAGTACCGCCCCCGGACGGGGCCAGCAGGATTTCGGTACATGGTCTGCCAGGTGCCCTGCCAGCTGCTGAACGCCCTCCCATTCATGACCGCGCCCCCAGGCCCTGAGCGGCTACTCCCTTTAAACCCCAGCCCTGTGCTCAGGGCCAGCTCCAGGTTTTTATGGGCCCCGGGCGAAGGAGCCTCAGTGGGCCCCTTTAACACAGACCACGATTCATGATGCACAGATACAGCAGAGAAATATGGGTATAGTACAATGCCAAATACTTCACTTCTTCCATTACATGAGTGATATCTATTCTAAATTGTACAATAGCTCAAAAACTGCCAAATCCTCACAGCGCACAGAACAGACATACAATATTATGGGCACCACAGTCTCCCCCTCATCACCCATATAATACCCCATGCAGGATGTCACCCCGCCATCCCCCATATAATGCTCCATACAGAATACTGGACCCAAAATAATGCTCCATACAGAATAATGGACCCAATATAATGCTCCATACAGAATACTGGACCCAAAATAATGCTCCATACAGAATACTGGACCCAATATAATGCTCCATACAGGATAATGGTCCCCATATAATGCTCCATACAGGATACTGGTCCCCATATAATGCTCCATACAAAATATGGAGCTCTCCTCTGCGCTGTACTGCGTTCTGCACTGTTACGGCTCAGGAAAGGGCGCTGTGGAAAGCCTCCCCATTATCATCAATGCCTGCCCATCATCATCAATGCCTCCCCATTATCATCATGGCCTCCCCATTATCATTAATGCCTGTGTGTCGACCCGCCACCACAATTGTGGGTTACCAGGGCAATGGGGTACTCAGAGCCGAGCCCGTAGAAGTCTATGGGGATTTTGTCACAGGTAGCTGTGGCTCGGTCTGTGGCCCTGGCGGTCTGGCGTATGTTGTTGGGGAATATTTACAGGGGATAACTATATACAGTTCGTGACGCCACCTGTAGTATTCTGGTAATTAGTACCAGCGCTGCTGTAGATCTCTGAGGGGATGGTGAGGCAGCTAGATGTCGGGTCCCCTACAGGTGGGACTCTTCCCTCAGGTCGGTAGTTAGGTAGGGATTGTGCAGGCATGCAGTAATAACTCAGTCTCACACAGTCAAAGTCTTTCCATACCTTTACTTGCAGATTGGTAAAGCAGGTCCCAGGGAGGCTGATGGGGTTGATGGAGGATGAGCTTTGAGGCAAACGGTTAAGCAAGTTAGGGGCCTCCTTTAACTCCAATGAAGCTGAGTACGACCAGCCTGAAGCGTAGTCCTCTCTATAATTCCAGCTTATCTTTAGCTGTTCTGCCCGATCAGTGTTGTGGTTGGAGCCTTTTTGTGAGAAAGATGATTTCCTATATTGTCGTGCACTGACTCACGGTCCTCACTTCCTCTGACCCCAGTTACGTACTGACTGTATGGGCTTATCCGCCGCGACCTAGGGTCCGGTAGATTTCTGGCTATCTTATCACCTTGCTTGAAACAAAGATGATTCTTCGGTCCCCAGTAACCGGTAGATTCGTGCAGGTATTCTTCACCTATAGCACTTCCTTGCTTTCTTCCACTTTTGCCCTTCGACTTGCTCAGTTCTCAGGAGATATTTCAGCCTGTCTCCAGTGGGGCACAGCTTTGACTAGGCTCGGGTACGTTAAAGTACCTATACTAGACTCCACAATTTTAAGCTGAAGATAGAGCAGAGTCCCTAAGACGTCTTGTCTCTCCTAAGTCTGGACACACTCTCCTACTGACACTCCCTTCCACACCCCTACTGGGCGTGTTCGAAGGTACATGATGACATGAAGAACACTTAACCTTTACCTCTCCACTCATCCTCCTGGTATTGTGTACCAGGGCTACACATTCCCCCATGGAAAACGACAGCACTCCCGGGCTGTGAAATACAAAAGACAGAAAAATTTTGTTTATGCAATAACATTTGGAACAATAACATCTTCCCATCCGGGAGGTAAGAATACCTTAAACGTTACAAACTTTATAGAAAAATACAAATAGTATTCAATAAATAAATTTACAAGATACTTGTGAAGGACCCGCACCAAACCTTCAACGTGGGTCCTGGGTGGGCTGCAGGACATCCAAATGCAGACCTCACTCAGTGCCACACCACACGGGTTTTTGGTTCAGAGGTGAGTCAAGGTTTCATGTGAAACCATTAAGAAGGCACTTTAGTGCAACTATTTACAGGATACAGTTTTTGGGCTGGCTCAGTCCTCAGCCTCTGAGTCCATTGTAAACGAAGCTTAATAGGGAAAAAACACATTTATATATATAGACTTTTCACAATATATTTACATCAGTTCGTCATAACTATTGCTGATATCTAATGGGTAATTTCCCTTTTGTGATTCTCTCTGATCTACGTGGTGTAGTTTCAGGTATATCAATTTGCGATCTGTCTGCACTGCGTAACGGCAAACTATAGAACTGCCTTAACCTTTCTATGGATCTGGCAAGCGTACTGATGGCTGGGCGGTGTGAGTCAGCTTCACCAGGGGATCCCATAGTACGGGGCGCTGCTTCAGATGATCCATCTTGAGGTTCTACAGGTTGAGGTGTTGCTGGAATGGGTAACTCCTGGACGGGCTCAACTGGCACCACAGGCACAACTGGAGGTAGAACTTCCTCTTGTGGCTGATAAAACTGCAACACTGGAATTATCACAGCATCTCCCAGTCGGGGCCAATCCGCAGGAAAATCTCCCAGATCTGTGTGTATAACCTCTTCCTTTTTCTCTCTTTGATTGAAGACAGGGTTCTTGTCGCAACGTTTCAAGGGTTCCGGACATAGTTTCAAATGGTCTCTAGACACAGTGGTTATTGTTTTTCCTCCGTCTTTACTGACGACACAAACTTTTCCGTTGTCGTACTTAGAATCTTGTATGACGTAGGGTTCTTGCTCCCACTGATTATCCAGTTTATGCATTTTCCTCTTTCTTTTTAATACTACCTCTCCAGGCATCAAAGGCTTGGCAGGAGCATTTCGGTTGTAGACATTTTCCTGTTTCTCCCGTGCCTTATTAAGACTTTCCTCTACACAGATTTGTACTCTTCTGTATTGCTCTTGCCGATTGACGTCCCAGTTTTCAACAGCGTCGTCTGCCTCCGGTTCTACCACTCCAAGTTCTAGGTCCATTGGTAGTTTTCCGGGCCTTGCTCTCATAAGATAGGCTGGAGTGCAGTTAGTTGAGCTTACAGGTATATGGTTGTACAAATCAACCAAATCAGGTAGTAAATCCGGCCATCGATTCCTGTCTTCCAACGGTATGGATCTCAACAAGTCAAGGACAATATGGTTCATCTTTTCACAAAGACCGTTGGTTTGAGGGTGATATGGTGTTGTTCTTATTTTCTTGCACCCGTACATATGACAGAATTCCTTGAATAAATCGGCTTCAAAAGCAGGTCCCTGATCGGTTAAGACTTGCTCGGGATACCCATGCGGTCTGCAGAAGCTTGCTTGAAAGGTCTTCGCTGCCGTCACTGCAGTCTGGTCTTTCACTGGAACGACTACCAGAAATCTGGAGTAATGGTCCACCATGGTCAAGGCGTATGAGTATCCAGATCTACTCGGCGACAGTTTGACGTGGTCCAGGGCCACAATCTCCAGGGACGAGTCGTCCGGATAGGTTGCAGGGGGGCCTTCTGACTTCCGTAGTCCTTTCTTCTGAGACCACAGGGTCCACAGTTCCGACACCACCTCTCGACGGAGCTGCGCATCCCTACCCAGTAGAACCGGCATCTCAACAGGGTCTCCAGCTTCCTCCAGCCAAAGTGTCCTGCTTGATCGTGGTACGCTTCCAACACCATTGGGACGTCTGTCTTTGGGACCACTATTTGCCAGACCATTTCATGGGTTCTGGGGTTGACGTATCTTCTGCACAACTTCTCACGGTACAGGAACAACCTGCTTCTCTCGTTCCACAGGAGCTTGGCGGGCATAGGTGCATCCTTTTCCAAAGAGGAGCCTTCTTGCTTTAACAACTCCTTGATGTGGCTGACCACTGGATCACTGTCCTGAGTCTCTTTCCAGCTGTGATGGGGTAAAGGATTTAATGTTGCACCATTCTGCTTTCTGTGGACTTGATGCTCGTGGACTACCCCATTTCGATGGAACGCGGGTAGCTCAATTTCTTCCAGGTCGTCCGATTCTTCTTCCGTGTCAGAGTCATGCGGCATTCGGGACAACGCATCAGCATTAGCATTCTTTCGACCTGCCCGGTACTTGATAGTAAACTGGTAATTGGACAACCGAGCCATCCATCGCTGCTCCATGGCACCCAGCTTGGCGGTTTCCAGGTGCGTTAAGGGGTTGTTGTCTGTGTACGCAGTGAACTTATTGGAGGCCAGATAGTGCTTAAATCTTTCAGTGATGGCCCAGACCAGCGCCAGAAACTCTAGCTTGAAGCTGCTATAATTTTCCGGATTCCTTTCAGTTGGCCTGAGTTTTCTGCTAGCATAAGCGATGACTTTTTCTTGTCCATTCTGCTTCTGACTGAGAACGGCTCCCAACCCTTCATTACTGGCGTCGGTGTACAACAGGAACGGTTGGCTGTAATCAGGATAGGTTAAGATCTCATCACCTGTCAGGATCTCTTTCATCTTTTGGAATGCTTCAGCCTGTTCTTTACCCCAATTAAAGGGAGGGTTTCTGCTCTTTAAAGATTGTCCTACTAGGAGGTCCTGTAAAGGAGCTGCCTTCTTCGTGTAATCTTTCACGAATCTCCTGTAGTAACCCGTTAGTCCCAGGAACTGTCGCACTTCCTTAAGGTTCTTCGGCTCCGGCCACTTCTGGATGGCAGTGACTTTCTCTGGGTCCGGCGCTACTCCTTCCGAACTGACGATGTGCCCCAAGTATTGTACCTTCTGCTTGAGTAGATGGCATTTTGAGGGTTTCAACTTCATCCCGTACCTGGACAGGGACTCAAACACTTCTGCCAGGTGCTTCAGATGGTCCTCATATGTCTTGGAATACACGATAACGTCGTCTAGGTATAGCAGCACGGTTTCAAAATTGAGATGTCCCAGACAGTTTTCCATCACTCTCTGAAATGTTCCTGGGGCACTACTGAGCCCAAACGGCATTCTGTCGAACTCACAGAGCCCCATTGGGGTGGTGAAAGCCGTTTTCTCACGATCCTCCTCAGCCACAGCCACTTGCCAGTAACCACTAGTCAGATCAAGGGTAGAAAAGTAGTTAGCCGTTTTCAGAGCAGCTAATGATTCCTCTATGCGTGGTAGCGGGTATGCATCCTTGTGTGTTATGCGGTTCACCTGCCTGTAATCCACACACATTCTCATACTACCATCTTTCTTTTTAACCAGAACTAGAGGGGCTGCCCAGGGACTACAACTATCCCTTATCACCCAGCTTTCTTCATATCATTCAACATTTCTTTAGCCTTCTGATAATGAGCTGGAGGTATGGGCCTATACCGCTCTTTGATGGGAGGATGACTGCCTGTAGGGATATGATGTTGTACTCCCTTAATTGTCCCAAAATCAAGTGGATTTTTGCTAAACACTTGGGCGTACTCTTGCACCACCCGTAATACCCCTTGCTTCTGGTGAGCGGGAGTGGTGTCCGTCCCAACATGGAGTTGCTGACACCATTCCGCCACCTGGGTTGCTGGGTCATTGTCCTCCGCTATTTGACAGGAGTCTAAGGACTCAGCCGGGAGAATAGAATTATTATCAACAGCATGAAGTTTAGCAATGGTTGCATAACGGGGTAAATTTACCTCATCATCTCCCCAATTGAGAAGCCGTACCGGTACTCTTCCATTCACCACTTCTACTACTCCTCTAGCAGTCATAAGTGTAGGTCTATGTTCTGAATGGTGGGGTTCTACTACAGCTTGGTAATTCTGTCCTCTCAGACCTATGGCTGCCCTGCACCAAATGATCATTTCACTCATTGGGGGTATCACAATAGGAACTGAGTCAGTGACCCGTACATTACCAATTTCGCCGTCGGTAAGCTTCGCTTGTTGCTGACACACCAGGGCCCGGATCTCTCTTTGGATGACTCCTCTCTGCCTTGGTCGGGCAATCTCAGCGAGCTGTTGGAGCAAGAACACTACTTCTTCCAAACAATTACCAATAACATTAGTACCCAATATTATATTTAGACCATTCTCCTCATTTACAGTCTTCACTACCAGAAGTCCCTGGTCTTTCAACTCCTCTCTTCCCACCTTTACATCTACACATTTTGTTCCAAGTACTTCTACAGGAAGACCATTAGAAGCATACACGGTAAAGTCAAGGCTCGGGGGTTTAAGATCGTCCATTGACCAGTACTTGGTATATAGGGCATCAGGTATAAGAGTGACTTGAGACCCAGTGTCTAGCAATGCTGGAACAGCAATCCCATCTAAAATAATGGACAGGTAGGGTCGCCCGCCCACATACCTGCGGTTCCAGTCTAGGGGGCCTGGCGGGTATTCTCCTGGGTGTTGGCCCTTGGACCCAGGTTCTGCCGTTTAAAGGACACTGTGGAGACAAATGACCTTTTCGGTTGCAGCGAAAACAGACGATCTCTCGACGAGAAGGGTGTTGATCAGAGGTTGCTCCTGGGGGTGGCGTTGTCCTCCTCCGGGGGGGCGACGTCTTCTTTCTTCTCCGGTGCATCCGCGGGACGTCTTCTGGGCAGTCCGCTAGCAAGATTTTTCCTTCCTCTTCTTTCCGCAGTTGCAGGGCACTCATAACAGCAGCCAGATTTTTAGTCAGCTGGCGCACCTCTGAGCGCAGACAGTCCAATTCACTAGGAGATGTCACCTGCGCTTTGGCTTCAGCCACTAGCGGGGAACAGGGGGTTACTGCCGGTTCCGGAGTGACTTCACCCTGATGATGTTGGGTGGCCACCTCAGGTTTGCCCAGGGGCCGCAGCCCTTTTATTGCCATGTCCTTTAGGGCATCAAAGGTAGCATCCGGATGATCTAAGGACCACCAATTTACAGTTCTGCGTTCCTCTGGGGATCTCAATCCCTGTATAAACTGTTCTTTCAACATTTTATTCTCATGGAGAGCATTTAAATTGTTAACTTGCTTGAGTGCTTTCAGGGCTCCTTGCAATCGGCAAGCATAGTCCCGGATGCTGTCACCTGGCTGTTGTGAACAGTGATAGAAGGCCATCCGGAGATCCGTTTCTGTGCGGTCTTCAAATATGGCATTTAGTTTAAGGAAAATCGCAGGTACCGACTCCAGATCAACGGTATCCCAAGTCTCCACTTCCCTCTCAGCAGCGCCAGTTAACTGCCCTATTAACACAGCAGCTTTTTGTTTCTCAGGCATGGAGTACATTTCCAATAGGCTGCTTAACTTCCGCTTGAAGCCTGATAATGTGCCTGGCTCACCGCTGTACTGGGGAAGCCATTTCGCCCCAGGCATATATGGAAGCGTTAGTGGCATGATCGGGACTACCGGACTAGGTGCTGGGCCTGCGCCTCCATCTGGCGCTACAATACCAGACGGTGCGGGATTAAGCCCTCCGGCCGGGGCCGCACTGTCAGCCTGTTGTTGTGACATCTTAGCGCCCCCTTGGTTAAACGGAGCCTACCGGTTTCAGATGCTGCTACTTCACAGGCACCGCAGTGGGAACAGGACCTTCGTCGCAGGCGCTCTGATGTCAGAGCGTTCACTTCCTGTCGCAGGACCTGCCGATGAGTCAGAGCCGGGGGCGGAGCCAGGCAACAGCGCGCTTTTACAGGTACGCCCACCTTCTTCTCCAGCGCCTGAGGGCGCGAATATGGCGGCAAATATGGCGGTATTTGGCGCCAAACAACAGCAACAGTCTTTTTCACTCAAACAGTTACATAGGCACGCAGGGCTCGCAATTCTGCGAGTTTCGTATCCTGTTCGTGACGCCAATTTGTTGTGTCGACCCGCCACCACAATTGTGGGTTACCAGGGCAATGGGGTACTCAGAGCCGAGCCCGTAGAAGTCTATGGGGATTTTGTCACAGGTAGCTGTGGCTCGGTCTGTGGCCCTGGCGGTCTGGCGTATGTTGTTGGGGAATATTTACAGGGGATAACTATATACAGTTCGTGACGCCACCTGTAGTATTCTGGTAATTAGTACCAGCGCTGCTGTAGATCTCTGAGGGGATGGTGAGGCAGCTAGATGTCGGGTCCCCTACAGGTGGGACTCTTCCCTCAGGTCGGTAGTTAGGTAGGGATTGTGCAGGCATGCAGTAATAACTCAGTCTCACACAGTCAAAGTCTTTCCATACCTTTACTTGCAGATTGGTAAAGCAGGTCCCAGGGAGGCTGATGGGGTTGATGGAGGATGAGCTTTGAGGCAAACGGTTAAGCAAGTTAGGGGCCTCCTTTAACTCCAATGAAGCTGAGTACGACCAGCCTGAAGCGTAGTCCTCTCTATAATTCCAGCTTATCTTTAGCTGTTCTGCCCGATCAGTGTTGTGGTTGGAGCCTTTTTGTGAGAAAGATGATTTCCTATATTGTCGTGCACTGACTCACGGTCCTCACTTCCTCTGACCCCAGTTACGTACTGACTGTATGGGCTTATCCGCCGCGACCTAGGGTCCGGTAGATTTCTGGCTATCTTATCACCTTGCTTGAAACAAAGATGATTCTTCGGTCCCCAGTAACCGGTAGATTCGTGCAGGTATTCTTCACCTATAGCACTTCCTTGCTTTCTTCCACTTTTGCCCTTCGACTTGCTCAGTTCTCAGGAGATATTTCAGCCTGTCTCCAGTGGGGCACAGCTTTGACTAGGCTCGGGTACGTTAAAGTACCTATACTAGACTCCACAATTTTAAGCTGAAGATAGAGCAGAGTCCCTAAGACGTCTTGTCTCTCCTAAGTCTGGACACACTCTCCTACTGACACTCCCTTCCACACCCCTACTGGGCGTGTTCGAAGGTACATGATGACATGAAGAACACTTAACCTTTACCTCTCCACTCATCCTCCTGGTATTGTGTACCAGGGCTACACACCTGCCCATCATCATCATCGCCTCCCCATTATCATCAATGCCTGCCCATCATCATTATCGCCTCGCCAATATCATCAATGCCTGCCCATCATTATCATGGCCTCCCCATCATCATCATGACCTCCCCATTATCATCAATGCCTGCCCATCATCATCATCTCCTCCCCATCATCATCAATGCATGCCCATTATCATCAATGCCTGCCCATCATCATTATCGCCTCCCCAATATCATCAATGCCTGCCCATCATTATCATGGCCTCCCCATCATCATCAATGCCTGCCCATCATCACACACAGACAGCACACAAGCACTCTCTCACATACATACATACACACACACACACACAAAGCACCGCACTACATACACACAGACACACACAGACACATACACACGCACGACACATCTCACCTGTCTGGCGATCGCGCCCTCTCTGCCACAGCCGGCCGCTGAATGATGACGTCATTCAGCGGCCTGCTGTGAGAGGAAGCGCCGGCACCCCTGGAGCCCGGAGCTGCGGCAGCGGAGGCACGGGAGAGGTAAGTATTGTGCCAGCTCCTGCCGGGGCCCTGAGCAAGCGGGGGGGGGGCCCAGCGGCGGCGCTGACACCGCTCTCCTCCGCTAACGGGCGCGGGGGTGCCAGACGGCGAGTGGGCCCCCCGCCTGCTCAGGGCCCCGGCACTTGCCCGGGTGTGCCGGGTGCTGACGCCGCCCTGCCTGTGCTTCACGTGTCCGGCCGCAGCCTGCACTCTCCGCCAGGGGCCTCAATGTTTTCCAGCGATTTCATTGGCTCGCGCCCGGCCGTGTCATCCAGGAGCTCCCGCGGCCTACCATGCATGCCTGACACATCACCAGGTTATGCCTGAGGCCGCGACCCAGCCCCACGCCACAGCTACCCACAAGACAAGGCCCCCGGGAGACGCCACCGCAAGCCCAGGCACGGCCCCAGGAGGCGGATGCAGCTTCCATACTTACCCGCAACCGGCAAAGGACCATGCTGCAAGCTAGCTCTCCTTCCCGGAGGCTGCTTCACCTACACCAACAGTGCCCCTGCGGTGTGGTGCTTCTGGCACCCTGGACAGACCGAGGCAGGGGACCCACGCTACCCTAGTCAGCCTGCCAGGTCCAGGCAAGTCTTCAGTCTTCCACCTCATCATAAAAGGTATATCTGTAGAGGTTCCCCCATCAGGGACAGGAAACCAACTGGTGCAGGAGAGAGGTGCCACCCTCTTATGTCTGTAGGTGTCCTGTCCCCGAAGGACGGATCCCTTCTCTCGTGGTGCAGTCATGGGAGACTGAATAAATTGCTTTTTTTTTTATGTCAAATTTCTGGTATTTTTTTTTATAAATGCACAGTAGACATATCAACCTAGATTTACAACTATAGAGTATAATGTGGAGCCCAGCTGCGACTGAATTCATATCTCCCAGAAGGGTGCACAGAGGAATTTACCAATAGAGGTCTCAATTACATACACATGAGTCGCCCTCCAGAGCAATGGGAACTCGGATCTGAGCCTATAGACTGACTATGGGGATGTCACGGCGACACAGCTCAGTCCGTGGCTCTGGTGCTCATTCTTTAATGTGGGATATTTACAGGTGAATTGAATATTGGTATGGGGATTCGTGACGCCACTTGTGGTACCTGGTCAGGGTGACCAGCGCTGCTGTGCAGATCCACTGAAGGGTTAATATTGTGCAGCTAGATGTTAAGCCTTCCACAAGTAAGGCGGAGTCCTTCAGGGCAGATAGATGTGCAGGGGTGCAGGACAGACGGGGACCCGGCAGTTAGGGGTAATAAGGTAGACAACACACATAAGTCACTTTGGTACCTTTACTGAAGATGTTGCAGGCACTCCCCAGAGCACTGTAGGGTGAAGGGTGCACATCCAGATTCCTCCCTGAGTAGGTGTGTGGCCTCCTCTCTCCTTGCTTTTATGTGATAGTCCTGACCTGCTTGTAGCTAGGCCTAACTTGGTCTCCGTCTTGCACCTGGCTGACCTTGTGGTTGGACCCTTTCTTGAAGTACACAGTCTCTATTTGCCGTGCACGGCTGGACTCCGTCCTCCTGGCCCAGTTACGTATCAGCTCTTAGGTACTCCTGGACTTGTAGTCCTCCAGGAACTCCGGTGTTCTCCTAATGGGTCGTGGAGATCCCTATAGGCTCAGACCCCGGTGTCCGGTGGTAATAATTGGGATGAGCTATTTATGCTCCTCTGTCCCTTCTCTGTTTCCACCTCGCCTTCGGCCTACCCGGGCCCTCACCGATCACACACTGGCAGTTGGTGGGCTGCCTCTTCTCCGCTCTCTAAGCATCAGCACGCTTTCTCTCTGAGCTGCACTCACTTACTTCAGCTCTGACTAGGCTGGAGTGGTCTCTGTTCCACCCGTACTAGCCTCCACTCACTCTTGAACTGAATTACTCTGCAGTCTTTCTAATCTCAGCTCTGCACTTCACCTTACTGCAGACTGACTGAGCTCTCTGAGGTGACTGCCTTGAGTGGCTTCACTGGATGAATGCCTAGATGTTTCTGTGTTCACTCTGCTTTATATGTCTAAACAGCTCCCTCTGGTGGTCTTTGGGATAGGTGAACGTGTGTGAATGTGTATAATGACCTCTAGTGGTATATTCTTTCAGTGCACCCTTCTGGAAGATATGGATCCAGTTGCAGCTGGGCTCCACATTCCCCCCTATAAAACTCAGCACTCCGGGGCTGAAATACAAAAAAAGAGAACAATAAACATTGTATAAATTAACTCTTCCCTTACGGGAGGTGAGGATCTTAAACTGTTGCATAACAGATGAATGAATAACTATATACATTAGCACAATGAGGAAATGAGCAACCATTAAAAGTCCCAGTCTCTTTTGGAAAAAAGGATGCTCAAGGGTAGGGAGAACAAGCAAAAATAATGTCCATTCCACTTGTTCCAGTATCAAAAAGGGAACAGATAAATAAATAATGGTATATTCAGGCATATTATAAGCAACATTTACATTTATGTACAATGACTCTAGACAATTATTTACATTTGTTAGGTCTTACTCTGTACCTAACAGGTAATTGCCCCCTTGTTATGCGTACTGACCTACGTGGTGTAGTGGTAGGTGAGGTGTCAGTTAACCTGTTTGTCCTGTGTGCAGGTAGGTTGTAGTACTGCCTTAACCTCTCTAGGGATCTGGCAAGTATACTTCCAGCTGGGTGAACTGGCTCTGTCTCGACAGGGGATTCTTCTTCCGAGATTCATCTTCTTGAGAATCTGCTTCTTGGGATTCCACTTCTTGGGGTTCTGCTGGAGCAGGTTCCTCTGGAACTGACTCTACTGCAACAACCGGCTCAACTGGATGTAGAGGTTCTCCTTGTTGCTGATAGAATTGTAGTACCGGAATGATTACAACTTCTCCAATGCGAGGCCAATCCGCGGGGAAATCTCCTAAGTCTGTATGTATGACTGCTTCATCACACTCTTCCTTATTGACAACAGGTTCTTCCTCTTGAAGCTTTAACAGACCCGGACACAACTATAGGTGATCTCTGGATACAGTTGCAGTCGTTCTTCCTCCATCTTTGCTAATTATACACGTTTTCTTGTTGTCAAACCTTGAATTCTGTACAACTTAGGGCTCTCTTTCCCATTGATCGTCGAGTTTGTGTATCTTCCTCTTTCTTTTCAGCACGACATCACCAGGTGCGAAAGGTTCAGCTGGCGCACTTTATTATAGTGATCTTCTTGTTTGTTCCTTACTCGATTGAGACCATCTTCAACGCAGGCCTGTACTTCCCTGTACTGTTCCTGTCTGTTCGTGTCCCAGTCTTCAGTAGTCACATCTGCTTCTGGTTCTAAAACACCAAGCTCCAGATCCATGGGCAGCTTTCCTGGTCTGGCCCGCATGAGATAAGCTGGGGTGCAATTGGTGGAACTCACAGGTATGTGATTGTACAGATCTACGAAGTCAGGTAGTAAGTCTGGCCACCGATTTCTCTCCTCGAGTGGTACAGTCTTCAGCAGGTCAATGACGATGTGATTCATCTTCTCACAGAGACCATTGGTTTGGGAGTGGTACGGTGTGGTTCTTATCTTCTTACACCTGTACAAGTGACAGAACTCTTTGAATAATTCGCCTCAAAGGCTGGGCCTTGATCAGTTAACACCTGCTCAGGATATCCGTGTGGTCTGCAGAAATATGCTTGGAACGTCTTTGCTGCTGTCTCTGCCGTCAGATCTTTGACAGGGGCGACCACCAGGAACCTGGAGTAGTGATACACCATAGTCAGGGCATAGGAGTATCCTGACCGGCTGGGTGACAACTTGACATGGTCCAGGGCCACGATCTCCAAGGGACGAGTCGTCTTGATGGGTTGCAGGGGTGCCTTCTGACTGCTGTAGTCTTTTCTTCTGAGGCCACAGGGTCCACAGTTCTGGCACCACCTCTCAATGGAGCTGCGCATTCCCACCCAATAGAAACGACACTTCAACAGGGTCTCCAGCTTCTTCCAGCCAAAGTGTCCCGCTTGATCGTGGTAGGCTTCCAACACCATCTGGATGTCTGCTCTGGGGACTACTATCTGCCATACCATCTCATGGGTCCTTGGGTTGACGTACCTCCGGCACAGCTTCTCACAATAGATAAACAGCCGGCTTCTCTCATTCCACAGCTGCTTTGCTTGTAGAGATGCATCCTTCTCCAAGGAGGAACCTTCTTGAGTTATCAGCTCCTTGATTCGGCTGACAACTGGGTCGCTGTCCTGAGTCTCCTTCCAGCTGTGGTGAGGTGAAGGATTTAACGTCTTACCACGCTACCTCCTGCAGGCTTGTTGCTCGTGGATGATCCCATTCCTGTGAAAGGCAGGTAGTTCAATCTCTTCCAGATAATCCACTTCTTCTTCTGTGTCCGATTCATGAGGCATCCTGGATAGGGCATCAGGGCTGCCATTCTTGCGGCCCGCTGGGTACTGGATTGTGAATTGGTAGTTTGACAGCCGAGCCATCCAGCGTTGTTCCATGGCTCCCAGCTTAGCTGTTTCAAGATGCGTCAAGGGGTTATTATCAGTGTAGGCAGTGAACTTGCTGGAGGCTAGGTAGTGCTTAAACCTCTCTGTAATGGCCCAGACCAGTGCCAGAAACTCCAACTTGAAGCTGCTGTAGTTCTCTGGGTTCCTCTCAGTCGGGCGGATTCTGCTTCATAGCGATGACTTTCTCTTCTTCATTGCTGGGATCATATACAGCAGAACGCTGGCGTCAGGTAGCTGGATCTCATCACTGTCAGGATCTCATTTCCTTAGGTGAGTTTCCACGTCAGGAAACGCTGCGTGTTTGGCGCTGTGCGCTGGCGCAGCGCCAAACACGCAGCGTCCATGTACAGCAGTGGAGGGGATTTCAAGAATCCGTTCCACTATGCGTAACAATTACGCAGTGGCAAACCTGCGTAAACGGACATGCGGCGTCTTTCAGACGCAGCATGTCCTCGCGATTGCGCGACGGTGCGTCGCCGCAACATATTAACACAGGGCTATGTAGCCCTGGCTCTTCGAGGTGTTCCGGAGTGTCCTGACACCTCCGAAAGAGCGCCGTCAGAAAGGGGGGGCTTAGACGAGCGGAATTTCGCTCGTCAAAAGCGCTATGGTCCGGACCGTGGAACCATAGCCTAAAGGCCTCAGCTTGTTCTTTACCCCACGGGAATGGAGAATTTCTGCTCTTGAGGGACTGTCCCACCAGGAGGTCTTGCAGAGGCGCTGCTTTCTTAGTGTAGTCCTTTATAAACCTCCGGTAGTATCCTGTCAGTCCCAGGAACTGTCGCACCTCCTTGAGATTCTTCGGCTCCGGCCATTTCTGGATGGCGGTGACTTTCTCGGGGTCTGGCGCTACTCCCTATGAGCTGACAATATGTCCCAGATACTGTACCTTTTGTTTGAGCAGATGGCACTTTGAAGGGTCCAGTTTCATCCCATACTTGGACAGTGACTCGAATACCTCCGCCAGATGCTTCAAGTGATCTTCATACGTCTTGGAGTACACAATTACGTTGTCCAGGTACAGCAACACAATTTCAAAGTTGAGGTGTCCCAGGCAGCTCTCCATCACTCTCTGGAACGTTCCAGGGGCACTGCTGAGTCCAAACGGCATTCTGTCGAACTCACAGAGTCCCATCGGGGTGGTGAAAGCTGTCTTCTCCCAATCCTCCTCAGCCAAAGCTACTTGCCAGTACCCACTAGTGAGGTCAAGGGTGGAAAAGTAATTAGCAATCTTTAAGGCAGCTAAGGATTCCTCAATGCGTGGTAAAGGGTATGCATCTTTATGTGTAATGCGATTTACTTGTCTGTAATCTACACACATTCTCATGCTTCCATCCTTTTTCCTGACTAGGACTAGAGGTGCTGCCCAGGGACTACAACTATCCCTTATCACCCCTGCTTCCTTCATGTCACGCAACATCTCCTTGGCTTTCTGGTAGTGTGCTGGTGGTATAGGCCTGTACTGCTCTTTAATGAGAGGATGATTGCCTGTGGGGATGTGATGTTGGACCCCTTTAATTTTCCCAAAGTCGAGTGGGTGTTTGCTGAATACCTGTGCGTACTCCTGAACTACTCGATGTACTCCCTGTTTCTGGTGGGCTGGAGTGGTGTTTGTCCCGACATGGAGCTGTTGACACCAATTCTCCACCTTGGTGGTTGGACCGTTATCCTCCACTGGTTGTGGGGAGGTTAAGGGCTCCGTCGGATGAATGGAGTTGTCTACAGCATGTAACTTAGCAACAGTGGCATAACGTGGTAATTTGACTTCATCCTCTCACCAGTTAAGAAGACGCACTGGCACCCTCCCATTATGTACCTCCACTACCCCTCTGGCAGTCAAGAGTGTAGGTCTGTGTTCTGAACAATGGGGCTCTACTACTGCTTGGTAGTTCTGTCCTCTCAGACCTATTGCTGCTCTACACCAAATAAGCATTTCACTCATTGGGGGGTATCACAATGGGGTTCGGGTCTGTTACCCGTACATTACCAATCTCACCACCAGTCAGTTTCACTTGCTGCTGGCACATCAGGGCCCGGATCTCCTTCTGGATCGCTCCCTTGTGCTTTGGTCTGGCAATATTGGCGATCTGTTGAAGTAAAAACACAACCTCCTCCAAACAGTTACTAATAATGTTAGTGCCTAAAACCACATTCAACCCATTTTCCTCATTAACAGTCTTCACTACAAGAAGTCCCTGATCCTTTAGCTCCACTCTCCCCACTTTTACTTCTACATTTTTAGCCCCAAGTAGGTCAAGAGGGAGGCCATTAGAGGCGCATACTGCAAAGTCAGGGTCTGGGGGTTGGAGACCGTCCATGGACAAGTATCTATTGTAGAGAACATCAGGTATGATGGTTACCTGAGATCCAGTGTCTAGCAGGGCAGGGATTGCGATCCCGTCCAGTATGATGGACAGGTATGGTCTTCCTCCCTCAAACCTGCGGTTCCAGTCTGAGGGGCCTGAAGAGTCTATTCCTGCGTGTTGGCCCTCGGACCTAGGATTTGCTCGTTTAAAGGGCACCGACGTGCTGGGTGACCTTCTCTGTGGCAGCGGTAGCAGATAATCTCTCGGCGAGGATGATGCTGGTCGCGGGTCCTTCCAGGGGGTGGCGTTGTCCTCCTCCGGTGGGGCGACGTCCTCCTTCTCCTCCGGTTCATCCAAGGGACATCCTCTGGGCAGTCAGCTAGCAGGATCTTTCCTTCCTCCTCCGTCGGCAGTTGCAGGGCACTCATTACAGTGGCCAGGTTTGTGGTCAGCTGGCGCACTTCTGAGCGCAAACAGTCCAGCTCAGTAGGGGGCGCCACCTGCGTTTTGGCTTCCGCAACCAGCGGAGAAAAGGTGGATGCTGCTGGCTTTAGAGTGGCTTCACACCGGGTGACACTGGGTTGCCATCTCGGGCGTTTCCAGGGGTCGCAGTCCTTTTATAGCCATATCCTTAAGGGCATCAAAGGTAGCGTCAGGATGATCCAAGGACCACCAATGCACAGTTCTGCTTTCAGCTTGAGACCTCAGTCCCCGTACAAATTGCTACTTTAACATTTTATTTTCATTGATGACACTTATGGGGTTAACCTGTTTGAGAGCACGCAGGGCCCCCTGTAGTCGGCAGGCGTAGTCCCTAATGCTATCATCTGGTTTCTGGGAGCATTGGTAAAACCTCATCCGGAGATCTGTTTCAGTGCGGTCCTCAAAGATAGTCTGTAGCTTTAAGAAAATTGCAAGCACCGATCAGTTGTCCCACTACCACTGCAGCTCTCTGCTTTTCCGTCATAGGACCAAATCATGAGAACAGTGATCAAAAAGCTATAAAAATATAAATTTTATTGAACACATAAATATTACATACACCAAGTATTAAAGGGGAAATGGAGACAAAAAGACATAAGACTGCACAGTGCAATGCGTAAAGCAACGCACCACCACAGGTCTAGAATATCAATAAGTAATGTAATATATGACATAAAAATGTATACTACCGCCAAACAAAATCTATGATAGACATAAATACAGTTGTATCCACATGTAGTTTAGTAAATAACCAGATAGAACCTCTAATTAGATGAATGTATATAAAACATGTACCAATTAGCACTTTAGAACAAACTTTTCATTCAGCACAATTGCCGAGGGCAAAAAAATGATTATAACAGCCCGAGTTAGATACATGTACAGCCGCTACAATTAGCAGCATCAAACAGCGGCAGTGAAAAACAAACAAATAGCCACATAGGAGGTTTATGATTCAAAGTAGCAAATAGCTACTACTGACATACATGGCGTTATGTCTAATGCCATGCATGGAACCTACACTCAAACACTACACTACACATTACTATCTGAAAATAGCATGGGGAACATAGCCCCAAAAAGGTATAATACGGTAAGAGTGTCAGGACCAATGTGGCTGAGGCAGCAGATATGACCTTGGTAGCGCGTCATAGGGTACATGTCCATTATACTGCATATTTTGCGTTTGAACCCTGACAGGGTGTCTGACTTGCCGCTGTACTGAGGGAGCCACTTTGCTCCAGGCATGTATGGCAGTGTCAGCGGTACTATCGGGGCCATTGGACCAGATGAGGGGCCAGCGTTTCCATCCTGCGCGGCAGCGCCGATAGGCAAGTCACTGGGGCGGTCGGCCTGGTCCGCGCTGTCGGCTTGCTGCTGCGACATGTCTGCACCCCCCTAGTTAAGCATAGCCTACCTTCTCCTGTAGGCCGCAGCTTCCTCTGATCACAGTTGTGAGAAGGACCTGCGTCGCCGGCGCTATGACGTCAGAGCGTTCACTGCAGCTCTCCACAGGACCTGTCGCCGCGTCAGCGTTGGGGCATGTCCAGGACTCAGCGCGCTTTTGCAGGTACGCCCACTAGTTTTCGTGCCGTGGCGCTGTAAATGGCGGGCAATTGGCGGGAAATCTTCACCACTATATGCGACAGTCTTTTAGTGAGGCAAACAGTACCCGGTGGCAACGGGCAGGAGTCACTCCGTTGCTGCAGGGCACGAAATCCTGTCCGTGACGCCAGAAAGAGATGAGTCGCCCTCCAGAGCAATGGGAACTCGGATCTGAGCCTATAGACTACTATGGGGGATGTCACGGCGACACAGCTCAGTCCGTGGCTCTGGTGCTCATTCTTTAATGTGGGATATTTACAGGTGAATTGAATATTGGTATGGGGATTCGTGACGCCACTTGTGGTACCTGGTCAGGGTGACCAGCGCTGCTGTGCAGATCCACTGAAGGGTTAATATTGTGCAGCTAGATGTTAAGCCTTCCACAAGTAAGGCGGAGTCCTTCAGGGCAGATAGATGTGCAGGGGTGCAGGACAGACGGGGACCCGGCAGTTAGGGGTAATAAGGTAGACACACACAAGTCACTTTGGTACCTTTACTGAAGATGTTGCAGGCACTCCCCAGAGCACTGTAGGGTGAAGGGTGCACATCCCGATTCCTCCACTGAGTAGGTGTGTGGCCTCCTCTCTCCTTGCTTTTATGTGATAGTCCTGACCTGCTTGTAGCTAGGCCTAACTTGGTCTCCGTCTTGCACCTGGCTGACCTTGTGGTTGGACCCTTTCTTGAAGTACACAGTCTCTATTTGCCGTGCACGGCTGGACTCCGTCCTCCTGGCCCAGTTACGTATCAGCTCTGAGGTACTCCTGGGACTTGTAGTCCTCCAGGAACTCCGGTGTTCTCCTAATGGGTCGTGGAGATCCCTATAGGCTCGGACCCCGGTGTCCGGTGGTAATAATTGGGATGAGCTATTTATGCTCCTCTGTCCCTTCTCTGTTTCCACCTCGCCTTCGGCCTACCCGGGCCCTCACGATCACACACTGGCAGTTGGTGGGCTGCCTCTTCTCCGCTCTCTAAGCATCAGCACGCTTTCTCTCTGAGCTGCACTCACTTACTTCAGCTCTGACTAGGCTGGAGTGGTCTCTGTTCCACCTGTACTAGCCTCCACTCACTCTTGAACTGAATTACTCTGCAGTCTTTCTAATCTCAGCTCTGCACTTCACCTTACTGCAGACTGACTGAGCTCTCTGAGGTGACTGCCTTGAGTGGCTTCACTGGATGAATGCCTAGATGTTTCTGTGTTCACTCTGCTTTTATATGTCTAAACAGTTCCCTCTGGTGGTCTTTGGAATAGGTGAACGTGTGTGAATGTGTATAATGACCTCTAGTGGTATATTATTTCAGTGCACCCTTTTGGAAGATATGGATCCAGTCGCAGCTGGGCTCCAACACACACACACCTTCACCCATCCCTAGGACCACCAGAGGGAGCTATATAGTGATATAAAAGGAGGGTGAAGCCAGGAAAGTTGAGCAGAGTCAGGTGGAGAAGGCTGCAGGCTGCAGCAAGGAGGAGAGCTCAGCTCAGACAGAGCTAGTGTGTGTATCCTCAAGTGAGGGCCCGAGTAGGCCGAAGGCGAGTGGAAGGAGAAGTAGTAGAAGGGGTAGAGGAGCCTAATCAGCTCACCCCAACGAGTACATACCGGACGCCGGGTCCGAGCTTACAGGGATCTTCACGACCCAGTAGGAGACACCAGAAACATGGGGACTACAGGTCTCAGGAGCCCTATAGAGCTGATACGTAACTGGGTCAGGAGGAGTCCGGAAAGCAGGACGCTGCAAGTAGGGACTCTACTTCAAGAGAAGGCCCTACCACAAGGTCAGCCGGGCGTGGGACGGAGACAAACTCAGGCCTAGCTTCATGCAGGACAGAGACTTATAATAGGAGACAGGAGGCCCTATCCTACTCAGTGGGAGAATCTGGATGTGCACCCTTCACCCTACAGCGCTCCGGGATGTGCCTGCAACATCTTCAGTAAAGGTACCAAAGTGACTTGTGTGTCTGTTCGCCTTCTTGTACCTACCCTGCCTGCTTCCCCATGTAACTATCTGCCCTGAAGAACTCAGCCTCACCTGTGGGAGGCTTAACACCTATAGCTGCACAACACCAACCCTTCAGTGGATCTGCACCGCAGCGCTGGTTACCCTGACCAGAAACCACAGGTGGCGTCACAAACATCCCCATACCAACATTCAATTCCCCTGTAAATATCCCACATTAACGGGTGAGCACCAGAGCCACGGACAGAGCTGTGTTGCCGTGACATCCCGCATAGAAGTCTATAGGCTCAGATCAGAGTTCCCATTGCTCTGGAGGGCGACTCAATAACGTGTCACGAAAAGAGAATCTCAAAATCAATGGGATATGTTGAAGCATTCCAGAGTTACTACATAAAGTGATGTCAGACTTCAAAAATTTGGCCTGGACATTAAGGGGTTAAAATCATGCAAGGCACCCAACGTCCCCCTGATCATACCAGCACATGTCCAGGCCCATTTGAAGTTTGCCAATGACCATCTGGATAATCCAGAGGAGGCATGGGAGAAGGTCATGTGGTTAGATGAGACCAAATTAGAACTTCTTGGTATCAAATCCACTCGCCGTGTTTGGAGGAAGCAGGATGAGTACAACACCAAGAAAACTGTCCCAACCGCGAAGCATGGCAGGGGAAACATCATACTTTGGGGGTGCTTTTCTGCAAAGGGGACAGGATGACTATTATAATCAGAAGGAGGATGGGGTAATGCATCGTGAGATTTTGGCCAACAACCTCCTTCCCTCACTAAGAACATTGAAAATGGGTTGTGGCTGGGTCTTCCAGCATGACAGTGACCCAAAACACTCTGCCAGGGCAACTAAGGAGTGGCTCCTTAAGAAGCATTTAAAAAGGTCCTGCAGTGGCCTAGCCAGTCTCCAGACCTGAACCCAATAGAAAGTCTTTGATGGGAGTGGAAGCTCAATGTTGCCCAACAATATCCCCGAAACATCTGGAGGAGATCTGTGTAGAGGAGTGGGCCAAAATCCCTGCACCAGTGTGAGCAAACTTGGTCAAGAACCACAGGAAACGTCTGATCTCTATAATTGCAAACAAAGGTTTCTGTACGAAAAATATTAAGTTCTGTTTTTCTATTGTATCAAATAATTATTTCATGCAATAAAAGGCAAGTTAATTATGTAAATCATACAATGTGATTTTCTAGTTTTTATTTTTAGAGTCTGTCTCACAGTTGAAGTGTACCTACGATAAAAATTTACAGACTTCACCATCCTTTGTAGGTGGGAAAACTTGCAAAATGGTCAGTGTATCAAATACTTGTTATCCCCACTGTACATTCTATGTTTAGTACACGCTATTCTCTGCATTTGGCACATTGTAAAGCTAATCTGTTTAGGACACTATATTCTTCTGTGCACTGTGTAATCCTGTACATGTCATCGCACAAAGGATCTCTTCTGCCAACAGAACTAGTCTAATTGCCGTTTGTGGAGTCAGGAATTAAATTCCACCCCCCACCCCCAATATGGAGCTATTAGCATCTGACCCATGGGGTTTTTGACTTTCTCTGGATCAACATGTAAGGTTATAGGTTGAACACAATTGACTTCTGTCTAGCTTCAAACTTAAACTATGAAACATGTTTGCTTTTTTGCTGCAACATTGACTTGTTAGCTGGTTTAAGGCAGGGCACAACGGTCCTGCACTACTCTGCCTCCATTGCAAAGCTTGAAAAAACTAGACACAGCAGAGCCAAGACAAGCAGGGTCAAGCAGTGTTTGATGCCTGCTGCAGACAACCACTCTGCATCACTGACCTATCTAGGCAGGGCTGACCTGTGTTTGATGTTGCCTGCAATTATTTCAAACTCCATAACGGAGGCATAGTGGAGTGCAGGACAGTTGGGTTCTGCTTTAAACCAGCTCACAAGCCTATCATGTAAAAACACCAAAATCCTCAATTCTGTGACCATAGTGACCCAAGGGCCTATTGTGTATCTAGTATTTTCTCAGATTCATAAATATTTCTAGCCTCAAATTCTATAAAACAATTTAGGCAAAACTAGTGTAAATCTAAATAGATAAAATACACAAGTACTTTGTTCTTTCAGTGCAGACAAATGCTCTGCTCCTCTAGGCACAATCTTGTACTAGTTGTGCCAATATTGCTACATTAATGCCTGCATTCTCTTTCAGATACACTAGCTCATTTGGTAAGCAGTCTTACCTGGGTGTTGCCATCTTGTGAGGTAGATGCTGACTGCAGATGTCCTGGGAGCTTCTCCAATTCTGCCATAAGTTTGGCAAGCTGCAGAAATCCAAGTGGAGCATGCAGACAGACAATTGCAGCATAGAAGACATTGTCGCTTACTATATAAAGACTGTATTGCACACACTAGTTAACCCATTAGTGACCACCAATACTTTTTACTGACCCGCGATATAAGAGACTAGCATACCCTGATGGGTGACAATCCAGCACAGGGGCGGAACTATCGTGGAAGCAGGGGAAGCAGCTGCCATAGGGCCCGGGCTAGCAGGGGGCCCGTCCCTGCTGCAGCTGTCTCCCCTGCGGCTGTGTTCCGCCGCCCATGGCCTGAGAGTCGGCGGTTCCCTGTGCTGGCTGTCATGCTGACAGCCGGCGCAGAGAAGCTGCTGCGTGCCGTCTCCCAGGAATCAATTGCACTGGTGTCTATACAGACGCCAGTACAATTGAAGCTCTGACCGCCGGGTCAGAGCGACGTCTGCAGCGTGATCATGTCATGTGATCACGCTGCTGACGTCACTAGTCGGCGGCGCCCAGAAGGGTGAAGACTGGTGGTGAGTGTGCTCCACTGTGGAGCTGAAGATACCACCGAAGATTAACGGGGGCACATACTGAGTGAGTGATAACTCTGCATTCTTGGCTGCATTACTACTTGAGGGCACATTACTACTGATGGGAGAATAAGAGGGCTTATTACTAGTTATGGGGGCATAATGTGCCTGCATTAATAGTTATGCGGGACATGGTTACTAGTAATGGTAGCATAAGGGGGCTGCATTGCTACCAGTCCATTATATTATATTGTGTTTCCATAATGTCTGCTTTAAATACAGCTCTGATTTGGGCAAAAAGCTGGCCGTTATGAGACTGAAGAGTATTTTTTGGGCCTAGAGAATTGCTGTGATTTGCTCCGCCCACTGCTATTGGCTCCGCCCACTATCAGAACCCCGCCCCCCGTTTGGGAGAGGGGGCCCCGTTCAAAATTTTGCTGTGGGGCCCCGCCATTTCTAGTTACGCCACTGATCCAGCAGCTGTCTGCAGTACTCTATAGCTGACAACTTGCTGCATCAGCCACAATTAGTGTTGGCACCGACTATAGTTGTTTAACTCCTTATATGCTGTTGTCAATAATGTCTACAGCATCTAGATGTTTAACAGAGTCTGGGGGCTCCCTCTAACCGTATCAACACCCTGAGATCTTGATTGTGTGGTCCTGATGTTTTCCATGGCAATTCATGGCCAAATAATGGCCGTAGAGTCTGCCGGCTACAGTGGCCTGTTCAGAAGATATCAACATTTACGTGGCAAAAATAAAGTTCTTTTCTGTTATGCCACTTTACATTAATTCCTGAAAAGCACCTGAAGGGTTAACTATCTGAAAGCAAATTTGAATATGTTGAGGGGGTGCTGTTTTTAGAATGGTATCACTTTTAGGGGTTTTACAGTATATAGGACCCCCAAAGTCATTTCAATAAAAATTACTAGTACATTTTTAAACCTTCTAAAATTCTAACATAAAACATTTTACAAATGGTGCTGATGTAAAGAAGGAAATGTTAGTTATTAATGTTGATGTGGTGTGACTATCTGGATTAAAAGGGATAATCAAAGTTTATTACCACATAAGGTGACACTGGTAATTTTTTAAAAATTTGGCCTGGTCACTAAGGAGTTAAATATAGAGCCCAGATAGAGAAAAACTATGACTGCTTTGTTCCAGAAGAGAGACAGGTGTCCGTGGGTTATATCTGGTATGGAAGCTCTGCTCGATTGTATGGAAAAAGGGCTGAGCAGCAATTGCTCATAACCCCTGTTGACAGGCATGCCATTTTAGAGGAAAGCAGTAGATTATAATATATTATAATCAGAAGAGATACTTGACAGATCCCTTTAGTATTTTCTGCTGTTATGCATTCGAGGTTTTAGACAGTCATGTAGACAGTAGACACTAGGGCACTTGACACTAGTCAAAGTGAGGGTACAATTCAGGAAAAATCCCCATTATCCTTTCATCATAGTTTCTGGAATACCATTATGAAACCACATTAAAAATACAATGCTGGAACAAACCATGGCCTTATTATCTTTGATGTTCTTTGCTCTCCTCTTTAGGAATTCATTTGGTGCCTCTTCTTCCGATTCACTTGATGGCACCACTGGTGGTTTCACCACTTCGGAGTCTGAAGATGAAGAGCTGCTTTTGTGTTCTTCAGACTCGCTGGTATCAGAAAGATAGGTTCGCCTTCTTCATTGCCACTCTGATCGAGTACCTGTGGCTTCTTTGCGCAACGGAAACAGCAGATGACTTTCTAGACATAGCGTCCTAAAAGTAAGGGAGCAATGGCAATAGTTGGAGTAAACTGTAGGTCAGGTTCCAAAAGCTCAGGTCAGGAATGAATTAAATGAAACATTACTTGTCAGTTTTGCAGCCACTCAACTTGCTTTTTCATGTTGATTTTTAAATTGTTCGCAACTAAAACTGCCAGTTACCAAGAAACTAGCATGCTATTAGCAGTCTGAAAACCTCAAGTGGTCGTGGCCACAACCTGGCTACAAGGTGCAAGCGAACGCTTAGTAAATATTTTATATATAGACCAAAAGTCTGGACACACCTTCTAATTCAATGATTTTTCTGTATTTTCAAGGCTATGAAGATTGTAGAATCACACTGAAGGCATCAAAACTATGAATTAACACATGTGGAATTATACATTACACTTTACAAAAAAGTGTGAAACAACTGAAAATATGTCTTATATTCTATGTTCTTCAAAGTAGCCCATTTTGCTTTGATTACTGCTTTGCATGCAGAAAAGGTGAATGGATGGACTCTACATGCCTGGTTCCCACCGTGAAGCATGGAGGGGGGGTGTGATGGTGTGGGGTGCTTTGCTGGTGACACTGTTGGGGATTTATTCTAAATTGAAGGCATACTGAACCAGCATGGCTACCACAGCATCTTGCTATTCCATGCGGTTTGCGTTTAGTTGGACCATCATTTATTTTTCAACAGGACAATGACCCCAAACACACCTCCAGGCTGTGTAAGGGCTATTTGACCAAGAAGGAGAATGATGGGGTGCTACGCCAGATGACCTGGCCTCCACAGTCATCAGACCTGAACCCAATCGAGATGGTTTGGGTGAGCTGGACCGCTCACCGCTTCAATTTTGAATAAATTCCCAACAGTGTCACCAGCAAAGCACCCCCACACCATCACACCACCTCCTCCATGCTTCACGGTGGGAACAAGGCATGTAGAGTCCATCCGTTCACCTTTTCTGCGTGCAAAGCAGTAATCAAAGCAAAAGGTGGCTACTTTGAAGAACCTAGAATATAAGACATATTTTCAGTTGTTTCACACTTTTTCATAAAGGTAATGTATAATTCCACATGTGTTAATTCATAGTTTTGATGCCTTACGTGTGATTCTACAATTTTCATAGTCATGAAAATACAGGAAAATATTAGAATGAGAAGGTGTGTGTCCAAACTTTGGTCTGTACTATATTATTATATATATATATATATATATATATATATATATATATATTATAATATATATATATGAAACAGGTTCATAGGTTTTGACACATCCTAGACAGACACAGAATGTGCTGCACATATATAATACACTAAATTAATTCAGCTCACCCCTTCCAAGGAAACTAGTGTATTCCATGGACCTTGAGCAAGGATTCGCGTCTCTGCCGGACACCTTGAGATGTGCTTGAAGAAAGAAGGAATCCAGCTCCAAGGAGTAAGATCGATTTCTTTTATTCAGTTTCAATAGTAAAAATACAAAAGGTCATGCATCATGTTAATACCGGATATACCGGTGAGAAAAGGTGCCTCGCTGAAACTGTACGCATTTCGACACACACACACACACACGTGTTCTTAGACGAAACGCGTACAGTTTCAGCCAGGCACCTTTTCTCACCGGTATTAACATGATGCATGACCTTTTGTATTTTTACTATTGAAACTGAATAAAAGAAATCTATTTTACACAATGGAGCTGGATTCCTTCTTTGTTCAACCTGCACATATGTATTGCACAATGAAACAAAATGTAAAAAAATTTTTTTTTTTTTTTTTTTTTTTTTTATAGTACATTGTCACTGTTGCTACACATTGACATGCACTGAAAGGTAAATCTAGGCCCTAGTCAGTCTCAGGATAAGGTCACAGTGCAGTTTTGGTGAAGTGAAAAAAATCACATGCAGTTTTTGGATAAAACATAATGGATTTAAAGCCTAATACACAGGTTTTTTCTCAGAACAGAGGCTAGGGTGCTATGCTCATGGCTAGGGTGGGGAACATTACCAGATACTGTTTTATCAGGTCAAATCTAAAGAACACACATACGCATTTTAAACAGAAGAAAAACCCCAGACACCTTAAATTCACAACTGCAACTAGATGAAGTGATGATCAGCCAGGACATGAGAAACAATTCTGGGCATCTGCACTACTCAACAGAATATTTCCATTATCTACATCAGCCTCTGCCAGCATTTCACTGACTTTATGATAAAGCCTTGCACAATGAGCCATATATATTTTATGTAAAATCTGCCAATGCCTGACAGCTTTCCTCTAATTTCCAATTGACTTGTATCTTTTACGAATTCCCAAATTCCACGAGTTAAAGCAGTTACGGCACACAGAAGATAGTGCACCGTAGTAAAATCAAAGTGGGTACGTACAGTTACTTTACACCAATGGCCACTTCTCCTTTGTTATGCAACTATTCTGGTTTTCTGCCCAAAGCAGGAAGCAACCTGATCTTATACACTAGTGCTGACAAGCCAGTGATGAGAATCCCCAGGTATTGGCAACACCTGGGTCACTTATTACCAGCAATCCAAGTTTGCATTCTCCAAACTGAACACAAGGTGGCACTATTCCCTTGTAACGTTTTCTAAGTTTAGAGCTTCACAGTTGGTCATCAGTGTCAGGATGAGTCAACAGCAGCTCCAAGTGACTGCAACCACTGCTGATGTTGCTGTCCAGCTCTTGCTTCTGCCATGTTCACATGTTCAATATTTTACATCAAGAGTGGAGCAATCAGAGGAAAAGTATAATAGAAACACGTCACCACTTCTGCATTTTTCACCACTACTGGTTTTGACTTACAAATACTGACCAAATACTGAATGTGTGAACGTGGCCTTATGGTGAGGTCTCACATACATAACATTTATCTTTTTAAACATACAAAATATAGGTTGTGTCCCGCCGACAGTAGTGTGCACCCAGCCATAAAAGTGTTGGTGCAAAACCGTTTGTGACGTTCAGTTAGAGCTTATTCACACCTGATTATCAGGAATCATTCACTGAAATAGCTTTGCTGATTAGGGTGGAATAGTTCACATTCCTGCTTTTTATTCACGTGACTTATTTTATTGTGCCTGGCAGTACTTTCAATATGCAGCATATTCCAATCTGTGGGTATTGTTAGGTTTCTTTCACACGTGCGTATTTGTGATCCGTATTTCATCCGTTTTATATGAATTGAGATAGTGCGCTAATGTAAATCAATAGAGCTCGTCACATGGAAGGTTTTTTTTTCAAGTCCTTTTTATAAAAAAAAAAAAAAAAAAGCAGCATGAACTATTTTGATCCATTTTCAGGATGGAATATGTCTATTAAAATCTACGGGGAGTTCTTAGAATGCAGGTACATCAGTATTTGATCAGTTTTTGATCATTTATTTCATCCACATTAGCATTTATTGCTATTGTTTTCTCTTGTGTCAAAACGGGTCTGTTCTGTTTTTTGCCCAATAGAAAGGAAATGACAATGAATGAATATACAGATGCAAGAAAAGATAAAACAAATGATAAACTACTGAATACTGATGCATCCTGTTCCATCATGACGTGTCTAAGGGTGAGTTTCCACGATCAGTAAACGCTGCGTGTTTGGCGCTGTGCGCTGGCGCAGCGCCAAACACGCAGCGTCCAGATGTTACAGCATAGTGGAGGGGATTTCAAGAAATCCCGTCTCCACTATGCGTAACAACACGCAGGTGGCAGACCTGCGTAAACGGACATGCGGCGCGTCTTTTCAGACCGCAGCATGTCCTCGCGTGTTGCGGCGACGGTGCGTCGCCGCAACAGAATTTCACACAGGACTATGTAGCCCTGCGTCTTTCCGGAGGTGTTCCGGAGGTGTCCTGAACACCTCCGGAAAGAGCGCGCGTCACAAAGGGGGCGGGGCTTAGACGGAGCGGAATTTCCGCTCCGTCCAAAGCGCTGTGGTTCCGGACTGTGGAACCACAGCCTTAAGCCTCATTCAGACGTCTATTTTTTTTTTCTTGTAAGTGTAAAAAAACCAGACTGATTTTAATGAGGGTGCTGGATCAGATATTTTTCAGTGTCAGTGTGTCCATTTTTTACCATCAGAGATTTTCCTGTATGCCAAAAACAAGACAGCACAAGCATGGCATAAGTGTGGTGTCAATGTCTGGGGTGTCTCCATGATTTTTTGGCGTACACGTGCTCCGCAAAAAAAAGCCCATGTGAACAGCTGTACAGATTATAATTGATGCGTGCTGTGTCCGCGAAAAACACAGATACACGTATGTGAAAACCGGATGTCTGAATGAGCCCTCATACGTGGTTATCTAATATTTACAGCCCCATTCAGATGTTTATTACAGATAGAACATATACCTTTGTAGTGTATGGTGCTGTTCATTAAATTGACACTGACAAAAATATGATCCAGCACAAAAAAAACACAGATGTCTGAATGAGGGAATCAGACAGCTTTTTTTCCTAGGTGTCATCCGAGTTGCTTCCATTTTTTTTCTCACTATTTAAGGCAGAAGGTTGTATGAAATTGAATTTATCCATTGTCTCTGATGGAATACTGAAATAAAAATAATGACTTCCGTTTTTCATCCTTGTCTTACAGATCCTCATGGACTTTAAATGCCGAGTCTGATCTCCAAAACCGATGGACTAGATAGACACAAGGATTCGATTTTAAACCTGATGTATACATGGATCAATGAAACTCTATGTGTGCGTGTGCAGTCCAAGAAAAAGAAACTGGAGCACAAACAGACATGTAGAAGACATATGACTGCAGCTGAAAAGTAAATGGCTATTTTGAATAGCAGAAATATATGAAAACTGCACCATGAATATGGCAAACTATTGTATGTAATACTACTTTAGGGAAAATTGTATAAAATTTGCAATCAGTTAAAATAATCCAACATTCACAGGTTTTTTTTGCAATTGCAGTTTTCTGGGCATTTAAGGGTATGTTCCCACGGGCAGAAACCGCCAGCGCTTTGGAAGCAGCGCATGTCCGCTCCTTCCAAAGTGCTGCCGGATTTTGAACGCAGGTGATTCCGCATGTGCTCATTGAACCATCTTCGCAAGATAAACTGACATGCTGCGTCTACGCATAGTGGATATGGGATTTCATGAAATCCCATCCACTATGCTGTAACATCTGGCCGCTGCGAGTTGGACTCTGCGGATGTATGCAGCATCCAACCCGCAGCGAATACTGTCCGTGGGAACATACCCTAACAGAGCTAATGTCAGATCAAGAGAGTGTCTCCATGAATACTGTCAATAGGAGAGACACAGCCCTTAAACAATGGGCCCAATATGTTCATTTATTTTAATATATACAGTCCTGTTTCTTAGGGCTTGTTCATATGTCTGATTTTTCCACGCACAAGAAAAATGGACTGATTTTTTTGCTTAGACTTTGATCAGAGTGTGGTTCAAGTGTCATGTTTTTTTTTCGTAAAAAAAATTCTTCTCCTATTCCATACTGATATTCCATGAAAATTGGGTAGCCCTCAGATGTCAACCCATTGACGATTTTTGTCCGACCCTTTGATCTAAATTGGACATGTTTTAGCATTTTTCTTGCGACCCTCTTGGTCCTCAAAAAATCATGGGCGTGTGTATGCCTCCATAGACTATTACAGGTAAGAGTGCTGTGAAAGACACAGAAAGCACTCGTACGTGAAAATCAGACATCTGCATGAGCCCTTAGGCCGGCGTCACACTTGCGAGTGTGATGCGAGTAAGTCGCACGACTTTCTCGCATCAACACCCGGCACGGCCGCCCGCTCTGGGACCCGAGTGTGCGGCTGCATAGAAATACATGCAGCCACACACTCGGGTCCGAGAGCGGGCGGCCGTGCCAGGTGTTGATGCGAGAAAGTCGTGCGACTTACTCGCATCACGCTCGCAAGTGTGACGCCGGACTTAGTGTTAATGTCTTCAATAGGCTACCCCTCTAAACAATGCCAACCAGAGATATGTCCACCAGGGTAGTATAGTATAAAGTGTAAGGTGGCTGTAGGAAACCTAGTGGATGGGAGATAAACCTGGAGTAAGGGCCCCGTCACACGCTTCTATGTCCCAGCAACGATCTGATGTGGATGGAATCGCTGGGACATCATTAGCTGATCACTGGTGAGCTGTCACATAGGCAGACTCACCAGCGATCAGGACCAGCGAGCACGCTGGTATCCAGGGTAAACATCGGGTAACTAAGCGCCGACGGCGCTTAGTTACCCGATGTGTACCCTGGATACCAGCTCCCAGCTTCTGCTGTACAGCACTGGGAGCTCGCTGATCATTGGTCTCCCGCTGTCACATGCAGCGATGTGCGCTGGCCAGTGGTACACCAATGATGAAAAAATGGTCCAGGCCATTCGACGACGATCAGCGATATCTAGTTGGGGGGCTGGTCATCGCTGCGTGTCACATGTAGCGAGATCGCTGGCTACGTCGCTGTTGCGTCACAAAATCGGTGACGCTTCAGCGATCTCGCTAGTGATATTCTTCAGCACCACGTTTTGAAGGTGTCGATTCTTCTTCTGTTTTGTTTCTTTGTCATCCAGGTTTTGCATCTGTATGTTACCACAGAAAAGACCAAACTATGTACGAGCTGTGTCTTCGTCGCCAGTGAAATGTTCCTTGATTTGAAGACTTTGTCAGAGAGTGCCCACTTATATATAGTGTAACGCTACGTTCTCCTGATGAGTTTTTGGTGAGTTCATTTAGTCTGCATATTTTTGATAAAATTCAAGTACCGTATATACTCGTGTATAAGCCGACCCGTGTATAAGCCGACCCCCTAATTTTGCCACAAAAAACTGGGAAAAATTATTGACTCATGTATAAGCCGGGTGTATAAACTGCCCTCCTGCTCTGTGCTGCCCCCGTCCTGCTCCATGCTTCCCCCGTCCACCGATCTCCCCCCCCGTCCTGCTCCACGCTTCCCCCGTCCACCGATCTCCCCCCCCGTCCTGCTCCACGCTTCTCCGTCCACCGATCTCCCCCCGTCCTGCTCCATGCTTCCCCCGTCCTCCGTTCTCCCCCCGTCCTCCTCTATGCTTCCCCCGTCCTCCTCTATGCTTCCCCCGTCCTCCTCTATGCTTCCCCCGTCCACCGTTCTCCCCCCCGTCCTGTTCCGTGCTCCTTGTCCTCTCCTCCATCATACTCACCCCTCCCCGGGCCATCGCTGAGCGTCCCTGCAATCCTGCGTTCTCCCCGTCTTCCTGCAGCTCTCCAGCACTGAGCGGTGATGTAATACCGCTCATTAAGGCCATGAATATGGAGGCGACGCCCATGGGAGTGGCGTCGCGTCCATATTACATGACCTTAATGAGCGGGTATTACATCACCGCTCAGTGCTGAAGAGCTGCAGGAAGACGGGGAGAACGCAGGATTGCAGGGACGTTCAGCAATGGCACGGGGAGGGGTGAGTATGATCCCAGCCACCGGCTCCTGCCGCGGCATCCCCTCCCCGCTGGTTTCTGCCCTATGACTCGTGTATAAGCCGAGGGGGCATTTTCAGCACGAAAAAAGGTGCTGAAAATCTCGGCTTATACACGAGTATATACGGTATGTTATTTCTCGGACTATAAGATGCATTGGACCATATGACGCACCTAGCTTTTAGAGGAGGAAAATAGAAAAAAATTGAAACCAAAAATGTCAACATGATGTACTGTTATGGGGGGATCTGTTGCTGACACTGTTAAAGGGATAATGTCCCACAATTCTGTACTAATATCCCCATCCTGGTATATATATGTCCCCACCATCATCACCATCCTGGTATACATGGCCCCTTCATCCTTATTCTGGTATACATGGCCCCCTCATCCCCATCCTGGTATACATGGCCCCCTCATCCCAATCCTGGTATACATGGCCCCCTCATCCCCATCCTGCTATACATGGCCCCCTCATCCTGGTATACATGGTCCCCCTATCCCCATCCTGGTATACATGGCCCCACCATCCCCATCCTAATATATATAGCCCCCATCACGCTGCACACATTACCTTCCCTACACTCCCTTGCAGCATGTTTTTCTGATGCAAGCATATGATTTCAGCTTGGAAGAAGCGCATGGCAGTGACAGCTTGTGCTGCTATGGGCCAAGGTTGGCTGCCAGAATACCCACTGCTCCCCACGTCCAGGACTATGGGAAAGGAGAGCAGTGAATATTCATCTTCTTTAATAGCAGGCACACTGTAAACTGCAGCCGCTGGCTTCCTGCAGCGGCTGGGCGATGACGTGTGCCTGCTATTAAAGAGAATGTATATTCACTGCTTCACATGCTCATAGTCCCTCCCACCTCTTGGTGCCATCTTCAGTGCATAGAGTTGGACTATGGGCGTGGGGAGCAGTGAATATTCATTTTCTGTAACAGTGGGCACAGGCGTTAGCCGCTGCAGCCTGCTCCTGCCTCCTGTGACCCACTCGTCCACTGCTGCCGCTCCTCAATACCCCAATCCACAACAGGTACATCCAGACTATAAGACGGACCCTCCATTTTCATCCAAAATTTTGGAGGAAAAAAGTATGTCTTACAGTGCTAAAAAAATACGATAATCTCTTTTACTTAATGGGTTCAGAAAATCTACAACATCAAAAACTCACCAAAAGCTCATCGTGGAAATGTAGCCTTGGTATAAGCAGCTTCAGTCACATAGTGCCCTATAAACAGTACTAGCCAATTAGATAGCCTACAATTAGCCACAACCATGATCCAGCATTCAGCTGAAATCCAACCCTGATACATTCACTATTATTACTGGTAACATGTGGCCACATGGCCACAAGTTTTATATACCGTAGGTTGACCCTGCTACATTTAGGGACGATTTGTAAAAACATTATGGGAAAGTAGGTGGTCTATATAATCAAAATAGGAAGGTAAGTCCACGTGCACAGTACAGTGCCTAAATAACACAATCATACAGTACCCAAATAATACTACTTTACATAAGTATGTAGATGTGTAGCCCAGCTGCGCTTGGTGCCACATATTACCCAGGAGGATGCATGAAAGGTAATTCACAATCACCCGATATTCATTCACACTTCACATTTTCCTGGTACCACCAGAGGGAGCCCTTTAGAATACGCAGGTATATAAGGGTGTGGAGAGATAGAGCAGTGAGATGAAGACAGTCTAGCTGAACGTTAGCTAGTTGTTGGTTGTACCTCAGACAGATCAGATCTCCTCAGAACACCGGAGTTGAGTAGTTGATTTCCTGTCAGAGCAGAGCTCAGATTACACTAGTCTGTGTCAGAGCGTGTTGAAGAGCTGAAAGGAAAGTTACCTCAGATCGTGCTGACTGATAGTTCCCTAGGAAAGTGGAAAGTGACTCTCGGAGTCTGCACAGATCAGTCTGTCGGAATGTCCTGATAGCTACTTCGGACAGAGCCTAAGAAGGAAGTGAAGGAAAGGGAACTGCAGTATTTGTAACACCGAGTCAACTGAGGTACTGTTAGAGAGCGAGCGTGCCGACGCTTGGAGAGCGGTGAAGAGAAGAAAGCTGACATCTACTGCTGCCTGTGCTTATGTTAAAGGTGTGAGTAGGACGACAGGCAAGTGGAAAAAGGGAAAGAGAGAGTGACTGAGGAGAAATAGCAACGATAGCTTACCTCCACTCTGCACCACCGGACACCGGGTCCGAGCTTGCTAGTACCTTCACGGCTAGTGGGAAAAACCGGAGACCCTGCTGGACTTCAGGTCACAGAGGGGCCCAACAGTGCTGATACGTAACCGGGGTCAGGAAGAACAGGAGTCTAGCAGGACGCTGCAGCTAGAGACTTAGTTCTGTCCAAAAGAAGGCTCTACCACAATGTCAGCCGGGCGTAGATGTTTCACACGGAGTTAGGCTTTGTTTCATGCAAGGCAGAAACTCACACATATAAAGACGTAAGGAGGCCCTACACCTACTCAGTGATTACTGGACGTGCATCCTCCACCCTGAGCAGCTTCCCGGGACGTGCCTGCAAATACACCAGTAAAGGTACAGAAAGAGACTGTCTTTGTGTGTGTCTGCCTTATTGAACCTGCACCCCTGCACCGCCATATATCTCGAGGGATCAGTCTCGCCTGTGGGAGACCTAACATCTTGCTGCCAGTAACAACCCCTCAGAGAATCTACCCTGCAGCGCTGGTCATCCTGACCAGGAACCACAGGTGGCGTCACAAACATTTCTAAATCCCCTGTAAATATTCCCACATTTTTATGGTGATCGCCCAGGGCAACGGACCGAGCTGCGCTACCCGTGACATCCCCAGTGA
This sequence comes from Oophaga sylvatica, assembly GCA_033576555.1. Taxonomy (NCBI): domain Eukaryota; kingdom Metazoa; phylum Chordata; class Amphibia; order Anura; family Dendrobatidae; genus Oophaga; species Oophaga sylvatica. Next base: position 105,262,112 of record JARQOD010000002.1, read on the forward strand.
AGTGAACGGGCTCGGTGCCGAGTACCCCAAAGCCCTGGTACGTGCGACTCATCCTTGGCGTCACGAACAGGATCCGAAGCTTACTATATGTGAGTCCTTTGTGCCTATGTGGACTGTTTTGTGCAAAAAGACTGTGTGCAGTTTTTGTGACTTTTGGTGCCATTTTCCGCCATTTTGCCGCCATATTCGCACCCTGAGGCGCTGGTGAAGAAGGTGGGCGTGTATTCGTGGGCGTACCCCCCCGTGGCGCGAAAGTGATGGGCGCCCTGTCTAAGTGCTATTACAATGTCCGAGCCTGCCCCACTGCAAGGGAGATCCGCCTCCTCTTCATCCTCCATGCTAAGAAGAGAAAGCGAAAGTCTCGCCTCCACGGAAAAGACCAGGTTGTTCCAGATGGGAAGCACAGTCTGGCCTGGCGTGAGATGGCAGAAGGACAGGGGTCACTGTGTGGGGGAATGGCGGTGCGCAGACCCCGTTCCCCTGAAGTGGTGCAGCCTGTACCCGAACCTTCCCCAGGTCGGGAGGACAAAGAAATGAACTACCGTGTGGAAGAAGTGGATGCGGCGCTGAGGGACATGGCCCGACACCGCGCAGAAATGGAGGCGATGGAGCAAAGCTGGCGTGCCCTGAAACAGCGGCTGCTGTGGGACACGATGCTCTCCCTCAAGATGCGCAAATTCCACCCGCGCCACCACTGGACCCAGCGGCTGATGAAGAACCGGAGGCCGGCCCCAAAAGAGCTGATCCTGACTCCACCGAGGACGCGGCGGGAGGGAAGGAGGCTGAGGAGGCCCTGCCCGGACCAGAATGCCAGCCAGGCCTGGAACCAGAGGCCGCAGCGGAATGCAGTCCCCCGGTAGGGACGACGGAGGAGATCCTGCCCGAAGCGATGGAGATCGACTGGGAGGAGATGGAGCTCCTGGACGACGTGGAATACGCCGCCCAGAAAGAGAACGAGTGGCGACGCCGTGAGCAAGAGCAGCGGCAGCAGGAGCAGCGAGAGGCGCAGCAGCTTCGCCAGAGGTACCGTGAGAAAGATCTTGCTGACAAAGAGAACGTCAGGCGAGACAAAGGTACGCTCCGGGAAACGCGGCGCCAGGGGGCCATTAGAGACTTCAAACTCCAGGGAGGCTGGGGGTTCATCCATGAACCAGGCCTGTACCAGGAGGTCTTTGTTAATCGCAGGGATGTGGAGTCTCACCTGCCAGAGGGGCACCCGGGAAGGGATCTAATTATTGGGGATATTGTCACCTACACGCGGCACTGGGGTCTTAAGGGGTGGTGTGTAGCCCTGGTACACAATACCAGGAGGATGAGTGGAGAGGTAACAGTTAAGGTCTCTTCATGACATCATGTACACTTCTGACACACCCAGCAGGGGTGTGGAAGGGAGTGATTTTTTAGTCAGTCAGTTTCCTGTCCTTAGACAGAGTAGACGTGTCCAGTTTAAGTCTGTCAGCAGTTCAGAACGTGGAGGCTGGTACAGGTGGTCTAATTCACCTTAGTCTAGTCAGAGCTGTGCCCCACTGGAAGAAAGACTGAACTATCTAGTAAGAGTCGAGCAAATCGAAGGGCAAAGTGGAAGGAAGATTATTGGAAAAGTGCGTTTGGCTTGGAAGAGTCCTGCACATTGCTACCGGTCACTGGGGACCGAAGGATCACTATTAGCTACAAGCATAGTGAAGAGAAAACCAGAGATTTACCGGACCCTAGGTCGCGGCAAACACCCCCTTATAGTCAGTACGTATCTGGGGTCAGGGGAAGTGAAGACTTTGAGTCTCTGCAGGACAAAATAAGAATTCAGCTCCCTCATAGAAAGGCTCCTAACACTAAACTGACTGGGAAGCACAGCTTTGGATAAGCTGGAGTTATTGAGGGAACTACGCTTCAGGCTGGTCGTACTCATCTTCATTGGACAGTAAAGGAGGCCCCTAAGTTGCTTAGCTGTTGCCTCAAAGCTCATCCTCCATCAACCCCATCAGCCTCCCTGGGACCTGCTTGAACATCTTACAAGTAAAGGTATGGAAAGACGCTGACCGTGTGAGACTGAGTTATTGATTTGCATGCCTGCACAATCCCTACCTAACTACCGACCTGAGGGAAGAGTCCCACCTGTAGGGGACCCGACATCTAGCTGCATCACCATCCCCTCAGAGATCTATAGCAGCGCTGGTACAAATTACCAGAATACTACAGGTGGCGTCACGAACTGTATATAAATCTATCCCCTGTAAATATTCCCCCAACATACGCCAGACCGCCAGGGCCACAGACCGAGCCACAGCTACCTGTGACAATCCCCATAGACTTCTACGGGCTCGGCTCTGAGTACCCCATTGCCCTGGTAACCCACAATTGTGGTGGCGGGTCGACACAAAAACTTGGCGTCACGAACAGGATCCGAAACTTGCAGCATTGCGAGCCCTGTGTGCCTGTGGAGTGTTTTGGCGAAAAAGACTGTTGCTGTTGTTTGGCGCCAAATACCGCCATATTTGCCGCCAGATTCGCGCCCTAAGGCGTTGGAGAAGAAGGTGGGCGTACCTGAAAGAGCGCGCAAAGTCTTGGACACGCCCCCGGCTCTGACTCATCGGCAGGTCCTGCAACAGGAAGTGAACGCTCTGACATCAGAGCGCCTGCGACGAAGGTCCTGTTCTCACTGCGGTGCCTGTGAAGTAGCAGCGTCTGAAACCGGTAGGCTCCGTTTAACCAAGGGGGCGCTAAGATGTCACAACAACCGGCCGACAGTGCGGCCCCAGCCGGAGTCCCCAATCCCGCACCGTCTGGTATTGTAGCGCCAGATGGGGGCGCAGGCCCTGCACCCAGTCCGGTAGTCCCGATCATGCCACTAACGCTCCCATATATGCCTGGGGCGAAATGGCTTCCCCAATACAGCGGTGAGCCAGGCACATTAGCAGGCTTCAAGCGGAAGTTATGCAGCATCCTAGAAATGTACTCCATGCCTGAGAGACAAAAAGCTGCTGTGCTAATAGGGCAGCTAACTGGCGCTGCTGAAAGGGAAGTGGAGACTTGGGATACCGTTGATCAGGAGTCGGTACCTGCGATCTTCCTTAAGCTGCATGCCATATTTGAAGACCGCACAGAAACGGATCTCCGGATGGCCTTCTATCACTGTTCACAACAGCCAGGTGACAGCATCCGGGACTACGCTTGCCGACTACAGGGAGCCCTGAGAGCCCTCAAGCAAATTAACAATTTAAATGCTATCGACGAGAATAGAATGCTGAAAGAACAATTTATACAGGGATTGAGATCCCCAGAGGAACGCAGAACTGTGAATTGGTGGTCCTTAGATCATCCTGATGCTACCTTTGATGCCCTAAAGGACATGGCAATAAAAGGGCTGCGGCCCCTGGGCAAACCTGAGGTGGCCACCCAACATCATCAGGGTGAAGTCACTCTGGAACCGGCAGTAACCCCCTTTTCCCCGCTAGTGGCTGAAGCCAAAGCGCAGGTGACACCTCCTAGTGAATTGGACTGTCTGCGCTCAGAGGTGCGCCAGCTGACTAAAAATCTGGCCGCTGTGATGAGTGCCCTGCAGCTGCGGAAAGAGGAGGAAGGAAAGATCTTGTTAGCTGACTGCCCAGAAGACGTCCCGTGGATGCACCGGAGAAGAAAGAAGACGTCGCCCCCCGGAGGAGGACAACGCCACCCCCAGGAGCAACCTCTGATCAACACCCTTCTCGTCGAGAGATCATCTGTTACCGCTGCAACCGGAAAGGTCATCTGTCTACACAGTGTCCTTTAAACGGGCAGAACCTTGGTCCAAGGGCCAACACCCAGGAGAATACCCGTCAGGCCCCCTAGACTGGAACCGCAGGTATGTGGGCGGGCGACCCTACCTGTCCATTATTCTAGATGGTATTGCTGTTCCAGCATTGTTAGACACGGGGTCCCAGGTGACCCTAATACCTGATGCTCTATATACCAAGTACTGGTCAATGGACAGTCTTAAACCTCCGAGCCTTGACTTTACTGTGTATGCTTCGAATGGTCTTCCTGTAGAAGTACTCGGAACAAAATGTGTAGATGTAAAGGTGGGCAGAGAGGAGTTGAAAGACCAAGGGCTTCTGGTAGTAAAGACTGTAAATGAGGAGAACGGTTTAAATATCATTTTGGGTACTAACATTATCGGTAATTGTTTGGGAGAAGTTGTGTTCTTGCTCCAACAGCTCGCTGAGATTGCCCGACCAAGGCAGAGAGGAGTAATCCAAAGAGAGATCCGGGCCCTGGTGTGTCAGCAGCAAGCGAAGCTTACCGACGGCGAAATTGGTAATGTACGGGTCACTGACTCAGATCCTATTGTGATACCCCCAATGAGTGAAATGATCATTTGGTGCAGGGCAGCCATAGGTCTGAGAGGACAGAATTACCAAGCTGTAGTAGAACCCCACCATTCAGAACATAGACCTACACTTATGACTGCTAGAGGAGTAGTAGAAGTGGTGAATGGAAGAGTACCGGTACGGCTTCTCAATTGGGAGATGATGAGGTAAATTTACCCCGTTATGCAACCATTGCTAAACTTCATGCTGTTGATAATAATTCTATTCTCCCGGCTGAGTCCTTAGACTCCTGTCAAATAGAGGAGGACAATGACCCAGCAACTCAGGTGGCGGAATGGTGTCAGCAACTCCATGTTGGGACGGACACCACTCCCGCTCACCAGAAGCAAGGGGTATTACGGTGGTGCAAGAGTACGCCCAAGTGTTTAGCAAAAATCCACTTGATTTTGGGACAATTAAGGGAGTACAACATCATATCCCTACAGGCAATCATCCTCCCATCAAAGAGCGGTATAGGCCCATACCTCCAGCTCATTATCAGAAGGCTAAAGAAATGTTGAATGATATGAAGAAAGCTGGGGTGATAAGGGATAGTTGTAGCCCCTGGGCAGCCCCTCTAGTTCTGGTTAAAAAGAAAGATGGTAGTATGAGAATGTGTGTGGATTACAGGCAGGTGAACCGCATAACACACAAGGATGCCTACCCGTTACCACGTATAGAGGAATCATTAGCTGCTCTGAAAACGGCTAACTACTTTTCTACCCTTGATCTGACTAGTGGTTACTGGCAAGTGGCTGTGGCTGAGGAGGATCGTGAGAAAACGGCTTTCACCACCCCAATGGGGCTCTGTGAGTTCGACAGAATGCCGTTTGGGCTCAGTAGTGCCCCAGGAACATTTCAGAGAGTGATGGAAAACTGTCTGGGACATCTCAATTTTGAAACCGTGCTGCTATACCTAGACGACGTCATCGTGTATTCCAAGACTTATGAGGACCATCTGAAGCACCTGGCAGAAGTATTCGAGTCCCTGTCCAGGTACGGGATGAAATTAAAACCCTCAAAATGCCATCTACTCAAACAGAAGGTACAATACTTGGGGCACATCGTCAGTTCGGAAGGAGTAGCGCCGGACCCAGAGAAAGTCACTGCCATCCAGAAGTGGCCGGAGCCGAAGAACCTTAAGGAAGTGCGACAGTTCCTGGGACTAACGGGTTACTACAGGAGATTCGTGAAAGATTACACGAAGAAGGCAGCTCCTTTACAGGACCTCCTAGTAGGACAATCCTTAAAGAGCAGAAACCCTCCTTTTAATTGGGGTAAAGAACAGGCTGAAGCATTCCAAAAGATGAAAGAGATCCTGACAGGTGATGAGATCTTAACCTATCCTGATTACAGCCAACCGTTCCTGTTGTACACCGACGCCAGTAATGAAGGGCTGGGAGCAGTTCTCAGTCAGAAGCAGAATGGCCAAGAAAAAGTCATCGCTTATGCTAGCAGAAAACTCAGGCCAACGGAAAGGAATCCGGAAAATTATAGCAGCTTCAAGCTGGAGTTTCTGGCGCTGGTCTGGGCCATTACTGAAAGATTTAAGCACTATCTGGCCTCCAACAAGTTCACGGCGTACACAGACAACAACCCGTTAACGCACCTGGAAACCGCCAAGCTGGGTGCCATGGAGCAGCGATGGATGGCTCGGTTGTCCAATTACCAGTTTACTATCAAGTACCGGGCAGGTCGAAAGAATGCTAATGCTGATGCGTTGTCCCGAATGCCGCATGACTCTGACACGGAAGAAGAATCGGACGACCTGGAAGAAATTGAGCTACCTGCGTTCCATCGAAATGGGGTAGTCCACGAGCATCGAGTCCACAGAAAGCAGAATGGTGCAACATTAAATCCTTTACCCCATCATAGTTGGAAAGAGACTCAGGACAGTGATCCAGTGGTCAGCCGCATCAAGGAGTTGTTAAAACAGGAAGGTTCCTCCTTGGAAAAGGATGCACCTATGTCAGCCAAGCTCCTGTGGAACGAGAAAAGCAGGTTGTTCCTATACCGTGAGAAGTTGTGCAGAAGATACGTCAACCCCAGAACCCATGAGATGGTCTGGCAAATCGTGGTCCCCAAGGCAGACGTCCCAATGGTGTTGGAAGCGTACCACGATCAAGCAGGACACTTTGGCTGGAGAAAGCTGGAGACCCTGTTGAGATGCCGGTTCTATTGGGTAGGGATGCGCAGCTCCATCGAGAGGTGGTGTCGGAACTGTGGACCCTGTGGTCTCAGAAGAAAGGACTACGGAAGTCAGAAGGCCCCCCTGCAACCTATCCGGACGACTCGTCCCCTGGAGATTGTGGCCCTGGACCACGTCAAACTGTCGCCGAGTAGATCTGGATACTCATACGCCTTGACCATGGTGGACCATTACTCCAGATTCCTGGTGGTTGTTCCAGTGAAGGACCAGACCGCAGTGACGGCCGCGAAGACCTTTCAAGCAAGCTTTTGTAGACCGCATGGGTATCCGGAGCAAGTCTTAACCGATCAGGGACCTGCTTTTGAAGCCGATTTATTCAAGGAATTCTGTCATATGTACGGGTGCAAGAAAATAAGAACAACACCATATCACCCTCAAACCAACGGTCTTTGTGAAAAGATGAACCATATTGTCCTTGACTTGTTGAGATCCATACCGTTGGAAGACAGGAATCGATGGCCGGATTTACTACCTGATTTGGTTGATTTGTATAATCATATACCTGTAAGCTCAACTAACTGCACTCCAGCCTATCTTATGAGAGCAAGGCCTGGAAAACTACCAATGGATCTAGAACTTGGAGTGGTAGAACCGGAGGCAGACGACGCTGTTGAAAACTGGGACGTCAATCGGCAAGAGCAATACAGAAGAGTACAAATCTGTGTGGAGGAAAGTCTCAATAAGGCACGGGAGAAACAGGAAGATGTTTACAACCGAAATGCTCCTGCCAAGCCTTTGATGCCTGGAGAGGTAGTATTAAAGAGAAAAAGGAAGATGCATAAACTGGATAATCAGTGGGAGCAAGAACCCTACGTCATACAAGATTCTAAATATGACAACAGAAAAGTTTGTGTCGTCAGTAAAGACGGAGGAAGAACAACAATCACTGTGTCCAGAGATCATTTGAAGTTGTGTCCAGAACACTTAAAGCGTTGTGAAAAGAACCCTGTCCTCAATCAAGGGGAAAGAAAGGAAGAGGTCCTACACACAGATCTGGGAGATTTTCCTGCGGATTGGCCCCGACTGGGAGATGCTGTGATAATTCCAGTGTTGCAGTTTTATCAGCCACAAGAGGAAGTTCTACCTCCAGTTGTGCCTGTGGTGCCAGTTGAGCCCGCTCAGGAGTTACCCATTCCAGCAACACCTCAACCTGTGGAACCTCAAGATGGATCATCTGAAGCAGCGCCCCATACTATGGGATCCCCTGGTGAAGCTGACTCACACCGCCCAGCCATCAGTACGCTTGCCAGATCCATAGAAAGATTAAGGCAGTTCTATAGTTTGCCGTTACGCAGTGCAGACAGATCGCAACTTGATATACCTGAAACTACACCACGTAGATCAGAGCGAACCACCAAAGGGAAGTTACCCATTAGATATCAGCAGTAGTTATAACGAATTAATGTGAATACTGTAAAAAGTCTATATATATATATGTGTTTTTCTCTATTATGTCTTCGTTTTACAATGGACTCAGAGGCTGAGGACTGAGCCAGCCCAAAAACTGTATCCTGTAAATAGTTGCACTAAAGTGCCTTTTTAATGGTTTCACATGAAACCTTGACTTACCTCTGAACCAAAAACCCGTGTGGTGTGGCACTGAGTGAGGTCTGCAATTGGATGTCCTGCAGCCCACCCAGGACCCACGTTGAAGGTTTGGTGCGGGTCCTTCACAAGTATACCGTATATTTATTGAATGCTATTTAATACTTTTGTATTTCTATATAAAGTTATTGTTTGCAACGTTCAAGATATCCTCACCTCCCGGATGGGACGAATTACTGTTATTGTTAATGTTTTCATGCATAAACAAAAATGTCTCTTTATATTTTACAGCCCGGGAGTGCTGTCGTTTACCATGGGGGAATGTGTAGCCCTGGTACACAATACCAGGAGGATGAGTGGAGAGGTAACAGTTAAGGTCTCTTCATGACATCATGTACACTTCTGACACACCCAGCAGGGGTGTGGAAGGGAGTGATTTTTTAGTCAGTCAGTTTCCTGTCCTTAGACAGAGTAGACGTGTCCAGTTTAAGTCTGTCAGCAGTTCAGAACGTGGAGGCTGGTACAGGTGGTCTAATTCACCTTAGTCTAGTCAGAGCTGTGCCCCACTGGAAGAAAGACTGAACTATCTAGTAAGAGTCGAGCAAATCGAAGGGCAAAGTGGAAGGAAGATTATTGGAAAAGTGCGTTTGGCTTGGAAGAGTCCTGCACATTGCTACCGGTCACTGGGGACCGAAGGATCACTATTAGCTACAAGCATAGTGAAGAGAAAACCAGAGATTTACCGGACCCTAGGTCGCGGCAAACACCCCCTTATAGTCAGTACGTATCTGGGGTCAGGGGAAGTGAAGACTTTGAGTCTCTGCAGGACAAAATAAGAATTCAGCTCCCTCATAGAAAGGCTCCTAACACTAAACTGACTGGGAAGCACAGCTTTGGATAAGCTGGAGTTATTGAGGGAACTACGCTTCAGGCTGGTCGTACTCATCTTCATTGGACAGTAAAGGAGGCCCCTAAGTTGCTTAGCTGTTGCCTCAAAGCTCATCCTCCATCAACCCCATCAGCCTCCCTGGGACCTGCTTGAACATCTTACAAGTAAAGGTATGGAAAGACGCTGACCGTGTGAGACTGAGTTATTGATTTGCATGCCTGCACAATCCCTACCTAACTACCGACCTGAGGGAAGAGTCCCACCTGTAGGGGACCTGACATCTAGCTGCATCACCATCCCCTCAGAGATCTATAGCAGCGCTGGTACAAATTACCAGAATACTACAGGTGGCGTCACGAACTGTATATAAATCTATCCCCTGTAAATATTCCCCCAACATACGCCAGACCGCCAGGGCCACAGACCGAGCCACAGCTACCTGTGACAATCCCCATAGACTTCTACGGGCTCGGCTCTGAGTACCCCATTGCCCTGGTAACCCACAATTGTGGTGGCGGGTCGACACAGTGGTATGCCCTGAATGTCTCCCGAGTCAGCGACCCCGTCCTTGAAGCCGGCAACGTAGCGCAGCGATTGCTAGTGCGTCCCCAACTGAGCCACTGCGTGCACCTGCGTCGAAATTGGAAACGCTGCAGAGCACAGCGATTGCTGTAGCGACTGCAACAGCGATCCCTATTGAGCCAAATCTATACTTAGAAGAGGCACCTGTAAGGCCTCCAGCCAGACGCAAAGTAAAAATTGAGACGAGAACTGTGGCTACCCAGACACAGGTAGCAGGACATGATCTCTTGGTGATGCGTTCCAGAGCGCACCGCATACTTCCAGCCCCAGGTGTGGAAGGTGCAACCATATTTGAAGAAGAACAGTAGGACCCAGACAGGGTTTACTGAACTGTAAAAAGTTATGAAGAATTGCACTTTATTGGATATGTTGATAAATGTCTGAAGTATTATACCCCAGTTGGGTAATGTGTCGTGTAAAGTGGTTATGATAGAAATGTGATTTTTCTATAAATGCTGTTTTTGAAGGACTGCGTGCTGAGGACTCTTGCAGCACAGAACTGTAATGTAAATAGTTGGCACTCGGTGCCCCATCTTGGTTTTACGTAAAGCCATTCTACCTCAGAAGAAAAACCCGTATGGTGTGGCCTTGAGTGAGGTTTGCAGCAGAGAAGTCCTGCAGCCCACCCAGGACCACCGTGGGAGGTTTGGTACGGGTCCTCCACAAGAATCCAGTATTTATTGTGTGAAAGCATTTGATATTTTTCTATTTGCCATTTGTACACATTGTAACGTTTGAAGTGTCCTTACCTCCCGCAAGGGATGAGTTATGTTTTGTTGATGTAATGTATAAAAAATTGTTTTCTTTTTCAGCCCGGGAGTGCTGATATTAACTAGGGGGGATGTGTAGCCCAGCTGCGCTTGGTGCCACATATTACCCAGGAGGATGCATGAAAGGTAATTCACAATCACCCGATATTCATTCACACTTCACATTTTCCTGGTAACACCAGAGGGAGCCCTTTAGAATACACAGGTATATAAGGGTGTGGAGAGATAGAGCAGTGAGATGAAGACAGTCTAGCTGAACGTTAGCTAGTTGTTGGTTGTACCTCAGACAGATCAGATCTCCTCAGAACACCGGAGTTGAGTAGTTGATTTCCTGTCAGAGCAGAGCTCAGATTACACTAGTCTGTGTCAGAGCGTGTTGAAGAGCTGAGAGGAAAGTTACCTCAGATCGTGCTGACTGATAGTTCCCTAGGAAAGTGGAAAGTGACTCTCGGAGTCTGCCCAGATCAGTCTGACGGAATGTCCTGATAGCTACTTCGGACAGAGCCTAAGAAGGAAGTGAAGGAAAGGGAACTGCAGTATTTGTAACACCGAGTCAACTGAGGTACTGTTAGAGAGCGAGCGAGCCGACGCTTGGAGAGCGGTGAAGAGAAGAAAGCTGACATCTACTGCTGCCTGTGCTTATGTTAAAGGTGTGAGTAGGACGACAGGCAAGTGGAAAAAGGGAAAGAGAGAGTGACTGAGGAGAAATAGCAACGATAGCTTACCTCCACTCTGCACCACCGGACACCGGGTCCGAGCTTGCTAGTACCTTCACGGCTAGTGGGAAAAACCGGAGACCCTGCTGGACTTCAGGTCACAGAGGGGCCCAACAGTCCTGATACGTAACCGGGGTCAGGAAGAACAGGAGTCTAGCAGGACGCTGCAGCTAGAGACTTAGTTCTGTCCAAAAGAAGGCTCTACCACAATGTCAGCCGGGCATAGATGTTTCACACGGAGTTAGGCTTTGTTTCATGCAAGTCAGAAACTCGCACATATAAAGACGTAAGGAGGCCCTACACCTACTCAGTGATTACTGGACGTGCATCCTCCACCCTGAGCAGCTTCCCAGGACGTGCCTGCAAATACACCAGTAAAGGTACAGAAAGAGACTGTCTTTGTGTGTGTCTGCCTTATTGAACCTGCACCCCTGCACCGCCATATATCTCGAGGGATCAGTCTCGCCTGTGGGAGACCTAACATCTTGCTGCCCAGTAACAACCCCTCAGAGAATCTACCCTGCAGCGCTGGTCATCCTGACCAGGAACCACAGGTGGCATCACGAACATTTCTAAATCCCCTGTAAATATTCCCACATTTTTATGGTGATCGCCCAGGGCAACGGACCGAGCTGCGCTACCGTGACATCCCCCAGTGAAGTGAACGGGCTCGGTGCCGAGTACCCAAAGCCCTGGTACGTGCGACTCATATTTACGACCCGAGACACTAAAAGTTAAAGAGGACTTGTCACCAGGTCAAAAGTGGCCAACATTTTCTCTGGTTTTATTCCCACCTCTCCCTCGATTAAAGGTGTTTTTTTTTAGATTAAGTGAGTATACCTTTATTATTTTTATGCCGCTTGTCAATTTTGTTTTTTCACTGGACAACTGTCAGCTTACCCTTTTTTGGCTATATGTAGATGTAAAGGTGGAGAGGATGATGTTGCACCTCTATGGAAACCCATTATTTTAAATGTACTGTATTTTATATGTTATCTTTCTGGAAGTTACAGTTCCTGCAAGTCAGGTGTGTTAGGGTTAACTGGAGGGCTAGCTCATAGTTGGGGAGGAGGATTGGGGACCTATGTATCAGTTCTATTTTGGTAGGAGTAGTTCCTAGCAGGAAGATAAGAAAGGACACCCTGAGTGGAAGGTGATCATCACAGTGAAAAGCACAGCTTTAGGTGGCGCTTTACTGAGCAAGGATGGAGGTCCTCAACCTAACCTGCAATTCTACATTAAAGAAATCTGTCACCTGAAGATTCCGGAATGTGGTGCCCATAGAAGGGAGGATGAGGTATGTATTTCTGAGTGAGTACATGGCGCAGGTGCGGGATTCCGGGGCCATAACTGACGCTGATGGGAGGGGTAGTGTTACAATGAAGACAGGAGGCAGGAATTTCTTCCAGGCACCGCACGCCCCGGCGCCTGGGAGAAATCATTAACATAAAGACATAATATAACATTTCTCCACAACAAGACCATTAATATGAGGCAAACAAGTAGGACTAGTGTAACATTTCTGTTACCTGTATACCCAAATTAATAGGTCAAATATGTCCCGGGTGTGACAGATTCCCTTTAATCTCTATTTCACCAACAGTGATGCCGTCCATAACCAAAGGGAATGTGCCTCTGTATTGTACTGAAGAACATGGCGAACTCACCTCATGCTACTCTCTGAATATAAGTTTGGTTGTCAGTAAAAAGGACTTTCTTTTTACAAGCTTGTGATTTCCTTATCATGGGGTCAAAGGGGATTAGCGCTGCACAAAGATTTGCAGAGCTGAATCAGGAGATGTCCGCAACGGAAACATGACTGCACGTACACACCGAATCAGAATCCCGTTTTTCTAGAAGCGTGGCAGGGCGTGGAAGATGAGTACCTCTTCCACAGCCACTGTCCTGAGCCACATAACATAGACACGGCGTATTTGTTGCAGATTTTAAGTGTAAATTTGGCACACGTGAATTTAGTGAATGCGATTTTATAAAACCTCTAAGCAGTTACAGTAAATCATACGTGAATTAATAAGCAACATGACGAGTGATGTAGCTGCCCAGTGGTCTCATTCGGCACTCATGCATGGGAAACAATTCATGCGCTCATCTGACCACTTAACATGTCAAATATTTACAAATTTCTGCATTGCGTTAATGAGTTTTTCGTGAAACCCAACTCACTAACATCATACTTTAAATTTGTTGTAGTTTTTTAAAGCACAATTTAGTCCTGAAATTTTCAACAAATACATGGTGTAAAGGGGTCAAGTTCTGTCTCAGTGCCTAGGGCATCAATGTTATGAACTGCTACAAGCACTAAGGAAAGATGGGAACTCTGTCCCTACAATAAAACTGAGCTTGATCCCTACGATGTAACGGGGAACCTGATCCTGCGACCAGACCCGCTAAAGTCCTCAGCTAGTCTGAACGAAGACCTATAGTTGCGAGGAAGGAATCCCTACAAGATCTAGGGACTGGGAGAAAAGGTGGACACCTCCTAACAGAAAGTGTAGCAGGGAAAATTAAACAGAAAACAAATTACTACGAGATCCTAAGATTAAGCAAAACTGACTGAGTAAGGCACCTAAGCACCCGGCTAGCTTAAGAGTAGATAATACAATGAAGTCCAGCAAAGCCAGAAGGGCAGAGCCAGACTAAATAGGGAAAAAAGGTCATGTGACCAGCAAACTGAAACAAAATCTAACAAGAGGGTTCTAACAGTACCCTCCCTTCTAAGAGGATCCTCCGGATCCCTAGGACTTAGGCTTATCCGGAAACCTCTTGTGAAACGCTCTGACAAGTCTAGACGCAGAAACATCATCCGCCCTCACCCATAAGTTATCCTCGGGTCCATAACCCTTCCAAGCGACGAGGTACTGCAAACTCCTCTATACCGTCTAGAATTTAGGATGCGGGAAATCTCATATTGCCCGTCCTCCACCACCAGGGGAACAGTGGCCGAGACGTCTCCATCTGAGACCTCAGCTTTTTTCAAGAGAGAAACATGAAACACCGGATTAATCTTCCAGGAGGTAGGAAGCTCCAACTTAACAGCAGATTGGTTAATAACCTGAAGCACCTTAAAGGGGCCCCCTACAAACTTGGGACCCAAATTTCTTAGACGGAATCCTCAAGCCGTTTTTTGAGGGCAACCAAACCATGTCACCAATAGCAAACAAAAACCTCTTATCGTTTTCTATCAAAAAAAACCTTTTGATTTTTGTTAGCCTCCCCCGAAGTTACCCCCGCACAATCCAAACTCTCTCCAAACACCAGAAAAATTCTCCTCTTCAGGTACAGCCGTCCCCCCTTGGAAAATGACCCCAAAAAGAGGATGTCTCCCCGTTAACAAAAAAAAAAGGGAACAACCAGCAGAAGCGGAGTATGATGTTAAGAGCAAATCGCAAGTGGCAGAAACTCAGACACCCCTCTTGATTATCAGTCACAAACAACGCAGAACTGCTCAACTCTGGTTTTTTTTTCCCCTTTTTGTTGGCCATTGACTCGGAGATATCCGGATGAAAAGACAAAAGAATCCCCAACCGTCACAAAAAGGCGGCCAAAAAACGGGGGCCACAAATGAGTCCCCCTATCAGAAAACATTTTTCGTAGGAACACCTGTTCGGGCTTTTCCTTTACAAAGGCCTTAGTGAGAGTTTTAGCGCAGGGCAGTTTGATGAAAAGGAAAAACCCAAATGACACATCTTTCTAAAACGGTCCCACGACCCCCCGATGACGTGAAACCCCCAGAGGGGGAAAAAAATCAGAATAAATCCCCAGCCAAATGTGTCCCCAATGCACTAGGGAACCCCCAGAGGGCCAAAGCAACCCTGCAGGGAGTATGAGAAGACCCCTTAGATTTGCAACACAGTGCATTGACCACCCCTTAATGACTTCCTTTTGCCATCCACCACCAAAAAATGCGCCCCACAAGTTTTGGGCTCAAGATTCCGAGACCCTGCCAACGGAGTCAGACTTAACAAAAAAATTTTCCTCAGGGGACTT
>JARQOD010000002.1:105277273-105323683 GCA_033576555.1 Oophaga sylvatica
TTTTGTGTTGATTTTTGCATTTTGTCCGGCACTTCTGTTGGGGGCCTTCGGGTCCCCCCCGGGGGGCTTTTGCCCTCTCATTTTAGTTCACCACTGTGTTGGTACTTTTGCTTTTTCCCATTTTTTTTAGTGGTGCTTTTTTTTTTTTTGTTACCCCCGAGAACAAATTTTGGTGGTGAGGTGTGTGTCTTCGGGTGTTTTTGAAAATTAGAATTGGTGTTTTCGGGTTTTTCGGGGTTTGCAGTAGACCCTTCCTACCCTTTTTTCTATTATTTTGGGGGGGGCCCCAAAACTTTTGCTCATACTATTTTCGTCTTTCGTATTTTTTTTGTTAACCGCCATTACATTTTTGGGGGGGCTTTTTTTATCTTTGGGTTCTGCCCCGGGGGCGATAGTTTTTCCTTATTATTTTGGGTGTTTTGTTTCGGGTGTGAGAGGCTTGGACCACGTGGAAGCTCCCCGGGCCCCCTTTGTTGTTGGGTTGCGGGTTGCAATCCAAGATTAAAAATGCTCGGGTGTTTGGCCTTTTTTGCCTGCACTCCTCAATACCGAAACATAACATACACCCCCCCAAAATTTAAAAATTGTATGGACTCCAAAAGGGGAAAAAATTTTGTGAAAAAAAAAAAGGTTTGTCAAAGTTGGAGAATTTTCTTTTTTTGCTTTTTTTTTTTTCCCTCTTATTCTGGTTTTGGGGGGATTTTTTCTCCAATGGGTTTCCGTTTCTGGCCGTTGTAGTTTCCCATGGGGTTCAGAGTATTGTGATTCTTCTGGGTTTGCCTGTTGTGGAACCTGGTTTCCCATGCCGATTTGTTTTTAGGGGACGAGCAAAGTTCAAATTTCAAAAAAAAGTAAATTGTTTTTTGTTTTTAAAAAATTAAGTCCTCAGGGAACGAGCGCAGCGGTTCAAATAGTCATCTTTTCCTGCGGCGACCTCGGAATTGGGTTTTTCCCCTGAACCGGGGGACCTGTTTTGAGTGATGTTGATGCATTTTTTCAGGCTTTGGGGTTATTGTACGATGAGCCTAATGTCACTGATCAAGCTGAAAAAGCCTTGTTGGCATTAAATCAGGGGCTTGATGACGCTGAGTTATACTGTCAGAGATTCCGTAGGTGGGCAGTCCTGACCAAGTGGAATGACGACGCTTTGGCGGCCCTTTTTCGGAAGGGTCTGTCAGATAATGTAAAGGATGTTATGGTGGGATTCCCTGTCCCCTCTGGTCTCAATGATTCTATGTCATTAGCGATTCAAATTGACAGACGTTTGCGTGAGCGGAGAAGTATGCGTGGAATAGTGTTGCCTTGTGAACCTGCTTCTGAATCCATGCAGTGTGATAGAGTGGTGTCTGGGGCACAGCGTCATGAGTTTCGAAAGCGCAATGGGTTATGTTTCTACTGTGGTGATGCCTCTCATGCTATTTCAGTCTGCCCTAAGCGGGGAAGACGTTTTGCATGCTCAGTTGTCTTGGGTAGTGTTCAGACTAAGTTTTTGTTAACTGTCACTCTGATATGCTCTCTGTCCTCATTTTCTGCTCAGGCTTTTGTTGATTCTGGAGCAGCTATTAACCTGATGGATTATGATTTTGCTAAACGTTGTGGGTTTCCCTTGATACCCCTACAGAAGTCTATTCCCCTACTGGGGATCGATTCTACCCCTTTGGCTGAGAATAAACCTCAGTTCTCTACTCAGGTGATAATGAGGGTTGAACCTGATCATCAAGAGTGCTGCAAATTTTTGGTTCTGTATAATCTGCATGATATTATCGTACTGGGTTTCCCTTGGTTACAGTCTCATAATCCTGTTTTGGATTGGAAATCTGTGTCTGTAACCAGTTGGGGCTGCCAATGTGTTAATACCAACACTCCTGTTTTTTCTGCCTCCCCCCAGGCTCAGGATGTTCCTGACTTTTTGATTGATTTTTCTGATGTATTTAGCGAAAGTAAATCTGCATCCTTGCCTCCCCATAGGAGCTATGACTGCGCTATTGAATTAGTGCCTGGTAGTAAATTCCCTAAAGGTCGCCTTTTTAACTTGTCTGTACCTGAACATGACGCTATGCGGTCTTATATCAAGGAGTCATTGGAGAAGGGTCATATCAGACCATCCTCTTCACCCTTAGGTGCCGGTTTTTTCTTTGTGGCCAAAAAGGATGGTTCATTAAGGCCGTGTATTGATTATCGTCTTTTGAACAATATTACTGTGAAATATCAATACCCGTTACCCTTGATTTCTGACCTGTTTTCCAGGGTGAAAAACGCTACTTGGTTTACCAAGCTTGACCTCAGGGGGGCATATAACCTTATTCGCATTAAGCACGGGGATGAATGGAAGACGGCATTCAATACCCCGGAGGGGCATTTTGAGTACCTTGTGATGCCCTTTGGGTTCACTAATGCTCCTTCTGTCTTCCAGTCCTTCATGAATGACATTTTCAGGGATTTTGTGGATAAATTTCTGATTGTTTATTTGGATGATATCTTGATTTTTTCTAATGACTGGGACTCTCATGTGAAACATGTTCGAACTGTATTCCAGATTTTGAGAGAGAATGCTCTGTATGTGAAGGGATCAAAGTGTCTTTTTGGCGTACAGAGGATCTCATTTCTGGGATTCATTTTGTCCCCATCTGTTATTGAAATGGACCCGGTCAAGGTTCAGGCCATCTGTGATTGGGTCCAACCTACTTCATTAAAGGCTCTTCAAAGATTTTTGGGTTTTGCCAATTTTTATCGTAAATTTATTGGTAATTTCTCGGTTATTGTTAAACCATTAACTGATTTGACCAAAAAGGGTTCTGATGTGGTGAATTGGCCTCCTGAGGCAGTCTCTGCATTTCAGGAACTTAAGCAGAGATTCACTTCTGCTCCTGTTCTACGGCAGCCTGATGTTTCTCTGCCATTTCAGGTGGAGGTTGATACCTCTGAAATTGGGGCAGGTGCCGTTTTGTCCCAAAAAGATCCAGAGACCTCTAAAAGTAACCCTTGTGCCTTTTTCTCTCGAAAATTTTCTCCTACTGAACGTAATTATGACGTGGGTAATTGGGAGTTATTGGCCATGAAGTGGGCTTTTGAAGAGTGGAGACATTGGCTGGAGGGAGCCAAACATCAGGTGGTGGTCCTTACTGACCATAAGAATCTGGTTTATCTGGAATCTGCCAAGCGACTCAATCCTAGACAGGCCAGGTGGGCCTTGTTTTTCACACGTTTTAATTTTGTGGTTTCCTTTCTTCCTGGCACTAAGAATGTTAAGGCGGATGCCCTCTCGAGGAGCTTCCTTGCGGACTCTCCTGAGTTATCTGATCCTTCTGTTATTTTGAAAGAGGGTGTAGTTCTTTCCGCCATCTCACCTAATTTGAGACTTGCTCTGGAGGGGTGTCAGGAGGATAGGCCCGAGCGCTGCCCTGTTGGAAAATTGTTTGTCCCGGACCAGTGGAAAAAGAGTGTGATGTCTGAGATTCATTGTTCCGCGTTGGCTGGGCATCCCGGAATTTTTGGTACCAGAGACTTGGTTAGTCGGTCCTTTTGGTGGCTTACCTTGTCTCGTGATGTCAGGGAATTTGTGCAGTCCTGCGGGACTTGCTCTCGCTCCAAGCCTTGCTCTCGCTCTAGTGGTTTGTTGATGCCATTGCCTGTGCCCAAGAGACCATGGACCCATATCTCTATGTATTTCATTTCCGACCTTCCTGTTTCTCAGAGAATGACCGCCATCTGGGTGATTTGTGATAGGTTTTCCAAGATGATACATCTTGTGCCATTACCTAAGTTGCCTTCCTCCTCTGAATTGGTGCCGTTGTTCCTTCAGCACGTGGTTCGTTTACACGGCATTCCTGAGAACATAGTGTCTGACAGAGGAGTCCAGTTTGTTTCCAGATTTTGGAGGACTTTTTGTTCTAAACTGGGTGTTCAATTGTCTTTCTCCTCGGCATTTCATCCTCAGACCAATGGTCAAACTGAGAGAACAAACCAGACATTGGAGACTTATCTAAGATGCTTTGTGTCTGCTGATCAGGATGACTGGGTCTCTTTTTTGCCTTTGGCTGAGTTTGCTCTTAATAATAGGGCTGGCTCTGCCACTTTGATGTCTCCGTTTTTTTGTAATTCTGGGTTTCACCCTCGATTTTCTTCAGGACAGACGGAGGCTTCTGTCTGTCCAGGTGTTGACTCTGTTGTGGAGCGTATGCAACAGATTTGGGACCAGGTAGTGGAGAGGTTGTCCCTCTCTCAGGAGAGGGCCCAGCGGTTTGCTAACCGGCATAGGACTGATGGTCCTCGGTTTAAAGTAGGGGACTTGGTCTGGTTGTCCTCAAAAAATATTCCTATGAGAGTAGCATCTCCTAAATTTAAGCCTAGGTTCATTGGACCTTATAAGATCATGGAGATTCTTAATCCTGTTTCTTTTCGTTTGCTTCTTCCAGGGACATTTAAGATCCATAACGTGTTCCACAAGTCCTTGTTGAAGAGGTTTGTTGAGCCAGTGGTTCCTGCTGCTGTGCCTCCTGACCCTGTTTTTGTTGAGGGCAATCTGGAGTATGTGGTTGAGAAAATATTAGATTCTCGTTTTTCTAGACGGAAACTCCAGTATTTGGTTAAGTGGAGAGGTTATGGTGAGGAAGACAAGTCTTGGGTGTTTGCTTCGGACATCCATGCTAGGAGACTCATCCGTGCGTACCATAGAACTCATCCTGACCGACCTGGTTGCTCAAATGAGGATTCGGTGACCC
This sequence comes from Oophaga sylvatica, assembly GCA_033576555.1. Taxonomy (NCBI): domain Eukaryota; kingdom Metazoa; phylum Chordata; class Amphibia; order Anura; family Dendrobatidae; genus Oophaga; species Oophaga sylvatica. The sequence continues at coordinate 105,281,995 of JARQOD010000002.1, forward strand.
CTCCTCAAGGGGGGGGTATTGTTGTGAGTGGGCTTGGGATGAGTTCTGAGCAGAGGCTCCCTCTGGTGGTTACAAGCGGTGCTGGTCTGTCCAGTGAAGATTGTGAAGATTGTGAGGATTGGGAATCAGGTGTTACTGACTGGTCTTATATAAGGGAGTCACCTTCCCATCAGGGTTGCCGGTGATCAATTGTTCTGGTCTCTATCCTTGATTCCTGTTTCCCTTGTAGCCTGCTGTGTCGTGTCTGCATCTCCTGCTAACAGATAAGACATTTTCTTCTTTTTGTTTTTGTGCTTGATTTTTGCATTTTGTCCTGCACTTCTGTGGGGGCCTTCAGGGTCCCCTCCGGGGGCTTTTGCCCTCTCAGTTTAGTTCAGCCACTGATGTTTGTACTTTTGCTTTTTCCAGTTTTTTCAGTGGCTGCTGTTTTGATTTTGTTACACCAGAGAACTAATTTAGGTGGTAGAGGTCGTGTGATCTCAGGTGTTTTTGAAATTAGTAGAGTTGGTGCTTTTCAGGGTTTTCTGGGATTGCAGTAAGTACCCTTCCTATCCTTTTCTATTTAGTTAGTTTGGGCCCCAACGTTTGCTCATACTATTTTCTGTCTGTGTCAGTATTTCTTCTTGTCTAACCGCCATTACATGTTTGGGGGCTTTCTATTATCTTTGGGGTTCTGCTCCGGGGCAGATAGCTTTCCTATATCTATCTTTAGGTGTAGTTAGTTTCTCAGGCTGTGACGAGGCGTCTAGGACCAACGTAGGAACGCTCCACGGCTGCCTCTAGTTGTTGTGGTTAGTCAGGGTACTGCAATCTCATAGATTCCAACTGCTCTGGTGTATTGCCTTTTTTGCCTGCACTCCTCAGCTACCGAAACATAACAGGTTTGGCAATCACAGAAAATTTTTTTATGAATTTTCTATAATAATTGGCGAACCCCAAAAACCTCTGTATTGATTACACACCAATAGGTCTAGGCCAATCCTGCACAGCTTGCACTTTCACAGGGTCCATCTCAAAACCTTCACTGGAGACAATCTAAGTCTCTGTACAGCGAACTCACATTTTTCTAGTTTGGCAAAAAGTGAATTATCACTCAGTAACTGTAATACTTCACGCACACTCCTCCAATGAGACTCCAAATCCGGTGAATAAATCAAAATGTCATCCAAATACACAACCACACTTCTGCCGATCAAAGGTCTAAGGATGTCATTAATAAGATTCTGAAAAAATACCGGAGCACTGGAAAGCCCAAAAGGGATAACCAGATTCTCAAAATGACCCAGTGGAGTGTTAAACGCAGTCTTCCATTCATCCCCCTCCTTCATGCGCAACAAATTGTATGCCCCTCGAAGATCAATTTTCGAGAACCACTTGGCCCCCACTAACTGATTAAACAAATCAGGAATCAATGGCAGTGGGTAAGGATTGCGCACAGTAATCTTATTAATCTCACGAAAGTCTAGACAAGGCCGTAAACCGCCGTCCTTTTTTTTAACAAAAAAAAATCCAGCCGCCACAGGAGATTTGGAAGGCCTAATGTGACCGGCGGCCAAGCTTGTCTGTATGTATTCCTCCAAAGCCTTTCTCTCAGGAATAGTCAAATTAAATAAACGACTTTTAGGAAGAGTTGCTCCAGGGACAAATTCAATCGCACAATCATATTCTCTATGAGGAGGCAATACCTGCGATTCCTTATCAGAAAAAACTTTCCAAAAATCCTGAATAGGTACAGGTAACTCCCCCTTAACTACAGCAGCAATACGCCCGTTACAACACTTGTCATAACACTTAGGACTCCAGGACTTAATTTCATTGGTAGACCAATCCAGTACTGGATTGTGCAATTTTAACCAGGGTAACCCCAAAATCACCGGTGAGGGCAAATTATTCAAAACTACCAAATCCAAATTCTCTTGATGAACACCATTAATAGTAAGAGGAAATTCACAGATATGGTGAGTAACATTTTTCAAGGGAGAGCCATCCACAGACACCACATTAATAGGAGAAGACAGAAGTTTGGGTTTTAATTTTAGTTTTTCCAAAAATTTCCCATCAATCACATTGAGAGTTGAACCACAATCCACAAATACCCGAAACTCCATTAATTCCTCCTCAACACCAGTGGTAGCAGAAAGAAAGACACCTTTATTGTTTAAACAAGCTATGCGGGCGACACTGACCTCATTTTTTTTTTCTCTTTATTCATTCGAAGCGCACAGTTCTTAATGAAATGCTCAGATTTACCACAGTAGAAACACAAACCTTGTGCAAATCTGCGTTCTTTTTCCCGAGAGTGAGGTGCCATTGCTCCAATTTCCATCGGCTCTGCAATGTCAGTACATTCCTTCTCCAAACCTGGAGCTGACAAAGCAGACTTACTCTCATTAACCCTTGCACGCAGTCTCCTATCCATCCGTATGGCCAATTGCATAGCCTCTTGCAAGTTACCAGGTATAGGATAAGCAATCAGCAAATCTTTAACCCTTTCACTTAATCCTGCAAGAAATAAACTTTTCAAAGCTGAATCGTTCCAGCCCACCTGAGTGGACCACCTACAGAAGTGAGTACAATATTTTTCCACATTACCCGATCCCTGTCTCAAACGTCTCAACTCTGTCTCAGCTGATGAAACACGATCCGGATCGTCATACAACAACCCCAAAGCAGAAAAAAACCATCCACTGATCCAAAGCATGGATCACTAGGCTGCAGAGAAAAGGCCCAGTCCTGAGGTTCTTTGCGCAAAAGTGACATTATAAACCCTAAGCGCTGTGATTCATCACCAGAGGATCTGGGTCTCAAACGAAAATACAACAAGCAAGCATTTTTAAAAGAAAAAAAATCTTGTTGTTCACCAAAAAATAAATCAGGCAAACGTACCTTTGGCTCCACGAAATGTGCTCCAGAACAACTACTCACGTGTTGCTGGATTTCAGCCACCTCCAGAGAGAGACCCTGCAGGCGTTCAGGCAAATCCCGAACCGACACCATGATGGAAACAGAAAATCTTTCCTTAGAGATTTTTTTTTTTTATTTCTTGGCTGGACTTACTGTTATGAACTGCTACAAGCACTAAGGAAAGATGGGAACTCTGTCCCTACAATAAAACTGAGCTTGATCCCTACGATGTAACGGGGAACCTGATCCTGCGACCAGACCCGCTAAAGTCCTCAGCTAGTCTGAACGAAGACCTATAGTTGCGAGGAAGGAATCCCTACAAGATCTAGGGACTGGGAGAAAAGGTGGACACCTCCTAACAGAAAGTGTAGCAGGGAAAATTAAACAGAAAACAAATTACTACGAGATCCTAAGATTAAGCAAAACTGACTGAGTAAGGCACCTAAGCACCCGGCTAGCTTAAGAGTAGATAATACAATGAAGTCCAGCAAAGCCAGAAGGGCAGAGCCAGACTAAATAGGGAAAAAAGGTCATGTGACCAGCAAACTGAAACAAAATCTAACAAGAGGGTTCTAACAATCAACAGTTGTGAATACAGCATTGGCTTAAGGTGCGTAAGCTACCAAGGTCATTGGCATCCACTTCAGTACTACTACGTGATTTATCCTGTGGGACTGCAAAGCTCACACATGCTTAAAGGGATTGTCCGGCTTTAGACTAAAAGTATGCAGTCACTGTACGTCCTCACAGTACATGCATTACGCTCCTTGAGGATTCTCTAATGCCGGCGGCAGGCATGTGATTGTACGTATACGATCACATGCCGACTAGATGTACATCTAGTCGTAATGTGGCCAAAAATATGCAAATTGCATACTTGTGGTCACATGACTGCCTGCTCCTGGCGCCAGCATCAGAGAATCCTTATAGCACTCAGTGCTTTTTTTATTTTTTTTCCTGGATATCCTTCATTATTCAAAAAAAAGTCCAAGTTTACTTGAAATTATCCTACCTCTTGTAGACAACATTCCCCCAGAGTTTTTGAAGCAGAAGGCACTTTAGGAAAATGACGACAGTGTTTTTCCTGAAGTGCCTTTTTCTCTAGTCACCTTCCACGACGGCATACGGAGGTTGCCTCTTTGCCCTGATGGGGGACAGGAAACACAGAGAGGTTAAAAGGCCCTCCCACCTCCCACTTGCTAGTGTCTTTCCTGTTCCCCAAGGGGCAGGGAGAGGTTCCATATGCTGTAGTGGCCAGCGACTGCAGTACCTTTTAGGACAGGTGTTGCCTGTATAGCCGGGCAGCAGGTGGTCGCTTCGTGTCTCCTCTAAAAACTGCTCCCGTCGTCCCCTGTAGGTGACCTCGGGACCCCTTCCTGACCTTCCCACGCACCCAAGAGGGCAAAGCAGGCCAGGGATCCCCGGCCGGGGGCCTCCTGTAGCTCCCCGGTCTTCTCCCCCCTCCTCACGCAGCACTCGGCATCCCGGAAGTGATGTCAGTGGAACGCACGCGTCACTTCTGGGACTTGATTACAGCTGGAACGCAGCAGCGACGCCTGCAGGGAAGCAATGCCAGCAAACGCTGAACGTCACCGCATGGACCCAGGAGGGGGGAGGGGGAGTGTAATCTCGCTGGAGCAGGTGCTGGCCTCGGCGCTATAAAAACCCTTTAGAAGTCGCCACAGAGGTAAGACTACCCCTCAGCATAGAAGGCACTTCATGCCCTGCGTCTGCAGAGCCCAGCGCTGCCCCTGCTACAGTGAGTGTAAGCAGGGAAAGGGTCCGGGAGGTGGTTATATTTAAAGGGGTCTTTTTACTGACACCTCTCTCCCTTTGTTTAGGGAGACAAGTCTACCCCCAAAGCTGCTAATAGGAGAAAGTGCCCAATCTGTAACCTAAAGTTATCGTCTTTATGAGATAAAAAACTCTGCCAGTCATGTACTGACAAAGTAGTCAGAGAAGAACAGCCATCCCTTTTGGAGGAAATTCGCTCGCTAGTAAAGCAAGAGGTGCAATCTTCCCTAGCGGCTTTCACTCCGCCACCCTCTTCTCCAGGGAAGAAAAGAAAAATACAGGTCGAGGACTCTGATTCTGAGTCAGACCTATCCTACATGTCATCCTCGGGTAGATGGGAGGAACCCGTATCACCAGGGCCGAAACCCGGAAGTACCTCTTCTCCTCTGACTATATTGAGGAGCTGGTGTCCGCAGTATGCAGCACCATGGGGCTAGAAGAGGAATCGGAGCCCCAGTCCATTTAGGACCAAATGTTTGGTGGGATAAAAAAGGAGAAACGTAGGGGGTTCCCGGTGCATTCTAACATACTTGATATGATTGCCCAGTAATGGAAGTTACTGGAAAAACGCCTCAGCACCCCCTTTGAAATCAAACATAGATTCCCCCTGGAAGGTGATGCTGTCAAATGGGACATCTCCAAAGTCTCCTAAAAAAGTCTCCTAAAAAAATCTTGGGAAACATCTACATCGGCCTTAAGGGCTAACATCGCCTCAACCTGTGTAGCTAGAGCCCTCTCTCGCTGGCCCAAATTATCAAGTTGAAGGGACTGAACCAACATGTGAAATACCGCAGATTCAAGATGGAATCAGTAAGATCAGCCATTCCTCTAGTCGGGCCTCATTTCCTTATGTCGACCATCGACTTAAAGGATGCCTATTTCCATGTGCCAATCCACCCGAGACAAGGAAATATCTCAGGTTTGCGGTACAGGCAGGGGCGTACATAGAAATCATGGGGCCCCATAGCAAAAGTCTGAATGGGGCCCCCCCAAAAAAAAAAAACAGGTGCTCTTAACTCCACACACACACACACCTGCAGTGCATGCAGGGCCCCCTACACCCTCCACAGTGCGTGCAGCCGGGCCCCCCTCCCTAAGGTGCAAAGTGCAGTCAGAGCCATTGTAAATGTAAAGTGCCAGCACAGTGAGGGGACACATTTAACAAAAAAATACGACCCCCAGCCAGGCTCACCATCTTGTGTGTGCAGTGGCGTAGCAACTGTTTGTGGGGCCCGGGGCGGCTGAAAAATTTGCCGCCCCTTTGGTCATTGATAATCCTGAAGCATTCACCATTACAACCAAAAAAAGGCTCAAAGTAAATACCTTTCACCTGTAAAATCAGCATGGCAAAAATACACACTGCAAAGCAGCAACACACAGTATGGACTTGTGTTTATGATGTGCTTTATCCTCCTTGGACAAAAAGGACTTCTTTAGGCTTGGCTCACATTTATACAGTGCAGTCTGCTGGACAAATATGTCTGAATTGCAAAAAAAAATGGTATTCAGACGTATATGGAGGCATACACAAACCATAATGGGCAACACGTAGTGTAAAAAAAATGTTCTTCTGACTATGTTTTGCCCTGATCACGTTGTATTGTGGGAAAAAAACATAATTGACCAAAGGTACGCGTTTTTAATGTGGGGTGAAAAAAAGTTTATTCCTCTGGACACCTCCTCACAGAACTGATGCCAAAATGGAGTGGGATGGGACTGTTGACACCAGTAAAACTGGATGGAAAAAAAATGATTCTTTTTAAGTAAAAAAACATATAGAGACAAAGATGGAAGTACGATATGTATCAAATGTACTTGTTTAAATTCGTAGGTTGATGCATGGCATACGTTTTAATGTATACGTCCAACGCATTAAATCTGCACAGGCGTATAAATGTGAACCTAGCCTGGATTACAGTGAAGGAAGCCACTGCCCTCTACCCTTGAGAACGATTTTCTTGAAATGCGCTCATGAGAAATTAGTCATTCCATTGTATAATATACATACTAGAGCAACTTTGAAATTATGGAGAGAGGTAGTGGGAGACCTTGCCCCCCCACTTTCCCCTCTGCTTAAACTGGCAGATATAATTCCGCAATCGTTCCACCCTCGAAATGATAACTTAAAAAATTCTGGAGGGCTATCTAATGTATCACTGGATCGCCTTCTGAGAGATGGGACACTCCCTTCGTTATCAGATCTACAGGGGTTTCTGGGGCTTTCTGGCTTGACTTTTGTCCAATATGGTGCTATAAGAGACCTGATGAAACGATATTTATGTGTCTCAGATTTTTCACGCCCTTTAACTACATTTGAAACTCTTTGTGCAACGGTCCATAAACAAAAAAAAAAAAAACTCAACCATATACCAATTGTTAATAAATTTAAACTGTTGCTTCAAGAGAGCTTTTATTGCACTTTGGGAAAAAGATCTGGGTTATAGATTTACTTCAGACCAAGTATCCAAAATATACAAACAGTCACACGGACCAACACAATGCGTCAGAGCACAGGAGAACTCCTTTAAAATAATAACCAGGTGGTACATTACGCCAAAACAGAGTGGTATTTGGAGGGCTGGAAAACCAGCAAAATGTTGGAGATGTGGTGATCTGGAAGGCACATATATCCATATGTGGTGGTTTTGCCCTCCACTTAAGCAATTCTGGCACCTTGTGGAAAAGTTTATACAAAGTGTATTAAATAAGCCATGTAGGCTGTCACCTGAAATAGTGTTACTAAACTTTCCGATGTGGCCTGGACAAAAGCATGCCTCTATTCTAGTTCAGCATATTTTGACTGCGGCAAAACTGTTGGTCCCGACCTATTGGAAAACACCGATTGTTCCAACCACCTTGCAACTATGTGAGAAAATCGATCTGTTGTTCTCTGTAGCTAAACTTGTAGCACTAGTAAATGGTTCACAGCCTTCTTTTGAAAAAATATGGCGTCCATGGATTAGTTTTAGATCCTGACGTATGGGTCCTTGAATCTATGGTAATATTTATATTGTAATATTTATATGGTAATATTATAATGACATACAGTCAAGAGTTGTTAAATCTCGGGTCTTGTCCTCTCCAAACCCCTCCCTCCCCCTACATACTCACCCTCTCCTTCTTTCTCTTCACCCTTTTCCTTACTATACTTTATTTTTCTTCTTCTTTCTTTTATTTCTTGTAAGCAAGCTAATGCATAATATAGTTGTCTATAGATTTCCATGATTAAATAAAGATCAAACAATCAGGATATTAGACATATAAGCTTTTATTTGACTGGACAACTGTCAACATGTAGACACTTGTATAAGAATGCTACCCTATGATAGTACATGTTTACCAATGTATACAAATTTGATGCTTGCTATGATGTTTATTGTTATTGTTATCTAACTCTTTAATAAAAAGATCTTTGAAAGAAAGAAAGAAATGTGAACCTAGCCTGACGGAACATGCTGCATAGTGTGCTCCGATGTAAGAAGTGTGGTGCCTAATCTGACAGCAGGTACAAGCAATGTCCATCATTCATGGCATCATATAAGACAGGTAGACGGATGTCATATCTTTGTATATGAAATGATTGGACTATGTAAGCTATGCAAAGTTCCAACATGTGTACAAACTACAAGACACATTTTATTACAGGTAAGCTGACACAGAAATGCTGCACACAATATCTTCCATAACATCTGCAGAACTTCCACTCTCAGGCACCTCATGAGCTCAGCACGCCCCATGTAATTGCTGTCTCCCAGGTGCATGCCTCTGGGGTGAAGGAGCAGAATAAATTAGTAACATTTATTGGCTGCACCATGATTTCCAGGGCATTGCACATTTTTAGTATTGCATGACATGCATTGTTGCACACCTTGACAGTGAAGTTGGTGGTGGGACATAGACTGGAGGTCTTACCTACAGCTAGGAAGCATCATCCTGCCTGGTGGTGGTACAGGGGTTAAATCACATGAAACCAGCTCTAATGGAGAAGCATTGTGAGGAGTACAGAAGAGTGGCTGCAGTGCATGCAGGGCCCCCCTCCTCCACCCTCCACAGTGCCTGCAATCAGGACCCCCTCACTAACCTAAGGTGCAAAGTGCAGCCAGAGGCTAGCCATTGTAAATATAAAGTGCCAGCACAGTGAGGGGACACATTCAACAAAAAAATCCACCCCATACCCCAGCCAGCAGGACTCACCTTCTTGTGTATCTCTTCCCTGAGTGAAACTTATGAATGTTTTCTGCTTCCTGTGATGCACGTGTCTCTGGCTGCAGGCTGGCTTTCTTATGCAAATGCAGCCAGAGACTTAAGCCAACTGCTGACCAGAAAACAACAAGGAAAGGGGACCTTCAAGGGGGTTTACAGTGTCCGGCCGTCGCTTATATTTAATTAAAGGAGATAGTACTGTGTCAGCACGGCAGAGCTGCCAAACGACAGCGGCCGTCGTGGGCCCCCTCACCTGTCTGGGCCCCATAGCTGCTGCTTAGTCTGCTCTATTCACGGAACGCCACTGGGTACAGGGGAGTCGTCAGATGGAGCACTCAGTTCAACGTCCTTCAATTTGGCATCTCCTCAGCGCCGAGAGTCTTCTCCAAGGTAATGGCAGAGGTAGTGTCATTTATCCAGAGACAAGGTGTCTGTATAGTGCCTTACCTGGACGAACTACTGATAGTAGCTTCCACCGAGACAATCCTGGAATCCCATGTATCACACACTCTAGAGGTGTTAAGGTCTCTGGGGTGGATCCCAAACCTGGAAAAATCTCAGCTCCGGCCTTCCAAAACCAGGAAGTTTCTGGGAGTACTTCTGGATTCTGCGAAACAGATGTCCTTTCTTCCAGACGACCACAGTAAGAGCAAAGGCCAAGAGGTTAAGGGACATGAGATCCCCTACACTCCGGGAAGGCATGGGAGTAGTATATGGTTCAGACTAACATTCCCTGTCGTACCCCAGCTATAGGCTGATCTTCATCCACATGGGCTGCCAGGCATATTGATGCACCTAAGAGAACTATATTTTGGGGTGATATTAGCCACTGCGATATCCCCACCATACCCATATATTATGATCCCCTAATGAATCCCCAAGATAGGGGAGGAAACGCGTTGGGAAATGTAACACAATTTATGGTCCAGGAGGTACATTAGTTTGAGACCTTACTTGGGTACTGTCCTTGTGAGGACAGGAGTCTTGCAGGGGCACGACAGGGAATGTTAGTCTGAACCACATACTACTCCCTAGCTTTTTCAGACCCCTATTCAAATATTGTCTATATGGACAAGACTCCTGCGCTGGTACACCTATCAGTCTTGGGTCCACACCCAGTTACTGGGTAGATGAGATGCAAACTGATTCATCTTAATGGGTGACATTGATCCATTTTTCTTTTAATAAGCACATAGCACGAGCACTTTATGTATGTATGTTATATGTCTTGCACTGAAGGGTTGTTTTTATACCATTGATTAAAGGTTATGTTTTAACTGGTAAATTAGGTTACCCTATCTGCTTATATTGTTGAAAAGGGTTTCTGCTCAAATATTCTGTTGGGCCGAAAAACACTTACTGTCATTGACAGCAGTCCACCTAAAAGGCTCTTCCAATATCCAAGCGGACTATCTAAGTCGCCAAGACATCCACCCGGGGGAATGGAGTCTAAACAATCGGAGCTTCAGAATTCTAGTAGACAGGTGTGGCATGCCGGAAATCAATCTCTTTGCTTCTCATCAAAACGCAAAAGTCGAAACCTTCTTCTCATTAAACCCCAGGGACAATTCCAGGGGAGTAGATGCCCTAGCCCAGAGGTGGAATTTTCACCTAGCCTACGCGTTTCCACCAATCCTAATTCTGGCAAAAGCCCTATGGAAAATTCGAGAAGACCGGACCCCAACTATCTTGGTAGTCCTATTATGGCCAAGAAGGAGTTGGTTCATCCTAATTATAGAGCTACAGGTGCACGGGCTGATTCTATTACCAGTAGAGGACGACCTCCTCTCACAGGGGCCCATTCTGCACTTAGATCCTCAATGGTGGAATCTAGCGGTGTGGTTACTGAGGCCCAGGTACTGAAGGCCAAGGGGTTGTCAGACCCAGTAATTGCTGCCCTGAAAAAATCCAGGAAACTAGTAACCAACGCCATCTACAATAAAGTCTGGAAGAAGTTTTCATCCTTCTGCCTACCTGATCCATCGGATCCACTTATTCCAAACATTTCAAAAATTCCAAATTTTTACAAAAAGGCTTGGAAATAGGTCTTAGACCTAGCACGTTGAAGGTCCAAGTCTCTGCTCTCAGTTCTGTTTTAGACCAGGATCTAGCAGGACATCGCTGGATAAAGAGGTTCATGGTATCGACTGTCAGAATGAACCCTAAAAGGCAGGTGGTGGTTCCCTCATGGGACCTGAATGTAGTGTTCCAGGGACTCACAGATAAACCCTTTGAACCCTTATCTTCCTGTTCTCAAAACCTCGCATACAAGACAGTTTTCCTAGTGGCCATAACTATGGCTAGGAGTGTAGGAGAATTACAATCCCTATCAGTAAAAGAACCTTACCTATTAATTAGAGACGACTCAATAATCCTTCGCCTTGATCCTTCATTCCTCCCAAAGGTAGTCTCCAATTTCCACCGTTCACAAGAGATCATTCTGCCTTCTTTTTTGCCAAAGCCCTGCAAACTCGAAGGAGGAAAAATTGTCCTGCACTACCTAGAACAAACCAGTTCCTGCAGGATTGATCAGAATCTGTTTGTCCACCTCTCAGGTCAAAATAAAAGGAAAAAAGTGGCTAAAAGCACAATCTCTAATTGGATAAAAAGAGCTATAGCAAAGGCATATCTCGCTCAAAATAAATCACCCCCAGAGGGAGTCAAGGTCCATTCAACCAGATCCACATCAGTTTCCTGGGCAGAAAAAGCAGGCGCATCTGCAGAGCAGATCTGCAGGGCAGCAACGTGGTCCTCACTGCATACTTTCTCCAAGCATTATAGACTGGACGTATTGTCCAATCGGGACCTAGTCTTTGGCGCAAAGTACTCCAGGCGGCTGTCCCTCCCTAGTGCCAAATTAGTTGGTATTCCTCCGTATGTCGTCGTCGAAGGTGACTAGAGAAAATAGAATTAGACTTACCGGTAATTCGGTTTCTAGGAACCTTTCACGACGGCGCTAATTCCCACCCTATACTCCTGGATAAAAATCTGGGATTCTGAAGGTAAACCGGTGCTATGGTCTCAGTTATAAGTCACTGGCAAGTGGGAGGTGGGAGGGCCTTTTAACCTCTTTGTGTTTCCTATCCCCCATCAGGGCAAAGAGGCAACCTCCGTATGCCGTCGTGGAAGGTTCCAAGAAACCGAATTACCGGTAAGTCTAATTTTATTTTTGTCATCTTTGTTTTACGTTTTTGCCTTGTGTTTTTTTTTTAATTTTAGCCTTTTCTCAGCTTTCGAACCCTGAAGTAGTTAAAAGAGGTTAGAAAAGATGGATTATCTGCACAGCACATCGTTTTGATATTGCTGTGCATTAAGTTCATTACTTTTAATGTTTATGGCGTGCTTTTTCAGGTGGATTCCTGGAGGAAAAAGACGTCATGTGCACATACCATTACAAGGAAAATTGTGTGAAATCTCCAGATGGTATTTTCTAGAACCATTAGGGTGCTTTCACATTGGAACTTATGTCCGAACTCTCCCACAAAACGGGATTCGGACATATGTTCCGACGGGCCGTAGACTATTAATGGCGCTGGCAGAGGGCACGTTCACGCAGACATAGTAGACTACATCTGAGTGCTGCCTCCAGTAGACGTACACGCCCAAAAATGATGCACAGCAGAGCGCATGTTTGCTCTGCCTTCACCATCATAGTCTATGATCCCATTAGCGCATATCCCATTTTGCAGGAGTTGAGCAACCAAATGGGTGCCTAAACGCAATATGAAAGCACCCTGATCTGTACAGATGATTGACATCACATGTGCTTTATACTATGTTTCTATACTGTTGACAAAAGACAGTATTTATTTTGGCATTTATGTCTCTTTCGTGCCCTTGAGTGCATGCAGACGATACTAACACATTGAGTTTTAACAAAGTTTTCTCTTATAATCATCATTTGTCTGTATTCTTGTGCCCACTGACGTAGGGTCCTTTCCTCCTTCACAGTGTTCCCAGAACAACAACTCCCACAGCATATCGCAATGGCCAAGATACGCCCCTTGTTTAATATCTCTGTCCTTCCATCCCAGACCTGCTGGCTAAGGTTTAGAAATAAGATACATGAGGGTTATATGTGAATTAATGGAACAAGGAATGAAAGCATAGGGATCTCAGAAGAAAAAAGGGGACTGATCTGCCATCAGAACCTACACTACCTCCGCTGGTGATAGGAATGCCACACACCGGATTAAACGCTACCATTTACTTGATCCTCCTTTTAGCACTTATGCCAGGTAAGGGTTACTATTGGGCATAGAGTGACAATATATGCCAACCCTTTTATCTTCTGACTCTTTCATTTCTCTAGATGTCCGTCTTGGAGGGATATCATGTGCCTTACTTGATGATGAGTCTTATTCTGTTGGGGTAAACTTGGCTCAATTTGGTGATATAACAGAACCAGGAAAGATACATTGCAATGAAAGCAATTGTTGTATGGGGATATGGGTTATCAGCAACGGTGAGATTCAGCACACTGTGTTAGGTAAGTTTATAATGCAAGATATTGGAATATCATTGCTTCCAGTGGGCATTGCTGGGTCTATTATCCATTTATTTGCAATGTGAATTCTTCTAGTTATGTGATAGAATTATTTAATACTTGTAATGTTAACACACTGCAAGATGATGTTATATGTATTAAGGTGATCAAAAACGGAAAAATACAGCAAGGTATATACATAAATATACTTACCCATATATTAAATGACGTGGACATCTTAAGGGCAATACAGATATACAAATATATAAATATACAAATGCATGGATTTTGGAATAACAATTATTTCCGTCATTGGGCTTCATTAAAATTTTGCACTGTTGGCTTTTAAGTGTTTCATTAGTTTTTTTATCAGTGAGTGTTTTATTAGTTTTTCTCATATGCAACAAAAACTGATGAAGGATTCTCCCAGTAAACAAACAGGAAAATCGGACAGCAGAATGCAATTATCAGATATTTCTGCTTTTTTTAATTATAGTCACGCATCAAACATATATTTAGGGCTATGGGTCTGTGAAACACTTGGACAGCACTCGAATGCCATTACTGTTAGTGCTGTCCGCTTTTCATGCTGGCACCAGAAATAACGTGACTAATTTGCAGGTTAACAGCATTATGATGCTGTCTTTATTCTCTCCGCCAGCATTTGGTTTCAGTCATAGAGGTGGGTGCAGCGCCAGTTCAGTCACTGCTCTGAGTATACAGAGCAGCCTGCTGTAGATGCGCCCCCGGCCCTGACCAACACTGACTCTACATTGCAGTGACTGACCCAGCGCCACCCCTGCCCCCGTGCATGCAGCCGAATGCAGCAGGGAGAAAATTATCTTTATTCTCCACGCCAGCATTCAGTATTCAGTCATGGGGGCGAGGGTGGCGCCGGGTCAGTCACTGCAACGTAGAGCCAGTGTCAGTCAGGGCCAGGGGCGCATCTACAGCAGGCCGCTCTGTATACTCAGAGCAGTGACTGAACTGGCGCCGCACCCACCTCTATGACTGAAACCAAATGCTGGCGGGGAGAATAAAGACAGCATCATAACGCTGTTAACCTGCAGATTAACAGCATATCTCCAGGTTAACAGCGTTATTCCTGGTGACAGGTTCCCTTTAAGAGAAAACTGATGAAACTCTGATGATAAGGCCACATTCACAAGTTCATTATTTGGTCAGTATTTTACATCAGTATGTGTAAGCCAAAATCAGGAGTGGAACAATCAGAGGAAAAGTAGAATAGAAACACTCCTGGTTTTGGCTTACAAATACTGAGGTAAAATACTGACCAATTTCTGAACGTATAAAATTCTGTCAGTCAGCTTGTTCTGACGGGGAGTTTGTACCTCAATCTTTGGATGTAATCAGACAGAAGTATTTAACATCCTTGTGCTGTCTGTGTTGAATATATACAATACAACATGCACTTAATGTAAGCTATGTGCTAATTTACATGGACTATTTCAAATGAACCTCAGGTTAACAATCTCAGCATTCTCCAGTCTGGCCTCATTTACGGACAAAACTAATGCATATATACAGTGTTGGACTGGGGTGCTAAGGGCCCACCAGTAACATTGACTTTGGGGGGGCACTTTTCACCTACATACAAATATTACACTACCCTCATTCACAAATGTACCTATATCTCTATATAATAATATACTGGGTAGTTTGGTAAATTAATTTTACCTGATTTTTTCTGTACAGAGTGAATCAAGTGAATTACGCCAAGTAATGCTCATACAGTCGGGTTGGGGGCCCAGATCTGCACAGGGGCCCACCGGGGATTCCACTGTTACCCTATGGGCCAGTCCAAGCCTGCATATATATAGCAGGTAGCTCCTACACTCATCCACTTTGCAGATGCATTGACAGAGCTGCACATGGACAAGGGCCACCATCAGAGCATTACTGCCCTTACTGCTGTATGGGATCTGGTGAGGAGCAGTACAGAAGGGGGCACGGTCCCAGTCCAGGCCCCGCCTCTTACTCTTCAGCTCACCTGGCCCCATCGTGCAATGAAAATCTGTGCGAGGCGGATACCTCGGCGTCGGGAGCATTCTTGGAGCTCGCTCCACGGCTGTCTAACCTGGACGGCTGCGCAGCTTCGCTCCTTCCGCCCTCTGGACTTCTGATCAGGTGACGAAGCATACGTGATGATGTCATCGCGTACGCATCATGCTGTATGAGGAGACCAGAAGCGGAGCTGCGCTTGCAGGGAATCGGCAGTGAGGTAAGTATGAAAAATGTTTTTTTTTTTCTTTAGAAAATGAATTAAATGGGTGTTAGGGGAGGTGGAGGGGAACTGCAAGTGATGAAGTGATGGGGAGGGAGACCACTTGATGAAGTGGGGGGATTGCACATGATAGAATGAGGTGGGGGGACTGCATATGATGAACTGAGGGGGACTGTGTGGCGCCCTGAGGGTCCAGTCGCCATAGAGATGTTGCATCTCACCCAGAGGTGTGACACCTGACTCTCAGGTAAGGAGGAAGCACCCCATTGACTCCAACACCGCATCCAACATACACTATGCTGGCTGAGCACAGACGGACCCTTCGGGAGGATGGTCTGACTCAGGCTGGTTAGGACAGGGTGTATCTAGTTGGTGGGTGGAGCTTAGGCAGCACTTAGGCTGCGTGTTAGTTTTAGAGAACAGTTAGTGTAGTCAGGCAGTCAGTAAGTGGGCACTGGACTGTCCTGCAGCTCTGAGTTCACCTCAGGGAGCCGTGCTGTATTGAGCGAAGGGGTCCTGGGCAGAGACGGCTTGGGCCACCGTAGCCCATTCCGGAATAGGACCAGGCCGACACAGGGGACGGTCAATAGATTAGCAGGAAGGATCAGGCTCCACTAGTAAAACCGACGGCAGTGGTCACTTCAAGGGCCATTGCCACTAGCCACTATAATCTCACCGGAAGGCAGCCTAGGGGTCAAGTACGTGCAGACACCGGATTGATATGTGAACTGAAAAGGCCCAATACTCCCTTGTCCAAGGGCTCTGTGGTGGCGGGGTGCATGGAAGTAAGGAGAGTTAGCACTGAGAGAAAAGGCCGGTAAGGAACATACTGAATGGGAGTCTTTGAAAGTGCGACCAATCTACCTGAGGGTTGCTGGGCCACTCTCTTGGAAGACACAGCGCCCGGCTGGCATCTGCATAGCGCTCAACAGACTGTGAGTAAAACCCTGAAACTGCAACAGAACTGTTTCCCTGATTATTCCAGCGACGCACACTCCCCTCTGCTACATCCTCAAGCACCATCGCTGCTATACCACATCTACCTGCCCTGGAAGGACACAGCCTCACCTGTAGGAGGCTTACCATCTAGCTGCACCACACCATCCCTTCCAGAGGACCTGCACAGCAGCGCTGGTCACCCTAACCAGGTACTACAGGTGGCGTCACGAATCATCATACGAACATTTATCCCCTGTAAATATCCCCCATTTATGGTGAGCGTCCAGGGCCACGGACCGAGCTGTGTTGCCGTGACATCCCCCATAGGAGTTAATAGGCTCGGATCAGAGTACCCCCCACTGCCCTGGGAGGGCGGCTCAACTGCACATGATAAAGTGGGGGGACTGCACATGACAAAGTGAGGGGGGGAGACAGACTGCACATGATGAAATGAGTGGGGGGAGGGGGATTGCAAATGATGAAGTGAGTGGGGGGGACTGCACATTATGAAGTGAAGGGGACTGCAAATTATGAAGTGAGTGGGGGAGGGGACTGCACATGAAGTGAGGGAGGGACGGGGGACTGCAAATGAAGTGTTGGGGAAGGGGACTGCACATGATAAAGTGAGTGGGGCGAGGGGGACTGCAAATGATGAATTGGGGAAGGGGGACTGTACATGATGATGTGGGGGGAGATAGACTACAAATGATGAAGTGGGGGGAGAGGGGGCAACCATCACCGCAATGAAGAGGCTGATGTAGCATGATTAGCACATGAGCATTGGCCCTACTAATGAATATGGGACATTGATATCAGTGTTTCTTGCTGCATAAGGCATCTAGACAAAGGAAAACTATCTCTTTTGACACACCGATAGACTGGAAATATTGGCTTGACCAAGTGTTCCTGCAAATGATAAATTGAGGGTGAGGGACTGCAAATCATGAATTGGAAGTGGAGGAAGGGGGGTAGCAAAAGATGAATTGAGGGTGAGGGACGGGACTGCAAATGATAAATCAAAGGTGGGGGGAAGAGCAAGTGATTAATTGAAGGTGGGGGGTGGGGAGAACAAATGATGATTTGGGGAGGGCAAATAATGATGAATTTTGAGGGTGGGGAGAGTATATGATGATGTATTGAGAGTCGAGACTGGTGGATGGGGACAGTAAATGATGAATTGAGGGTGGGGACAACAAATGATGAATTGGGCAGCAAATAATGATAAAATGAGGGTGGGGAGAGTAAACGATGTATTGAATATGGGGAGGAGAAGTCGATAATGAATTAGAGGGTGGGGTGGGAGAGAGAGAAGACATGACATAATGAATTGGGGCAGAAGGGGCATGTAAATATGAATCGGGGGGTACATAGTGGGGGCCGTTAAGGATGCAGTGACTGCTACCGAATTGGGGGAAAGAGTACAGGGGCTAATTAATTTATGTATTTATTAGGTGGGGAAAGTGGCTATTTCTAGTTGGTGGGGGCACAGTGGTGGATTATAATTTATATTTGAAATGGTGGGTTGCATAATTAATTATGTATTAATTGTGGGTGCATGTCTGTATTCAGCTGTGTAGTGTAGAAGAAAGGGAAAAAGTGCTGAATGTGCTCTGAAAGCTGTGCTCTAGATAAATGTGTTATTTTATGCAGAGACGAGTCCTGGCTGGAAGAAGTGATGGTGGTCTGTTTGGATGAAGAAGATGCAGATCTTCAACTAAAGATGTCACTAGTAAGTCAGTGTGTTATCTGTACACTGACACTATATACTGTAAACTATATACAGAGCTCCTGTGTAAAATGTCACTGGTGATCACTGAATTATCTATTCCACTGACACTATATACAGATCTCCTGTGTATAATATATACTGTACACTATATACTGTATACTATATGCAGAGTTACTGTGTATAATGTCACTAGTGATCACTGTATTATGTGTACACTGATATAATATACAGAGCTCCTGGGTATAGTGTCACTGGTGATCATTGTATTACCTGTACACTGACACTATATACAGAGCTCCTGTGTATAATATCACTGTTGATCTCAGTATTACCTGTACACTGACAGTATATACAGAGCTCCTGTATATAATGGCACTTAGTATTTTGTTTTTTTTATTAATGATCAGTATTATTATTATTATTATTATTTATTTATATAGCGCCATTAATTCCATGGTGCTGTACATGAGAAGGGGTTACATACAAAGTTATAGATATCGCTTACAGTAAACAAATTTACAATGACAGACTGGTAGAGGGGAGAGGACCCTGTCCTTGCGGACTTACATTCTACGGGATAATGGGGAAGAAACAGAAGGTCGGGGGTGCGGCAGCTCTGGTGGTGGTGGCTGCGAGGCAGCAGCTCTGGTGGTGGCGGCGAGGCGGCAGCTCTGGTGGTGGCGGCAGCTCTGGTGGTGGCGGTGTGGCGGCAGCTCTGGTGGTGGCGGCGAGGCGGCAGCTCGGGTGGTGGCGGTGAGGTGGAAGCTCAGGTGGTGGCGGCGAGGCGGTAGCTAGGGTGGTGGCGGCAAGGTGGAATGGTTATTGCAGGCTGTAGGCTTTTCTGAAGAGATGGGTTTTCAGGTTCCGTCTGATGGATCCAAGGGTGATGGATAATCATACATGTTAAGGCGTGGAATTCCAGAGGATGGGGGATATTCGGGAGAAATCTTGGAGGCGGTTGTGGGAGGAACGAATAAGTGTGGAGGATAGTAGGAGGTCTTGGGAGGATCGAAGATTACGTGAAGGAAGATATTGGGAGATTAGTTCAGAGATATAGGGAGGGGACAGGTTGTGGACGGCTTTCTAGGTCAGTGTTAGTAGTTTGAACTGGATTCGTTGGGGAATTGGGAGCCAGTGGAGGGATTTGAAGAGGGGAGAAGCAGGGTGTAACGGGTCTGGTAGGTGGAACCACTGACGGAAACGGGTCTGGTTGGTGGAACCACTAAGCTTTATTATACAAGACAATTTACTTGCAAGAGAGCGGGTGGCATCCGGGAATAGGACAGGGAATCACGGCAATTAGCCAGGCAGTCTCTGGACAGGCAGGTTGTCACAATAAGTGACCAAGGAAGTCTCTGGACAGGCAGGTTGTCACGGCAAGTGACCTGGGCAGTCTCTGGACAGGCAGGTTGTCACGGCAAGTGACATGGGCAGTCTCTGGACAGGCAGGTTGTCACGGCAAGTGACCTGGGCAGTCTCTGGACAGGCAGGTTGTCACGGCAAGTGACCAGGGCAGTCTCTGGACAGGCAGGTTGTCACGGCAAGTGACCAGGGCAGTCTCTGGGCAGGCAGGTTTGTCACGGCAAGTGACCAGGGCAGTCTCTGGGCAGGCAGGTTGTCACGGCAAGTGACCAGGGCAGTCTCTGAACAGGCAGGTTGTCACGGCAAGTGACCAGGGCAGTCTCTGGACAGGCAGGTTGTCACGGCAAGTGACCAGGGCAGTCTCTGGACAGGCAGGTTTGTCACGGTAAGTGACCAAGGCAGTCTCTAGACAAACAGGCATATACGACCTGAGCTGGTGGAGCCTCCTGGTAGGCTGCAGTCGGATGGCAGATGATCGCTCCCAGGTGAGCAGGCAAGAGTCTCTGGAATAGCCGGGGATCTCTGCTGATGATGTCCGAACCTCTAGATAGAGCTGCAGTCGGATGGCAGATGATCGCTCCCAGGTGAGCAGGCAAGAGTCTCTGCAATAGCCGGGGATCTCCGCAGATGATGTCCGAACCTCTGGATAGAGCTGCAGTCGGATGGCAGATGATCGCTCCCAGGTGAGCAGGCAACAGCCGGGGATCTCTGCTGAAGATGTCCGAACCTCTGGATAGAGCTGCAGTCAGATGGCCGACAGGCAAACAGACAGGTAACAGGCAGGCAACTGGAAACAGGAGCTGATGGCTGAAGCAGAGTTAGACTGCACAGAAACAACATTGCTCGGGCACCTCCATTAAGGAGGAAGCCCTTAATATAGGGTGGAGTCCACCAGCATTGGCTGGAGACTGATTTGGAAAATGCGCGCGGCTCCTTTAAGAGCGGGGGAGGGTGCGGGCGCGCGCCCTAAGGCCAGCAGCAGGGAAGGAGCGCGCGGGACCAGCAGGGCGGAAGGAGGACGCCGAGGATGCCAGAGGCGCAGAGGAGGCTGGGAGCACTGATGACTCTGAGCGCAGGTGAGGAGAGCGACGTCCCTGTCTGGCAGCAGGCAGGGACGCGGGCGCTACAGTACCCCCCCCTCTAGGCCCCCCCCTTTTTAGGCCAGAAAAAATTTAGCTAGGATGAGAGGGGCATGGATGTTCTCCCGAGGTTCCCAGGTTCTCTCCTCAGGACCAAACCCCTTCCAATCCACCAAAAAATAAGTCTTTTTTCCTACCCTTTTTGTTCCAGAATGTTCTCTACCTCAAATTCATCATCAGCAGACACTGGAGCAGGAGGTGTACCTGTAGACTTAAAAAAAGAGTTAAGAACCACAGGTTTGAGGAGAGATACATGAAAAGAATTAGGAATTCGCAAATTGACCGGGAGTTTCAATTTATAGGACACCGGGTTGATCTGACTGATGATCTCAAAAGGACCGATGAACCGAGGACCTAACTTGTAGGACGGAATTTTGAGTCGAACATATTTGGACGAAAGCCAGACTTTGTCCCCAGGACGGAATTGAGGAGGATCCAGACGTTTTTTGTCAGCATGTCTTTTCATGCGCTCGGATGACTGAATGAGTGCGGACCGGGTACTCTCCCAGATGGAGGAGAATTCTCTAACCAGAGATTCCGCAGCTGGATTGTCCACAGAGATGGAAACAGGGACAGGGATCCGAGGGTGTTGACCGAAGACTACAAAAAACGGAGACTTGGTGGAAGATTCGCTCTCATGATTATTGTAGGAGAATTCGGCCCAAGGCAGGAGCTCCACCCAGTCAGAATGGTGGGCATTAACAAAGTGTCGAAGATAACTGGTCAAATTCTGATTTATTCGTTCAACTTGTCCATTGGACTGTGGGTGGTAAGCGGAGAAAAATTCAGGGTGACGTCTAGCAACTTACAAGTGGCTCTCCAGAAACGTGAGGTGAACTGAACCCCACGATCCGACACAATGTGACGAGGCAGACCATGAAGACGGAAGATGTGGCGGATAAAGTCTTTAGCCAACTCGGGTGCAGATGGAAGACCTGGCAGAGGAATGAAGTGAGCCATCTTGGAAAAGCGGTCAGTGACCACCCAAATGACGTACAACCAGGCAGAGACGGGAAGATCTGTTATGAAGTCCATGGCTATATGCTGCCAGGGGGCAGCGGGTACAGGAAGCGGAAGAAGACGGCCGGTAGGCAGGTGTCTCGGAACTTTGTTGCGGGCACAGGAAACACAGGCAGAAACAAAGTCTATTACGTCTTTGTGCAGGGTAGGCCACCAATAATGCCGGGTAATGAGTTGGAGGGTCTTTTTTTGACCAGCGTGGCCAGCGAGTTTAGATGAATGACCCCAATGTAGGATTCTCTTCCGATCAGTTTCTGATACGAACGTCTTACCAGGAGGGAGACGATTTAAACTCACGGGAGCCACCTGCATCACTCTGGCGGGATCGATGATATGTTTAGGTTCTTCCTCGAGATCTGACACCAGGAAAGACCGAGACAAGGCATCCGCCTTGATGTTTTTGTCAGCTGGGCGAAAATGCAAAAGAAAATCGAAGCGGGCAAAAAAACAAGGACCACCGGGCTTGGCGAGGGTTAAGTCTCTGGGCATGCTGGAGGTATGCCAGATTCTTGTGGTCCGTGTAAATGATTACCGGATGAAGAGCCCCTTCGAGTAGGTAACGCCACTCCTCCAATGCCAACTTGATGGCCAATAACTCTCGGTCTCCTATGGAGTAGTTGCGCTCGGAGGAGGAGAAGAGTTTGGAGAAGAAACCGCAGGATACCATCCTCCCGGATGAAGCTTTTTGGGTAAGTACCGCTCCGGCTCCAGCAGAGGAAGCGTCCACCTCCAGGAAGAACTGCTTGTTGCCATCCGGGCGATGCAGCACTGGAGCGGAAGAGAAGGCCTGTTTTAGAGAAAGGAAGGCCTCCTCTGCTTCGGGCGTCCACTGTTTGGGGTTAGCATCCTTGCGGGTGAGCGCGGAGATTGGCGCAGTCCTGGAAGAGAAGTGCGGTATGAAGAGACGGTAATAGTTGGCAAATCCCAGGAACCGCTGAATGGCCTTCAACCCCTCCGGTCGGGGCCACTTCTCGATGGCAGACAATTTCTCCGGATCAATTCGTAGGCCTGTCTGAGAAATGATGTAGCCCAGAAACGGAAGCGATGTCTGCTCAAAGAGGCACTTCTCATATTTGGCAAAGAGGTGATTCTGCCTGAGCCTGAGCAGAACCTGACGAACATCCCTCCGGTGAGACTGAAGATCCGGAGAGAAGACCAAGATGTCGTCAAGGTACACCACAACGCAGGAGTAGAGGAGGTCCCGGAAGATGTCATTGACCAACTCCTGAAAGACTGCTGGAGCATTACAGAGACCAAAGGGCATCACCAAGTACTCGTAGTGGCCGTCCCGGGTGTTGAATGCCGTCTTCCATTCATCTCCTCGACGGATACGAACCAGGTTGTATGCTCCACGAAGATCTAGTTTGGTGAAGACTCTAGCCCCTCTAAGACGATCAAACAATTCTGGAATGAGCGGAAGAGGGTACTTATTCTTCACCGTGATCAAATTTAGGCCTCTGTAGTCAATACAGGGACGGAGAGATCCGTCCTTCTTTTTTACGAAGAAGAAACCTGCTCCCGCTGGGGAGGTAGATTTCCGGATGAATCCTTTTGCTAAGTTCTCCTCGATATATTCGGACATCGACCTGGTCTCAGCAGCAGACAACGGGTAAATACGCCCACGGGGAGGCGTGGTACCGGGTAGCAGGTCGATCGGGCAATCATATGGTCTATGCGGGGGTAATGTCTCTGCTTCCTTTTTATTGAAGACATCAGCAAATGACCAATATGGAATCGGGAGTCCTGGTAGATTAGCAGGAGTAGGAGAAGGACAGACGGGATGAACAGGCACCAGACACGTTTTATGACAGTCCTGTCCCCAGCGAAGAATCTCTCCATTCTGCCAGTCAAGCACAGGTGCATGCTTTTGGAGCCAAGGCAGACCTAGTAAGAAAGCATGAGAGAGTCCAGGCAGAACATGAAATGAGATGCTCTCAGAATGCAACATTCTCTACTAGAGCCTGTGACACGAGATTCCCAGCTGCTCCAGAATCAAGTTGGGCCATCTCGAAGTAACGGTTCTTACCGAGAAGAATTGAGACCGAGAGCAGCAGAGATGAAGAGGATTTATTTTTGTCTAGATTGACCTCTCCGAGCGAACCTAGACACAGGCGTTTCCCGACTTCTCCGGACAGGTTCGGATCCAGTGCTCCTTACTGCCGCAGTAGAAGCAACTTTTCTCGGCACGGCGTGAGTCCTGACGGGCTTTGACCATCTTGGTCTGGTCGACCTGCATAGGCTCAGCAGTGTGCACCTGGGGAGAAACAGAAGGGGTTAAATGAGGAAACTTTTTTTCACGGGTGACCTCTTTGGCTCGTTCCTGGAACCGTAGATCAATCCGATTGGCAAGATTTATTAAATCATCAAGCGAGGTTGGAATGTCCCGACCGGCAAGTTCATCTTTAATACGGCCGGACAGACCCTCCCAGAAGACCGAAATTAGAGCTTCATTGTCCCAAGCCAGTTCTGAGGCTAGAGTACGGAACCGTATGGCATATTGACCAACGGTGAGACTTCCCTGACGGAGACGCAACAGAGATGATGCAGAGGAGGTCTTCCGTCCAGGTTCGTCGAATACCCTCCGGAAGGCCGGAGAAAAGCAGGCAGGTCTGACACCAGAGGATCTTCTCTCTCCCAGAGAGGATTAAGCCAGGCCAGAGCCTCTCCGGTGAGATGGGACATGATGAAGGCAATTTTGGCCCGGTCAGAATTAAACTGGTGTGCCAGGAGTTCGAAATGCAGGGTGCACTGGTTAATGAAACCCCGAGCCATAACAGGGTCGCCTCCATACCTAGGAGGAGCTGAAAGTCGGGGACCGGGAATGGAAACCACAGAATTGGGAGTCAGCGGGACTGCCGGATTATGAGTCATGGCTCCAGCGGTGGTTGCTGGTGATGGATTCAGAGTGTCCAAGCGGGAATTGACGTTCCGCAGGTGACCCAGGATAGCCTCCTGTTGAGACCTCTGGCGAGACAGCTCATGACACAGTTCCGGAAGTGAAGGGGTTTGGGTGCCACCGGGTTCCATGGCCCGAGCAAACTGTAACGGGTCTGGTAGGTGGAACCACTGACGGAAACGGGTCTGGTTGGTGGAACCACTAAGCTTTATTATACAAGACAATTTACTTGCAAGAGAGCGGGTGGCATCCGGGAATAGGACAGGGAATCACGGCAATTAGCCAGGCAGTCTCTGGACAGGCAGGTTGTCACAATAAGTGACCAAGGAAGTCTCTGGACAGGCAGGTTGTCACGGCAAGTGACCTGGGCAGTCTCTGGACAGGCAGGTTGTCACGGCAAGTGACCTGGGCAGTCTCTGGACAGGCAGGTTGTCACGGCAAGTGACCTGGGCAGTCTCTGGACAGGCAGGTTGTCACGGCAAGTGACCAGGGCAGTCTCTGGACAGGCAGGTTGTCACGGCAAGTGACCAGGGCAGTCTCTGGGCAGGCAGGTTTGTCACGGCAAGTGACCAGGGCAGTCTCTGGGCAGGCAGGTTGTCACGGCAAGTGACCAGGGCAGTCTCTGAACAGGCAGGTTGTCACGGCAAGTGACCAGGGCAGTCTCTGGACAGGCAGGTTGTCACGGCAAGTGACCAGGGCAGTCTCTGGACAGGCAGGTTTGTCACGGTAAGTGACCAAGGCAGTCTCTAGACAAACAGGCATATACGACCTGAGCTGGTGGAGCCTCCTGGTAGGCTGCAGTCGGATGGCAGATGATCGCTCCCAGGTGAGCAGGCAAGAGTCTCTGGAATAGCCGGGGATCTCTGCTGATGATGTCCGAACCTCTAGATAGAGCTGCAGTCGGATGGCAGATGATCGCTCCCAGGTGAGCAGGCAAGAGTCTCTGCAATAGCCGGGGATCTCCGCAGATGATGTCCGAACCTCTGGATAGAGCTGCAGTCGGATGGCAGATGATCGCTCCCAGGTGAGCAGGCAACAGCCGGGGATCTCTGCTGAAGATGTCCGAACCTCTGGATAGAGCTGCAGTCAGATGGCCGACAGGCAAACAGACAGGTAACAGGCAGGCAACTGGAAACAGGAGCTGATGGCTGAAGCAGAGTTAGACTGCACAGAAACAACATTGCTCGGGCACCTCCATTAAGGAGAAGCCCTTAATATAGGGTGGAGTCCACCAGCATTGGCTGGAGACTGATTTGGAAAATGCGCGCGGCTCCTTTAAGAGCGGGGGAGGGTGCGGGCGCGCGTGTGTCGACCCGCCACCACAATTGTGGATTACCAGGGCAATGGGGTACTCAGAGCCGAGCCCATGGAAGTCTATGGGGATGTCACAGGTAGCGGTGGCTCGGGCTGTGGCCCTGGCGGTCTGGCGTATGTTGGGGGAATATTTACAGGGGATAGATATATTTACAGTTCGTGACGCCACCTGTAGTCTCTGGTAATTTGTACCAGCGCTGCTGTAGATCTCTGAGGGGATGGTGAGGCAGCTAGATGTCGGGTCCCCTACAGGTGGGACTCTTCCCTCAGGTCGATGGTTATGGTGGGGTTGTGCAGGCATGCAATTAAATAACTCAGTCTCACACCGTCAGCGTCTTTCCATACCTTTTACTTGTTAGATGGTAAGGCAGGTCCCAGGGAGGCTGATGGGGTTGATGGAGGATGAGTTTTGAGGCAACGGCTGAGCAAGGCAGGGGCCTCCTTTACTTTCCAATGATGATGAGTCCAACCAGCATAAAGCGTAGTTCCCTCTATAAACTCCAGCTTCTCCAAGCTGTACTGCCCGGTCAGTTTTGTGGTGGAGCCTTCCAGTGATGAAACTAGGTTCTTCTATGCTTGGCCTAGCTCAAAGTTCCTATTCCACCTGACCCCTGTTACGTACTGACACTTCAAGGGCTGCTTTCTGTTACCTAAGGTCCAGTAAGCCTCTGGTTTTTCTACCACTATGCATAAAGCTATAGTGATGCTTCGGTCTCCAGTGACCGGTGACAATGTGCAGGATACTTCAATCCTAAAGCACTTCTGATTTCCTTCCACTGTGCCTTTCGACTTGCTCAAACTCTCAATCTCAGCACTGACTAGGCTAAGGTGAACTGGCTCACCTGTACTAGCCTCCACTACTGCACTGTCTCTCTGAATCGACAGGAATCTTGGTGCTCCAGACAGGCACTCCTTCTCCCTTCACCTCAGGAGACACTACAAGACTCTCTTGTGCTCAAAACCACACCCCTCTACACCCCTGCTGGGTGTGTCCGAAGTATATGTGATGTCATGTAGAGCCCTTAACCGTTACCTCTCCACTCATCCTCCTGGTATTGTGTACCTTAAATACCAGGGCTACACACGCGCCCTAAGGCCAGCAGCAGGGAAGGAGCGCGCGGGACCAGCAGGGCGGAAGGAGGACGCCGAGGATGCCAGAGGCGCAGAGGAGGCTGGGAGCACTGAGGACGCTGAGCGCAGGTGAGGAGAGCGACGTCCCTGTCTGGCAGCAGGCAGGGACGCGGGCGCTACACAGGGGAGTAGCGAAGGGAGAGGTGGATTAGTCGGGCAGCAGAGTTGAGGACAGACTGGAGTGGTGCAAGAGAGTTGACGGGGAGGCCACAGAGGAGGGTGTTGCAGTAATCAAGGCGGGAGATGATGAGGGCATGCACAAGAGTTTTAGTAGATTAAGGGCTGAGGAAGGGACGGATTCTGGAAATGTTTTTAAGTTGGAGGCGACAGGAGGTGGCAAGAGTTTGGATGTGTGGTTTGAAGGACAGGGCAGAGTCAAGAGTTACTCTGAGGTAGAGGATTTCAGGTGTGGGAGAGAGCGTGATGCCATTTACCATAATAGATAGATCGGGTAGGGAAGATATGTGAGATGGAGGAAAGATGATGAGTTCGGTTTTGTCTGCATTGAGTTTTAGGAAGCGAGAGGTGAAGAAGGAGGATATGGCTGATAGACACTCGGGATTCTGGACAGCAGAGAGGTGACATCTGGGCCAGAGAGGTAGATCTGAGTGTTGTCCGCATACAGGTGGTACTGGAAGCCATGGGACTTTATGAGTTGTCCTAGGCCAAGGGTATAGATGGAAAAAAGTAAGGGCCCCAGGACAGAGCCTTGAGGAACTCCAACAAAGAGAGGACGGGATGAGGAGGTAGTGTGGGAGTGGGAGATGCTAAATGTGCGGTCGGAAAGGTAAGTGGCGATCCAGGACAGGGCAAGGTCTTTGATGCCATGGGAAGAAAGAATCTGTAGCAGTAGGTAGTGGTCGACTATGTCAAAGGCAGAGGACAGGTCAAGGAGGAGGAGGATGGAGAACTGTCTGTTAGCTTTGGCTGTGAGTAAGTCATTAGTAATTTTGGTCAGGGCAGTTTCAGTGGAGTGGTGGGGGCGGAAGCCAGATTGGAGGTTGTCAAGGAGAAAGTTAGATGAGAGGTGGGAGGAATGTTGAGCATGGACATGCTGCTCAAGGAGTTTGGAAGCAAATGGGAGCAATGATATTGGGCGATAGCTGGGCATAGCAGTTGGGTCAAGGTTTGTTTTTTGAGGGTGGGTGTGATGGTGGCATGTTTGAAGGCAGAGGGAAAGGTACCAGAAGATAGCGATAGGTTTAAGAGATGGGTTAGGGCTGGGATGAGCGTGTTAGTGAGGTTGGGAAGCAGGTGGGAAAGGATGGGGTCAAGTGCACAGGTGGTGAGGTGTGATTTGAAAAGGAGATGAGTAAGCTCTCCTTCAGTGATGTTGGAGAGGGAGGTTAGTAGGGAAGGGCAGAGGTCTGGTATATGGAGTGGTTGGGGTGGTGGAACAGTAAAGGTTTGCCTTGTTTGGTCGATCTTATTTTTGAAGTAGGTGGCAAAGTCCTCGGCAGAGATGAGGGAAGTTGGAGGTGGCAGTGGTGGGCGGAGGAGAGAGTTGAATGTGCTGAACAGTTGTTTTGGGTTGTAGGATAATGAAGATACAAGGTTTGTGAAATAGGTCTGTTTAGCAGAGGTGAGGGCTATTTTGAAGGCAAGTGTAGCTTGTTTGAAAGCAGTGAAGTCGTCTGGCAGGCATGTTTTCTTCCAATGTCGCTCCGCGACCCTGGATGATTGTCGAAGTTTTTTGGTGAGATTGTTGTGCCAGGGTTGCCTATTGATTTGTCGCACTTTGCCATGCATGAGAGAGGCGACTGAGTCTGTGGCAGATGTGAGGGTGGTGTTATAGAAAGCGGTGGCGCTGTCTGTGTCGTGGAGTGAAGATATGGAGGACAGAGGTAGACGAGAGTCTGAGAGTCTGTGAATGTCTAGGTGTGCGAGGTTTCTGCGAGGATGTGCCAGTGGCTGGACATAAGGGGTAGGTGAAGAGAACAGGGATGAGAAGGTGAGTAGGTTGTGGTCTGATAGGGGAAGGGGAGAGATTGTCAGATTAGGTAGGGAACAGAGGCGGGTGAAGATGAGGTCTAATATATGTCCGTCTGTGTGGGTGGCTGTGGAGGAACACTGAGTAAGTCCAAAGGATGAAGTAAGTGACAGGAGTTTGGAGGCTGCTGGCTGGCGGGTGTCAATAGGGATATTAAAGTCACACATGATGATGGTGGGGATGTCAGCAGAGAGAAAGTGAAGAAGCTAGCTGGAGAATTGGTCAATGAAGGCAGTGGCTGAGCCCGGTGGTCGGTATATGACGGCCATTTGGAGATTAGAGGGAGAGTAGTTACGGACCTAGTGGACCTCAAAGGAAGGGAGGATGAGGGAGGGTGGGGGTTGGATAGGGTTGAAGGAGCAGTTATTAGAAAGAAGGAAACCCACGCCTCCACCATGTCTGTTGACAGAGCGAGGAGTGTGGGTGAAGTGGAGGCCACCGTAACTCAGGGCAACAGGGGAGGCCGTGTCAGGGGGCGTCAGCCAGGTCTCAGTGAGGGCCAGGAAGGAGAGGTTGCGGGAAGTAAAGAGATCGTGGAGCTTGTTGCAGACGGAGCGGGCGTTCCAGAGTGCTCCAGAGAGAAAGCTGGGGGGTAGGGGTCAGTGGCTCAGGTTTTAAGTGTGAGGGATTGCGGTAGTTTCTCTTACTTTGAGAAGTATAGGGGTGAGGATTAGTGGGATGTATGAGGCAAGTGGGGCCAGGATTGGGGGATATGTCGCCAGCAGTGAGAAGAAGCAGAGAAAGGGAAAGCAGATGGGTGAAGGAGAGTGACCGGCTTACGTTATATTTTAGTGGGAGAGGTCTGAGGTTAAGAAGCAGGTCTGCAGATGAGGCGATGTAGGGGGTAAGAGAGAGGGGGAGACAGTTATTTGGTTCGAGCTTACAGGGGTTTGGGGATAGCGAAGGAGAGTGAAGATTAGTGGAGCAAAAACAGTGAATTGTATACTACAGTATTGTAGTATTCAGTCACTGTGGTGGTAATATGTGTCTGGTCATGGTGCGGCGGTATTTGTTTTTTGTATGTGGTATTATTCGGTTACTATGTGATGGTACTATGTGGTCTGGTCATGGTGTGGCGGTATTTTTCCTTGCATGTGGTAATATTTGGTCACTGTGATTTTAATATGTGGTCTGATCAAGGTGTGGTGGTATTTGTGCCTTGTATGTGGTATTCTTCGGTCACTATGTGATGGTAATATGTGGTCCAGCCATGGTACGGCTGTAATTGTTCCTTGTATGTGGTATTTTTGCTCACAATGTGGTGGTTATATGTGATCTGGTCATGGTGTGATGGTATTTGTTCCTTGTACATGGTATTATTCAGTCATTATGTGCTAATAACATATGGTCTGGTCATGGTGTGATGGTATTTGTCCCTTGTATGTGGTATTATTCGGTAACTATGTTGTGGTAATATGTTAACTGGTCATGGTGTGGCAGTATTTGTTCCTTGTATGTGGTATTATTCAGTTACTATGTGGTGGGAATATGTGATCCGGCCATGGTGTGGCGGTATTTGTCAACTGTATGTGGTATTATTCAGTCACTGTGGTGGTAATATGTTGTCCAGCCATGGTGTGGTTGCACTTGTTCCTTGTCTGTGGTATTATTCGGTCACTATGTGGTGGTAATGAATTGCCCGCCAGGGCTGTGGGGTACTCGGACCCGAGCCCGTTGACTTCTACGGGGGATGTCACAGTAGCCCCGACTCGATCCATAGCCCTGGGCGCTCACCAAAAAGGGAATATATTTACATAGGATAATGTTCATATAATGATTTGTGACGCCACCTGTAGTATCTGGTCAGGGTGACCAGCGCTGCTGTGCAGGTCCTCTGGAAGGGATGGTGTTGTGCAGCTAGACGGTAAACCTCCTACAGGTGAGGCTGTGTCCTTCCAGGGCAGATAGATGGTGGATATTTTTAGGTATGGTGCTGAGGAGTGTAGCAGGGAGATGTGCGACGCTGGAATTGTGTGGCCCAGCTACGCAGGCACACATAAAATCCAGGAGAGTGCACAGGAAGGTAACAGCAACGCTTGATATGCATTCACTGTCACTCACACTTTCAGACACACCCATCTGAGGTATAAGGGGGAGTGACACGTAGCAGAGTCAGATAGTTTCCTGTCTTCGGACAGATCAGTTCAGCCAGAGCTGAGTCAAGCTTCCTGTCTCAGGACAGTGGAGACCAGTCAGTTTCCTGTCTTAGGACAGTGCAGTTCAGTGCCAGTTCAGTCTGGACTAGGAGAGAGGACTGAATCCTCGCAGAGCTAGCGTAGCTCACCTGACAAAGAAGTGGAGGCTAGTACGGATGAAGTGCATCATCCTAGCCTAGTCAGAGCTACCCTTAATCAGTACCTCAGTAGAAGCTGAAACAAGGAGGATACTGAGAGCTGCTCAGCGAGCTCTGGAGAAAGCTGATATTTCCATCGAAAGCTACAAGTGCTTATGCTAAGAGAAAAAGCAGGGCGAAGGGCGCAGTGGAGAAGATATAGAGAAGTGCTTCAGGTATTGGATTGCCTGCACTAAATAACCGGACACCGGGGTCCGAAGCGTTGCTAGAGTTTCAAGCATAGTAACAAGATACCCGGAGGCTATCTGGACTACAGGTCGCAGAGAGCAGCCCAAAGCGCTGATACGTAACCGGAGACAGGGAAAACAGGAGTCTAGCCTGATCAGCAAATATAGACTTAGTTCTCACCACTTAGAAGTCTCCACCACAAAGTCGGCCGGGCTTGTCAGCTATTGAGAAAGCTGGAGATTGTAGAGTTAACTTCGTGTTCCGACCACGCACCACAATTGTGGATACCAGGGCTATGGGGTACTCGGAGCCGAGCCCATGGAAAGCTATGGGAGTTGTCACTGGTAGCGGTGGCTCGGTCCGTGGCCCTGGCGGTCGTGCAATGGGGGGATATTTACAGGGGATTAATAGGATAGGTAGTTCGTGACGCCACCTGCGGTTTCTGGTAAATTGTACCAGCGCTGCTCTAAGGACTTTCACAGGGGATGTTATGGGGCAGCTTGGTAGTAAGTCTCCCACAGGTGAGACGGGTCCCTGGAAGTCTATGGTGACGATGATGCAGGGTGTAGATAATAATTCAGTCGCACACAATACAGCTTCTTTTCATACCTTTTACTGGTAGATGGTTCAAGCAGATCCCGGGGAGCTGGTCGGGGTGGAGAGTGCACATTCGGGTAACAGCTGAGCAGGTTAGAGGCCTCCTTTACTCCATATACATGTGAGTCCAACTTGCCTGAAGTGAAGTTAACTCTGAATCTCCAGCTTTCTCAATAGCTGTACTGCCCGGCCAATATTGTGGTGGAGCCTTCTATGTGGTGAGAACAGAGTCCTTTTATGCGGGGCCCTGCTAAAAGTCCTTGTTCCTCCTGACTCCGATTACGTACTGACACTTAGGGCTGCTCTCTGCGACCTGTAGTCCAGATGCCTCCGGTTTTCTTGTTACTAAGCTTGAAACTGTAGCAACGCTTCGGACCCCGGTGTCCGGCAATTTAGTGCAGGCAATCCAATACCTAAAGCACTTCTCTATCTTCTCCACTGTGCCCTTCGCCCTGCTCTCGCTCTTAGCATAAACACTTGGAGCTTCGATGGTAATGTCAGCTTTCTCCAGAGCTTGCTGAGCAGCTCTCAGTATCCTCCTTGCTTCAGCTTCTGCTGAGGTACTGATTAAGGGTAGCTCTGACTAGGCTAGGATGATCCACTTCACCCGTACTAGCCTCCACTTCTTTGTCAGGTGAGCTACGCTAACTCTGCGAGGATTCAATCCTTTCTCCTCTCCTTCCAAGTCCAGACTCCACTGGCACTGAACTGCACTGTCCGAAGACAGGAAACAGACTGAACTCTGATTGCTAAGTGTCACTTCCTCTTGTACCCCTGATGGGTGTGTCTAAAAGTGTGAGTGAAGTGCATAGATATCAAGCTTTGCTGTTACCTTCCCGTGCACTCTCCTGGACTTTTATGTGTGCCTGCGTAGCTGGCCTACACATCCCCCCTTGGTAAAACACAGCACTCCCGGGCTGTAAAAGACAAAAAGAACATTTTGTTTTGCATTAACATAAACATTATAACTCTTCCCATCCGGGAGGTGAGGATTTCTTAAACGTTACATTTTGTACAATGGAAAAAATACAAAAGTATCAAAAGTATCAAAATATCAAACATTCGCATATATACAAGATACTTGTGGAGGACCCGCACCAAAAACCTCCCACGTGGGTCCTGGGTGGGCTGCAGGACTTCTGACTGCAGACCTCACTCTAGGCCCACCATACGGGTTTTTCTTCAGAGGTAGATAGTAGTAGTGGTTTTTATGTAAAACCAAGATAATGCACCGAAGCGCAACTATTTACAAAGACAAGTTCTTGGGCTGGCACAGTCCACAGCCTCTCAGTCCATTAGGGCAAAAGACACATAAATATATATATATTTCAAACTTTATACATTTGGTCAGTGACAATAAACCCGGTCTGGGTCTTGCTAACTAGTCTACTAGGACTACTCCTGATAGCGAACAGGTAGTTTACCTTTAGTGATACGTTCTGATCTACGTGGGGTAGCGTCAGGTATAGTAGTCTCTAACCTTTCTGTTCTGCGTAACGGCAAACTATAGACACGACTCCACCTCTCTAGGGACCTGGCAAGCATGCTAGTGACTGGAGGAGGCGGTACTGCTTCACCAGCTTCACCAGAGGACTCCACTTCTTGTGGTGCTGCTTCTTGCGGGTCCGCTGCTTCGGGTTCTGATGGTTGAGGGTCTGCCGGAACAGGTCCTTCTGGAACTGGCTCAACTGGCACAATTGGTATGACCGGTTGTAGAGTCTCCTCTTGCGGTTGATAAAACTGCAGCACAGGAATAATTACAGCATCTCCCAATCTGGGCCAATCCGCAGGTAAATCTCCCAAATCCGTGTGTATGACCGCTTCAGCACTCTCTCCTTGATGAACAACAGGGTTTTCTTCACGGAGCTTTAATGGGCCAGGACACAACTTCAATTGATCTCTAGACACAGTTGCCGTCGTTTTTCCTCCATCCTTGCTGATGGTACAGACCTTGCTGTTATCGAAATTGGAATTTTGCACGACATAGGGCTCCTGTTCCCACTGATCATCCAACTTGTGTGTTCTTCTTTTCCTTTTGAGCACCATTTCTCCAGGCATTAAAGGCTTAGCGGGAGCATTTTTGTTATAGTTCATCTCTTGCTTTTCTCTTACTTTGTTGAGACTGTCTTCTACGCAGGCTTGTACTCTCTTGTACTGTTCTTGTCAAGTGGTGTCCCAATCTTCAGCACTGTCATCAGCCTCTGGTTCTACCACACCGAGTTCTAAGTCCATTGGCAGCCTTCCCGGTCTTGCTCTCATAAGGTAGGCTGGAGTGCAGTTGGTGGAACTTACTGGAATATGATTGTACAAGTCAACCAGGTCAGGTAACAAGTCTGGCCACCGATTTCTTTCTTCCAGTGGTACAGTTTTCAGTAAGTCGAGGACAATGTGATTAATTTTTTCACAAAGGCCGTTGGTCTGAGGGTGGTATGGTGTTGTTCTGATCTTTTTACATCCATACAATTGACAGAATTCCTGAAACAGTTCAGCTTCGAATGCAGGACCTCGATCAGTCAGCACCTGCTCCGGATATCCGTGTGGTCTGCAGAAACTTGCTTGGAAGGTTCTTGCTGCTGTCTCTGCTGTCAGATCTTTAACAGGGGCGACCACCAGAAACCTGGAATAGTGATCCACCATGGTCAGGGCATATGTGTACCCTGACCTGCTCGGGGACAACTTGACGTGATCCAATGCCACGATCTCCAAGGGACGAGTCGTCCGGATAGGCTGCAAGGGTGCCTTCTGGCTACTGTAGTCTTTTCGCCTGAGGCCACAGGGTCCACAGTTCCGGCACCACTTCTCGATGGAGCTGCGCATCCCTACCCAGTAGAACCGGCACCTCAACAGGGTCTCCAGCTTTCTCCAGCCAAAGTGTCCTGCTTGATCGTGGTAGGCTTCCAGCACCATTTGGATGTCTGCTCTCGGGACCACTATTTGCCAAACCATCTCATGGGTCCTTGGGTCGACGTATCTCCTGCACAATTTCTCACGGTAAATGAATAACCGGCTTCTCTCATTCCACAGGAGCTTTGCTGGCATGGATGCATCTTTCTCCAAGGAGGAACCTTCCTGTTTTATCAGCTACTTGACACGGCTGACCACGGGATCGCTGTCCTGAGTCTCTTTTCAGCTGTGATGAGGTAAAGGGTTCAACATCTCACCACACCGCTTCCTGTAGACCCGTTGCTCTTGGACCATCCCATTTCGGTGGAACGCAGGTAGCTCGATTTCTTCCAGATCATCTGATTCTTCCTCCGTGTCGGATTCATGCGGCATTCTGGACAAGGCGTCCGCGTTAGCATTTTTACGGCCCGCTCTGTACTTGATGGTAAACTGATAATTTGACAACCGAGCCATCCAACGTTGCTCCATGGCTCCCAGCTTGGCTGTTTCCAGATGCGTCAAGGGGTTATTGTCTGTAAACGCAGTGAACTTGTTGGAGGCAAGGTAATGTTTAAATCTTTCGGTAATGGCCCAGACCAGCGCCAGGAACTCCAGTTTGAAGCTGCTATAGTTTTCGGGTTCCTCTCAGTTGGCCTGAGTTTTCTGCTGGCATACGCGATGACTTTTTCTTGGCCGTTCTGCTTCTGACTGAGGACAGCTCCTAATCCCTCGTTACTGGCATCTGTGTATAGCAGGAACGGTTGGCTGTAATCTTGGTAGGCTAAGATTTCATCGCCTGTCAGTATCTCTTTCATCTCTTTGAATGCCTCAGCTTGTTCTTTTCCCCAATTAAATGGAGGGTTTCTGCTCTTGAGAGGTTGTCCGACCAGGAGGTCCTGTAAAGGCGCCGCCTTCTTAGTGTAATCTTTCACGAACCTCCTGTAGTAACCTGTTAATCCCAGGAACTGACGCACCTCCTTTAGATTATTCGGCTCCGGCCATTTCTGGATGGCTGTGACCTTCTCAGGATCCGGCGCTACTCCTTCGGAACTGACAATATGTCCCAAGTACTGTACCTTCCGTTTGAGCAGATGGCATTTAGAGGGCTTCAGTTTCATCCCATACTTGGACAGTGACTCGAATACCTCTGCCAGGTGCTTCAGATGATCTTCATATGTCTTGGAGTAGACAATCACTTCGTCCAGATACAGCAACACGGTTTCGAAGTTGAGATGTCCCAGACAGCTCTCCATCACTCTCTGGAATGTCCCGGGGGCACTGCTGAGGCCAAACGGCATTCTGTCAAACTCGCAGAGTCCCATTGGGGTGGTGAAAGCAGTTTTCTCCCGATCCTCCTCAGCCACAGCTACTTGCCAGTACCCACTAGTAAGGTCGAGGGTAGAAAAGTAGTTAGCCGTTTTCAGAGCAGCTAAGGATTCCTCTATGCGTGGTAATGGGTAAGCATCTTTATGTGTTATACGATTTACTTGCCTATAATCTACACACATTCGCATGCTACCATCCTTCTTCTTAACTAGCACTAGAGGTGCCGCCCAGGGGCTACAACTATCCCTTATCACCCCGGCTTTCTTCATGTCATGCAGCATTTCCTTAGCTTTCTGATAGTGGGCTGGAGGTATAGGCCTGTACCGCTCTTTGATGGGAGGATGACTGCCTGTAGGGATATGATGCTGTACTCCCTTAATTGTCCCAAAGTCAAGTGGGTGCTTGCTAAATACTTGTGCGTACTCTTGTACCACCCGTAGTACCCCCTGTTTCTGGTGGACGGAGGTGGTGTCTGTCCCAATATGAAGCTGCTGACACCAGTCCGCTACCGGGGTTGCCGGATCATTATCCTCCGCTGGTTGGCGGGAGGCTAAGGACTCGGTTGTGAGGATAGAATTGTTATCTACGGCATGTAATTTAGCAACTGTAGCATAACGTGGCAAATTTACTTCATCGTCCCCCCAGTTGAGAAGCCGTACTGGTACTCTCCCATTTATTACTTCCACTACCCCTCTAGCAATCATGAGTGTAGGTCTGTGTTCGGAGCGATGGGGTTCTACTACTGCTTGGTAGTTCTGTCCTCTCAGACCCATGGCTGCTCTACACCATATTAACATTTCGCTCATTGGGGGTATTACAATGGGGTTCGAATCTGTGACCCGTACATTACCGATTTCACCATCCGTAAGCTTCGCCTGCTGCTGGCACATCAGGGCCCGGATCTCCCTCTGGATCACTCCCTTCTGCTTTGGCCTGGCAATTTCAGCGAGCTGTTGGAGCAAAAACACAACTTCTCCCAGACAGTTACTGATAATGTTAGTACCTAGTATCACATTTAAGGCATTCTCCTCATTTACAGTCTTTACCACTAAAAGTCCCTGATCCTTCAGCTCCACCCTGCCCACTTTTACGTTTACGTTTTTGGCTCCAATTACTTCAACAGGGAGCCCATTGGTAGCGTACACTGTCAAGTCAGGGCTCAGGGGCTGGAGGCTGTCCATGTACCAAAATTTATTGTAAAGGACATCAGGTATGATGGTCACCTGAGATCCAGTGTCCAGCAGTGCAGGGATTGCAATCCCGTCCAGAATCATGGACAGGTAGGGCCGTCCACCCACGAACCTGCGGTTCCAGTCCAAGGGGCCTGATGAGTCTACTCCTGGGTGTTGGCCCTCTGACCCAGGATCGGCTCGTTTAAAGGACATTGCTGAGCCATATGACCTTTTTGATTGCAGCGGTAGCAGATGATCTCCCGGCGAGGATGGTGTTGCTCAGGAGTCGCTCCTGGGGGTGGCGTGGTCCTCCTCCGGTGAGGCGACGTCCTCCATTTCCTCCGGTTCATCCAAGGGACATCCTCCGGACAGTCGGCTAGTAGGTTCTTTCCTTCTTCCTCTTTCCGCAGTTGCAGGGCCTCCATTACAGTGGCCAAATTCTTAGTCAGCTTTCGCACTTCTGAGCGCAGACATTCCAACTCACTAGGGGGCGCTACCTGCGTTTTAGCTTCTGCCA
Organism: Oophaga sylvatica; assembly: GCA_033576555.1. Lineage (NCBI taxonomy): Eukaryota > Metazoa > Chordata > Amphibia > Anura > Dendrobatidae > Oophaga > Oophaga sylvatica. The sequence continues at coordinate 105,320,163 of JARQOD010000002.1, forward strand.
CCTGCGGGGAAAAGGTGGGTACTGCCGGCTTAAGAGTGGTTTCACCCGGGTGATACTGATTTGCCACCTCAGGCTTTTCCAGGGGTCGCAGTCCTTTTATTGCCATGTCCTTGAGGGCATCGAAGGTGGCATCTGGATGATCCAAGGACCACCAGTTTACAGTCCTTCTTTCCTCTGGAGACCTCAGTCCCCGCACGAATTGCTCCTTCAACATTTGGCTCTCATCAATGGGACTTGTGGGGTTAGCCTGTTTAAGAGCTCGCAGGGCCCCCTGTAGTCGGCAGGCGTAGTCCCTAATACTGTCACCCGGTCCCTGGAAGCACTGATAAAATGCCATCCGGAGATCCGTTTCTGTGCGGTCCTCAAAGATGGCCTGTAGCTTTAAGAGAATCGCAGGTACCGACTCCTGGTCTGCAGTGGGCCAAGTCTCTACTTCTCTCTCAGCCGCACCAGCTAACTGTCCTATTACCACAGCAGCTTTTTGCTTCTCAGTCATGGAGTACATATCTAAGATGCTACATATTTTCCTTTTAAACCCTGGCAGGGTGTCTGGCTCGCCGCTGTACTGGGGAAGCCACTTCGCTCCAGGCATGTATGGGAGCGTTAGGGGCATAAGTGGGACCACCGGACCAGGTGAGGGGCCCGCACCTCCATCCTGCACTACAACGCCAAGCGGTAGGTTATTGGGCCACCGGCGGGGGCCGCTCCGTCTGCTGGTTGCTGCGACATATTGATGCCCCCTTGGTTAAACTGAGCCTACCTCTTTCGCAGGCTGCAGCGTCGCAGGCACAGCGGTGGAGAAAGGACCTTTGTGGCAGGCACAGCGGTGGAGAGAGGACCTTCGTCGCAGGCACTCTGATGATGCCGCTCTATTCTGCGATGCAGTTTGCGATGCGGATTGCAATGCAGATTGTGATGCAGTTTGCTATGCGGATTGTGATGCAGATTGCGACGCAGTTTGTGATGCGGCTTGCGATGCAGATTGTGATGCAGTTTGCGATGCGGTTTGCGATGCAGATTGCTATGCAGTTCGCGATGCGGCTTGCGATGCAGATTGGGGTGCAGGTTGGGGGCGTGTCCAAGCAACAGCGCGCTTTTTCAGGTACGCCCCCCTTCTTCACCAGCGCCTGAGGGCGCGAACATGGCGGTAAAATGGCGGAATTTGGCGCCAAATACAGCAAACAGTCTTTTTCACCAAACAGTTCAACACAGGCACACAGGACTCACAATTGCAAGTTTCGTATCCTGTTCGTGACGCCAAATTTGTTCCGACCACGCACCACAATTGTGGATACCAGGGCTATGGGGTACTCGGAGCCGAGCCCATGGAAATCTATGGGAGTTGTCACTGGTAGCGGTGGCTCGGTCCGTGGCCCTGGCGGTCGTGCAATGGGGGGATATTTACAGGGGATTAATAGGATAGGTAGTTCGTGACGCCACCTGCGGTTTCTGGTAAATTGTACCAGCGCTGCTCTAAGGACTTTCACAGGGGATGTTATGGGGCAGCTTGGTAGTAAGTCTCCCACAGGTGAGACGGGTCCCTGGAAGTCTATGGTGACGATGATGCAGGGTGTAGATAATAATTCAGTCGCACACAATACAGCTTCTTTTCATACCTTTTACTGGTAGATGGTTCAAGCAGATCCCGGGGAGCTGGTCGGGGTGGAGAGTGCACATTCGGGTAACAGCTGAGCAGGTTAGAGGCCTCCTTTACTCCATATACATGTGAGTCCAACTTGCCTGAAGTGAAGTTAACTCTGAATCTCCAGCTTTCTCAATAGCTGTACTGCCCGGCCAATATTGTGGTGGAGCCTTCTATGTGGTGAGAACAGAGTCCTTTTATGCGGGGCCCTGCTAAAAGTCCTTGTTCCTCCTGACTCCGATTACGTACTGACACTTAGGGCTGCTCTCTGCGACCTGTAGTCCAGATGCCTCCGGTTTTCTTGTTACTAAGCTTGAAACTGTAGCAACGCTTCGGACCCCGGTGTCCGGCAATTTAGTGCAGGCAAACCAATACCTAAAGCACTTCTCTATCTTCTCCACTGTGCCCTTCGCCCTGCTCTCGCTCTTAGCATAAACACTTGGAGCTTCGATGGTAATGTCAGCTTTCTCCAGAGCTTGCTGAGCAGCTCTCAGTATCCTCCTTGCTTCAGCCTCTGCTGAGGTACTGATTAAGGGTAGCTCTGACTAGGCTAGGATGATCCACTTCACCCGTACTAGCCTTCACTTCTTTGTCAGGTGAGCTACGCTAACTCTGCGAGGATTCAATCCTTTCTCCTCTCCTTCCAAGTCCAGACTCCACTGGCACTGAACTGCACTGTCCGAAGACAGGAAACAGACTGAACTCTGATTGCTAAGTGTCACTTCCTCTTGTACCCCTGATGGGTGTGTCTAAAAGTGTGAGTGAAGTGCATAGATATCAAGCTTTGCTGTTACCTTCCCGTGCACTCTCCTGGACTTTTATGTGTGCCTGCGTAGCTGGGCTACACATTCGCTTCATGCAAGTTTGGACTCCGATATATACGAAGTAAAGGAGGCCTCTAACCTGCTCAGCGGTTACCCGAATGTGCATTCTCCACCCCGACCAGCTCCCCGGGACCTGCTTGAACCATCTACCAGTAAAAGGTATGAAAAGAAGCTGCATTGTGTGTGACTGAAATATTAGCTACACCCTGCATCATCACCATAGACTTCCAGGGACCAGTCTCACCTGTGGGAGACTTACCACCCAGCTGCCCCATAACATCCCCTGTGAAAGTCCTTATAGCAGCGCTGGTACAATTGACCAGAAGCCACAGGTGGCGTCACGAACTATTACAAATTCCCCTGTAAATATCCCCCATTGCACGACCGCCAGGGCCACGGACCGAGCCACCGCTACCAGTGACAACTCCCATAGATTTCCATGGGCTCGGCTCCGAGTACCCCATAGCCTTGGTATCCACAATTGTGGTGCGTGTCGGAACAGAATAATCAGAGAGACAGTCGAGTGCAGTTTCAAGGTTTACTCACAGTCTTTGGCCACAAGACAGATGCCCGCCTGGCACTGTGTCCTTCAGGTGAGTGGTCCAGCAACCCCCAGGTAGATTGGTCGCACTTACCAAGACTCCCTTTCAGTAATGTTCCTTTTCTGGCCTTCACTCTCTGTGCTTTTCACTCCTTTCTTCCTAGCACCTCACTATGCAGTCCTTCAGATCAGAAGCTGCGGTCCTGTCGGGAAACAGATTAGCTCTGTACGTCCTTGGTCCTATATAGCTTCCTTCCAGGGGATGCTGCTGGTGGTGGTAGCAATGACCCATAAAGTGATCACCGCCGTCGGCTTACTAGCAGGGCCTGAAGCTTTCCCACCAGTCTAGGGGCTGTTCCCTGATGGCCTGGTCCTTCCTTCTTCAGGATGGGGCCACCGGTGGATAAACCACCGTCCGTGCTTTTAGGACCCTTTCGCACGCTCAGAAGCTCCTAAGGCTTGCTCTCCTACAAGAGACTGCTCTCTTCCACACCTCAGTGTGTTCTGCCCTCCA
>JARQOD010000002.1:105323783-105357546 GCA_033576555.1 Oophaga sylvatica
ACTGCAGCATGATAGCATCTATAATGTGCATTAAATTGTTTTATTTTCGATATAAATACATTAAGAAAAAAAATTTTTGTCTAAAAAATGGCGCCCACCGCGCCTGCACAGTAGCATCATGGGCAATATGATAGATACGACTTAGCAGGTGCCACCGGCACCATCTTGGTGGAGACAATTTTTTTCTCTAGCAAGATGGTGCTTGTGGCGCCTGCACAGTAGCACCTATCGGATCGTCAAAATATGCTACTGCGCAGGCACGGTGAATGCCATTTTGAACAGAATTTTTTTTTCTGAATAAATTTATATAGCAAATAAAGCAATTTAACCCCTTAATGACCTCCGATACGCCTTTTTACGCGCCAGTTAAGGGTACTTTTCCTCAGCACCGCTTTTTAAACGTTGCTGAAAACAAGGTTATAGTGCCCCCCAGCGTTGGAAATTCTCCAGGGTCTCGACTACCAGGGGTAGCTGAGACCCCGGAGATCATAATTCGGTCGGTTTTTACCGACGTCAGTCTTGCGATCACCGTTATTCACGGAATAACAGCGACCGCAAAAAAAAAGTCCAATTTCCCCATTTAATTTCTCCTCTCCTCTGATATGACCAAGCACATAAAGGGGAGAGAGAAATGGGTCCTCGAAGCCCCCCCAACAGTGTCACCAGCAAAGCACCCCCACATCATCAAAACCACCTCCTCCATGCTTTACGGTGGGAACCAGGCATGTAGATTCATCCTTTCACCTTTTTTCTGCGTGCAAAGCAGAAATCAAAGTGGTAGCCCTGGTATGTAAGGCACACATAAAAAATCCTGGAGTCTGCACAGAAAGGTAACAGTTAAAGCTTACATCATCCATTCACACTTTAGACACACCCTCGGGGTATATAAGCTAGTGATGTACAGCACTAGTGGGAAGTCTTCCAGGAAGTGAAGTGAAAGACAGTCATTCAGTTAGTTCCTGTCAGCGTTCAGAAAGTGGAGGCTAGTATGGGTGAGCCATTCATCCTAGCCTAGTCAAGCTGTTCCTTAACCTGAAGACAGAGACAGCTTTGAGAAAGGGAAGTTTGCAGCAGAAACTTCAGTCGCCTGTCCCAAGGACAGTGAAGTTCAGTTGATGTGTTCCTGAACCAGGAGAATACTGAGAATCTTCAGCGAGCTCCAAGGAAGAAGTAAAAAGGATTGACTTGTACTACCTTAGGAAGTGTGCAGTGCTATGTTAAGAGTGGAAGCGGGGCGAAGGGCGCAGTGGAAGAAGTTAGAGAAGTGCCTTAGATATAGAATTACCTGCACAATTTCCCCGGGTCACTGGGGACCGAAGGGTTGCTATCGCTTCACGCATAGTAACGGAACAACCAGAGTCTTACTGGACCTTAGGTCGCAGAAAGCAGCCCTTGAAGTGTCAATACGTAATTGGAGTCAGGGGAACAAGGACTTTTAGCTAGGCCAAGCATAGAAGGACTCTGTTCTCACCACATAGAAGGCTCCACCACAATATGGCCGGGCAGTACAGCTATAGAGTTAGCTGGAGTATTCGGAGTTAACTTAGCTCCATGCTAGTTGGACTCATCATATTGAAAGTAAAGGAGGCCTCTAACCTGCTCCGCTGTTACCTTGACGTGCAGTCTCCACCCCGACCAGCTCCCCGGACCTGCCAAAAACATTTTGACAAGTAAAAGGTATGGAAAGACGCTGGATGGTGTGAGACTGATTCATTTATCTGCACCCTACATCATTATAACCATAGACTCAGAGGGACATCCCCACCTGTGGGGACCCAACACCTAGCTGCCATAACATCCCCTCAGAGATCTACAGCAGCGCTGGTCTTAGTGACTAGAAAACTACAGGTGGCGTCACGAACTGTTATCTACCAAATCCCCTGTAAATAAACCCTTTAACGCCTGACCGCCAGGGTCACGGAACGAGCCACGCTACCAGTGACATTCCCTATAGAAATCTACAGGCTCGGGTCCGAGTACCCCATAGCCCTGGTAACCCACAATTGTGGTGCGGTGTCAAACAAAAGCAAAAGGTGGCTACTTTGAAGAACCTAGAATATAAGACATATTTTCAGCTGTTTCACACTTTTCCACATGTGGTTTAATTCATAGTTTTGATGCCTTCAGTGTGATTCTAACAATTTTCATAGTCATGAAAATACAGAAAAATCATTGAATGAGAAGGTGTGTCCAAACTTTTCGTCTGTACTGTACATAACGTAGAGCCAAAGATTGTCAGTACAGCAATACTCACATGCTGCAGTGTGTGGTATGTGACGGGAAGCCCTTCCAAGTTTTGACAATCACTGTCCCGCGAGTTTAAGTTTTTTCATTTCTCCCCACTTGGTTTGCTGGCTAACTCTGCTTGCTGTCATGCAAGTCTTTCTAAATCTTCATTAAGTGACTTGATCTTATTCACCCACATGTCTGAGGCCCTTCAGGTCAGCAGCTTGTAGCTCAAAATCTCTGACGGAGACACCGGGGATGTAACTCAGGTCGCTGCTGTCCACTGCACACTCGTGTGGATGGGTGAATGAACTTAAAAAGATGAGTGCTCTTGCGAAATTCTCCAAAGCACGCTTTGAATGACTCAGGAGATTTTGATGTGAAGCCCGCTAGCTGCTGAAGATCAAGATGTTGAGCAGGGTCACTTGCTGTGCAAAGAATCTTTCAACTCTCACAGATTTTCAAAGTGTAAATAAATGACCTGTTTCAATCTCGGCGATGAAGAGTTTCTACTTGTTTTCAAATGCAAACTGTTATGATTTGGTACTGAGGAGAGCAGGCAAAAAAGGTAATACACCAGAGCAGTTGGAAACTATGAGATTGCAGTACCCTGACTAACCACAACTAGAGGCAGCCGTGGAGCGTTCCTACGTTGGTCCTAGACGCCTCGTCACAGCCTGAGAAACTAACTACACCTAAAGATAGAAAGAGGAAAGCTATCTGCCCCGGAGCAGATCCCCAAATAACATAGAAAGCCCCCAAACATGTAATGGCGGTTAGACAAGAAGAAATACTGACACAGACAGAAAATAGTATGAGCAAACGTTGGGGCCCAAACTTACTAAATAGAAAAGGATAGGAAGGCACTTACTGCAATCCCAAAAAAACCCTGAAAAGCACCAACTCTACTAATTTCAAAAACACCTGAGATCACACGACCTCTACCACCTAAATTAGTTCTCTGGTGTAACCAAAAACAAAACAGCAGCCACTGAAAAAAAATGGAAAAAGCAAATGTACAAAACATCAGTGGCTGAACTGAACTGAGAGGCAAAAGCCCCCAGAGGGGACCCTGAAGGCCCCCACAGAAGTGCAGGACAAAATGCAAAAATCAAGCACAAAAACAAAGAAGAAAAAAGTCCCTTACTGTTAGCAGGAGATTCAGACACGACACAGCAGGCTACCAAGGAAACAGGAAAACAAGGATTGAGACCAGAACAATTGATCACCGGCAACCCTGATGGGAAGGTGACTCCCTTATATAAGACCAGTCAGTAACACCTGATTCCCAATCCTCACAATCTTCACTGGACAGTCCCAGTACCGTTTGTAACCACCAGAGGGAGCTTCTGCTCAGAACTCATTTCCAGCCTATTCACAACAGTACCCCCCCCCTTGAGGAGGGGTCACCGAACCCTCATTTGAGCAACCAGGTCGGTCAGGATGAGTTCTATGATACGCACGGATGAGTCTCCTAGCATTGATGTCCGAAGCAAACACCCAAGAATTGTCTTCCTGACCATAACCTCTCCATTTAACCAAATACTGGAGTTTCCGTCTAGAAAAACGAGAATTCAATATTTTCTCAACCACATACTCCAGATTGCCCTCAACCAAAACAGGGTCAGGAGGCACAGTAGTAGGAACCACTGGCTCAACAAACCTCTTCAACAAGGACTTGTGGAACACGTTATGGATCTTAAATGTCCCTGGAAGAAGCAAACGAAAAGAAACAGGGTTAAGAATCTCCATGATCTTATAAGGTCCAATGAACCTAGGCTTAAATTTAGGAGATGCCACTCTCATAGGAATATTCCTTGAGGACAACCAGACCAAGTCCCCCACTTTAAACCGAGGACCATCAGTCCCTATGCCGGTTAGCAAACCGCTGGGCCCTCTCCTGAGAGAGGGACAACCTCTCCACTACCTGGTCCCAAATCTGTTGCATACGCTCCACAATAGAGTCAACACCTGGGCAGACAGAAGCCTCCGTCTGTCCAGAAGAAAATCGAGGGTGAAACCCAGAATTACAGAAAAATGGAGACATCAAAGTGGCAGAGCTAGCCCTATTATTAAGAGCAAACTCAGCCAAAGGCAAAAAAGAGACCCAGTCATCCTGATCAGCAGACATAAAGCATCTTAGATAAGTCCCCAATGTCTGGTTTGTTCTCTCAGTTTGACCATTGGTCTGAGGATGAAACGCCGAGGAGAAAGACAATTGAACACCAATTTTAGAACAAAAGGTCCTCCAAAATCTGGAAACAAACTGGACTCCTCTGTCAGACACAATGTTCTCAGGAATGCCGTGTAAACTAACCACGTGCTGAAGGAACAAAGGCACCAATTCAGAGGAGGAAGGCAACTTAGGTAATGGCACAAGATGTATCATCTTGGAAAACCTATCGCAAATCACCCAGATGACGGTCATTCTCTGAGAAACAGGGAGGTCGGAAATGAAATCCATAGAGATATGGGTCCATGGTCTCTTGGGCACCGGTAATGGCATTGTGTAGCCCTGGTATGCAAGGCACACATAAAAATCCTGGAGTCTGCACAGAAAGGTAACAGTTAAAGCTTACATCATCCATTCACACTTTAGACACACCCTCAGGGTATATAAGCTAGTGACATGCAGCAGAGAGGGGGTGTGGTTGAGTTGTGCTGAGTCTTCCATGAAGCGAAGTGAAAGACAGTTAGTTCCTGTCAGCAGTTCATAAAGTGGAGGCTAGTAAGGGTGAGCCAGTTCATCCTAGCCTAGTCAGAGCTGTTCCTTAACCTGAAGACAGAGACAGCTTTGGAGAAAGGGAAGTTTGCAGCAGAAACTTCAGTCGCCTGTCCCAAGGACAGTGAAGTTCAGACGATGTGTTCCTGAACTAGGAGAATACTGAGAATCTGTCAGCGAGCTCCAAGGAAGAAGTAAGAAAGGATTGACTTGTACTACCTTAGGAAGTGTGCAGTGCCTATGTTAAGAGTGGAAAGCAGGGCGAAGGGCGCAGAGGAAGAAGTTAGAGAAGTGCCTTAGATATTGGATTGTCTGCACAATTTACCCGGTCACTGGGACCGAAGTGTTGCTATCGCTTCACGCATAGTAACGGAACAACCAGAGTCTTACTGGACCTTAGGTCGCAGAAAGCAGCCCTTGAAGTGTCGGTACGTAACCGGAGTCAGGTGGAACAGGACTTTGAGCTAGGCCAAGCAAAAGTAAGGACTTAGTTCCATCACCTAGAAGGCTTCACCACAATGCTGACCGGGCAGTACAGCTATAGAGTTAGCTGGAGTATTCGGAGTTAACTTAGCTTCATGCAAGTTGGGCTCTTCTACAATCTGGAAGTTAAGGAGGCCTCTAACCTGCTCAGCTGTTACCTGGACGTGCAGTCTCCACCCCGACCAGCTCCCCGGGACCTGCCTAACATCTTGAAAGTAAAAGGTATGGAAAGACGCTGGATGGTGTGAGACTGATTCATTTATCTGCACCCTACATCATTATAACCATAGACTCAGAGGGACAGTCCCACCTGTGGGGACCCAACACCTAGCTGCCACAACATCCCCTCAGAGTTCTATTCAGCAGCGCTGGTCTTTAGTGACTAGAAAACTACAGGTGGCGTCACGAACTGTTATCTACCAAATCCCCTGTAAATAAACCCTCTAACGCCTGACCGCCAGGGTCACGGACCGAGCCACGCTACCAGTGACATTCCCTATAGAAATCTACAGGCTCGGCTCCGAGTACCCCATAGCCCTGGTAACCCACAATTGTGGTGCGGTGTCAAACAAAAACTTGGCGTCACGAACAGGATCTGAAACTTGCAGCATTGCGAGCCCTGTGTGCCTGTGGAGTGTTTTGGTGAAAAAGACTGTTTGTGCTTTTGGCGCCAAATACCGCCATATTTGCTGCCATATTCGCGCCCTGAGGCGTTGGAGAAGAAGGTGGGCGTACCTGAAAGGCGCGCAGAGTCTCGGACACGCCCCCGGCTCTGACTCAGCGGCAGGTCCTGCGACAGGAAGTGAACGCTCTGACATCAGAGCGCCTGCGACGAAGGTCCTGTCCCCATCGCTGTGCTTGTGGAGCGGCAGCTTCTGGAAACGGTAGGCCCCGATTAACCAAGGGGCACTAATATGTCGCAACAACCGGCCGACAGTGCGGCCCCAGCTGGAGGCCCCGACCCGTCGCCGCGTGGCATTGTAGCGCCGGATGGGGGCGCAGGCCCAGCACCCGGCCCCGGTAGTCCCGCTCATGCCACTAACGCTCCCATATATGCCTGGGGCAAAATGGCTTCCCCAGTACAGCGGCGAGCCAGGCACTTTAGCAGGATTCAAACGGAAGATATGCAGTGTCCTGGAAATGTACTCTATGTCTGAGAGGCAAAAAGCTGCAGTATTAATAGGGCAGCTAACTGGCGCTGCTGAGAGAGAAGTGGAGACTTGGGCTACCACGGACCAGGAGTTGGTGCCTGCGATCCTCTTAAAGTTACAGGCCATTTTTGAAGATCGCACCGAAACAGATCTCCGGATGGCATTCTACAACTGTTCACAGCAACCAAGTGACAGTATAAGGACTATGCCTGCCGACTACAAGGGCCCTGCGAGCCCTCAAGCAGGTTAATACCATAAGTGTCATTGATGAAAGTAAGATGCTGAAAGAACAATTTGTGCAAGGACTGAGGTCCCAATCGGAACGCAGAACTGTAAATTGGTGGTCTTTAGATCATCCAGATGCCACCTTTGATGCCTTAAAGGACATGGCAATAAAAGGACTGCGACCCCTGGGCAAACCTGAAGTGGCAACCCAACATCACCAGGGTGAAATCACTCTGGAACCGGCAGTACCCACCTTTTCCCCACTAGCGGCAGAAGCCAAAACGCAGGTGACGCCCCCTAGTGAATTGGACTGTCTGCGCTCAGAAGTGCGCCAGTTGACTAAAAATCTGGCTGCTGTGATGAGTGCCCTGCAGCTGCGGAAAGAGGAAGAAGGAAAGATCTTATTAGCCGACTGCCCGGAGGATGTCCCATGGATGAACCGGAGGAGAAGGAGGACGTCGCCCCACCGGAGGAGGACAACGCCACCCCCAGGAGCAACCCCTGACCAGCACCCTCCTCGCCGGGAATCATCTGTTACCGCTGCAACCGGAAAGGTCATATGTCGACACAGTGTCCTTTAAACGGGCAGAACCTGGGTCCGAGGGCCAACACCCAGGTGGAGACTCGTCAGGCCCCTTAGATTGGAACCGCAGGTTCGTGGGTGGACGACCCTACCTGTCCATCATTCTGGATGGGATTGCAGTTCCGGCGTTGCTAGATACTGGGTCTCAGGTGACCATAATACCTGATGCCCTATATACGAAGTTCTGGTCTATGGATAGTCTTCAACCCCCGAGCCCTGACTTTACTGTGTATGCTTCTAATGGTCTCCCTGTGGAAGTACTCGGGACCAAAAGTGTGGATGTGAAAGTGGGCAGAGAGGAGTTGAAAGACCAGGGCTTCTAGTAGTAAAGACTGTAAATGAAGAGAACGGTTTAAACATAATTCTGGTACTAACATTATCAGTAACTGTCTGGGAGAAGTTGTGTTTTCTACTCCAACAGCTCGCTGAGATCGCCCGACCAAGGCAGAAGGGAGTGATCCAGAGAGAGATCCGGGCCCTGATGTGTCAGCAGCAAGCGAAGCTTACAGACGGCGAAATTGGTAATGTACGGGTCACCGACTCGAATCCTATTGTGATACCCCCAATGAGTGAAATGATAATATGGTGTAGGGCAGCCATAGGTCTGAGAGGACAAAACTACCAAGCAGTAGTAGAACCCCATTGCTCAGAACATAGACCCACACTCATGACAGCGAGGGGGGTAGTGGAAGTGATAAATGGGAGAGTACCGGTACGGCTTCTCAACTGGGAGATGATGAAGTAAATTTACCCCGTTATGCAACAGTTGCTAAATTACATGCCGTCGATAATAATTCTATTCTCCCGACTGAGTCCTTAGACTCCCGCCAACTAGCGGAGGATAATGACCCGGCAACTCAGGTGGCGGATTGGTGTCAGCATCTCCATGTCGGACAGACACCACTCCCGCCCACCAGAAACAAGGGGTATTACGGGTGGTACAAGAGTACGCACAAGTGTTTAGTAAACACCCCCTCGACTTTGGGGCCATTAAGGGAGTACAGCATCATATCCCTACAGGTGTCATCCTCCCATCAAAGAGCGGTACAGGCCTATACCTCCAGCCCATTATCAGAAAGCTAAGGAAATGTTACATGATATGAAGGAAGCCGGGGTGATAAGGGATAGTTGTAGCCCCTGGCAGCACCTCTAGTTCTGGTTAAAAAGAAAGATGGTAGTATGAGAATGTGTGTGGATTACAGGGAAGTGAATCGCATAACACATAAAGATGCTTACCCATTACCACGAATTGAGGAGTCCTTAGCTGCTCTGAAAACGGCTAACTACTTTTCTACCCTTGATCTGACTAGTGGATACTGGCAAGTGGCTGTGGCTGAGGAGGATCGTGAGAAAACGGCTTTCACCACCCCAATGGGGCTCTGTGAGTTCGACAGAATGCCGTTTGGGCTCAGCAGTGCCCCGGGAACATTTCAGAGAGTGATGGAGAACTGCCTGGGACATCTCAATTTTGAAACCGTGCTGCTATACCTAGACGACGTCATCGTGTACTCTAAGACATATGAGGACCATCTGAAGCACCTGGCAGAAGTATTCAAGTCCCTGTCCAGGAACGGGATGAAGTTGAAACCCTCAAAATGCCATCTACTCAAACAGAAGGTACAATACTTGGGGCACATCGTCAGTTCAGAGGGAGTAGCGCCGGACCCAGAGAAAGTCACCGCCATCCAGAAATGGCCGGAGCCGAAGAACCTCAAGGAAGTGCGACAGTTCCTGGGACTAACGGGTTACTACAGGAGGTTCGTGAAAGATTACACGAAGAAGGCAGCGCCTCTACAGGACCTCCTAGTAGGACAATCCCTAAAGAGCAGAAACCCTCCCTTTAATTGGGGTAAGGAACAGGCTGAAGCATTCCAAAAGATGAAAGAGATCCTTACAGGTGATGAAATCTTGACCTATCCTGATTACAGCCAACCGTTCCTGCTGTACACCGATGCCAGTAATGAAGGTTTGGGAGCAGTTCTCAGTCAGAAGCAGAATGGCCAAGAAAAAGTCATCGCATATGCCAGCAGAAAACTCAGGCCAACTGAGAGGAATCCGGAAAATTATAGCAGCTTCAAGCTGGAGTTTCTGGCGCTGGTCTGGGCCATTACTGAAAGATTTAAGCACTACCTTGCCTCCAACAAGTTCACGGCGTACACAGACAACAACCCGTTAACGCACCTGGAAACAGCCAAGCTGGGAGCCATGGAGCAGCGTTGGATGGCTCGGTTGTCAAATTACCAGTTTACCATCAAGTACCGGGCAGGCCGTAAGAATGCTAACGCCGACGCATTGTCCCGAATGCCGCATGAATCTGACACGGAAGAAGAATCGGACGACCTGGAAGAAATTGAGCTACCTGCGTTCCATCGAAATGGGATAATCCATGAGCATGTGTCTACAGAAAGCAGTATGGCGCAACATTAAATCCCTTACCCACATCACAGAAAGAGACTCAGGACAGCGATCCAGTGGTCAGCCGTATCAAGGAGTTGTTAAGACAGGAAGGTTCCTCCTTGGAAAAAGATGCACCTATGTCAGCAAAGCTCCTGTGGAATGAGAGAAGCCGGTTGTTCCTATACCGTGAGAAGTTGTGCAGGAGATACGTCAACCCCAGAACCCATGAGATGGTATGGCAGATAGTGGTCCCCAAGGCAGACGTCCAAATGGTGTTGGAAGCGTACCACGATCAAGCAGGACACTTTGGCTGGAGAAAGCTGGAGACCCTGTTGAGGTGCCGGTTCTACTGGGTAGGAATGCGCAGCTCCATCGAGAGGTGGTGTCGGAACTGTGGACCCTGTGGTCTCAGACGAAAGGACTACGGTAGTCAGAAGGCACCCCTGCAGCCTATCCGGACGACTCGTCCCTTGGAGATCGTGGCCTTGGACCACGTCAAATTGTCGCCAAGCAGGTCTGGATACTCATATGCCCTGACCATGGTGATCATTATTCGAGATTTTTGGAGGTCATACACACGGATCTGGGAGATTTACCTGCGGATTGGCCCAGACTGGGAGATGCGGTAATCATTCCTGTGTTGCAGTTTTATCAGCCACAAGAGGAAACTCTACCTCCAGTCGTGTCCATTGTGCCAACAGAACCAGTTCTAGAGGTACCTATTCCAGCAGAACCCCAGCCTGCAGAATCTCAAGAAGTAGAATCACCAGAAGCAGCGCCCCATGCTATGGGATCCCCTGGTGAAGCTGACTCACACCGCCCAGCCCTCAGTACGCTTGCCAGATCCATAGAAAGATTGAGGCAGTATTATAGTTTGTCGTTACGCAGAACAGTGAGATCTGGACCGAGGTGGCAGAAGGACAGGAGCAGCTATGCAGTGGAGCAGTGGTGGGCAGGCCCTGCTCCCCAGAAAAGCTGTTGCTTGAACCGAGCCATCTCTAATACAGGAACTTCAGCAAACCATGCTGGAGCTGCAGAGGGAGAATGCAGTGCTAAGAAGAAGGATCCAGCGTCATGCAGACTTGCAGGAGACAGAAGACGCTGGCGTGCCCAGATACAGCGGCTGCTGTGGGACGCAGTGTTCTCTCCCACAAGCATAATGCCGTCTCCTGATTTCCCACGTTCCCTGCTGAAGAAAGCTGAAGGAAAACCGGAGGCTGCCCCCAAAAGTGCTGTACCTGATCCCACCGATGCGAGGTGGAAGCGAAGGAGGCTGAGGAGGTCCTGCCTGTTCCGGAGTACCAGCTAGGCCAGGTGGCCGCAGCAGATTACAGTCCCCCGGTAGGGACACCAGAGGAAACCCAGCCGTCTGTGATGGAGCAGCGACAGCAGCAGGTTAGTGCGTCCCCAACTGAGCCATTGCGCACACCTGCTTCCTGCTCTGCATCACACCAGCATTGTGTATCGGCATCGCCCCCTGCGTACACCTCCGTATCGCAATCGGCGACCTACTCTGCATCGCAATCGGCGACCCAATCTACATCGCAAACTGCGGTTACAGCTGAATCGCCCCCTGCTACGCAAACAGCGACGCAGACAGCGTCTCACAAGGAGGAAGCACCCGGCGTGCCCCTAGCGGTTCACAAAAGAACTGTGGCGACTCAGACCCTAATAGAAGCCCATGATCTGTTTGTCATGCGCTCCAAAGAGCATCGCATTGTTCCTGCACCCGGTGCGGAAGCTGTCATTGAAATTAGTAAATGATAAAGACTGGTAGGACCCAGACAGGGTTTACCACATTCAATATGTATATAAGTTCATAAAAGTGAAAATAATTTGCACCTTTGATATAAGTATGTAATGTTACATATTTTGCCAAAAGTAGAATACCCAGCTGGGTAAGAGGATATACGAATTATAAGATAATATACAAGGTTATGAGAAGATTTTTTGCACTTTACAGAGTTTTACTGTATTATTGAGAATGTGAATATTGAAAATGTGAATTACTTGAAAAGGTCTTATAATGGACTGCGTGGCTGAGGACTGAGCCAGCCCAAAGACTGTATCCTGTAAATAGTTGCACTACGGTGCCTTGTCTTGGTTTCGCACGAAGCCTTGACTTACCTCTGAACATAAAACCCGTATGGTGTGGCACTGAGTGAGGTCTGCAGTCAGAAGTCCTGCAGCCCACCCAGGACCCACGTTGAAGGTTTGGTGCGGGTCCTTCACAAGAATACTATGTGTATTTATATGAAAATGTCTTGATACTTTTGTATTTTCTATTGTCCATAATGCAACGTTTAAGATTTCGTACCTCCCGAATGGGATGAGTTTCATGTTATTGTTTAAATGCAAAACAAAATGTCTTTCTTTTTGTATTTTACAGCCCGGGAGTGCTGTGTTTTACCAAGGGGGGATGTGTAGCCCTGGTATGCAAGGCACACATAAAAATCCTGGAGTCTGCACAGAAAGGTAACAGTTAAAGCTTACATCATCCATTCACACTTTAGACACACCCTCAGGGTATATAAGCTAGTGACATGCAGCAGAGAGGGGGTGTGGTTGAGTTGTGCTGAGTCTTCCATGAAGCGAAGTGAAAGACAGTTAGTTCCTGTCAGCAGTTCATAAAGTGGAGGCTAGTAAGGGTGAGCCAGTTCATCCTAGCCTAGTCAGAGCTGTTCATTAACCTGAAGACAGAGACAGCTTTGGAGAAAGGGAAGTTTGCAGCAGAAACTTCAGTCGCCTGTCCCAAGGACAGTGAAGTTCAGACGATGTGTTCCTGAACTAGGAGAATACTGAGAATCTGTCAGCGAGCTCCAAGGAAGAAGTAAGAAAGGATTGACTTGTACTACCTTAGGAAGTGTGCAGTGCCTATGTTAAGAGTGGAAAGCAGGGCGAAGGGCGCAGAGGAAGAAGTTAGAGAAGTGCCTTAGATATTGGATTGTCTGCACAATTTACCCGGTCACTGGGGACCGAAGTGTTGCTATCGCTTCACGCATAGTAACGGAACAACCAGAGTCTTACTGGACCTTAGGTCGCAGAAAGCAGCCCTTGAAGTGTCGGTACGTAACCGGAGTCAGGTGGAACAGGGACTTTGAGCTAGGCCAAGCAAAAGTAAGGACTTAGTTCCATCACCTAGAAGGCTTCACCACAATGCTGACCGGGCAGTACAGCTATAGAGTTAGCTGGAGTATTCGGAGTTAACTTAGCTTCATGCAAGTTGGGCTCTTCTACAATCTGGAAGTTAAGGAGGCCTCTAACCTGCTCAGCTGTTACCTGGACGTGCAGTCTCCACCCCGACCAGCTCCCCGGGACCTGCCTAACATCTTGAAAGTAAAAGGTATGGAAAGACGCTGGATGGTGTGAGACTGATTCATTTATCTGCACCCTACATCATTATAACCATAGACTCAGAGGGACAGTCCCACCTGTGGGGGACCCAACACCAACTGCCACAACATCCCCTCAGAGTTCTATTCAGCAGCGCTGGTCTTTAGTGACTAGAAAACTACAGGTGGCGTCACGAACTGTTATCTACCAAATCCCCTGTAAATAAACCCTCTAACGCCTGACCGCCAGGGTCACGGACCGAGCCACGCTACCAGTGACATTCCCTATAGAAATCTACAGGCTCGGCTCCGAGTACCCCATAGCCCTGGTAACCCACAATTGTGGTGCGGTGTCAAACAGCATCAACAAACCACTAGAACGAGAGCAAGGCTTGGAGCGAGAGCAAGTCGCGCAGGACTGCACAAACTCCCTAACATCACGAGACAAGGTAGGCCACCAAAAGTACCAAAATTCCGGGATGACCAGCCAACGCGGAACAATGAATCTCAGACATTACACTCTTTTTCCACTGGTCCGGGACAAACAATTTCCCAACAGGGCAGCGCTCGGGCTTATCCTCCTGGCACCCCTCCAGAGCCAGTCTCAAATTGGGCGAGATGGCGGAAAGAACTACACCCTCTTTCAAAATAACAGAAGGATCAGATAACTCAGGAGAGTCTGCCAGGAAACTCCTCGAAAGGGCATCCGCCTTAACATTTTTAGTGCCAGGAAGAAATGAAACCACAAAATTAAAACGTGTGAAAAACAAGGCCCACCTGGCCTGTCTAGGATTAAGTCGCTTGGCAGATTCCAGATAAACCAGATTCTTATGGTCAGTAAGGACCACCACCTGATGTTTGGCTCCCTCCAGCCAATGTCTCCACTCTTCAAAAGCCCACTTCATGGCTAATAACTCCCGATTACCCACGTCATAATTACGTTCAGTGGGGGAAAATTTTCGAGAGAAAAAGGCACAAGGGTTACTTTTAGAGGTCTCTGGATCTCTTTGGGACAAAACGGCACCTGCCCCAATTTCAGAGGCATCAACCTCCACCTGAAATGGTAGGGAAACATCAGGCTGCCGTAGAACAGGAGCAGAAGTGAATCTCTGCTTAAGTTCCTGAAATGCAGAGACTGCCTCAGGAGGCCAATTCACCACATCAGAACCCTTCTTGGTCAAATCAGTTAATGGTTTAACAATAACATTAGTGAGCCCAAAGGGCATCACTAGGTACTCAAAATGCCCTTCAGGGGTATTGAATGCCGTCTTCCATTCATCCCCGTGCTTAATGCGAATAAGGTTATACGCCCCCCTGAGGTCAAGCTTGGTAAAACAAGTAGCGTTTTTCACCCTGGAAAACAGGTCAGAAATCAAGGGTAACGGGTATTGATATTTCACAGTAATATTGTTCAAGAGACGATAATCAATACACGGCCTTAATGAACCATCCTTTTTGGCCACAAAGAAAAAACCGGCACCTAAGGGTGAAGAGGATGGTCTGATATGACCCTTCTCCAATGACTCCTTGATATAAGACCGCATAGTGTCATGTTCAGGTACAGACAAGTTAAAAAGGCGACCTTTAGGGAATTTACTACCAGGCACTAATTCAATAGCGCAGTCATAGCTCCTATGGGGAGGTAAGGATGCAGATTTACTTTCGCTAAACACATCAGAAAAATCAATCAAAAAGTCAGGAACATCCTGAGCCTGGGGGGAGGCAGAAAAAACAGGAGTGTTGGTATTAACACATTGACAGCCCCAACTGGTAACAGACACAGATTTCCAATCCAAAACAGGATTATGAGACTGTAACCAAGGGAAACCCAGTACGATAATGTCATGCAGATTATACAGAACCAAAAATTTGCAACTCTCCTGATGATCAGGTTCTACCCTCATTATCACCTGAGTAGAGAACTGAGGTTTATTCTCAGCCAAAGGGTAGAATCGATCCCCAGTAGGGGAATAGACTTCCGTAGGGGTATCAAGGGAAACCCACAACGTTTGGCAAAATCAAAATCCATCAGGTTAATAGCTGCTCCAGAATCAACAAAACCCTGAGCAGAAAATGAGGACAGAGAGCATATCAGGGTAACAGTTAACAAAAACTTAGTCTGAACACTACCCAAGACAACTGAGCGAGCAAAACGTCTTCCCCGCTTAGGGCAGACAGAAATAGCATGAGAGGCATCACCACAGTAGAAACATAACCCATTGCGCTTTCGAAATTCATGACGCTGTGCCCCAGAAACCACTCTATCACACTGCATGGATTCAGAAGCAGGTTCACAAGGCAACATTATTCCACGCATACCTTTCCGCTCACGCAAACGTCTGTCAATTTGAATCGCTAATGACATAGAATCATTGAGACCAGAGGGAACAGGGAATCCCACCATAACATCCTTTACATTATCTGACAGTCCCTTCCGAAAAAGAGCTGCCAAAGTGTTGTCATTCCATTTGGTCAGGACTGCCCACCTACGGAATCTCTGACAGTATAACTCAGCGTCCTCAAGCCCCTGACTTAATGCCAACAAAGTTTTTTCAGCTTGATCAGTGACATTAGGCTCATCGTACAATAACCCCAAAGCCTGAAAAAACGCATCAACATCACTCAAAACAGGATCCCCAGGTGTCAGGGAAAAAGCCCAATCCTGAGGGTCGCCGTGCAGGATAGAGATGACAATTTGAACCTGCTGCGCTGCGTTCCCTGAGGACTTAGATTTTAAGGCAAAAAACAATTTACAGTTATTTTTGAAATTCAGAAAATTAGCTCGATCCCCTAAAAACAAATCTGGCATGGGAATCCTAGGTTCCACAACAGGCAACCTAGCAAGATAGGTAGCAATACTCCGAACTTCAGTGGCAAGCTGATCCACACGGCCAGACAACTGTGAAAACTCCATTGAGAGAAAAAAAAAATCCTCCTCAGCACCCAGAGATACAGAGGGAAAAAAAAAATGCAACAAACAAAAAAAAAAAATCTCTGACAACTTTTTTCTTTCACAATATTTTTCCCTTCTGTGAGTACCATATAATTTTCAGTTTTGGTCGGTGATACTGTTATGATTTGGTAGCTGAGGAGAGCAGGCAAAAAAGGTAATACACCAGAGCAGTTGGAAACTATGAGATTGCAGTACCCTGACTAACCACCACAACTAGAGGCAGCCGTGGAGCGTTCCTACGTTGGTCCTAGACGCCTCGTCACAGCCTGAGAAACTAACTACACCTAAAGATAGAAAGAAGAAAGCTATCTGCCCCGGAGCAGATCCCCAAAGAACATAGAAAGCCCCCAAACATGTAATGGCGGTTAGACAAGAAGAAATACTGACACAGACAGAAAATAGTATGAGCAAACGTTGGGGCCCAAACTTACTAAATAGAAAAGGATAGGAAGGGCACTTACTGCAATCCCAAAAAACCCTGAAAAGCACCAACTCTACTAATTTCAAAAACACCTGAGATCACACGACCTCTACCACCTAAATTAGTTCTCTGGTGTAACCAAAAACAAAACAGCAGCCACTGAAAAAACTGGAAAAAGCAAATGTACAAACATCAGTGGCTGAACTGAACTGAGAGGCAAAAGCCCCCAGAGGGACCCTGAAGGCCCCCACAGAAGTGCAGGACAAAATGCAAAAATCAAGCACAAAAACAAAAAGAAGAAAATGTCTTATCTGTTAGCAGGAGATTCAGACACGACACAGCAGGCTACCAAGGAAACAGGAATCAAGGATTGAGACCAGAACAATTGATCACCGGCAACCCTGATGGGAAGGTGACTCCCTTATATAAGACCAGTCAGTAACACCTGATTCCCAATCCTCACAATCTTCACTGGACAGTCCAGTACCGTTTGTAACCACCAGAGGGAGCTTCTGCTCAGAACTCATTTCCAGCCTATTCACAACAGCAAACACTGCTCGTTGAAGGGATAAGACTGTATTTCCAACGCCTTGCATTTTCACATTGAGCTGGTTCAGATGTTCAGTCATGTCCACGAGATAGTAGAACTTCAGGAACCACTCAGTGTTAGCTAACTCAGGATGCTCGACGTTTTTCATTTCAAGAAAAGTCCGGAATTCGCTCAGACAAGCCGTGAAACGGCTGAGCACCTTCCCTCTTGACAACCAAAGCACATTGCTGTGCAGAAGCAGACCAGGATAATTATTCCCAGCTTCATCCAGCAGTGTTTTAAACTGGCGATCATTTAAAGCACATGCAACAATAAAGTTGACCACCTGAATGACCAGCGACATCACCTCAATAAGCTGCTCGCCACACATCTGAGCAGTGAAAACTTAGGATAGGTCTCTTTTCATGTTCACGAAGAAGCGCTACGAATCCTTTGTTTTTCCCCACCATGCACGGAGAACCATCAGAACACACCGATATAAGTTTTATCTCTTGTTAGATTTTTTTATTTATTGAGCTCAGTGAAAGACTTGAATAAATCCTCTTCTCTTGTTGTCCCTTTCAAAGGCAAAACAGCAAGACTTTCCTCACGTAGTGTGTCACTGACAGCATACCTAGCAATCACACTGAACTGGGATAAATGGCTTACATCTGTTGACTCATCCAAAGTGAGAGAAAAGAATGGTGCTGCATTTATATCTTTCACATGTGTAGCCTCAATTTGATTTGTCTTTATGATGGTACGATCGTGAACAGTTCTTGCCAACAGAGGCATGTCTTTTATTCATTTGATTATCTTGTCTTTATACAGGGCCGTATTTAGAGTTTATGCTGCTGCCCCAGGCAGTTTTAATGTTGCCTCCCCCATTGGCGAGTATGACTAAGGCAGACACTGTCGGCAGTGACTTAGGCTACTTTCACATCAGCGATATTTGTCATTCGCGGCAGATCCCGCAGTTTTTCCGTATCTGCCGCGTAACGAATCACGGCAACACTGCGTTCGGCCTCATTCATTCCCTATGGGACTTGCAAACATGTGTGGCACTTGCGGTTTTGCCGCAATCTGGCAAATGTGTTACTTGCAGCAATGAAAAAAAAAAACACTGCTAGCAGTGTTTTTTTGTCTCATCACAAGTGCAAAACCGCAAGTGCTGCACATGTCTGCAAGTAGCTATCACTACCTGTCCCTGCACCTTGCTAGCTCATCCCTAACCTTCCCTCTCTGACCTAAAACTACGCTATAGAGTAAGTTCACACAGGGCATTTTTGGTGCTTTTTTTTCTGCAGTAAAACCTGATTTCTTGGCAGGGAAACTGCGGCAAAAACGCAGGTTTAGGTGCGTTTTCCGTCAATTTTTTTCATGCGTTTTTGTGTCTCTTTGTGCATGCTAATAAAGTTGAGTGCCCCCAGAGGAAAATAAAAATACTTCCTGTAGAACCGTACCTCCTTTGAAAAGCCGGCAATTCAAGTGCCGCTACAGTAAAATTACACTGACAGGTTAGAATAGCATAGATGGAATAAATATATACAAATAGATAGAATGAATAGATTAGATAGATTACCTGCGGTAACCTCTTCACATTTTCCCATGGTCCAGAGCTCACTTTGGTTCAGGCTATGAGGGAGCGCAGGCTCTATGACGTCATCGCTAGTCACTGAAGTGGCGCCAAAAGCATCTCATTCATTCATCAGTGGTTTACAGCCGGGGCGGTCGCATCTTGGCTCCGTCCCGGTTGTAAGCTGTATATGGCCCAGATATGGATTATTGAGTAGGACAAAACGACGGACTGGTATGGTATATTGTTGGTTTATTATTTTATTTTTTTTGCAGGAGAACGAGGGTGTCGCAGGAATTAGGTGATAAATAAAGATGGGAAAGCTGTGTGGTGTTTTATTTCATTAAAAGACTTTACTCTGGCTGTGTCTTTAACCCTTAACAACTATAGGATCAGTAATGGATAGGTGTCTTATTGACACCTGTCCATTACTAAGCAGTGGCTTGAGGTCACCTGACAATACAAAGGAGACATTAACCCCACAAATATGAACCCCACGTGCCACCACTACAGGGCAAGTGGGAAGAGCCGGGCAAGGTGCCAGAATTGGTGCATCTAATAGATGTGCCTTTTCTGGGCGGCTGCGGGTTACTGTTTTTAGGTTGGGGGCAATATCAATGGCCTCTTACCTGTCATGGGTGCATCGCCACGAAGATCGTCGCGATTGCACATTCTGACTTCTCACAGCTGAGCTTCTGTTTCTTTGTTTTTTGGTGATGTGAGAGTTAATTTTTCCTAGCTCTTTGCTAAGGCTAGGTGCAGCCTCGCCCGGCTGCTTTTGTTTATGTTCTAATTAGTTTCCTTTATATTTCTGCCAGTCTGGGTGTTAGACGCCGGTGAAAGCATTCATGTAGTTCAGCAGACTGGATCGGTTCTGAGAATATTTAAGCTAAGAGTTCATTAGTTGTTTTTACTCTTATAGCTTATAGTTTATCTCTGAGACCTTAGGTGTTCCTACTGTGTGTGAGTGTTGTATGTAAGACTTTATTTACTTTATTCCTTCTCTTTCTTGTATGTCTTTCTGTTCATTATCCGTTACCTGTTCATTCCCTTTGGTGGTATTCAGGGTCCTTCTTAGGACTAGAATACAGTTGGCAGGGATTGATAGGAGACAGGGTTTACGCTGGTGGCCTGGACCTCTGTACCTTTAACAGTACCTCCAGGTAGAGGGATTAGTTAGGACCCCAGTTCAGGGTCAGCTTAGACCCCGGTCACCCTCTAGCCGGAGACAGCGTATAACGGATTCCGTTTTGACCCAGTGGACATTCTGTCAGGTAAATCCATGTTATAATATATCTATGCGCATGTTATATAGTATGTTGCCCTTTTTGATATAGATTACAGACATCTCATATATATATCTGCTATACAGCGTGACATTTTCACCGGCCCAAACTAAAGATTCTCCCCAGCTGTCATGGATCCAGTAGCCCAGCTGGCCCGGCAGTTGCAGGGGTTGTCCATGAATTTGCAGACATTAAGTCCAAGGTTTTGTCCCTCCCAGAGCAAGCCAGATCTGAACCTAAGGTTGCTCTCCCGGACAGGTTCACTGGTGGGCGGGACAAATTTTTTACTTTCCGGGAGGCATGTAAATTGTACTTTCGGCTGCGGCCTCGGTCATCTGGGAGTGAAGAGCAGAGGGTGGGAATTGTTATCTCGCTCTTACAAGGGGACCCTCAATCTTGGGCGTTCTCTATTCCTCCAGGCTCCCCAGATCTCCAGTCAGTGGATCGATTTTTTACTGCCCTGGGTCTGGTATATGATGATCCGGATCGAGTTTCCCTTGCTGAAACAAAGTTACGTAAAATACGGCAAGGAAATCGTCCAGCGGAGGAATATTCTTCTGAGTTCCGTAGATGGGCAACAGATACTCAGTGGAATGACCCAGCTCTTAGGAGCCAGTTTTGTCAAGGGTTGTCTGACAAATTAAAAGATGTGTTGGCTCAGTATGATTCTCCTCCATCACTGGAGGCTGCTATGGCCCTCGCTATTCGCATTGATAGACGACTTCGGGGAAGACGCGAGGTAACTCCGCCCCCCATGATGACTCCACCTACTACTAAAGTCCCTTATACTGAGGTTCCCCTGGTCTGTTCTGAGGAACCCATGCAGTTGGGAGGGACATCATTTTGTAGGAGGGAATCGGCGGTGCGCCGCAAGACTAGAAGGTGTTTCTTTTGCGGGAGAGAGGGACATTTTGTTGGGGGTTGTCCATCCCGGACCTCTTTGACCCAAGGAGTTAACCTGGGAGTCTGTATTTCGTCCCCAAATCCCTCTCAGTTTATCGTGCCTGCGGAGGTGGTGATTGGTACTAGAACTGAGAGGATTTCTGTTTTTCTTGATAGTGGGTCCGGGGCTAATCTTGTGGACGCTCGGTTTGCCCAGGTGCATGGTATGCAACTGAGTGTATTGGCCAAACCGGTCCCTATACTCTCTATTGATTCTAGACCTC
Source organism: Oophaga sylvatica (assembly GCA_033576555.1). Lineage (NCBI taxonomy): Eukaryota > Metazoa > Chordata > Amphibia > Anura > Dendrobatidae > Oophaga > Oophaga sylvatica. The sequence continues at coordinate 105,344,834 of JARQOD010000002.1, forward strand.
TTGGTCAAGGTAGCTTGGTTCAAGCTGTTCATAACATAGATCTTCGAGTAGGGGCAATACATAAAGAGCAATTGTCTTGTTATGTGTTGGAGGGTCTACCTACTCCTATTGTGTTGGGACTTCCTTGGTTGGCTAAACATAACCCAGTGATTGATTGGCAATCCAGAAAGATTAGCCAGTGGGGTGAATTTTGCAAGAATAACTGCATGAGCACGGTCATCGGTGCGGTTGTACCTAGGACTTTGCCTCCTTTTCTGGAGGACTTTGGGGAGATGTTCTCAGAGGAGGGGTGTAAAGAGTTACCTCCTCATCGCGCATATGACTGCTCAATAAAGTTGCTTCCTGATGCCTTATCTCGTACTTTCCCAGGGACCGGGAGGATGGATGATCCGGTTCCTATTCCTCAGGAGGGAGTTGTAGTGTCAGCTGTATGCTCTGAGCTTGAGGGGGAGGTATTGGGGGCTCAGGGGGACGCCCCTGTGGGACTTCCAGGGAGACTGATAGTTCCAGATCAGTTAAGACTGAAGGTTACGGAGAACCATTACAAACGGATGGCTGATAGGGGAGAGTTTCTGGTCGAGATCTGAAGGTGAATGATCTGGTGTGGTTGTCTACCAGGAATATTAAACTTAAAGTTTCCTCCTGGAGGTTGGGTCCCAGATTCATCGGGCCGTACAGGATCAGCTCCATAATTAATCCTGTGGCATTTCGTCTGGACCTCCCTCCTACGTTTAAAATTCATAATGTGTTTCACAAGTCATTACTTAAAAAGTATGTGGCACCAGTCATACCGTCACCTCTACCTCCTTCAGTGGTGGTCAATGATAACGTGGACGGACCTTTCACACAACTCACCCGACAGACCTGGTCATGAGGGTCCGGAGGCCCCTCGTAGAAGGGGGGGTACTGTCATGGGTGCATCGCCACGAAGATCGTCGCGATTGCACATTCTGACTTCTCACAGCTGAGCTTCTGTTTCTTTGTTTTTTGGTGATGTGAGAGTTAATTTTTCCTAGCTCTTTGCTAAGGCTAGGTGCAGCCTCGCCCGGCTGCTTTTGTTTATGTTCTAATTAGTTTCCTTTATATTTCTGCCAGTCTGGGTGTTAGACGCCGGTGAAAGCATTCATGTAGTTCAGCAGACTGGATCGGTTCTGAGAATATTTAAGCTAAGAGTTCATTAGTTGTTTTTACTCTTATAGCTTATAGTTTATCTCTGAGACCTTAGGTGTTCCTACTGTGTGTGAGTGTTGTATGTAAGACTTTATTTACTTTATTCCTTCTCTTTCTTGTATGTCTTTCTGTTCATTATCCGTTACCTGTTCATTCCCTTTGGTGGTATTCAGGGTCCTTCTTAGGACTAGAATACAGTTGGCAGGGATTGATAGGAGACAGGGTTTACGCTGGTGGCCTGGACCTCTGTACCTTTAACAGTACCTCCAGGTAGAGGGATTAGTTAGGACCCCAGTTCAGGGTCAGCTTAGACCCCGGTCACCCTCTAGCCGGAGACAGCGTATAACGGATTCCGTTTTGACCCAGTGGACATTCTGTCAGGTAAATCCATGTTATAATATATCTATGCGCATGTTATATAGTATGTTGCCCTTTTTGATATAGATTACAGACATCTCATATATATATCTGCTATACAGCGTGACATTACCAGCCTGAGAATATCAGCCCCCAGTTGTCTGCTTTAGCAAAGCTGGATGTCAAAAATGGGGGGGGACCCCACGCAGTTTAATTATTTATATAAATAATTAAAAAAACAGTGTGGGGACCCCTCTATTCTTGATAACCAACCTTGCTGAGCTGAGGGTTGCAGCCCCCAGCTGTGAGTTTTGTCTGGCTGGATATCAAAAATAGGAGGGAGACCCACGCCGTTTTTTTTTATTATATACTCCCATCCGTCGCTCCTGCTATCACTGTAATTAGCGGCTGCAGATGTCGGATGATGGGAGTAGTAGTCTCATCAGCTGACACCAGTGACCGGAGGTAAACTTAAAAACTCCGATCACACCTGCAGGCTCCTGCTGTCATTTGACAGCGTGGGAACCGCGGCTCTCTGACCAGCGGGATGATTTCCCCGCCGATCAGAAGCGGTGTTTGCCGTGCTGTTATGCATATGACAGCGTGTCAAACACTGTATTGTATTGACCTGAACCCCATTCATTCAAGTGATTGAGGTTTGGGTCCGCTCTTCTGGATGACAGGCTGTATGGAATCATCATTCAGCCTGCCATCTATGTAGCAGAGCCGATTGATGTCATATCCGGCTGTCCTTGACTTTTCTGCAGCAAATACGCTGCAAAAAAAGTTAACCTGCGTATTTGCAGCATTTTTTCACCATCCATTCAAGTCAATGAGTGAAAAACGCTGAAAGAAGTTACATGCTCTATGTCAAAAAAACAGAGCAAAGCACAAAATCCTAATGACAAAAAAAACTGTGTGTATGAGATTTCTGAAGTCTCATAGGCTTTGCTGGTAATGGAAAAAGCAGCTGAAAATTAGCATAAAAAAACAGCAAAAAAACGCTGCAAAAACGCCCTATGTGAACATACCCTTAAGCTTTACAAAAACAATTTATTAACTTAAATATTCCTATGATAATGAGGGCTCCAGGTACAAGGACACTGATCAATCCTCGCCCCTCACGTGTCACTACTGTACAACATGGCCGCACACGCTGCTGAGGTACAGGCCATACAGATGGTGCTCGTCATTAGGGAATCTCTGCAGGTTAATTATCAGGTAAAAATGAAAAACATAAACACCAGCACCAGACCCCGTGGCCGAGCGCATCCCGGCCCCTATGTTATGTCACAGGCCGATGAATTTCAGTGTATCACGGAGGGGCGATGCATGCTGGGAGTAGCGGGGAGGGGGGATGCACACTGAGGATGGCGATGAGGAGGGAGACGCAAACTGGGGGGTGTCGGGGAGGAGGGAGACGCAAGCTGGGGGGTGGCGGGGAGTAGGGAGACCCAAGCTGGGGGTTGGCGGGGAGGAGGGAGACGCACGCTGGGGGGTGGCGGGGAGGAGGGAGATGCATGCTGGGGGTGGCGGGGAGGAGGAAGACGCACGCTGGGGGGTGGTGGGGAGGAGGGAGACACACGCTGGGGGTGGTGGAGAAAGGGGTGACATGCACAGGAGCTGTGGGGTCTGCATACAGGGGAGACAGCCAAACACAAAGTACTCGGTCGGTGACAGCCACACTGCACTGTACACAGGACACAATACACACAGTGCCAACTATGTGCAGTTGCGGCTCCTCTACATTGACATGACACACAGGCCGTAGGGCGTGGTCGCCACTCACCGCCACAGCCGCCGCTTCTTTCCTCTTCATGACCACGCCGCTCCTGTCTCTGGCGCCTGCGCACTGTGCTCTGTGCTCTGCTCTCCCGCCGCTCACAGCCACCCGTTACTATTGACGCATCACGACTCTCGAGGGCCTGAGCGGGAGGAGCGGAGGGATGAGGACACCATCGGCCAGAGAGAAGCTGCATAAATTTAGCACTGGAGCGCGACACCTGCCGGGAACTCATCGCACTTTGCTGTGCTGCACTGATAACTAACACCGTGCGCCCTCTAGCAAACTATCATGGAACTACAAGTGAGGTGGGTGGGTGGGCCAACCCTGGACAGAGAGATATAAAAAACAAAAAAAACCTTGCGCAGGTGCCGCCCCCTTGCTTCCTGGCGTCTTAGGCACGTGCCCTCAAGTGCCTAGTGGCAAATACGGCCCTGTCTTTATCCAAAAATTTGTCAAAAAGTTCATTGGCAACATCAAACATGAATGTTTTGGCATACCCCCCATCTATGAATGGCTTTCCGTTTCTCACAATTGCTAAAGCACCAGCAAAGCTAGCCGATTTCCAGTCACCTTGTTGGGTCCTAACACAGAGTTGCTGCTGACTAGCTTGCACTCTGCACAGTAGCTCTTAACATGCTTTCTTCCTGCTGTCCCCCGCAGGATATTTCGATGCAAATGTAGTATGGCGTGTGTCGAAGTGCGGCTTCATATTTGACCGTTTCATCGATACAATTTTATCATTGCATATTAGACACAGTGCAGAACCTGCTCTCTCCACAAAGGTGAATTCCTGTGTCCATTCCTGCTGAAAAGTATGATACTCCTCATCTTTTTTCTTTTAGCCATCTTCTTCAATAAAAGGGTTTCTGCAATTAACTAGCTGACTACTTGATTAAAAGGAGGGAAGTTTACTTCTTGACCTCACAATGACCTTCTGATCCGCACCACAGGAAGCTGTCACCCGGGATATAAGTCGCCCCGCTCTCCTGACAGCTAGAGCGGCGCTTGAGTGAGCGGAGCTCAGTTGGCTGCTAGGCTGGGGCGGGTGGAGAGGGACCAAGCGCGGGTATGAGGTATGAGTGCAAAGAGGCTCTTGGTCAGTATGTAGATGGCCCCACTGAAAACTTATCACTAATCAGTCAAAGCAGTACACAAGTGTTTCAACCGATGAGGCTGGGAGAGCCTGTGTTGATATTAGCCACAATGGTATGGTAGACAGCAGTGTTTACCTTATCTTTCGCCGGATTTGAGGCTACATACCAGCGCGGAAGCGGTGAGGAGATGCTATTTGTAGGTTTTGCTGGGGAGTAGATGAGGCAAGGAGAGGAGCGGAGTGCTGTCCTGTCCGATGACAGGTGCTCCGTGTGGCTCTACCGTGCAGGCGTGGATGTTTAGGTGCTGTGGTCAAGTCCTGTGGTAGGATGGTGACCGGAGATTGCAGGACCAGCCCACGCGACTGCCGCAGGTACGAGGGGCCATAAGGACCAAACTTATACTACGCGTTTTGGAAATCAGATGTTTCCTTCATTATTTTTTTTGTTAAAGATTTGTTTGAGAGCCAGATGCAGCCATCAAAAGAGCCACATCTCGCTCCCGACGTATGTCTGATTTTGTATGATGATTGCTTTGTTCTCTTGGAGATAACTGTCTGGCGACAGTTTTCTCATAGAGAACACTGGAACGCTCTGCTGAATGAATCAAAAAAAATTCACCGCACTCTCAAATAGATAGTATGCAAAATACAACGTGGTTTATTAAGCGAAAACCAAGCAGAAAAAATGGTGCCACAGAATATAAGGTTCAAGATAACGTAATCACAATGTACACCTCCCGAGTCCCGGGTCTTACTCATGGGGTTACTTGGTTGTATGAGTTATATAGTATAGAACAAGTGGAAAAAAGGCAGAGACCCTTAACGTGGGTGTCCCTGGTGCTTAGGTATAGTGTAAGTGAGTAGCACAAGACCAGGGATATGGGGTACTCGGCACCGAGCCCGTTGAAGTCTATGGGGAATGTCACAAGTAGCAAAGCTCGGTCCGTTGCCCTGGGCGCTCATACAAAGGGGGATATTACAGGGGAAAATAGTAATTGTTTGTGACGCCACCTGTGGTTTCTGATCAAGGTGACCAGCGCTGCAGGGTGAATCCTCTGAGGGGTTGTTGTTTAGCAGCAAGGTGTTAAGTCTCCCACAAAGGTCTATGGAAAATCACTGCACACGTTAAACTGCATATGTCATGCTTAAATTGAAATTTTTATTGCACACTTGATGTGAAAAAAAGAAAATAGCTATGGGACGACTGACTGACGTTTCGGCCAACGCAGTGGCCTTTATCAAATAGTCGCTGGAAGAGATAGAAAAATTTACAGTCAATGACAACGTAGAATATATACAATATATACAATAGTTACAATATATACATGGTTGAAGAATATACATCCATAGGAATTTGGCAACATGTAAATCATTGAGTGATACTGTAGAACACGTAGAATTATCCCTCTAGGGTATCCTAAACAAAAAGCATGGGGATATTCTATTAAAGACATTCGGTAGAAAGGTCACCATATAAGATATACATGAAATAAGGTACATTACAAATGAGGGATGGACTCCTCCCATGGCACACAACATGCAGAAGAAAGAGATAAACATACCCTTTAGATATAGGTGTATCGGGGTAGCAAATATCAAGTGCTTATTTTCAAGTGCTTAATTTTCAATAAACGTAGACGGTATGTCCTGCATGTGAAGATGGAAAGAATGTTAAAGATGTTAAAAGACATTATGGACTATCTGCACCCTGCACCGCCATATAGGTAAGGATACAGCTATATCCTTACCTTTCTTTTCCTTATTCCCTAGCCCCAAACACATAGCAGAACCATGCTACATGCACCACGGACTACTTAGGATATATGACATAGGATTTATCTGGTATCTTCTTTTTCTCATATAGCATATACTTTTGAGTTGTGCCCGCAGACAGAAGGGTGTTTGCCCAAACCATCAATACGTCAGATAGTCCATAATGTCTTTTAACATCTTTAACATTCTTTCCATCTTCACATGCAGGACATACCGTCTACGTTTATTGAAAATTAAGCACTTGAAAATAAGCACTTGATCCCTCATTTGTAATGTACCTTATTTCATGTATTTCATGTTTCTACGTTGTCATTGACTGTAAATTTTTCTATCTCTTCCAGCGACTATTTGATAAAGGCCACTGCGTTGGCCGAAACGTCAGTCAGTCGTCCCATAGCTATTTTCTTTTTTTCACATCAAGTGTGCAATAAAAATTTCAATTTAAGCATGACATATGCAGTTTAACGTGTGCAGTGATTTTCCATAGACCTTAGATTGTGGGATAATCTAATCCCTTTTCACTTGCACCGTATCGTCACTCATTTGGTTGTGTGCTAGCCATCTTTTTAATATATGTTAAGTCTCCCACAGGTGAGACTGGATCCCTCAAAGTATATGGCTGTGCAGGGTGCAGGCAATAAGGCAGACACACACAAGTCATTCTCTTTCCATACCTTTACTGGTGGTATTTGCAGGTATGTCCCGGGAAGCTGCTCAGGGTGGAGGATGCACATCCAGGTAATCACTGAGTAGGTTTAAGGCCTCCTTTCTCTTTAATGTGTGTGAGTTTCCAACCTGCATGAAGCTAAGTTCAACTCTGTATAGAACAGCTACGCCCGGCCGACATTGTGGTGGAGCCTTCTTTTGGCAAGAACTAAGTCTTTATATGCAGCGTCCCGCTAGACTCCTGTTCTCCCTGACCCCGGTTACGTATCAGCACTATAGGGCCCCTCTGCGACTTGAAGTCCAGCAGGGATTCCGGTTTTCTCCTACTAGCCGTGAAGGTTCTAGCAAGGCTTCGGACCCGGCGTCCGTTAAGCAGAGTGGAGGCAGCAATTGTTGCTGTAACGCCTCGGTCACTCTTTCCTTTGGTCACCATTCGCCCGTCGCCCTACTCTCACCCTTAACATAAGCACGGGTAGCAGTAGGTGTAGTCGTCAGCTTCCTTCCTTCCACAGCTCACTGACCGTTTCTCAGTCGACTCGTTGTTGTAATAACTGTAGTCCCCTTCCTTCTTTTCCTTCATAAACTCTGTCCAAAGTAGCTTTCAGGACCTTCCGTCAGACTGAATACAAGCCCGCTTCGAGAGTCACTTTCCACATTCATAGGGTACTAACAGTCAGGATGTTCTGAGATAACAGTTTGCAATCTTTCGTCCTCTGTCTCATCTGACAGGAATCACCGTCCGTCTGACTAGAATGACTCACTCCTGAATCACCCAAGATCTAACTGACCTCACTTGTTGTGAATGGGTTTGAGATGAGTTCTGAGCAGAGGCTCCCTCTGGTGGTTACAAGCGGTACTAGTGAAGATTGTGAGGACTGGGAATCAGGTGTTACTGACTGGTCTTATATAAGGGAGTCATTTTCCCATCAGGGTTGCCGGTGATCAATTGTTCTGGTCTGAATCCTTCATTCCAGTTTCCCTTGTAGCCTGCTGTGTCGTGTCTGCATCTCCTGCTACCAGATAAGAATTTTTCTTCTTTTGTGTTGTTGCTATATTTTTGCATTTTGTCCTGCACTTCTTTGGGGGCCTTCTGGGTCCCCTCCGGGGGCTTCTGCCTTCTCAGTTTAGTTCAGCCACTGAGTTTTGTTCTTTTGCTTTTTCCAGTTTTTTCAGTGGCTGCTGTTTTGATTTTGTTACACCAGAGAGCTAATTTAGGTGGTAGAGGTCATGTGATCTCAGGTGATTTTGAAATTAGTAGAGTTGGTGTTTTTTCAGGGTTTTCTGGGATTGCAGTAAGTACCCTTCCTGTCCTTTTCTATTTAGATAGTTTGGGCCCCAGCGTTTGCTCATTCTATTTTCTTTCTGTGTCAGTATTTCCTCTTGTCTAACCGCCATTACATGTTTGGGGGCTTTCTATTATCTTTGGGGTTCTGCTCCGGGGCAGATAGCTTTCCTATTTCTATCTTTAGGTGTAGTTAGTTTCTCAGGCTGTGACGAGGCGTCTAGGACCAACGTAGGAACGCTCCACGGCTGCCTCTAGTTGTGGTGGTTAGTCAGGGTACTGCAATCCCATAGATTCCAACTGCTCTGGTGTATTGCCTTTTTTACCTGCACTCCTCAGCTACCGAAACATAACAGTATCACCGGCCTAAAAATTGAAAATTGTATGGTACTCACAGAAGGGAAAAAATATTGTGATAGTAAAAAGGTTGTCAGAGTTGTCAGAGATATTTTTCTGTTTGTTGCATTTTTTTTTTTTTTTTTTTTTCCCCTCTGTATCTCTGGGTGCTGGGAGGATCTTTTCTCCCAATGGAGTTTGCACAGTTGTCTGGCCGTGTGGATCGGCTTGCCACTGAGGTTCGGAGTATTGCTATCTATCTTGCTGGGTTGCCTGTTGTGGAACCTAGGATCCCCATGCCAGATTTGTTTTTAGGGGATCGAGCTAAGTTTCAGAATTTCAAAAATAATTGTAAATTGTTTTTTGCCTTAAAATCTAAGTCCTCAGGAAACGCAGCGCAGCAGGTTCAAATTATCATCTCTCTCCTGCGCGGCGATCCTCAGGATTGGGCTTTTTCCCTGATACCTGGGGATCCTGTTTTGAGTGATGTTGATGCGTTTTTTCAGGCTTTGGGGTTATTGTACGATGAGCCTAATGTCACTGATCAAGCTGAAAAAGCCTTGTTGGCATTAAATCAGGGGCTTGATGACGCTGAGTTATACTGTCAGAGATTCCGTAGGTGGGCAGTCCTGACCAAATGGAATGACGACGCTTTGGCGGCCCTTTTCCGGAAGGGTCTGTCAGATAAAGTAAAGGATGTTATGGTGGGATTCCCTGTCCCCTCTGGTCTCAATGATTCTATGTCATTAGCGATTCAAATTGACAGACGTTTGCGTGAGCGGAGAAGTATGCGTGGAGTGGTGTTGCCTTGTGAGCCAGCTTCTGAGCCCATGCAGTGTGATGGAGTGGTGTCTGGGGCACAGCGTCATGAGTTTCGAAAGCGCAATAGGTTATGTTTCCACTGTGGTGATGCCTCTCATGCTATTTCAGTCTGCCCTAAGCGGGGAAGACGTTTTGCACGCTCAGTTGTCTTGGGTAGTGTTCAGACTAAGTTTTTATTAACTGTCACTCTGATATGCTCTCTGTCCTCATTTTCTGCTCAGGCTTTCGTTGATTCTGGAGCAGCTATTAACCTGATGGATTATGATTTTGCTAAACGTTGTGGGTTTCCCTTGATACCCCTACAGAAGTCTATTCCCCTACTGGGGATCGATTCTACCCCTTTGGCTGAGAATAAACCCCAGTTTTCTACTCAGGTGATAATGAGGGTTGAACCTGATCACCAGGAGTGCTGCAAATTTTTGGTTCTATATAATCTGCATGACATTATCGTGCTGGGTTTCCCTTGGTTACAGTCTCATAATCCTGTTTTGGATTGGAAATCTGTGTCTGTAACCAGTTGGGGCTGCCAATGTGTTAATACCAACACTCCTGTTTTTTCTGCCTCCCCCCAAGCTCAGGATGTTCCTGACTTTTTGTTTGATTTTTCTGATGTGTTTAGCGAAAGTAAATCTGCATCCTTACCTCCCCATAGGAGCTATGACTGCGCTATTGAATTAGTGCCGGGTAGTAAATTCCCTAAAGGTCGCCTTTTTAACTTGTCTGTACCTGAACATGACGCTATGCGGTCTTATATCAAGGAATCATTGGAGAAGGGTCATATCAGACCATCCTCTTCACCCTTAGGTGCCGGTTTTTTCTTTGTGGCCAAAAAAGATGGTTCATTAAGGCCGTGTATTGATTATCGTCTCTTGAACAATATTACTGTGAAATATCAATACCCGTTACCCTTGATTTCTGACCTGTTTTCCAGGGTGAAAAACGCTACTTGTTTTACCAAGCTTGACCTCAGGGGGGCGTATAACCTTATTCGCATTAAGCACGGGGATGAATGGAAGACGGCATTCAATACCCCTGAAGGGCATTTTGAGTACCTAGTGATGCCCTTTGGGCTCACTAATGCCCCTTCCGTCTTCCAGTCCTTCATGAATGACATTTTCAGGGATTTTGTGGACAAATTTCTGATTGTTTATTTGGATGATATCTTGATTTTTTCTAATGACTGGGACTCTCATGTGAAACATGTTCGGACTGTGTTCCAGATTTTGAGGGATAATGCTCTGTATGTGAAGGGATCAAAGTGTCTTTTTGGCGTACAGAAGATCTCATTTCTGGGATTCATTTTGTCCCCATCTGTTATTGAAATGGACCCGGTCAAGGTTCAGGCCATCTGTGATTGGGTCCAACCTACTTCATTAAAGGCTCTTCAGAGATTTTTGGGTTTTGCCAATTTTTATCGTAAATTTATTGGTAATTTCTCGGTTATTGTTAAACCATTAACTGATTTGACCAGAAAGGGTTCTGATGTGGTGAATTGGCCTCCTGAGGCAGTCTCTGCATTTCAGGAACTTAAGCAGAGGTTCACTTCTGCTCCTGTTCTACGGCAGCCTGATGTTTCTCTGCCATTTCAGGTGGAGGTTGATGCCTCTGAAATTGGGGCAGGTGCCGTTTTGTCCCAAAAAGATCCAGAGACCTCTAAAAGTAACCCTTGTGCCTTTTTCTCTCGAAAATTTTCTCCTACTGAACGTAATTATGACGTGGGTAATCGGGAGTTATTGGCCATGAAGTGGGCTTTTGAAGAGTGGAGACATTGGCTGGAGGGAGCCAAACATCAGGTGGTGGTCCTTACGGACCATAAGAATCTGGTCTATCTGGAATCTGCCAAGCGACTCAATCCTAGACAGGCCAGGTGGGCCTTGTTTTTCACACGTTTTAATTTTGTGGTTTCCTTTCTTCCTGGCACTAAGAATGTTAAGGCGGATGCCCTCTCGAGGAGTTTCCTTGCGGACTCTCCTGAGTTATCTGATCCTTCTGTTATTTTGAAAGAGGGTGTAGTTCTTTCCGCCATCTCGCCCAATTTGAGACTTGCTCTGGAGGGGTGTCAGGAGGATAGGCCCGAGCGCTGCCCTGTTGGAAAATTGTTTGTCCCGGACCAATGGAAAAAGAGTGTGATGTCTGAGATTCATTGTTCCGCATTGGCTGGGCATCCCGGAATTTTTGGTACCAGAGACTTGGTTAGTCGGTCCTTTTGGTGGCCTACCTTGTCTCGCGATGTCAGGGAATTTGTGCAGTCCTGCGGGACTTGCTCTCGCTCCAAGCCTTGCTCTCGCTCTAGTGGTTTGTTGATGCCATTGCCTGTGCCCAAGAGACCATGGACCCATATCTCTATGGATTTCATTTCCGATCTTCCTGTTTCTCAGAGAATGACCACCATCTGGGTAATTTGTGATAGGTTTTCCAAAATGATACATCTTGTGCCATTACCTAAGTTGCCTTCCTCCTCTGAATTGGTGCCGTTGTTTCTTCAGCACGTGGTTCGTTTACACGGCATTCCTGAGAACATTGTGTCTGACAGAGGAGTCCAGTTTGTTTCCAGATTTTGGAGGACTTTTTGTTCTAAACTGGGTGTTCAATTGTCTTTCTCCTCGGCATTTCATCCTCAGACCAATGGTCAAACTGAGAGAACAAACCAGACATTAGAGACTTATCTAAGATGCTTTGTGTCTGCTGATCAGGATGACTGGGTCTCTTTTTTGCCTTTGGCTGAGTTTGCTCTTAATAATAGGGCTAGCTCTGCCACTTTGATGTCTCCGTTTTTCTGTAATTCTGGTTTTCACCTTCGATTCTCTTCAGGACAGACGGAGGCTTCTGTCTGTCCAGGTGTTGACTCTGTTGTTGAGCGTATGCAACAGATTTGGGACCAGGTAGTGGAGAGGTTGTCCCTCTCTCAGGAGAAGGCCCAGCGGTTTGCTAACCGGCATAGGACTGATGGTCCTCGGTTTAAAGTGGGGGACTTGGTCTGGTTGTCCTCAAAGAATATTCCTATGAGAGTAGCATCTCCTAAATTTAAGCCTAGGTTCATTGGACCTTATAAGATCATGGAGATTATTAATCCTGTTTCTTTTCGTTTGCTTCTTCCAGGGACATTTAAGATCCATAACGTGTTCCACAAGTCCTTGTTGAAGAGGTTTGTTGAGCCAGTGGTTCCTGCTACTGTGCCTCCTGACCCTGTTTTGGTTGAGGGCAATCTGGAGTATGTGGTTGAGAAAATATTGGATTCTCGTTTTTCTAGACGAAGACTCCAGTATTTGGTTAAATGGAGAGGTTATGGTCAGGAAGACAATTCTTGGGTGTTTGCTTCGGACATCCATGCTAGGAGACTTATCCGTGCGTATCATAGAACTCATCCTGACCGACCTGGTTGCTCAAATGAGGGTTCGGTGACCCCTCCTCAGGGGGGGGGTACTGTT
>JARQOD010000002.1:105357646-105442979 GCA_033576555.1 Oophaga sylvatica
CCATATCTGGGCCATATACAGCTTACAACCGGGACGGAGCCAAGATGCGACCGCCCCGGCTGTAAACCACTGATGAATGAATGAGATGCTTTTGGCGCCCCTTCAGTGACTAGCGATGACGTCATAGAGCCTGCGCTCCCTCATAGCCTGAACCAAAGTGAGCTCTGGACCATGGGAAAATGTGAAGAGGTTACCGCAGGTAATCTATCTAATCTATTCATTCTATCTATTTGTATATATTTATTCCATCTATGCTATTCTAACCTGTCAGTGTAATTTTACTGTAGCGGCACTTGAATTGCCGGCTTTTCAAAGGAGGTACGGTTCTACAGGAAGTATTTTTATTTTCCTCTGGGGCACTCAACTTTATTAGCATGCACAAAGAGACACAAAAACGCATGAAAAAAATTGACGGAAAACGCACCTAAACCTGCGTTTTTGCCGCAGTTTCCCTGCCAAGAAATCAGGTTTTACTGCAGAAAAAAAAGCACCAAAAATGCCCTGTGTGAACTTACTCTATAGCGTAGTTTTAGGTCAGAGAGGGAAGGTTAGGGATGAGCTAGCAAGGTGCAGGGACAGGTAGTGATAGCTACTTGCAGACATGTGCAGCACTTGCGGTTTTGCACTGCTAGCAGTGTTTTTTTTTTCCATTGCTGCAAGTAACACATTTGCCAGATTGCGGCAAAACCGCAAGTGCCACACATGTTTGCAAGTCCCATAAGGAATGAATGAGGCCGAACGCAGTGTTGCCGTGATTCGTTACGCGGCAGATACGGAAAAACTGCGGGATCTGCCGCGAATGACAAATATCGCTGATGTGAAAGTAGCCTAAGTCACTGCCGACAGTGTCTGCCTTAGTCATACTCGCCAATGGGGGGAGGCAACACTAAAAGTGCCTGGGGCAGCAGCATAAACTCTAAATACGGCCCTGTATAAAGACAAGATAATCAAATGAATAAAAGACATGCCTCTGTTGGCAAGAACTGTTCACGATCGTACCATCATAAAGACAAATCAAATTGAGGCTACACATGTGAAAGATATAAATGCAGCACCATTCTTTTCTCTCACTTTGGATGAGTCAACAGATGTAAGCCATTTATCCCAGTTCAGTGTGATTGCTAGGTATGCTGTCAGTGACACACTACGTGAGGAAAGTCTTGCTGTTTTGCCTTTGAAAGGGACAACAAGAGAAGAGGATTTATTCAAGTCTTTCACTGAGCTCAATAAATAAAAAAATCTAACAAGAGATAAAACTTATATCGGTGTGTTCTGATGGTTCTCCGTGCATGGTGGGGAAAAACAAAGGATTCGTAGCGCTTCTTCGTGAACATGAAAAGAGACCTATCCTAAGTTTTCACTGCTCAGATGTGTGGCGAGCAGCTTATTGAGGTGATGTCGCTGGTCATTCAGGTGGTCAACTTTATTGTTGCATGTGCTTTAAATGATCGCCAGTTTAAAACACTGCTGGATGAAGCTGGGAATAATTATCCTGGTCTGCTTCTGCACAGCAATGTGCTTTGGTTGTCAAGAGGGAAGGTGCTCAGCCGTTTCACGGCTTGTCTGAGCGAATTCCGGACTTTTCTTGAAATGAAAAACGTCGAGCATCCTGAGTTAGCTAACACTGAGAGGTTCCTGAAGTTCTACTATCTCGTGGACATGACTGAACATCTGAACCAGCTCAATGTGAAAATGCAAGGCGTTGGAAATACAGTCTTATCCCTTCAACGAGCAATGTTTGCTGTTGTGAATAGGCTGGAAATGAGTTCTGAGCAGAAGCTCCCTCTGGTGGTTACAAACGGTACTGGACTGTCCAGTGAAGATTGTGAGGATTGGGAATCAGGTGTTACTGACTGGTCTTATATAAGGGAGTCACCTTCCCATCAGGGTTGCCGGTGATCAATTGTTCTGGTCTCAATCCTTGATTCCTGTTTCCTTGGTAGCCTGCTGTGTCGTGTCTGAATCTCCTGCTAACAGATAAGACATTTTCTTCTTTTTGTTTTTGTGCTTCATTTTTGCATTTTGTCCTGCACTTCTGTGGGGGCCTTCAGGGTCCCCTCTGGGGGCTTTTGCCTCTCAGTTCAGTTCAGCCACTGATGTTTGTACATTTGCTTTTTCCAGTTTTTTCAGTGGCTGCTGTTTTGTTTTTGGTTACACCAGAGAACTAATTTAGGTGGTAGAGGTCGTGTGATCTCAGGTGTTTTTGAAATTAGTAGAGTTGGTGCTTTTCAGGGTTTTTTGGGATTGCAGTAAGTGCCCTTCCTATCCTTTTCTATTTAGTAAGTTTGGGCCCCAACGTTTGCTCATACTATTTTCTGTCTGTGTCAGTATTTCTTCTTGTCTAACCGCCATTACATGTTTGGGGGCTTTCTATGTTCTTTGGGGATCTGCTCCGGGGCAGATAGCTTTCTTCTTTCTATCTTTAGGTGTAGTTAGTTTCTCAGGCTGTGACGAGGCGTCTAGGACCAACGTAGGAACGCTCCACGGCTGCCTCTAGTTGTGGTGGTTAGTCAGGGTACTGCAATCTCATAGTTTCCAACTGCTCTGGTGTATTACCTTTTTTGCCTGCTCTCCTCAGCTACCAAATCATAACAGTATCACCGACCAAAACTGAAAATTATATGGTACTCACAGAAGGGAAAAATATTGTGAAAGAAAAAAGTTGTCAGAGATTTTTTTTTTTCTGTTTGTTGCATTTTTTTTTTCCCTCTGTATCTCTGGGTGCTGAGGAGGATTTTTTTTTTCTCTCAATGGAGTTTTCACAGTTGTCTGGCCGTGTGGATCAGCTTGCCACTGAAGTTCGGAGTATTGCTACCTATCTTGCTAGGTTGCCTGTTGTGGAACCTAGGATTCCCATGCCAGATTTGTTTTTAGGGGATCGAGCTAATTTTCTGAATTTCAAAAATAACTGTAAATTGTTTTTTGCCTTAAAATCTAAGTCCTCAGGGAACGCAGCGTAGCAGGTTCAAATTGTCATCTCTATCCTGCACGGCGACCCTCAGGATTGGGCTTTTTCCCTGACACCTGGGGATCCTGTTTTGAGTGATGTTGATGCGTTTTTTCAGGCTTTGGGGTTATTGTACGATGAGCCTAATGTCACTGATCAAGCTGAAAAAACTTTGTTGGCATTAAGTCAGGGGCTTGAGGACGCTGAGTTATACTGTCAGAGATTCCGTAGGTGGGCAGTCCTGACCAAATGGAATGACAACACTTTGGCAGCTCTTTTTCGGAAGGGACTGTCAGATAATGTAAAGGATGTTATGGTGGGATTCCCTGTTCCCTTTGGTCTCAATGATTCTATGTCATTAGCGATTCAAATTGACAGACGTTTGCGTGAGCGGAAAGGTATGCGTGGAATAATGTTGCCTTGTGAACCTGCTTCTGAATCCATGCAGTGTGATAGAGTGGTTTCTGGGGCACAGCGTCATGAATTTCGAAAGCGCAATGGGTTATGTTTCTACTGTGGTGATGCCTCTCATGCTATTTCTGTCTGCCCTAAGCGGGGAAGACGTTTTGCTCGCTCAGTTGTCTTGGGTAGTGTTCAGACTAAGTTTTTGTTAACTGTTACCCTGATATGCTCTCTGTCCTCATTTTCTGCTCAGGCTTTTGTTGATTCTGGAGCAGCTATTAACTGATGGATTTTGATTTTGCCAAACGTTGTGGGTTTCCCTTGATACCCCTACGGAAGTCTATTCCCCTACTGGGGATCGATTCTACCCCTTTGGCTGAGAATAAACCTCAGTTCTCTACTCAGGTGATAATGAGGGTAGAACCTGATCATCAGGAGAGTTGCAAATTTTTGGTTCTGTATAATCTGCATGACATTATCGTACTGGGTTTCCCTTGGTTACAGTCTCATAATCCTGTTTTGGATTGGAAATCTGTGTCTGTTACCAGTTGGGGCTGTCAATGTGTTAATACCAACACTCCTGTTTTTTCTGCCTCCCCCAGGCTCAGGATGTTCCTGACTTTTTGATTGATTTTTCTGATGTGTTTAGCGAAAGTAAATCTGCATCCTTACCTCCCCATAGGAGCTATGACTGCGCTATTGAATTAGTGCCTGGTAGTAAATTCCCTAAAGGTCGCCTTTTTAACTTGTCTGTACCTGAACATGACACTATGCGGTCTTATATCAAGGAGTCATTGGAGAAGGGTCATATCAGACCATCCTCTTCACCCTTAGGTGCCGGTTTTTTCTTTGTGGCCAAAAAGGATGGTTCATTAAGGCCGTGTATTGATTATCGTCTCTTGAACAATATTACTGTGAAATATCAATATCCGTTACCCTTGATCTCTGATCTGTTTTCCAGGGTGAAAAACGCTACTTGGTTTACCAAGCTTGACCTCAGGGGGGCATATAACCTTATTCGCATTAAGCACGGGGATGAATGGAAGACGGCATTTAATACCCCTGAAGGGCATTTTGAGTACCTTGTGATGCCCTTTGGGCTCACTAATGCTCATTCTGTCTTTCAGTCCTTCATGAATGACATTTTCAGGGATTTTGTGGATAAATTTCTGATTGTTTATTTGGATGATATCTTGATTTTTTCCAATGACTGGGACTCTCATGTAAAACATGTTCGGACTGTGTTCCAGATTTTGAGAGAGAATGCTCTGTATGTGAAGGGATCAAAGTGTCTTTTTGGCGTTCAGAGGATCTCATTTCTGGGTTTCATTTTGTCCCCATCTGTTATTGAAATGGACCCGGTCAAAGTTCAGGCTATCTGTGATTGGGTCCAACCTACTTCTTTAAAGGCTCTTCAAAGATTCTTGGGTTTTGCCAATTTTTATCGTAAATTTATTGGTAATTTCTCTGTTATTGTTAAACCATTAACTGATTTGACCAAGAAGGGTTCTGATGTGGTGAATTGGCCTCCTGAGGCAGTCTCTGCATTTCAGGAACTTAAGCAGAGATTCACTTCTGCTCCTGTTCTACGGCAGCCTGATGTTTCTCTACCATTTCAGGTGGAGGTTGATGCCTCTGAAATTGGGGCAGGTGCCGTTTTGTCCCAAAGAGATCCAGAGACCTCTAAAAGTAACCCTTGTGCCTTTTTCTCTCGAAAATTTTCCCCCACTGAACGTAATTATGACGTGGGTAATCGGGAGTTATTAGCCATGAAGTGGGCTTTTGAAGAGTGGAGACATTGGCTGGAGGGAGCCAAACATCAGGTGGTGGTCCTTACTGACCATAAGAATCTGGTTTATCTGGAATCTGCCAAGCGACTTAATCCTAGACAGGCCAGGTGGGCCTTGTTTTTCACACGTTTTAATTTTGTGGTTTCATTTCTTCCTGGCACTAAAAATGTTAAGGTGGATGCCCTTTCGAGGAGTTTCCTGGCAGACTCTCCTGAGTTATCTGATCCTTCTGTTATTTTGAAAGAGGGTGTAGTTCTTTCCGCCATCTCGCCCAATTTGAGACTGGCTCTGGAGGGGTGCCAGGAGGATAAGCCCGAGCGCTGCCCTGTTGGGAAATTGTTTGTCCCGGACCAGTGGAAAAAGAGTGTAATGTCTGAGATTCATTGTTCCGCGTTGGCTGGTCATCCCGGAATTTTTGGTACCAGGGACTTGGTTGGTTGGTCCTTTTGGTGGCCTACCTTGTCTCGTGATGTTAGGGAGTTTGTGCAGTCCTGCGGGACTTGCTCTCGCTCCAAGCCTTGCTCTCGTTCTAGTGGTTTGTTGATGCTGTTTGACACCGCACCACAATTGTGGGTTACCAGGGCTATGGGGTACTCGGAGCCGAGCCTGTAGATTTCTATAGGGAATGTCACTGGTAGCGTGGCTCGGTCCGTGACCCTGGCGGTCAGGCGTTAGAGGGTTTATTTACAGGGGATTTGGTAGATAACAGTTCGTGACGCCACCTGTAGTTTTCTAGTCACTAAAGACCAGCGCTGCTGAATAGAACTCTGAGGGGATGTTGTGGCAGCTAGGTGTTGGGTCCCCCACAGGTGGGACTGTCCCTCTGAGTCTATGGTTATAATGATGTAGGGTGCAGATAAATGAATCAGTCTCACACCATCCAGCGTCTTTCCATACCTTTTACTTTCAAGATGTTAGGCAGGTCCCGGGGAGCTGGTCGGGGTGGAGACTGCACGTCCAGGTAACAGCTGAGCAGGTTAGAGGCCTCCTTAACTTCCAGATTGTAGAAGAGCCCAACTTGCATGAAGCTAAGTTAACTCCGAATACTCCAGCTAACTCTATAGCTGTACTGCCCGGTCAGCATTGTGGTGAAGCCTTCTAGGTGATGGAACTAAGTCTTTACTTTTGCTTGGCCTAGCTCAAAGTCCCTGTTCCACCTGACTCCGGTTACGTACCGACACTTCAAGGGCTGCTTTCTGCGACCTAAGGTCCAGTAAGACTCTGGTTGTTCCGTTACTATGCGTGAAGCGATAGCAACACTTCGGTCCCCAGTGACCGGGTAAATTGTGCAGACAATCCAATATCTAAGGCACTTCTCTAACTTCTTCCTCTGCGCCCTTCGCCCTGCTTTCCACTCTTAACATAGGCACTGCACACTTCCTAAGGTAGTACAAGTCAATCCTTTCTTACTTCTTCCTTGGAGCTCGCTGACAGATTCTCAGTATTCTCCTAGTTCAGGAACACATCGTCTGAACTTCACTGTCCTTGGGACAGGCGACTGAAGTTTCTGCTGCAAACTTCCCTTTCTCCAAAGCTGTCTCTGTCTTCAGGTTAATGAACAGCTCTGACTAGGCTAGGATGAACTGGCTCACCCTTACTAGCCTCCACTTTATGAACTGCTGACATGAACTAACTGTCTTTCACTTCGCTTCATGGAAGACTCAGCACAACTCAACCACACCCCCTCTCTGCTGCATGTCACTAGCTTATATACCCTGAGGGTGTGTCTAAAGTGTGAATGGATGATGTAAGCTTTAACTGTTACCTTTCTGTGCAGACTCCAGGATTTTTATGTGTGCCTTGCATACCAGGGCTACACATCCCCCCTTGGTAAAACACAGCACTCCCAGGCTGTAAAATACAAAAAGAAAGACATTTTGTTTTGCATTTAAACAATAACATGAAACTCATCCCATTCGGGAGGTACGAAATCTTAAACGTTGCATTATGGACAATAGAAAATACAAAAGTATCAAGACATTTTCATATAAATACACATAGTATTCTTGTGAAGGACCCGCACCAAACCTTCAACGTGGGTCCTGGGTGGGCTGCAGGACTTCTGACTGCAGACCTCACTCAGTGCCACACCATACGGGTTTTATGTTCAGAGGTAAGTCAAGGCTTCGTGCGAAACCAAGACAAGGCACCGTAGTGCAACTATTTACAGGATACAGTCTTTGGGCTGGCTCAGTCCTCAGCCACGCAGTCCATTATAAGACCTTTTCAAGTAATTCACATTTTTAATATTCACATTCTCAATAATACAGTAAAACTTTGTAAAGTGCAAAAAATCTTCTCATAACCTTGTATATTATCTTATAATTCGTATATCCTCTTACCCAGCCGGGTATTCTACTTTTGGCAAAATATGTAACATTACATACTTATATCAAAGGTGCAAATTATTTTCACTTTTATGAACTTATATACATATTGAATGTGGTAAACCCTGTCTGGGTCCTACCAGTCTTTATCATTTACTAATTTCAATGACAGCTTCCGCACCGGGTGCAGGAACAATGCGATGCTCTTTGGAGCGCATGACAAACAGATCATGGGCTTCTATTAGGGTCTGAGTCGCCACAGTTCTTTTGTGAACCGCTAGGGGCACGCCGGGTGCTTCCTCCTTGTGAGACGCTGTCTGCGTCGCTGTTTGCGTAGCAGGGGGCGATTCAGCTGTAACCGCAGTTTGCGATGTAGATTGGGTCGCCGATTGCGATGCAGAGTAGGTCGCCGATTGCGATACGGAGGTGTACGCAGGGGGCGATGCCGATACACAATGCTGGTGTGATGCAGAGCAGGAAGCAGGGTGTGCGCAATGGCTCAGTTGGGGACGCACTAACCTGCTGCTGTCGCTGCTCCATCACAGACGGCTGGGTTTCCTCTGGTGTCCCTACCGGGGGACTGTAATCTGCTGCGGCCTCCTGGCCTAGCTGGTACTCCGGAACAGGCAGGACCTCCTCAGCCTCCTTCGCTTCCACCTCCGCATCGGTGGGATCAGGTACAGCACTTTTGGGGGCAGCCTCCGGTTTTCCTTCAGCTTTCTTCAGCAGGGAACGTGGGAAATCGGGAGACGGCATTATGCTTGTGGGAGAGAACACTGCGTCCCACAGCAGCCGCTGTATCTGGGCACGCCAGCGTCTCTCTGTCTCCTGCAAGTCTGCATGACGCTGGATCCTTCTTCTTAGCACTGCATTCTCCCTCTGCAGCTCCAGCATGGTTTGCTGAAGTTCCTGTATTAGAGATGGCTCCGGTTCAAGCAACAGCTTTTCTGGGGAGCAGGGCCTGCCCACCACTGCTCCACTGCATAGCTGCTCCTGTCCTTCTGCCACCTCGGTCCAGATCTCACTGTTCTGCGTAACGACAAACTATAATACTGCCTCAATCTTTCTATGGATCTGGCAAGCGTACTGAGGGCTGGGCGGTGTGAGTCAGCTTCACCAGGGGATCCCATAGCATGGGGCGCTGCTTCTGGTGATTCTACTTCTTGAGATTCTGCAGGCTGGGGTTCTGCTGGAATAGGTACCTCTAGAACTGGTTCTGTTGGCACAATGGACACGACTGGAGGTAGAGTTTCCTCTTGTGGCTGATAAAACTGCAACACAGGAATGATTACCGCATCTCCCAGTCTGGGCCAATCCGCAGGTAAATCTCCCAGATCCGTGTGTATGACCTCCAAAAATCTCGAATAATGATCCACCATGGTCAGGGCATATGAGTATCCAGACCTGCTTGGCGACAATTTGACGTGGTCCAAGGCCACGATCTCCAAGGGACGAGTCGTCCGGATAGGCTGCAGGGATGCCTTCTGACTACAGTAGTCCTTTCGTCTGAGACCACAGGGTCCACAGTTCCGACACCACCTCTCGATGGAGCTGCGCATTCCTACCCAGTAGAACCGGCACCTCAACAGGGTCTCCAGCTTTCTCCAGCCAAAGTGTCCTGCTTGATCGTGGTACGCTTCCAACACCATTTGGACGTCTGCCTTGGGGACCACTATCTGCCATACCATCTCATGGGTTCTGGGGTTGACGTATCTCCTGCACAACTTCTCACGGTATAGGAACAACCGGCTTCTCTCATTCCACAGGAGCTTTGCTGACATAGGTGCATCTTTTTCCAAGGAGGAACCTTCCTGTCTTAACAACTCCTTGATATGGCTGACCACTGGATCGCTGTCCTGAGTCTCTTTCCAGCTGTGATGGGGTAAGGGATTTAATGTTGCGCCATACTGCTTTCTGTAGACACACTGCTCATGGATTATCCCATTTCGATGGAACGCAGGTAGCTCAATTTCTTCCAGGTCGTCCGATTCTTCTTCCGTGTCAGATTCATGTGGCATTCGGGACAATGCGTCGGCGTTAGCATTCTTACGGCCTGCCCGGTACTTGATGGTAAACTGGTAATTTGACAACCGAGCCATCCAACGCTGCTCCATGGCTCCCAGCTTGGCTGTTTCCAGGTGCGTTAACGGGTTGTTGTCTGTGTACGCCGTGAACTTGTTGGAGGCAAGGTAGTGCTTAAATCTTTCAGTAATGGCCCAGACCAGCGCCAGAAACTCCAGCTTGAAGCTGCTATAATTTTCCGGATTCCTCTCAGTTGGCCTGAGTTTTCTGCTGGCATATGCGATGACTTTTTCTTGGCCATTCTGCTTCTGACTGAGAACTGCTCCCAAACCTTCATTACTGGCATCGGTGTACAGCAGGAATGGTTGGCTGTAATCAGGATAGGTCAAGATTTCATCACCTGTAAGGATCTCTTTCTTCTTTTGGAATGCTTCAGCCTGTTCCTTACCCCAATTAAAGGGAGGGTTTCTGCTCTTTAGGGATTGTCCTACTAGGAGGTCCTGTAGAGGCGCTGCCTTCTTCGTGTAATCTTTCACGAACCTCCTGTAGTAACCCGTTAGTCCCAGGAACTGTCGCACTTCCTTGAGGTTCTTCGGCTCCGGCCATTTCTGGATGGCGGTGACTTTCTCTGGGTCCGGCGCTACTCCCTCTGAACTGACGATGTGCCCCAAGTATTGTACCTTCTGTTTGAGTAGATGGCATTTTGAGGGTTTCAACTTCATCCCGTACCTGGACAGGGACTTGAATACTTCTGCCAGGTGCTTCAGATGGTCCTCATATGTCTTGGAGTACACGATGACGTCGTCTAGGTATAGCAGCACGGTTTCAAAATTGAGATGTCCCAGGCAGTTCTCCATCACTCTCTGAAATGTTCCCGGGGCACTGCTGAGCCCAAACGGCATTCTGTCGAACTCACAGAGCCCCATTGGGGTGGTGAAAGCCGTTTTCTCACGATCCTCCTCAGCCACAGCCACTTGCCAGTACCCACTAGTCAGATCAAGGGTAGAAAAGTAGTTAGCCGTTTTCAGAGCAGCTAAGGACTCCTCAATTCGTGGTAATGGGTAAGCATCTTTATGTGTTATGCGATTCACTTGCCTGTAATCCACACACATTCTCATACTACCATCTTTCTTTTTAACCAGAACTAGAGGTGCTGCCCAGGGGCTACAACTATCCCTTATCACCCCGGCTTCTTTCATATCATGTAACATTTCCTTAGCTTTCTGATAATGGGCTGGAGGTATAGGCCTGTACCGCTCTTTGATGGGAGGATGACCACCTGTAGGGATATGATGCTGTACTCCCTTAATGGCCCCAAAGTCGAGGGGGTGTTTACTAAACACTTGTGCGTACTCTTGTATTACCCGTAATACCCCTTGTTTCTGGTGGGCGGGAGTGGTGTCTGTCCCGACATGGAGTTGCTGACACCAATCCGCCACCTGAGTTGCCGGGTCATTATCCTCCGCTAGTTGGCGGGAGTCTAAGGACTCAGTCGGGAGAATAGAATTATTATCGACGGCATGTAATTTAGCAACTGTTGCATAACGGGGTAAATTTACTTCATCATCTCCCCAGTTGAGAAGCCGTACCGGTACTCTCCCATTTATCACTTCCACTACCCCCCTCGCTGTCATGAGTGTGGGTCTATGTTCTGAGCAATGGGGTTCTACTACTGCTTGGTAGTTTTGTCCTCTCAGACCTATGGCTGCCCTACACCATATTATCATTTCACTCATTGGGGTATCACAATAGGATTCGAGTCGGTGACCCGTACATTACCAATTTCGCCGTCTGTAAGCTTCGCTTGCTGCTGACACATCAGGGCCCGGATCTCTCTCTGGATCACTCCCTTCTGCCTTGGTCGGGCGATCTCAGCGAGCTGTTGGAGTAGAAACACAACTTCTCACAGACAGTTACTGATAATGTTAGTACCCAGAATTATGTTTAAACCGTTCTCTTCATTTACAGTCTTTACTACTAGAAGCCCCTGGTCTTTCAACTCCTCTCTGCCCACTTTCACATCCACACTTTTGGTCCCGAGTACTTCCACAGGGAGACCATTAGAAGCATACACAGTAAAGTCAGGGCTCGGGGGTTGAAGACTATCCATAGACCAGAACTTCGTATATAGGGCATCAGGTATTATGGTCACCTGAGACCCAGTATCTAGCAACGCCGGAACTGCAATCCCATCCAGAATGATGGACAGGTAGGGTCGTCCACCCACGAACCTGCGGTTCCAATCTAAGGGGCCTGACGAGTCTCCACCTGGGTGTTGGCTCTCGGACCCAGGTTCTGCCCGTTTAAAGGACACTGTGTCGACATATGACCTTTCCGGTTGCAGCGGTAACAGATGATCTCCCGGCGAGGAGGGTGCTGGTCAGGGGTTGCTCCTGGGGGTGGCGTTGTCCTCCTCCGGTGGGGCGACGTCCTCCTTCTCCTCCGGTTCATCCATGGGACATCCTCCGGGCAGTTGGCTAATAAGATCTTTCCTTCTTCCTCTTTCCGCAGCTGCAGGGCACTCATCACAGCAGCCAGATTTTTAGTCAACTGGCGCACTTCTGAGCGCAGACAGTCCAATTCACTAGGGGGCGTCACCTGCGTTTTGGCTTCTGCCGCTAGCGGGGAAAAGGTGGGTACTGCCGGTTCCAGAGTGATTTCACCCTGGTGATGTTGGGTTGCCACTTCAGGTTTGCCCAGGGGTCGCAGTCCTTTTATTGCCATGTCCTTTAAGGCATCAAAGGTGGCATCTGGATGATCTAAAGACCACCAATTTACAGTTCTGCGTTCCGATTGGGACCTCAGTCCTTGCACAAATTGTTCTTTCAGCATCTTACTTTCATCAATGACACTTATGGTATTAACCTGCTTGAGGGCTCGCAGGGCCCCTTGTAGTCGGCAGGCATAGTCCCTTATACTGTCACTTGGTTGCTGTGAACAGTTGTAGAATGCCATCCGGAGATCTGTTTCGATGCGATCTTCAAAAATGGCCTGTAACTTTAAGAGGATCGCAGGCACCAACTCCTGGTCCGTGGTAGCCCAAGTCTCCACTTCTCTCTCAGCAGCGCCAGTTAGCTGCCCTATTAATACTGCAGCTTTTTGCCTCTCAGACATAGAGTACATTTCCAGGACACTGCATATCTTCTGTTTGAATCCTGCTAAAGTGCCTGGCTCGCCGCTGTACTGGGGAAGCCATTTTGCCCCAGGCATATATGGGAGCGTTAGTGGCATGAGCGGGACTACCGGGCTGGGTGCTGGGCCTGCGCCCCCATCCGGCGCTACAATGCCATGCGGCGCGGGTCGGGGCCTCCAGCTGGGGCCGCACTGTCGGCCGGTTGTTGCGACATATTAGTGCCCCCTTGGTTAATCGGGGCCTACCGTTTCCAGAAGCTGCCGCTCCACAAGCACAGCGATGGGGACAGGACCTTCGTCGCAGGCGCTCTGATGTCAGAGCGTTCACTTCCTGTCGCAGGACCTGCCGCTGAGTCAGAGCCGGGGGCGTGTCCGAGACTCTGCGCGCCTTTCAGGTACGCCCACCTTCTTCTCCAGCGCCTCAGGGCGCGAATATGGCAGCAAATATGGCGGTATTTGGCGCCAAAAGCACAAACAGTCTTTTTCACCAAAACACTCCACAGGCACACAGGGCTCGCAATGCTGCAAGTTTCGGATCCTGTTCGTGACGCCAAGTTTTTGTTTGACACCGCACCACAATTGTGGGTTACCAGGGCTATGGGGTACTCGGAGCCGAGCCTGTAGATTTCTATAGGGAATGTCACTGGTAGCGTGGCTCGGTCCGTGACCCTGGCGGTCAGGCGTTAGAGGGTTTATTTACAGGGGATTTGGTAGATAACAGTTCGTGATGCCACCTGTAGTTTTCTAGTCACTAAAGACCAGCGCTGCTGAATAGAACTCTGAGGGGATGTTGTGGCAGCTAGGTGTTGGGTCCCCCACAGGTGGGACTGTCCCTCTGAGTCTATGGTTATAATGATGTAGGGTGCAGATAAATGAATCAGTCTCACACCATCCAGCGTCTTTCCATACCTTTTACTTTCAAGATGTTAGGCAGGTCCCGGGGAGCTGGTCGGGGTGGAGACTGCACGTCCAGGTAACAGCTGAGCAGGTTAGAGGCCTCCTTAACTTCCAGATTGTAGAAGAGCCCAACTTGCATGAAGCTAAGTTAACTCCGAATACTCCAGCTAACTCTATAGCTGTACTGCCAGGTCAGCATTGTGGTGAAGCCTTCTAGGTGATGGAACTAAGTCCTTACTTTTGCTTGGCCTAGCTCAAAGTCCCTGTTCCACCTGACTCCGGTTACGTACCGACACTTCAAGGGCTGCTTTCTGCGACCTAAGGTCCAGTAAGACTCTGGTTGTTCCGTTACTATGCGTGAAGCGATAGCAACACTTCGGTCCCCAGTGACCGGGTAAATTGTGCAGACAATCCAATATCTAAGGCACTTCTCTAACTTCTTCCTCTGCGCCCTTCGCCCTGCTTTCCACTCTTAACATAGGCACTGCACACTTCCTAAGGTAGTACAAGTCAATCCTTTCTTACTTCTTCCTTGGAGCTCGCTGACAGATTCTCAGTATTCTCCTAGTTCAGGAACACATCGTCTGAACTTCACTGTCCTTGGGACAGGCGACTGAAGTTTCTGCTGCAAACTTCCCTTTCTCCAAAGCTGTCTCTGTCTTCAGGTTAATGAACAGCTCTGACTAGGCTAGGATGAACTGGCTCACCCTTACTAGCCTCCACTTTATGAACTGCTGACATGAACTAACTGTCTTTCACTTCGCTTCATGGAAGACTCAGCACAACTCAACCACACCCCCTCTCTGCTGCATGTCACTAGCTTATATACCCTGAGGGTGTGTCTAAAGTGTGAATGGATGATGTAAGCTTTAACTGTTACCTTTCTGTGCAGACTCCAGGATTTTTATGTGTGCCTTGCATACCAGGGCTACACAATGCCATTACCGGTGCCCAAGAGACCATGGACCCATATCTCTATGGATTTCATTTCCGACTTCCCTGTTTCTCAGAGAATGACCGTCATCTGGGTGATTTGCGATAGGTTTTCCAAGATGATACATCTTGTGCCATTACCTAAGTTGCCTTCCTCCTCTGAATTGGTGCCTTTGTTCCTTCAGCACGTGGTTAGTTTACACGGCATTCCTGAGAACATTGTGTCTGACAGAGGAGTCCAGTTTGTTTCCAGATTTTGGAGGACCTTTTGTTCTAAAATTGGTGTTCAATTGTCTTTCTCCTCGGCGTTTCATCCTCAGACCAATGGTCAAACTGAGAGAACAAACCAGACATTGGGGACTTATCTAAGATGCTTTATGTCTGCTGATCAGGATGACTGGGTCTCTTTTTTGCCTTTGGCTGAGTTTGCTCTTAATAATAGGGCTAGCTCTGCCACTTTGATGTCTCCATTTTTCTGTAATTCTGGGTTTCACCCTCGATTTTCTTCTGGACAGACGGAGGCTTCTGTCTGCCCAGGTGTTGACTCTATTGTGGAGCGTATGCAACAGATTTGGGACCAGGTAGTGGAGAGGTTGTCCCTCTCTCAGGAGAGGGCCCAGCGGTTTGCTAACCGGCATAGGACTGATGGTCCTCGGTTTAAAGTGGGGGACTTGGTCTGGTTGTCCTCAAGGAATATTCCTATGAGAGTGGCATCTCCTAAATTTAAGCCTAGGTTCATTGGACCTTATAAGATCATGGAGATTCTTAACCCTGTTTCTTTTCGTTTGCTTCTTCCAAGGACATTTAAGATCCATAACGTGTTCCACAAGTCCTTGTTGAAGAGGTTTGTTGAGCCAGTGGTTCCTACTACTGTTCCTCCTGACCCTGTTTTGGTTGAGGGCAATCTGGAGTATGTGGTTGAGAAAATATTGAATTCTCGTTTTTCTAGACGGAAACTCCAGTATTTGGTTAAATGGAGAGGTTATGGTCAGGAAGACAATTCTTGGGTGTTTGCTTCGGACATCCATGCTAGGAGACTCATCCGTGCGTATCATAGAACTCATCCTGACCGACCTGGTTGCTCAAATGAGGGTTCGGTGACCCCTCCTCAAGGGGGGGGTACTGTTGTGAATAGGCTGGAAATGAGTTCTGAGCAGAAGCTCCCTCTGGTGGTTACAAACGGTACTGGACTGTCCAGTGAAGATTGTGAGGATTGGGAATCAGGTGTTACTGACTGGTCTTATATAAGGGAGTCACCTTCCCATCAGGGTTGCCGGTGATCAATTGTTCTGGTCTCAATCCTTGATTCCTGTTTCCTTGGTAGCCTGCTGTGTCGTGTCTGAATCTCCTGCTAACAGATAAGACATTTTCTTCTTTTTGTTTTTGTGCTTGATTTTTGCATTTTGTCCTGCACTTCTGTGGGGGCCTTCAGGGTCCCCTCTGGGGGCTTTGCCTCTCAGTTCAGTTCAGCCACTGATGTTTGTACATTTGCTTTTTCCAGTTTTTTCAGTGGCTGCTGTTTTGTTTTTGGTTACACCAGAGAACTAATTTAGGTGGTAGAGGTCGTGTGATCTCAGGTGTTTTTGAAATTAGTAGAGTTGGTGCTTTTCAGGGTTTTTTGGGATTGCAGTAAGTGCCCTTCCTATCCTTTTCTATTTAGTAAGTTTGGGCCCCAACGTTTGCTCATACTATTTTCTGTCTGTGTCAGTATTTCTTCTTGTCTAACCGCCATTACATGTTTGGGGGCTTTCTATGTTATTTGGGGATCTGCTCCGGGGCAGATAGCTTTCCTCTTTCTATCTTTAGGTGTAGTTAGTTTCTCAGGCTGTGACGAGGCGTCTAGGACCAACGTAGGAACGCTCCACGGCTGCCTCTAGTTGTGGTTAGTCAGGGTACTGCAATCTCATAGTTTCCAACTGCTCTGGTGTATTACCTTTTTTGCCTGCTCTCCTCAGCTACCAAATCATAACAGTTTGCATTTGAAAACAAGCTAGAACTCTTCATCGCCGAGATTGAAACAGGTCGTTTACTACACTTTGAAAATCTGTGAGAGTTGAAAGATTCATGCACAGCAAGTGACCCTGCTCAACATCTTGATCTTCAGCAGCTAGCGGGCTTCACATCTAATCTCCTGCAGTCATTCAAAGCGTGCTTTGGAGAATTTCGCAAGAGCACTCATCTTTTTAAGTTCATCACCCATCCACACGAGTGTGCAGTGGACAGCAGCGACCTGAGTTACATCCCCGGTGTCTCCGTCAGAGATTTTGAGCTACAAGCTGCTGACCTGAAGGCCTCAGACATGTGGGTGAATAAGATCAAGTCACTGAATGAAGATTTAGAAAGACTTGCATGACAGCAAGCAGAGTTAGCCAGCAAACACAAGTGGGGAGAAATGAAAAAACTTCAACTCGCGGACCAGCTGATTGTCAAAACTTGGAACGGGCTTCCCGTCACATACCACACACTGCAGCATGTGAGTATTGCTGTACTGACAATCTTTGGCTCTACGTATGTACAGTACAGACGAAAAGTTTGGACACACCTTCTCATTCAATGATTTTTCTGTATTTTCATGACTATGAAAATTGTAGAATCACACTGAAGGCATCAAAACTATGAATTAACACATGTGGAAAAGTGTGAAACAGCTGAAAATATGTCTTATATTCTAGGTTCTTCAAAGTAGCCACCTTTTGCTTTTGTTTGACACCGCACCACAATTGTGGGTTACCAGGGCTATGGGGTACTCGGAGCCGAGCCTGTAGATTTCTATAGGGAATGTCACTGGTAGCGTGGCTCGTTCCGTGACCCTGGCGGTCAGGCGTTAAAGGGTTTATTTACAGGGGATTTGGTAGATAACAGTTCGTGACGCCACCTGTAGTTTTCTAGTCACTAAGACCAGCGCTGCTGTAGATCTCTGAGGGATGTTATGGCAGCTAGGTGTTGGGTCCCCCACAGGTGGGACTGTCCCTCTGAGTCTATGGTTATAATGATGTAGGGTGCAGATAAATGAATCAGTCTCACACCATCCAGCGTCTTTCCATACCGTTTACTTGTCAGATGTTTAGGCAGGTCCCGGGGAGCTGGTCGGGGTGGAGACTGCACGTCAAGGTAACAGCGGAGCAGGTTAGAGGCCTCCTTTACTTTCAATATGATGAGTCCAACTAGCATGGAGCTAAGTTAACTCCGAATACTCCAGCTAACTCTATAGCTGTACTGCCCGGCCAATATTGTGGTGGAGCCTTCTATGTGGTGAGAACAGAGTCCTTCTATGCTTGGCCTAGCTAAAAGTCCTTGTTCCTCCTGACTCCAATTACGTATTGACACTTCAAGGGCTGCTTTCTGCGACCTAAGGTCCAGTAAGACTCTGGTTGTTCCGTTACTATGCGTGAAGCGATAGCAACCCTTCGGTCCCCAGTGACCGGGTAAATTGTGCAGGTAATTCTATATCTAAGGCACTTCTCTAACTTCTTCCACTGCGCCCTTCGCCCTGCTTTCCACTCTTAACATAGGCACTGCACACTTCCTAAGGTAGTACAAGTCAATCCTTTCTTACTTCTTCCTTGGAGCTCGCTGACAGATTCTCAGTATTCTCCTGGTTCAGGAACACATCAACTGAACTTCACTGTCCTTGGGACAGGCGACTGCAGTTTCTGCTGCAAACTTCCCTTTCTCCAAAGCTGTCTCTGTCTCCAGGTTAAGGAACAGCTCTGACTAGGCTAGGATGAACTGGCTCACCCATACTAGCCTCCACTTTCTGAACTGCTGACAGGAACTAACTGAATGACTGTCTTTCACTTCACTTCCTGGAAGACTTCCCACTAGCTGCTGTACATCACTAGCTTATATACCCGAGGGTGTGTCTAAAGTGTGAATGGATGATGTAAGCTTTAACTGTTACCTTTCTGTGCAGACTCCAGGATTTTTATGTGTGCCTTACATACCAGGGCTACACATCCCCCCTTGGTAAAATACAGCACTCCCGGGCTGTGAAATAGACAAAGAAAGAATTTTGTTTTGCATTTAAACAATTAACATCAAACTCTTCCCAGCAGGGAGGTGAGAAATTCTTAAAACGTTGCATTGTATACAATGGTCATTAGTAAAATACAAAAGTATTAAGACATTTTCATATAAATACACATAGTATTCTTGTGAAGGACCCGCACCAAACCTTCAACGTGGGTCCTGGGTGGGCTGCAGGACATTTGACTGCAGACCTCGCTCAGTGCCACACCATACGGATTTTATGTTCAGAGGTAAGTCAAGGCTTCGTGTGAAACCAAGACAAGGCACCGTAGTGCAACTATTTACAGGATACAGTTTTTGGGCTGGCTCAGTCCTCAGCCACGCAGTCCATTATAAGACATTTTCAAGTAATTCACATTTTCAATATTCACATTCTCAATAATACAGTAAATTCCTTCAAGTGCAATAAACTTCTTTATACAACTTTATACAATTGGTCATAAATAATAACCCTTTTCTGAGTCATAATAAACTAGTTTGTTAGGACTACTGTTGATAACGAATAGGTAGCTTCCCTTTCGTTGTTCGTTCCGATCTACGTGGAGTAGCATCAGGTATATTGGTCTCTGATCTATCTGTTCTGCGTAACGACAAACTATAATACTGCCTCAATCTTTCTATGGATCTGGCAAGCGTACTGAGGGCTGGGCGGTGTGAGTCAGCTTCACCAGGGGATCCCATAGCATGGGGCACTGCTTCTGGTGATTCTACTTCTTGAGGTTCTGCAGGCTGGGGTTCTGCTGGAATAGGTACCTCTAGAACTGGCTCTGTTGGCACAATGGGCATGACTGGAGGTGGAGTTTCCTCTTGTGGCTGATAAAACTGCAACACAGGAATGATTACCGCATCTCCCAGTCTGGGCCAATCCGCAGGTAAATCTCCCAGATCCGTGTGTATGACCGCTTCAACACTCTCTTCTTGATTCACAATAGGGTTATCTTCCCGAAGCTTTAATGGCTCTGGACACAACTTTAAATGGTCTCTAGACACAGTGGCGGTCGTTCTTCCTCCATCCTTACTGATGATACAGACTTTTCTGTTATCATATTTGGAATCTTGTATGACATATGGTTCTTGTTCCCACTGGTTGTCCAACTTGTGCAGCTTCCTTTTCCTTTTTAACACCATTTCTCCAGGCATCAAAGGCTTAGCGGGAGCATTCTTGTTGTAAATATTCTCCTGCTTTTCCCGAGCTTTATTAAGACTTTCTTCTACGCAGGCTTGCACTCTTCTGTATTGCTCTTGCCGATTTGTGTCCCAATTTTCAACAGTGTCATCTGCCTCTGGTTCCACCACACCAAGTTCCAAGTCCATTGGCAGTCTTCCAGGCCTTGCTCTCATAAGGTAAGCTGGTGTGCAGTTGGTAGAACTCACTGGTATGTGGTTGTACAAGTCAACCAGGTCAGGTAACAATTCTGGCCACCGATTTCTTTCTTCCAGCGGTATGGATTTTAGCAAGTCAACGACAATGTGGTTCATTTTCTCGCAAAGGCCGTTGGTTTGGGGGTGGTATGGCGTCGTTCTAATTTTCTTACACCCATACAAGTGACAAAATTCCTTAAACAGATCCGCTTCAAAAGCAGGGCCTTGATCAGTCAGTACCTGCTCTGGATACCCATGCGGTCTGCAGAAGCTTGCTTGGAAGGTCCTTGCTGCCGTCACTGCTGTCTGATCCTTGACGGGGATGACCACCAAAAATCTCGAATAATGATCCACCATGGTCAGGGCATATGAGTATCCAGACCTGCTTGGCGACAATTTGACGTGGTCCAAGGCCACGATCTCCAAGGGACGAGTCGTCCGGATAGGCTGCAGGGGTGCCTTCTGACTACCGTAGTCCTTTCGTCTGAGACCACAGGGTCCACAGTTCCGACACCACCTCTCGATGGAGCTGCGCATTCCTACCCAGTAGAACCGGCACCTCAACAGGGTCTCCAGCTTTCTCCAGCCAAAGTGTCCTGCTTGATCGTGGTACGCTTCCAACACCATTTGGACGTCTGCCTTGGGGACCACTATCTGCCATACCATTTCATGGGTCCTGGGGTTGACGTATCTCCTGCACAACTTCTCACGGTATAGGAACAACCGGCTTCTCTCATTCCACAGGAGCTTTGCTGACATAGGTGCATCTTTTTCCAAGGAGGAACCTTCCTGTCTTAACAACTCCTTGATACGGCTGACCACTGGATCGCTGTCCTGAGTCTCTTTCCAGCTGTGATGGGGTAAGGGATTTAATGTTGCGCCATACTGCTTTCTGTAGACACGCTGCTCATGGATTATCCCATTTCGATGGAACGCAGGTAGCTCAATTTCTTCCAGGTCGTCCGATTCTTCTTCCGTGTCAGATTCATGCGGCATTCGGGACAATGCGTCGGCGTTAGCATTCTTACGGCCTGCCCGGTACTTGATGGTAAACTGGTAATTTGACAACCGAGCCATCCAATGCTGCTCCATGGCTCCCAGCTTGGCTGTTTCCAGGTGCGTTAACGGGTTGTTGTCTTTGTACGCCGTGAACTTGTTGGAGGCAAGGTAGTGCTTAAATCTTTCAGTAATGGCCCAGACCAGCGCCAGAAACTCCAGCTTGAAGCTGCTATAATTTTCCGGATTCCTCTCAGTTGGCCTGAGTTTTCTGCTGGCGTAAGCGATGACTTTTTCTTGGCCATTCTGCTTCTGACTGAGAACTGCTCCCAAACCTTCATTACTGGCATCGGTGTACAGCAGGAACGGTTGGCTGTAATCAGGATAGGTCAAGATTTCATCACCTGTAAGGATCTCTTTCATCTTTTGGAATGCTTCAGCCTGTTCCTTACCCCAATTAAAGGGAGGGTTTCTGCTCTTTAGGGATTGTCCTACTAGGAGGGCCTGTAGAGGCGCTGCCTTCTTCGTGTAATCTTTCACGAACCTCATGTAGTAACCCGTTAGTCCCAGGAACTGTCGCACTTCCTTGAGGTTCTTCGGCTCCGGCCATTTCTGGATGGCGGTGACTTTCTCTGGGTCCGGCGCTACTCCCTCTGAACTGACGATGTGCCCCAAGTATTGTACCTTCTGTTTAAGTAGATGGCATTTTGAGGGTTTCAACTTCATCCCGTACCTGGACAGGGACTCGAATACTTCTGCCAGGTGCTTCAGATGGTCCTCATATGTCTTGGAATACACGATGACGTCGTCTAGGTATAGCAGCACGGTTTCAAAATTGAGATGTCCCAGGCAGTTCTCCATCACTCTCTGAAATGTTCCCGGGGCACTGCTGAGCCCAAACGGCATTCTGTCGAACTCACAGAGCCCCATTGGGGTGGTGAAAGCCGTTTTCTCACGATCCTCCTCAGCCACAGCCACTTGCCAGTATCCACTAGTCAGATCAAGGGTAGAAAAGTAGTTAGCCGTTTTCAGAGCAGCTAAGGACTCCTCAATTCGTGGTAATGGGTAAGCATCTTTATGTGTTATGCGATTCACTTGCCTGTAATCCACACACATTCTCATACTACCATCTTTCTTTTTAACCAGAACTTGTAAGGTTCTGTGTATCTGTTTCTGAAACTCAGTTTGTTCGTCGGCCATTTTGCTTTCTGTTTTGCTGCAGCTATCTTGCCCTCAGTCAAAATGGAGTTTTCCAGCTTGCATGTTCCCGCCCTGATTCTCTCCGTTTGCTTCTTAAACAGCCACAGCTGAGCAATCAGTGCTTCAGAATCTAGCCTGCAGTGAACCTGTGTTCTGACTCCTGAAGCCTTGGACCTTGTACTCCAGCCATTCCTACTGAGGAACTCTGAAGCACTTGTGGACTCTGAACTCTGCTCTTGAGAGCCTCACGTTTGCATGGACTTGCGGTAACAGAGAAGAAGATCTGAATCTGTTGTGGAGAGTTATTGCTGAGCTTAGATTACTCTGGCCTGCTGTGTCTCCTGCTTCTGTGTTTGCAACCTGTGTGTTTATTTTTGCCAATTTGTATGAAGCAATACAAGACTTTCTTTATCAACCTGTGTCTCAAGTATTTTCATCGCACCCAAGCACAAGACGCTATATGAACTGTACCACATACATTACAGAACTAGAGGTGCTGCCCAGGGGCTACAACTATCCCTTATCACCCCGGCTTCCTTCATATCATGTAACATTTCCTTAGCTTTCTGATAGTGGGCTGGAGGTATAGGCCTGTACCGCTCTTTGATGGGAGGATGACCACCTGTAGGGATATGATGCTGTACCCCCTTAATGGCCCCAAAGTCGAGGGGGTGTTTACTAAACACTTGTGCGTACTCTTGTACCACCCGTAGTACCCCTTGTTTCTGGTGGGCGGGAGTGGTGTCTGTCCCGACATGGAGTTGCTGACACCAATCCGCCACCTGAGTTGCCGGGTCATTATCCTCCGCTAGTTGGCGGGAGTCTAAGGACTCAGTCGGGAGAATAGAATTATTATCAACGGCATGTAATTTAGCAACTGTTGCATAACGGGGTAAATTTACTTCGTCATCTCCCCAGTTGAGAAGCCGTACCGGTACTCTCCCATTTATCACTTCCACTACCCCCCTCGCTGTGTGGGTCTATGTTCTGAGCAATGGGGTTCTACTACTGCTTGGTAGTTTTGTCCTCTCAGACCTATGGCTGCCCTACACCATATTATCATTTCACTCATTGGGGGTATCACAATAGGATTCGAGTCGGTGACCCGTACATTACCAATTTCGCCGTCTGTAAGCTTCGCTTGCTGCTGACACATCAGGGCCCGGATCTCTCTCTGGATCACTCCCTTCTGCCTTGGTCGGGCGATCTCAGCGAGCTGTTGGAGTAGAAACACAACTTCTCACAGACAGTTACTGATAATGTTAGTACCCAGAATTATGTTTAAACCGTTCTCTTCATTTACAGTCTTTACTACTAGAAGCCCCTGGTCTTTCAACTCCTCTCTGCCCACTTTCACATCCACACTTTTGGTCCCGAGTACTTCCACAGGGAGACCATTAGAAGCATACACAGTAAAGTCAGGGCTCGGGGGTTGAAGACTATCCATAGACCAGAACTTCGTATATAGGGCATCAGGTATTATGGTCACCTGAGACCCAGTATCTAGCAACGCCGGAAC
This sequence comes from Oophaga sylvatica, assembly GCA_033576555.1. NCBI lineage: Eukaryota > Metazoa > Chordata > Amphibia > Anura > Dendrobatidae > Oophaga > Oophaga sylvatica. The sequence continues at coordinate 105,381,203 of JARQOD010000002.1, forward strand.
TGCAATCCCATCCAGAATGATGGACAGGTAGGGTCGTCCACCCACGAACCTGCGGTTCCAATCTAAGGGGCCTGACGAGTCTCCACCTGGGTGTTGGCTCTCGGACCCAGGTTCTGCCCGTTTAAAGGACACTGTGTCGACATATGACCTTTCCGGTTGCAGCGGTAACAGATGATCTCCCGGCGAGGAGGGTGCTGGTCAGGGGTTGCTCCTGGGGGTGGCGTTGTCCTCCTCCGGTGGGGCGACGTCCTCCTTCTCCTCCGGTTCATCCATGGGACATCCTCCGGGCAGTCGGCTAATAAGATCTTTCCTTCTTCCTCTTTCCGCAGCTGCAGGGCACTCATCACAGCAGCCAGATTTTAGTCAACTGGCGCACTTCTGAGCGCAGACAGTCCAATTCACTAGGGGGCGTCACCTGCGTTTTGGCTTCTGCCGCTAGCGGGGAAAAGGTGGGTACTGCCGGTTCCAGAGTGATTTCACCCTGGTGATGTTGGGTTGCCACTTCAGGTTTGCCCAGGGGTCGCAGTCCTTTTATTGCCATGTCCTTTAGGGCATCAAAGGTGGCATCTGGATGATCTAAAGACCACCAATTTACAGTTCTGCGTTCCGATTGGGACCTCAGTCCTTGCACAAATTGTTCTTTCAGCATCTTACTTTCATCAATGACACTTATGGTATTAACCTGCTTGAGGGCTCTCAGGGCCCCTTGTAGTCGGCAGGCATAGTCCCTTATACTGTCACTTGGTTGCTGTGAACAGTTGTAGAATGCCATCGGTGCGATCTTCAAAAATGGCCTGTAACTTTAAGAGGATCGCAGGCACCAACTCCTGGTCCGTGGTAGCCCAAGTCTCCACTTCTCTCTCAGCAGCGCCAGTTAGCTGCCCTATTAATACTGCAGCTTTTTGCCTCTCAGACATAGAGTACATTTCCAGGACACTGCATATCTTCCGTTTGAATCCTGCTAAAGTGCCTGGCTCGCCGCTGTACTGGGGAAGCCATTTTGCCCCAGGCATATATGGGAGCGTTAGTGGCATGAGCGGGACTACCGGGCCGGGTGCTGGGCCTGCGCCCCCATCCGGCGCTACAATGCCACGCGGCGCGGGGTCGGGGCCTCCGGCTGGGGCCGCACTGTCGGCCGGTTGTTGCGACATATTAGTGCCCCCTTGGTTAATCGGGGCCTACCGTTTCCAGAAGCTGCCGCTCCACAAGCACAGCGATGGGGACAGGACCTTTGTCGCAGGCGCTCTGATGTCAGAGCGTTCACTTCCTGTCGCAGGACCTGCCGCTGAGTCAGAGCCGGGGGCGTGTCCGAGACTCTGCGCGCCTTTCAGGTACGCCCACCTTCTTCTCCAGCGCCTCAGGGCGCGAATATGGCAGCAAATATGGCGGTATTTGGCGCCAAAAGCACAAACAGTCTTTTTCACCAAAACACTCCACAGGCACACAGGGCTCGCAATGCTGCAAGTTTCGGATCCTGTTCGTGACGCCAAGTTTTTGTTTGACACCGCACCACAATTGTGGGTTACCAGGGCTATGGGGTACTCGGAGCCGAGCCTGTAGATTTCTATAGGGAATGTCACTGGTAGCGTGGCTCGTTCCGTGACCCTGGCGGTCAGGCGTTAAAGGGTTTATTTACAGGGAATTTGGTAGATAACAGTTCGTGACGCCACCTGTAGTTTTCTAGTCACTAAGACCAGCGCTGCTGTAGATCTCTGAGGGGATGTTATGGCAGCTAGGTGTTGGGTCCCCCACAGGTGGGACTGTCCCTCTGAGTCTATGGTTATAATGATGTAGGGTGCAGATAAATGAATCAGTCTCACACCATCCAGCGTCTTTCCATACCTTTTACTTGTCAGATGTTTAGGCAGGTCCCAGGGAGCTGGTCGGGGTGGAGACTGCACGTCAAAGTAACAGCGGAGCAGGTTAGAGGCCTCCTTTACTTTCAATATGATGAGTCCAACTAGCATGGAGCTAAGTTAACTCCGAATACTCCAGCTAACTCTATAGCTGTACTGCCCGGCCAATATTGTGGTGGAGCCTTCTATGTGGTGAGAACAGAGTCCTTCTATGCTTGGCCTAGCTAAAAGTCCTTGTTCCTCCTGACTCCAATTACGTATTGACACTTCAAGGGCTGCTTTCTGCGACCTAAGGTCCAGTAAGACTCTGGTTGTTCCGTTACTATGCGTGAAGCGATAGCAACCCTTCGGTCCCCAGTGACCGGGTAAATTGTGCAGGTAATTCTATATCTAAGGCACTTCTCTAACTTCTTCCACTGCGCCCTTCGCCCTGCTTTCCACTCTTAACATAGGCACTGCACACTTCCTAAGGTAGTACAAGTCAATCCTTTCTTACTTCTTCCTTGGAGCTCGCTGACAGATTCTCAGTATTCTCCTGGTTCAGGAACACATCAACTGAACTTCACTGTCCTTGGGACAGGCGACTGAAGTTTCTGCTGCAAACTTCCCTTTCTCCAAAGCTGTCTCTGTCTTCAGGTTAAGGAACAGCTCTGACTAAGCTAGGATGAACTGGCTCACCCATACTAGCCTCCACTTTCTGAACTGCTGACAGGAACTAACTGAATGACTGTCTTTCACTTCACTTCCTGGAAGACTTCCCACTAGCTGCTGTACATCACTAGCTTATATACCCCGAGGGTGTGTCTAAAGTGTGAATGGATGATGTAAGCTTTAACTGTTACCTTTCTGTGCAGACTCCAGGATTTTTATGTGTGCCTTACATACCAGGGCTACACACTTTGATTTCTGCTTTGCACGCAGAAAAGGTGAAAGGATGAACTCTACATGCCTGGTTCCCACCGTAAAGCATGGAGGAGGTGGTGTGATGATGTGGGGGTGCTTTGCTGGTGACACTGTTGGGGGGGCTTCGAGGACCCCATTTCTCTCTCCTCTGATGTGCTTGGTCATATCAGAGGAGAGAGAAATTAAATGGGAAATTGGACTTTTTTTTGCGGTCGCTGTTATTCCGTGAATAACGGTGATCGCAAGACTGACGTCGGTAAAAACCGACCCGAATCATGATCTCCGGGGTCTCAGCTACCCCTGGTAGTCGAGACCCTGGAGAATTTCCAACGCTGGGGGCACTATAACCTTGTTTCTCAGCAACGTTAAAAAGCGGTGCTGAGGAATAAGTACCCTTAACTGGCGCTGTAAAAAGGCGTATCGGAGGTCATTAAGGGGTTAAATTGCTTTATTTGCTGATATAAATTTATTCAGAAAAAAAAATTCTGTCTCAAAATGGCATTCACCGTGCCTGCGCAGTAGCATATTTTGACGATCCGATAGGTGCTACTGTGCAGGCGCCACAAGCGCCATCTTGCTAGAGAAAAAAAAATTGTCTCCACCAAGATGGTGACGGTGGCACCTGCTAAGTCGTATCTATCATATTGCCGATAGATGCTACTGTGCAGGCGCGGTGGGCGCCATTTTGAGACAAAAAATTTTTTTCTTAATATATTTATATCAGAAAATAAAACAATTTAATGCACATTATAGATGCTATCATGCTTCAGTGCAGGGACCGCCGCAAGAGCCTGCCAGCTGAATGTGATTTTTTTTTCAATACATATAATATTCAGTATGTAAAATAGGGGCAGGTGTTATGTTTTGGTAGCTGAGGAGAGCAGGCAAAAACGGCAATACACCAGAGAGATTGGAATCTATTGGATTGCAGTACCCTGACTAACCACCACAACTAAAGGCAGCCGTGGAGCGTTCCTACGTTGGTCCTAGACGCCTCTTCACAGCCTGAGAGATTAACTACACCTAAAGATAGAAAGAGGAAAGCTATCTGCCCCGGAGCAGATCCCCAAAGAACATAGGAAGCCCCCAAACATGTAATGGCGGTTAGACAAGAGGAAATACAGACACAGACAGAAAATAGTATGAGCAAACGCTGGGGCCCAATCTGCCTAGATAGAAAAGGATAGAAAGGATACTCACAGCAATCCAAAAAAAACCTAAAAAATGCCAACGCTACTGATTGCAAAAACACCTGAGATCACACGACCTCTACCACCTAAATCAGTTCTCTGGTGTAACAAAACTAAGCCGCAGCCACTGAAAAAACTGGAAAAGGCAAATGCACAAATAACAGTGGCACCAGCGGAACTGAGAGGAGCCCAAGCCCCCCGGGGGGAACCTAGCTAACCTCACAGAAATGCAGAGAAATATGCAAAAGGAAAGCACAAAAACAAAAACAGAAAATATCTTATCTGAAAGCAGAAGAAGAGGCAAGACTCAGCAAGCTTCCAAGTGAACCAGGAACCACAGTTGAGACAAGAACAATTGGTCACCGGCAACCATGATGGGAGGGAACCTCCCTTATATCCAGCCAGTCTGTGACTCCTGATTGCCAATCCTCATTGAATGGTTCAGTACTGTTTGTAACCACCAGAGGGAGCTTCTGCTCAGAATTAATTTCCAAAACATTCACAACAGTACCCCCCCTTGAGGAGGGTCACCGAACCCTCATTTGTGCAACCAGGTCGATCAGGATGAGCTCGGTGATACACACGGATCAGTCTCCTAGCATGGATGTCCGAAGCAAACACCCAAGAATTGTCCTCCTGACCATAACCTCTCCACTTAACCAAATACTGGAGTTTCCGTCTAGAAAAACGAGAATCCAATATTTTCTCAACCACATACTCCAGATTGCCCTCAACCAAAACAGGGTCAGGAGGCGCAGCCATAGGAACCACTGGCTCGACAAACCTCTTCAATAAGGACTTGTGGAACACGTTATGGATCTTAAATGTCCCTGGAAGAAGTAAACGAAAGGAAACAGGATTAAGAATCTCCATGATCTTATAAGGTCCAAAGAACCTAGGCTTAAACTTAGGAGATGCAGCCTCTGTCTGTCCCGAAGAAAATTGAGGGTGAAACCCAATATTGCAAAAAAATGGAGACATCAAAGTGGCAGAGCTAGCCCTATTATTAAGAGCAAACTCAGCCAAAGGCAAAAAAGACACCCAGTCATCTTGATCAGCAGACACAAAGCATCTCAAATAAGTCTCCAAGGTCTGGTTTGTTCTCTCAGTTTGTCCATTGGTCTGAGGATGAAAAGCAGAGACGAAAGACAATTGAACACCAAGTTTAGAACAAAAAGTCCTCCAAAATCTGGAAACAAACTGGACTCCTCTGTCAGACACAATGTTCTCAGGAATGCCGTGTAACCGAACCACGTGCTGAAGGAACAAAGGCACCAATTCGGAGGAGGAAGGCAACTTAGGTAATGGCACAAGATGTATCATCTTGGAAAACCTATCACAAATCACCCAGATAACGGTCATTCTCTGAGAAACAGGGAGGTCGGAAATAAAATCCATAGAGATATGGGTCCATGGTCTCTTGGGCACAGGCAATGGCATCAACAAACCACTAGAGCGAGAGCAAGGCTTGGAGCGAGAGCAAGTCCCACAGGACTGCACAAATTCCCTACGTCACGAGACAAAGTAGGCCACCAAAAGGACCGACTCACCAAGTCTCTGGTACCAAAAATTCCGGGATGACCGGCCAACCGGAACAATGAATCTCAGACATCACACTCTTTTTCCACCGGTCTGGGACAAACAATTTCCCAATAGGGCAGCGCTCGGGTTTATCCTCCTGACACCCTTCCAGAGCCAGTCTCAAATTGGGCGAGATGGCGGAAAGAACTACACCCTCTTTCAAAATAACAGCAGGATCAGATAACTCAGGAGAGTCCGCAAGGAAACTCCTCGAGAGGGCATCTGCCTTAACATTCTTAGTGCCAGGAAGAAAGGAAACCACAAAATTAAAACGTGTGAAAAACAAGGCCCACCTGGCCTGTCTAGGATTAAGTCGCTTGGCTGATTCCAGATAAACCAGATTCTTATGGTCCGTGAGGACCACCACCTGATGTTTGGCTCCCTCCAGCCAATGTCTCCACTCTTCAAAAGCCCACTTCATGGCCAATAACTCCCGATTACCCACGTCATAATTACGTTCAGTTGGAGAAAATTTTCGAGAGAAAAAGGCACAAGGGTTACTTTTAGAGGTCTCTGGATCTCTTTGAAATTGGGGCAGGTGCCGTTTTGTCCCAGAGGCATCAACCTCCACCTGAAATGGCAGAGAAACATCAGGCTGCCGTAGAACAGGAGCAGAAGTGAATCTCTGCTTAAGTTCCTGAAACGCAGAGACTGCCTCAGGAGGCCAGTTCACCACATCAGAACCCTTTTTGGTCAAATCAGTCAATGGTTTAACAATAACAGAGAAATTACCAATAAATTTACGATAAAAATTGGCAAAACTCAAGAATCTCTGAACAGCCTTTAATGAATAAGTTACTTAAACCCAAACCATGGGTAACACGATTAAACATAGTTCCAATCAGGAACAGGGCAACTCTTTACATGATTAGATCAAATAGGAGAATAAGAGCATCTAGCCAGCAAGCGATACAGAGTTAAGACAAAATTTCTATAAAAGAAATGATTTTATTGAAGAAAATACACATATAAAAACGTTCACAAAAACATGTAGTACTAATGAAGTATAATGGTGACTAGAACAAAACTGAAACACCTGTAAAACATTGAATGGTGCACTAACTAAGCTTGCTCACCCAAGTGTAGCCCAGTAAGGTAAAAGAGCTACTACTGAAAAAATGCCACAATAAAGTGAGAAAGTAAACACATGGGCATAACAAAAAATGAATGAGTACAGAGCAACGACATCATGGCAGCACCAGGGATAATGGTATAGTACCATAAAACGGCATAATCAGCCTCCCTACAGATGCCATCTAGAGTAATATGTCTAATGCACTGCCGTGCCCTGAAACACCATACAAAAAAAGGGGGAGGGGTGAGGAAAGATTGAAAAGCATTCAGCAAGGAGAAGAGTGCTTCCTAACTGAGGCCATAATGTATGCGATATCTAGTGCAGCCAAGCTTACCCATGTGGGACAATGTAACAGGTACGTGCCCCAACGCACGTTTCGCTGTATTGAGCTTCCTCGGGGGGCGATGTGGGATAAGGTGCTGACAGGCTATAAAAAACATGAGGACCAGGTGGGGATAATTCCTCAATCAGGCGTTGCGCATGCGGGCGCTGTCACAGCGGCGGTGTCCGCGCCGCTTCCGGCCCTCCGATGATGGCGGGGTCAAGGAAAAACTTCCTGTGACGTCAGTGACCCCGCCGCCATCTTGTTGGAGACCTTAGACGGAGCGGACCGCCGATGCCGCGCGCGCATGCGCAGCCAGACGGGGAAGAACACAGATGCCTGGTAAAGCAGTGTAGGTTAGTATTAGGGACATGGGGCAGATTAAATAATGTGGCGGACACAGAGGGTACAATAAGCCTAGTGAAAAAACATGAATAAATAATATGATGTAAACAGAATAAGTAAATGGTGAGCAACTAATAAGAAATACTGAAAAAAGTAGAAAAAGGGAAAAGATATGACAACAGAAAATAATAAAAGAATACGCAAAATTTGAACATTGATAAGAGAAAAGAAAAATAATAGAGAAAAATAATAAACTATAATAACAGAAAATATATAAACACATGTCATTAGCTAACTGTTGCAAAAATAATAATAAATAAAAACAAAAACAAAATTTGAAAAGTAAACATCAAAAAACAATATTAAGCAAAAAATATAATAAAATAAAATGAAAATCATGTAAATGTCCATAAGTCGCCGCCAGATAAGTCATATTGTATGACAGATATTAGGATAAGTCCCCATGTAATCTTCATCCATCTAATAACATCTCTTGACATCCCCAACTGGAACCGCCATGGAATACGATCAGATGCACGGAAAAGGAATGTGTTACATCATTTCTGTGAACATAACAACCAATAATTAAAAACAGCACAATAAAAACAAAGGAAAGAGGAAACGAACCCGAAACGGCCGACTGACAGCCATCTATAAAAGCATGCAAAAGAGTGTTTCTCATTTAGTCCCCTAGGGGTCATTGTGTCCAAGGTTGTGATCCACCGACACTCAAGCTGCGCCAGGGTGCGCTTGAGATCACCGCCCCTGATACCCGAACGAACCCGGTCAATACCAATGAATTTAAGGCCGGTAGGGTTACATCTGTGATGCAGCCTGAAGTGTCGGGGGATTGTTTTCAGGGCTCCAATATCAAGTGCTCCCTTAGCAGCATTAATGTCACGGATGTGCTCCCTCACCCTTATCCGAAATTCACGTGAGGTCAGTCCTACATAGTTGAGGCCACAAGGGCAGGTGGCTAAATATACAACATAACTTGTACTGCAGGAAATATAATGTCTGATCCGGTAGTTCCCACCTCCGTCCATGTCTCCAAAGGAAAATGCACGACGGATGTTTTTACATGCCAAGCATGAGCCGCAAGGAAAACAGCCCTGTCTCTGTACACCAGCACCAAAGTGGTCAGGAGAGTTAGCCACATAGTGGCTTTTGACCAGAAGGTCTTTTAAATTCGGTGATCTCCTAGCTGTAAGAAGAGGACGATCAGGTAGAATATCCCTCAGAATGGGATCTGAACGAAGTACTGGCCAGTGTTTAGACAAAATTTGCCTCATCTGTGACCATTTGTTATTAAAAGTGGATATGAATCTGATAGGTGGATTAGAGTCTCTCGGTTGGCACTTAGTTCCCAATAGAAGATTGCGCATGTATTCTTCGCCCTCAGATACCCTCTTTTGATAGTCCTTCTGCTGTACCCACGGTCACGGAACCGCTGTGAGAGGTCCCTAGACTGCCCCTCAAAAAATTCATCGGTTTGCACAAATGCGCTTCATCCTCAAAAATTGGCCAGTAGGAATGGCCCGAATGGTAGATGATGTATGTGCAGAGGATGCGTGTAATAGTGCATTAACAGATGTCTCCTTACGGAAGACATCCGTGAGCACCGCGCCATTCTCAGAAACAATGATTCGAATATCAAGAAATTCTATGTTAGTACGTGATGATTGATATGTTAATTTGATGTTAAAATTATTATTGTTAAGTGCCCCGATGAATTCATGAAGGGCAGGCTCGGGACCCTGCCAAATAAACAGGATATCGTCAATATACCTATACCAGCCAATGACGTGAGAGGAGGCGGCATGTGCGCCACCGCCAAACACCTCCCTCTCCCAGTAGCCCAGAAAGAGGTTGGCATACGAAGGCGCACATGCCGCCCCCATTGCGGTCCCCCGCTTCTGCAAATAAAACCTGTCTTTGAAGGTGAAAAAATTATGTTTAAGAATAAACTCCAGCAGCTCCATGACCAGGGCACGCAGGGGGAATCAAGGTCTCCCATATCCAAGAAGAATTGTGTAGCCCTCAATCCATCATCATGATTGATGCTGGTGTACAGAGACTCGACATCCGCCGTCACCAACAGCATGTCTGGTTCTAAAGTAAGTCTATCTATCTTCCTCAGGACGTCCGTCGTGTCCCTGACATAGGAGGGCAGTGTCTCCACTATAGGATGCAGATAGTGCTCAATAAATTTGCAAATCGGATCACACAGCCCACCTATGCCAGAGACAATCGGACGCCCCGGGGGTTCTATTAAGTCCTTGTGGACTTTTGGCAACAGGTAGAAGGTGGGAACCACCGGACAGGCAACAGTCAGGCCCTCAAGAACCTTTTTTGGAATAATACCCAAATGGAAGGCCTCTTCCAGAATGAGTGATAGAGCACTCGAAAAAGTGTGCACAGGGTTGTTTGGAAGGAGGTATATGCCTCTCTGTCTCGAAGCTGCCTGTGAGCCTCCCTTTCATACTTCTCCACTGGCCAGACCACCACATTCCCCCCCTTATCAGCCGGTTTAATAACTACATCATGTAGAGATCTTAATTGCTTAAGTGCCTCTCTCTGCACACGGGTAAGATTGTCACCCCTCCATTGGTCAGGGATTCTTTTGAATTCCTCCAAAACCAGTCTTTCGAAAATTTCAACTTGCGGGCATAGAGAGAAGGGGGGGAATGTGGTGGATCTGGGGAAGATAGAAGAAGGAAAGGTACCTGTGACACTAGACATGCTCTCCCTCTCCAATTCCTCCAAGATGGATAGTACCTCCTGTTCATCAACTGTCTGAGAGTCGTCATTCCTAAGTGGTTTAAAATGTAACTTGCGAAGGATTACCTTTCTTAGAAAGAGTTGGAGGTCCTTCATGGCTGGAAAAAATTCAAATTTGTTAGTGGGAGCAAAGGTTAGACCCAGACCCAACACCTCCAACTGAGTATGTGTAAATAAGTGACTAGACAGGTTAATTACCTCCAAATTGTTAGTTTTGGATTTCTTATCCCTTGACTGAGGGGGGGTTGTCTTACGTTTCGTATACGCTTTATGTCTCTGCGTGACAAATCTGTTGGGACCAGTGAATTCTTGTTGTATCATGGCTGATTGACTGCCATGAGCTAATTCATCATCCATTGAGGACATAGATGAAAAGGAATTCCTGTGTGTCTGGGGCACAGAGCCGATAGGTCCCTTCTTCCTCCTCCATTTGTACACATAATTCGTTTTAAAATCAAAGACGTCACGCTGATATTTTTTGGATTTGGAAGCCACAATTTCCTTTTCCCATTTTGAAAAATCTGCTTCTAGATCTTTATTAAATTTGGTCTTGGCTTCATTGGTCATCCTATCAAAAACTTGAGACTGACTGGTGTTAATATCAGTTTCAATAGTTTGTAACATTGTTGTGTTGGACTTAATCAATAATTCCATAAAGCCTTTGGAGCAGGTAGAGGCCAGACTCTCCCACTCCTGTCTAAATAATGCATCCTCTACATTGAATGATGGAAATACTTGGACACGCAGTCCTCTTGGGATTAATCCCTTAATGATATATCACTCTAGGAATGCCTTATTCCACCAGAGACGGGTTAGTTTGTTGTACAAATATTTAAGTTTAGTAGCCAAATCATCCGCTTCCTTTGTATTTAAAACCACGGTTTGTTCATCACCAAAAACTTCATCTAATTTGTGTAGCCACGTTTTTTCACGGGCTTTTAAATCCATTTGTTCAGGTAGTTTAGCTGTGAAAATACACAGAATTATGAATAAGTTACTTAAACCCAAACCATGGGTAACACGATTAAACATAGTTCCAATCAGGAACAGGGCAACTCTTTACATGATTAGATCAAATAGGAGAATAAGAGCATCTAGCCCAGCAAGCGATACAGAGTTAAGACAAAATTTCTATAAAAGAAATGATTTTATTGAAGAAAATACACATATAAAAACGTTCACAAAAACATGTAGTACTAATGAAGTATAATGGTGACTAGAACAAAACTGAAACACCTGTAAAACATTGAATGGTGCACTAACTAAGCTTGCTCACCCAAGTGTAGCCCAGTAAGGTAAAAGAGCTACTACTGAAAAAATGCCACAATAAAGTGAGAAAGTAAACACATGGGCATAACAAAAAATGAATGAGTACAGAGCAACGACATCATGGCAGCACCAGGGATAATGGTATAGTACCATAAAACGGCATAATCAGCCTCCCTACAGATGCCATCTAGAGTAATATGTCTAATGCACTGCCGTGCCCTGAAACACCATACAAAAAAAGGGGGAGGGGTGAGGAAAGATTGAAAAGCATTCAGCAAGGAGAAGAGTGCTTCTACTGAGGCCATAATGTATGCGAGATCTAGTGCAGCCAAGCTTACCCATGTGGGACAATGTAACAGGTACGTGCCCCAACGCACGTTTCGCTGTATTGAGCTTCCTCGGGGGGCGATGTGGGATAAGGTGCTGACAGGCTATAAAAAACATGAGGACCAGGTGGGGATAATTCCTCAATCAGGCGTTGCGCATGCGGGCGCTGTCACAGCGGCGGTGTCCGCGCCGCTTCCGGCCCTCCGATGACGGCGGGGTCAAGGAAAAACTTCCTGTGACATCAGTGACCCCGCCGCCATCTTGGTGGAGACCTTAGACGGAGCGGACCGCCGATGCCGCGCGCGCATGCGCAGCCAGACGGGGAAGAACACAGATGCCTGGTAAAGCAGTGTAGGTTAGTATTAGGGACATGGGGCAGATTAAATAATGTGGCGGACACAGAGGGTACAATAAGCCTAGTGAAAAAACATGAATAAAATGGCCAATAACTCCCGATTACCCACGTCATAATTACGTTCAGTTGGAGAAAATTTTCGAGAGAAAAAGGCACAAGGGTTACTTTTAGAGGTCTCTGGATCTCTTTGAAATTGGGGCAGGTGCCGTTTTGTCCCAGAGGCATCAACCTCCACCTGAAATGGCAGAGAAACATCAGGCTGCCGTAGAACAGGAGCAGAAGTGAATCTCTGCTTAAGTTCCTGAAACGCAGAGACTGCCTCAGGAGGCCAATTCACCACATCAGAACCCTTTTTGGTCAAATCAGTCAATGGTTTAACAATAACAGAGAAATTACCAATAAATTTACGATAAAAATTGGCAAAACTCAAGAATCTCTGAACAGCCTTTAATGAAGTAGGTTGGACCCAATCACAGATGGCCTGAACCTTGACCAGGTCCATTTCAATAACAGATGGAGACAAAATGAATACCAGAAATGAGATCCTCTGTACGCCAAAAAGACACTTTGATCCCTTCACATACAGAGCATTCTCTCTCAAAATCTGGAACACAGTCCGAACATGTTTCACATGAGAGTCCCAGTCATTGGAAAAAATCAAGATATCATCCAAATAAACAATCAGAAATTTATCCACAAAATCCCTGAAAATGTCATTCATGAAGGACTGGAAGACGGAAGGAGCATTAGTGAGCCCAAAGGGCATCACTAGGTACTCAAAATGTCCCTCTGGGGTATTAAACGCCGTCTTCCATTCATCCCCGTGCTTAATGCAATAAGGTTATACGCCCCCCTGAGGTCAAGTTGGTAAACCAAGTAGCACTTTTCACCCTGGAAAACAGGTCAGAAATCAAGGGTAACGGATATTGATATTTCACAGTGATCTTGTTCAAGAGACAATAATCAATACACGGCCTCAATGAACCATCCTTTTTGGCCACAAAGAAAAAACCGGCACCCAAGGGTGAAGAGGATGGTCTGATATGACCCTTCTCCAATGACTCCTTGATATAAGACCGCATAGCATCATGTTCAGGTACAGACAAGTTAAAAAGGCGACCTTTAGGGAATTTACTACCAGGCATTAATTCAATAGCGCAGTCATAGCTCCTATGGGGGGGCAAGGATGCAGATTTACTTTCGCTAAACACATCAGAAAAATCAGTCAAAAAGTCAGGAACATCCTGAGACAGGGGAAAGGCAGAAAAAACAGGAGTGTTGGCATTAACACATTGGCAGCCCCAACTGGTTACAGACACAGATTTCCAATCCAAAACAGGATTATGAGACTGTAACCAAGGGAAACCTAGTACAATAATGTCATGCAGATTATACAGTACCAAAAATTTGCAACTCTCCTGATGATCAGGTTCAACCCTCATTATCACCTGAGTAGAAAACTGGGGTTTATTCTCAGCCAAAGGGGTAGAATCAATCCCCAGTAGGGGAATAGACTTCCGTAGGGGTATCAAGGGAAACCCACAACGTTTGGCAAAATCAAAATCCATCAGGTTAATAGCTGCTCCCGAATCAACAAAAGACTGAGCAGAAAATGTGGACAGGGAGAAAATCAGGGTAACAGTCAACAGAAATTTAGTCTGAACACTACCCAAGACAACTGAGCGTGCAAATCGTCTTCCCCGCTTAGGGCAGACAGAAATAGCATGAGAGGCGTCACCACAATAGAAACATAACCCATTGCGTTTTCGAAACTCATGACGCTGTGCCCCAGAAGCCACTCTATCACACTGCATGGGTTCAGAAGCTGGCTCACAAGGCAACACTATTCCACGCATACCTCTACGCTCACGCAAACATCTGTCAATTTGAATCTCTAATGACATAGAATCATTGAGACCAGAGGGAGCAGGGAAACCCACTATAACATCTTTTACATTCTCTGACAGCCCCTTCCGAAAAAGGGCTGCCAAAGCATCATCATTCCATTTGGTTAGGACTGCCCATTTTCGGAATTTCTGACAATACAACTCAGCGTCCTCAAGCCCCTGATTTAATGCCAACAAGGTTCTTTCAGCTTGATCAGTAACATTAGGCTCATCGTACAATAACCCCAGAACCAGAAAAAATGCATCAACATCACTCAAAACAGGGTCCCCAGGTGTCAGGAAAAAGCCCAATCCTGAGGATCACCGCGCAGGAGAGAGATGACAATTTGAACCTGCTGTGCTGCGTTCCCTGAGGACTTAGGTTTTAAGGCAAAAAACAACTTACAGTTATTTTTGAAATTCAGAAATTTGGCCCGATCTCCCAAAAACAAATCTGGCATGGGAATCCTAGGTTCCACAACCGGCAACCCAGCAAGATAGGTAGCAATACTCCGAACCTCAGTGGCAAGCTGATCCACACGGCCAGACAGCTGTGCAAGCTCCATTGAGAGAAAAAAAAATCCTCCTCAGCACCCAGAGAATAAGAGGGAAAAAATGCAAGAAACAGAAAAAAAAAAAAAAAAATCTCTGACAACTCTGACAACTTTTTTCTTTCCACACTATTTTTCCCTTCTGTGAGTACCATACAATTTTCAGTTTGGCCGGTGATTCTGTTATGTTTTGGTAGCTGAGGAGAGCAGGCAAAAACGGCAATACACCAGAAGATTGGAATCTATTGGATTGCAGTACCCTGACTAACTACCACAACTAAAGGCAGCCGTGGAGCGTTCCTACGTTGGTCCTAGATGCCTCTTCACAGCCTGAGAGATTAACTACACCTAAAGATAGAAAGAGGAAAGCTATCTGCCCCGGAGCAGATCCCCAAAGAACATAGGAAGCCCCCAAACATGTAATGGCGGTTAGACAAGAGGAAATACAGACACAGACAGAAAATAGTATGAGCAAACGCTGGGGCCCAATCTGCCTAGACAGAAAAGGATAGAAAGGATACTCACAGCAATCCAAAAAAACCCTAAAAAATGCCAACGCTACTGATTGCAAAAACACCTGAGATCACACGACCTCTACCACCTAAATCAGTTCTCTGGTGTAACAAAACTAAGCCGCAGCCACTGAAAAAACTGGAAAAGGCAAATGCACAAATAACAGTGGCTCCAGCGGAACTGAGAGGAGCCCAAACCCCCCGGGGGGGAACCTGGCTAACCTCACAGAAATGCAGAGAAATATGCAAAAGGGAAGCACAAAAATAAAAACAGAAAATATCTTATCTGAAAGCAGAAGAAGAGGCAAGACTCAGCAAGCTTCCAAGTGAACCAGGAACCACAGTTGAGACAAGAACAATTGGTCACCGGCAACCATGATGGGAGGGAACCTCCCTTATATCCAGCCAGTCTGTGACTCCTGATTGCCAATCCTCATTGAATGGTTCAGTACTGTTTGTAACCACCAGAGGGAGCTTCTGCTCAGAATTCATTTCCAAAACATTCACAACAGGCAGGTCAGTGAGGATCAGTGACCTGTCAAAAGCCATTCTGATGAATACCTAAGCAGAGCACCACTTGAAGACCCCCCCAACAGTCTGCCCCAGAGCACGAGCATATCATTAACTCAAAACTGAAAATAAAGATTAAACAACAACCACAAGACAGATTTCATCAACCAAGGTATCATTTTAATCAGTATAACAGCGCCGACCTGACACTGTATATAGGTTACTGTGCACAATCCTGCTGACAGGTTCACTTTAAGGGTTCAATCAGAAGATCATATTTTTAGTCTGTATGTTGTCTTTGTGCCATATGGACTGCATGCAAACTGATACAAGTGAATGGGCTAGTCCAGATGAACGTTTTCACATAAGCACTAATGTTCCGCATCTAAAAGTTCATAGCATGCGTTATTCTAGACCAGACCACCATGGTCAAATGTAACACCCTGCTGCCCTCTTTACCAGTATCCTACTGCTGCAGAAATAGTACCCCAAAAATTATACCCCCATGAATAAAAGTGTCAAACAGGTAGTGCCTTACACTGTGGAGTTGTAACCATCTAAATAAAGCTGTGAGCAGGAGCCTGTTTCCATTCTGTTTTGGATATGCAGGAAAAAAAGGAATACAAGCCTACATCATTCTGGGGAATTAAACTTTTGGAAGGTTCTCCATCAATATTTGTTGTTGTTGTTGTTAGAAAAACCTTAGCATTTGAAGAGGAATGAAATTATTTCAGTGGTGCTGAGCTTTTTTTGGGCTTTCAGCATAGTACCATCATTAAAACAATAAAATAAGCATTACATTCCCTACTGCTCAAGTTCTGCCACTTTGCTGGTCCCCAATGGTTCTTCAATGATAATGTGTTTACCACTGTGTTTGCCACTGGTTTCACTATTTACCTGCTACTGTGACTGCTAAGGCCTCTTTCACACATCCGTCTTTTTGTATCAGGCATGATCCGTCCTATGCCTGAAGGGACGGATCCGGCGCTGAAACAAAAAAACTGATGCAACGGATCCGGTTTTTTGCTGGATCCGACCTGAACTTTTGAACCCATAAAAAGAGGGTTTCTGATGCCCGGAGACACTGGAAAATGTAGTAGTAGTAGTAGTAGTAGTAGTAGTAGTAGTAGTAGTAGTAGCAGTAGCAGTAGTAGTAGTCCTCGATTTCCAGAATCCGGATCAGACTTTTGCCGGATTGCACAAAAGTCTGATCCGGTTCCATTGAATTCTATTGTTTCCGGCCGCCTGATGCGCCGCTTCAGGCACTTCAGGCGGCTCCGGCAAAAAATAAAAACGTTACATGCTGCGTTGTGTCCGGCCGCCGGAATGTACATTTCCGCCGGATCCGGACAAAAACGGATACAATGCACTGACATGCGGCGCCATCCGGCGCTAATGAAAGTCAATGCAAAAAAAAAACGCATCCGGCATTACATTTCGCCGGATGCGGTTGGACAAAAAAATGCCGGAGGGCGCCGTCAGGCGCACAACGGATGTGTGAAAGAGGCCTAAGGCGAATGACTCCCTGTGTTATCACTGCAGTACAGCTGGGGAATGGTGGTGCTGAACCAGCAAGAGACTGAATAGGTATGTAATGCTTATTATATTAACACATTTCCCGCTGTTACTCCACTTTTTAATATTCCTAGTAAGTCCTTTAATCTTTATTTTAACTTCTTTTGTGTTAATGCACCACTCCAGCGGTTTTTGTTTTTCAATACAGCGCTGGAGTGGTGACCCTAATGTAAGTTCCCTGACCCTGGTATTATACTCTACTTAACATCCGCTGTCTTCAGCTGTACCCGGCCCCGCTTCGGTCCCACCATCTTGTTACTGTGGCGCCCCTGTAGGTCCAGTCGCCACAGAGGTACTGCATCTCATCCAGGGATGTGGTATTTCCAACTTTCAGGTGAGGTGGAGACATTACACCTGGCTCTGACAACACTGCATCCAACACACACACTAGTTGAGTTCTCTAGCATGCCTCAGCTAGCAAAGGGTATTAGATGGTGGGTGGAGCTTGTGGGTCAGAGCAGGATTGAGAGGGAAGTGAAAGGGAGTTCCCCCTTGGGGGAAGAAGAGAGCAGACGTGTTTGAGAGAGCTCTCCCTTAGGGGAGAGGGGACGGAGATAGGATTGTGGAGCAGGCTCCAGTCCTAGGGAGCTGCTCAGAGAAAGAAAGAAGAGAGGTTCCCTAGAAGAGAAAAGGGATTCTTAGAGAGAGACACGGCTGAGCTGAAAGCTACAGGTGGCTCATTCCAGGACTGGCGGATGCCGGCTGGGAGAATCCAGGTCGCAGAGGGAACTCGACCCCTTAGACTAGTGGAAGAACTTTATGATTCAGCTAGCAAGTCGACTGCTGTGGTAACATAGGGATCACAGACAAAAAAACACAAATATCTTCGCCGGAGAGGCAGCTATATAGAATCAAAAGGAACGCAGAAGTAAGACGTTGTCCTACAGGATTCGCAGCTGTTGATCTGGGACACTGTGAGGGTGCTGGAAGGAGAGACGGCGGGAAAATCAGCACAGAGAGACGGCCAGAGAAGGCATATACTGACGGAGCTTTGGACTAGTGTTCTCCATCCACCTGGGAGTTGGCTGGACTCCTCACCTGGAGGACGTGGCACCAAGCGGGCATTTGTACTGCTGGCAACTGAACTATGAGTAAAGCTTTGGAAACTGCAACTCACTGACTGTTTCTCAGTTTCTTCCTGCGTCACCTATGACACTCAGCTGCATCTCTCAGCGCCATTACATTAATACTACAACATCTACCTGCCCTGAGATCACAAGCTTTACCTGTGGAAAGCTATTTCACCCCTGCTGCATCACACCATCAGTCTCAGTGGATCTGCACCGCAGCGCTGGTCATCTCTGACCAGATACCACAGGTGGCGTCACAAATACCTTACTCCAAACCCTAACATCCCCTGTAAATAATTCCCTTTTTATTGGACGCCCAGGGCCACGACCGAGTCACCGCCGCTGTGACACATCCCTTCTATACACCGGCCCGGTACCGAGTATCCCACTTAGTGTAAGTCTACGAAAGCCTCCTTCTGGCTCTTACAAAGAGTTTCCCAGCAAACACTGGAACGATCCAGCATTTTACAACCTGCAGAAGACCGACCAGAGCGACACTGATAAAGAAGAAAACGGTGGTGGAAAGTTATTACTAGAGATATAGTAAAGATGTATATCTTCGTACCGTGTAGCAGTAGATGACTCTCAACTCTAAATATTTTCTTACTAGAGATATGGAACTTAGATTAGTGATACCACTCCAGAAGTTTTTTATGGTCTCCAAAATTTTATGGTCTTTACCAAAGGGTAGTTGCTCACTGGGTAATAACGCAGAGCAGTATAAAGACATGCCCTATCTGTAAGTAATGCCCTTTTGGGAACGACTTTAAAAATCCATAATAAATAACAAGGTTCATAGCTCTGGAACCACGTTACAAACTAAAAAAAAACATAAATAAATAAAGTGCTCAGGAAAGCAGCAGGAAACAAGAGAGCAAAAACTGTCCACTTTTAACCTAGTGACAGGTCCTCTTAAATTAATAGAGTAGCTTGAGGAACTACTGTATAGAAGAATAAGTACTGTAATTATCCAGTCTATTGTACAACATAACATTTAGCAAAATATAATTAGTCTCACATAACACACAAAATTCCAAATACATATTAAATAATTCCAAGAAGCAGGAGATACTGTATATTAATACATATAAGTGGCATGATCACATGACATAGATGACCAGAATGAAGGGAGGGAAATGTATAGAAGCAAGTGAGCTGGGATGAAACAAGTTACAGAGCTAAAATATTGCTGGTCAGTTACCAATATATGGGAAAAAAAGAAAATTGCCAGAGTGGTAATGATTTTTTTTTACCTCTTTCTATTGTAAGAGTATAAAAGTATACAAATGAACTATGTGTGATTTTCAGGGACCCTTGTGGCTGTGCTCGTGGCTACCATCACCTTCTTTGTACTATTGAGCTTTTTGGGTTTCATCATAGGTAAGAAGAATGAGTAATTTTGTGTTGTGAAAAAAGTATCAATAGATGCAATGTCAGTATATTGAGAAATTAATTTGTTCCTCATTTGTGGTAATTAACCTACTCTCACTAGTGAGGAAAACAAATCACTGTCTCCTGGACAGAGGGGAGGGCTTGCTGGAAGATGAGGAGGTTCTTCTAGAAGAGAGAAGCTGCCCTCCAATGCGGCCAGTGGAAGGACTCACGCTACTGCAGGTTTGCGGTTTGTCAATATGCAGTGACAGTTCAGTCCAGTATTAAGTAGAGTTAATATTTCCACTTTTCTGTGCTGTACTCTGGCATTCATTCTGGAAAATGGAAACCCCATAGAGCGCAGTAATGGTGCGTGCGGATTTCTGCCCATTGATGAACCATTAATGAGCGCTGATCCATATACAAGAAAGATGTGTATCTTTGTACCGTGTTAGCCAGTAGATAGAAAAATATTTAGAATTGAGAGTCCTCAGTGGTTGATACCTTTTAATGGCTAACTGAAAAGATGGTAACAAATTGCAAGCTTTCGAGACTACTCAGGTCTCTTCATCAGGCAAGGACTAAAACAAAATCTGAAGAATCACATATTTATACACAACACAGCACAGAAACAATGTAATAGGTAAGACAAGTGACGTGAAGCAGAACTGTCATTATGGGAGATAGAGATGAACATAAATATTGGAACAGTTCATAGATAAGGAGTGTGAAAGTTTTATTGCCCTTTGATTGGGGTCTGGTATTGTGTTGTTTTGCCCCAGAAGGTCTTAGGAGCAAATTCCTAACACCGGGAATGAAGCTGATTCTGTGGTGATACTCACAAAATTCATCCTCACCCACAATTACTTTGAATTTGACGACAAGATCTATTGTCATGTATAGTGTACAGTTCCTATAGCGTCTTGTGCTTGGGTGCGAGGAAAACACATGAGACATAGGTTGATATGAAATGACTTGTATTACTTCATACAAGCATGCTGAAAAGTTCACACAGTTTGCAGGAACAGAGGCAGGAGACACAGCAGGCCAGAGTAACTTCAAGCTCTACAATAACTCTCCAAGCAGGTTCAGGATCTCTTCTCTGTACCGTAATTCCTCTGCAAACATGGATTCACCAGACAGCAGGTTTCCAAAGTCCAAAAGTGTTCCAAAGTTCCTCAGTAGGAAATAGCTGGAGTCCAAAATCCTAGGTTTCCAGGAGTCAGGTCACAGGCTGACTGAGGCTTGATTCAGGAGCACTGATTGTTCAGCTGAGGCTGCTTAAGAAGCAAGAGGGAGAGAATCAGGGCAGGAACATGAAAACTGGAAACTCCATATTAACTGAGGGCAAGAGCTGCAGAAAGACAGAAAGCAAAATGGCCGACGGAAAACTGAGTTTCAAGGAACATGTCAAAAGAGACAAAGAACCTTACATTACTCCCCCCTTAAGGACAACCTCCGGTTGACCTCAGACCAGGCTTGTCAGGGTACCTCTGATGAAACTGGCGGAGCAGGCGAGGAGCATTTACATTATTGACTGGTTCCCATGAGCTGTCCTCCACTGGGTAGCCCTGCCATTTAATCAAATATTGCAACTGATTTCTGTACAACCTGGAATCTAGAATCCTTTCCACCATAAATTCTTCCTGACCATCGACCAGCACTGGGTCAGGGCAAGGAGAAGAGCGTCCAGGAAACGTATTGGGTGTTGCAGCCTTTAGTAGGGATACATGAAAGACAGGGTGGATTCTCATAGTTCTGGGCAGTTGAAGACGACAAGCAACAGCACTTATAATCTTACTGATCTTATAAGGTCCAATGTACTTATGTCCCAATTTAGACGATGGAATCTTTATTTTAAGATTTCTGGTTGACAGCCAGACCAAATCTCCTACCTTGAAAGCTGGTGCAGGTTTACGAAATTTATCTGCTGCTTTCTTGTACCTTTCCTGAGCCAATTCTAGATTTTCCTTTAGAAGATCCATATTCTTTTGTAAAGAAGTGATTCTTTCAGCCACTGCCGGCAAGGGCGTATCTATGGGAAATCGAGGAAGAATGTTAGGATGATAACCTAGATTGGAGTAAAAAGGAGACTGCTTAGTGGAGGCGCTCTGAGAGTTATTATAAGAGAACTCAGCCAGTGGAAGTAGATCCACCCAATCATCTTGTAGGTGGCAGATAAAGCAGCGGAGATACTGCTCCAGGGTCTGATTGGTTCGTTCTGTCTGTCCATTAGTCTGGGGATGAAAAGCAGAAGAAAGGTTTACTTTAATGTCCAATGCGGCACAGAAATTTTGCCAAAACCTTGAAGTGAATTGCACCCTCGATCCGAAATTACCTCATCCGGTACTCCATGTAAGCGAAACACATTCTTAATCATCAAGTCTGATGTCTGTTTTGCAGTGGGTAAGCCGACACAAGGGATAAAATGAGCTGCCTTTGTTAGACGATCAACCACCACTAGAATGGTGTTCTTCCCTTGAGAGGTTGGTAACTCCACAATGAAGTCCATAGAAATGGATCCCCACGGGCGGGACGGGGTGGGAAGAGGTTGTAACAGACCAGTTGGTGAGGAGCGAGGTGTTTTGCATCTTGCACAGACTTACATGAAGTGACATAGTTTAAAACATCTTTCCTGTAAGTGGGCCACCAAAAGAAACGAGAAAGAAATTCTTGTGTCTTTAGAATTCCCCTATGCCCGGCTATCTTGGAATCATGGATGAGTTGCAATACTCTCAATCTGACTGTTTCAGGTATATACAGACGTTGTTCCTGAATCCACACACCATTCTTAAAGACAAGACTTACGTCCCTTGGGGGTTGAGCCAACAAAGAATCCGCATGGTATGCTTCCTTGATGTCCTTAAGTAGGTCTTGATTATGAATCACTCCCAGGAATCTAGAGTCAGGAAAAATAGTCTTAGGAGGAGTAAGTGGACGTGTCTCTGCTGAATGAATCCTAGAGAGTGCATCAGCATTTCCATTGCGCGATCCTGGTCTATAAGAAATTACAAAATTAAATTGGTTTAAGAAAAGATTCCAGCGAGCCTGGCGAGGAGTCAGGCACTTAGCCGACCTGATAAATTCAAGGTTACGATGGTCTGTCAGGACGACTATTTGCTGTGCAGCTCCCTGAAGAAGGTGTCTCCATTCCTTGAAGGCGGCAATAATGGCCAACAATTCTCTATTGCCCACATCGCAGTTCCTCTCAGCCGAAGACAACTGCTGGGAAAAGAAGGCACAGGGATGCAAGACATTCTTCTCACCTGTTCTCTGAGAGAGTATAGCTCCAACGGCACAGTCTGAAGCATCCACCTCTATTATGAAGGCAAGCTCGGGGTTGGGATGTACTAAGATAGGTGCAGTGGTAAATTTATCCTTTAAACAGGAAAATGCTTCCTGAGCTTGCGGGGTCCAGGAGAACCTAGACTGTTTCCGGGTAAGTTGGGTGATAGGTGACACTACCTCAGAGAAATTCCTAATGAAACGTCTATAGAAGTTGGCAAACCCGATGAAGCGCTGCACCTCCTTCACATTTCTAGGAATTGGCCAATCCTTGATGGCTTTTGTCTTGCTTCCATCCATACTAATCCCTTGCGTAGATAGTACATACCCCAGAAATTGAATTTCGGTCCTATGGAATTCACACTTTTCAAGTTTGATGTAGAGATGGTTTTGTCTTAGGCGTTCTAAGACCATTCTCACATGTCCATGATGTTCCTCTGTGGAGTTAGAAAAAATTAGAATATCATCCAGATAAATCACCACAAATGTATCTAGGAGATCCCTGAAGATATCATTCACCAAGTGTTGGAAAGTGGCTGGGGCGGTACTCAGACCAAAAGGCATAACTAGATATTCAAAGTGTCCATAGCGTGACCTGAATGCAGTCTTCCATTCATCCCCAGGTCTAATACGGACCAAGTTATAGGCCCCACGGAGATCCAGTTTAGAGAAAATTTTGGCGTGCCGCACTCTCTCCAACAACTCAGGGATTAAAGGCAATGGATAACGGTTTCTAATAGTAACCTTATTGAGTTCCCTATAGTCTATGCAGGGTCTCAGAGATCCATCTTTCTTCTTCACAAAGAAGATGGGTGCACCTGCGGGAGATGAAGAGGGGCGTATGAAGCCTTTGGCTAGATTTTCATCTATGTAGTCCTTCAAAGCTTTTAGCTCGGGCCCCGCTAGGGGGTAAATCTTACCAAAAGGTATCTCGGCTCCAGGCAATAATTCGATTGGACAATCATATGGACGGTGAGGAGGAAGCTGATCAGCGTTCTTCTTGTCACATAAATCCACATAGTCCTGGTATACAGCTGGTAGTTCAGGGACTGACATGGTTCCTTTAGGAACAGAGCAAGCTGAAACTCCTTGACTCATCTGTTTCTCCGGAAAGTGTAATTCCTTGGTCTCCCAGTTAATCGTAGGATTCTGCGCCTGCAGCCATGGTAGCCCTAGAATAATGGGAAAGTGGGGAGAAGAGATAAGCATAAAAGACATTTTCTCCTGATGATCTTTACCCATAAGGACCCTCAAAGGCTCTGTTTCCTGATCCACTGGTCCAGAGGTCAGCAGGGAGCCATCCACAGTCTCCATCTGTACTGGAGTAGCCTTCTTCACTGAACGTATCCCCTGTTTCAGAGCAAAGGAGATATCCATAAAATTTCCACTTGCTCCTGAGTCGATCATAGCAGAGCTAGACACCCAGACGAGTCCACCCAGAGTTTGATGGAAAGGAAGCAATGAGAATTATTTCTTTTACAACTCAGCTGGGACACCGCTGAGGAAACTTGAAAAATTGCAGCGTTTATACCGTCATTGTCCCCAGAACTAACAGAGTTTAAGTCCGAAAAATCAAGATCTCTTGCAGCAGATCTCTCTGGAGTCTGAGGCTCGGACATGACAGAGCTCCTCTCGCAACACTCACAGTGAATGACTGCTGCAGTAGTCTTACGAGAACGGCTGGGGCAGTTTATAATGAAGTGCCCTGACTTACCACAGTAAAAACATAGATTTTCCTTTATACGATGTTCTTTGCGTGCATCACTAACCCGTCTTTGTAAAGAGTCCACCTGCATGGGTTCAGGTTCTGGTTCCCTTGTGATCCTACTCAAAGGTTCCTTAGCTGAGGAGGGAGGTAGGAAAAGGTTAATGCGATTATTTTCGAACCATCTCTCTTGTCTGCGTTCAGTCAGACGAGCATCAATACGGATACAATAGTTAATAAAGTCACCTAACGCAGTGGGAGGGTCGGCACGAGCAAGTTCATCCTTAATCAGTGGAGACAACCCTTTCCGAAAAATAGATTTTTTGGCGGAAGTGTCCCAAGTGGTATCAAGAGCCCATCTCCTGAAATCCAAGGCATATTCGGCTACTGAACGCTTACCTTGGCGCAAAGTTAACATGGCTGCTTCAGCTGTTGCACCTCGATTGGGGTCATCAAACACCTGCCCCATGGCTGAAATAAAAGCATCAAGGTGATTCAAACAATCATCCTCAGTCTCAATCAGAGGGTTTGCCCACATCAAAGCCTTATTGGTAAGCAACATGATTATAGTAAGCACTTTGGATCGTTCAGTGGGAAATTGTGAAGCATGTGCAGAGAAAAATAGATTGCATTGGTTAATAAATCCCCTGAATTTCTCACGTTCACCGCCAAAACGAAAAGGAGGTAACTTGGGGATCCCAGAACTTGGGGTTATGGCAGGAGCCTGGACTCGTTCCTCTAGAGCCTCAATCCTGGCTCGTAATTCCTGAGTAGTTTGTCCAAACACTTGCAAATTATGATTAGTGAGGTCCTGTAGGCTTGCAAAACGGGTCTTTATAGTCTGTATATCTGCAAGGATTGTATCAGTCACTTCGCAAAGCTCCTTTATGCGGGCCTCCATCTTCCAGATCTTTTAAGGCAGAAGTGCTGGAAGGAGAAGAGGAAAGGAAAAAAAAAAAAACAATAGTGTTTACCTGTGGTAACACTCCAGAGTAACATTTAAGGGAATGCGCTCACCTGGAATGGTTGTGAGAAGTCACAACCACTGTCATCACAAAAGGTATTAAACGGACATCTGATATCCACAGTCACAGCAGACACGGCTTTCCCAGACCCAGCAGACACTAAACATTGGCTCCTGAATCTTGTCATGTATAGTGTACAGTTCCTATAGCGTCTTGTGCTTGGGTGCGAGGAAAACACATGAGACATAGGTTGATATGAAATGACTTGTATTACTTCATACAAGCATGCAGAAAAGGTCACACAGTTTGCAGGAACAGAGGCAGGAGAACACAGCAGGCCAGAGTAACTTCAAGCTCTACAATAACTCTCCAAGCAGGTTCAGGATCTCTTCTCTGTACCGTAATTCCTCTGCAAACATGGATTCACCAGACAGCAGGTTTCCAAAGTCCAAAAGTGTTCCAAAGTTCCTCAGTAGGAAATAGCTGGAGTCCAAAATCCTAGGTTTCCAGGAGTCAGGTCACAGGCTGACTGAGGCTTGATTCAGGAGCACTGATTGTTCAGCTGAGGCTGCTTAAGAAGCAAGAGGGAGAGAATCAGGGCGGGAACATGAAAACTGGAAACTCCATATTAACTGAGGGCAAGAGCTGCAGAAAGACAGAAAGCAAAATGGCCGACGGAAAACTGAGTTTCAAGGAACATGTCAAAAGAGACAAAGAACCTTACATCTATCTTCAGGAGACTGGCACAGCTATGGGAAGTAAAATGGCTCCACAGTATGCAAATCTTTTCATGGCCAAGCTTGAAAGCGACTTTTTGTCCTCATGTCCCATCAGACCTCGGGCCTACTACCGCTACATTGATGATATCTTAATCATCTGGACAGAGTCTGAGCAACAGCTAAAGACGTTCCACGAACAGTTTAATCAATTTCATCCCACCATCAACTTAACACTCAACTACTCCAGCACTGAAATTAACTTTTTAGACACCATCATTAAGCTAAAGAACAATGAAATAGAGACATCCCTGTTTCAGAAGCCAATCAACCGTCCGACATATCTTAAATGGGACAGTTTCCATCCAAAACACATAAAAAACTATTGTCTACAGCCAAGCCATCAGATACAATCGATATGTTCCAACCCCATGGATAGAGATGTACACCTTGGTCGCCTCAGAAAGACCTTTTTGAATCAGGGCTACCATCCAAGAGCAATTGAAAACCAAATTGCAAGAGCCAACAGAGTACCAAGGAATCACCTGCTACATTACAAAGCTAAAGAAGAAAATAACCGGGTACCTCTAGTGGTCACCTACAATCCAAATCTGGAGGTGCTAAGAGGAGCTGCATGGAAACTACAACCTTTACTACAAAAAGATGCCCGATTACAATCCATATTTCCAGACCCCCCACTACTGTGTTTTAGGCAGCCCCCAAATCTAAGAAGCATCATTGTCAGAAGCTCCCTGTCCTCCTCAACAGCTGCAGGAACGTTTCCTTGCAACAAGAAAAAATGTAAAACCTGTCCATCTATAATGACCACGGACAAGATAAAGATCCTCAACTCCGATCAGGACTACAAGATCCCAGGTACTTTCAGCTGCATCACATCTAATGTGGTGTACCTAATTATTTGTATGAAATGTCCAACTGGGCGTCTGTATGTGGGGGAGACAGGGCAAAAACTGAGAACAAGGATGAATTCTCATCGCCACACAATAAGAGAAAAAAGAATGGATCTACCTGTGGCCAAACACTTTTGTATCCCCGGTCATAGTATGATGGACATGAAATTACTTGTATTAAAAGCTAAATTTAAATCTGAGAGAGACAGAAAAGTTTGGGAATATAGACTCATGACGACCTTTGATACACTCAGTGCTGGAATTAATGTATCGCATGGATTTATGTCTTTTTACATCAATTAAGGAATTTGCTCCTAAGACCTTCTGGGGCAAAACAACACAATACCAGACCCCAATCAGAGGGCAATAAAACTTTCACACTCCTATCTATGAACTGTTCCAATATTTATGTTCATCTCTATCTCCCATAATGACAGTTCTGCTTCACGTCACTTGTCTTGCCTATTGCATTGTTTCTGTGCTGTGTTGTGTATAAATATGTGATTCTTCAGATTTTGTTTTAGTCCTTGCCTGATGCAGAGACTTGAGTAGTCTCAAAAGCTTGCAGTTTGTTACCATCTTTTCAGTGATCCATATACAAGTCATTCGACTCTCATATATCAGCCTGCTTACAAATGACAGGGAAGAACAATTCCCAGATTGTTCTTCTCATCCCTTGTTTATACAGTGCAATGTTTTGAAGTTCAATCACCTGAAGAATAAGTGATTTGCTGGAGCATCACTGCTCTGTAAACTGTTTCCACTCCTGGGTAAATGCAGATTAGCTTGCTAATGGTATTGGACCCAAATCCCACCAATTTGATATTGATGACCTACCCTATTGATAAGTATTTAATGTTAGTTCTGAAAAAGTCCTTTAAAGCCTCTTTAATTTGTCCAACAATCTGACCTCATATCTCTACATACAATATTTAATAGGCAATAGTAGCAAAAGGTCCTCAGAGCAGATTAAGAGATTTTATTTATGCTGCTACCAATTTTAACAACTCCTATCTGTGTTCCAGGTGCTTCGAGAAGATAGTTTTGCAGTAAATCTGTGGTTTGGCGATCTGAATGGTAAAGGTGTTATCATAAAATGCTTCCCACCATCAAAGAAGAACCTTTATAACCAAGAATGGAAGATACTGAACCTTCTGACCCCTCTACAGCATGAGAACATTGTTTGCCTCCTAGCAGCTGGATCTGGTAATGAGGGTTGCTTGAGGATCATCAGCTTTTAGTCTTTCAACATTATCCCCAAGTAAGTGTTCAAGTCTTATATTAGAGTCACATACTCATGACCTTCACCGTAAGGCCATCTGGATGGAGGTTTCTCAAGCTTCTCTCATTAGTCGGTAAAAATCTGATAGTCCTCAGGTGGCACATGAATGGTATCTGAATGCTGTCATATTTTTTTTTCACAGACCAACAGACTTTATTTTGTGAGTTTTATCTGTGACTCATATCAAAATGTGTCTAAATTTTGTTGTGGATAACTTGGTCTGAAAAAAAAGAGAAAATATGAACAGTCCCATATGTCCTATAAATATGTATGACTTTTATCGATGAAAAACACAGAGAAAACTCATATGGGAAAAACTGACGTCTAAATGAGGCCTTACAGTTGCAGTACAATACAAGTGCATGGGGTTTCAAAATAGAAGTTTGCCATGGGGAAAAATTAATGTGTTGCTGATATCGGAATTATTGATTTGGTTTAGGTTTCTCTTTCTGTTCTTTTACTTTGCATTTTGTTAAAGGGAACCTGTCAGCAGTTTTGGCTGATATAAGATACGGCCATCACCTTTCAGGGCTGATATACAGCATTCTATAATGCTGTATATAAGCCTCCAACCCAATCTGGAAGAACGGAAAAATAACTTTTATTATACTCACCTGCGGGGTTGTCCAGTCCGATGGGTGTCGATCTTCTTGGTCTGGCGCCACCCATCTTCTTATGATCACCGCCCTCCTGCTTGCTTCTTGTGGATGACGCGACCCTGCATCATCCACACAGTCTCCCCGGCATTGTGCTCCTACGCAGGTGTACTTCTCTGCCCTGTGGAGGGCAGAGCAAAGCACTGCAGTACGCAGGTGCCGGGTTCTTTGACCTTTCCCGGCAAGAGGATGGGAGGCGCCGGACCAAGACCAGTGACACCCATCGGACCGGACCGCTCCGCAGGTGAGAATAATAAAATTTATTTTTCAGTTCTTCCAGGTCGGGTTGGGGGCTTATATACAGCATTATAGAATGCTGTATATAAGCCCTGAAAGGTGAAACTCCTGACAGGTTCACTTTAATAAATAAATGCTTCAATTTTTATAGAATTCTTACTTTTCAACATTTTTTGCACACCTGCCTAAAACGCTTGTAGAGTGTTAATATATTTATAGTTTTAACATTTGCAACCTCACTATTTTACCATCAGGGCTCTTTGAGGAACTACTTGACTGATCGAACAATTGACTGGGACACAGCTTGCTGCATGGCCATTTCCATAGCCAGAGGTTTGGCTTTCCTCCATACTGACTTGTGGAATGGGGGTTAGTAGAGGTGTTTTATTGGTTCATATTGGAATATGTAGTAGAAGAAACATTATTATTTGCATTACTGAGTTTCATTAATGAACTTTTATGCCTGGGACACAGTTCTGCTTTAAAGGACAAAGAAATGTTAAAAAAAAATTCAAAAGTCTTTACAAAATTTCCAAAATACTGTACATGTCGCAATGTCAAAGGTTCAAAATAACGATTTGTGACACTTCATAATCACGGTAAGGCCGGGATCACACTTGCGAGAGACTCGCATGATTCTCGTGCAAGTCTCTTGCATCAACACCCGGCGAAATACATGCAGCCGCACGCTCCGGTCCGAGTGCCGGCGGCAGCGCCGGGTGTTGATGCAAGAGACTCGCACGAGAATCATGCGAGTCTCTCGCAAGTGTGATCCCGGCCTTAAAGGTAATATGGTCATGGTGTCTTTTTCAAGCGAATTCCTTCTGAAATAGCGCTTAAGATATGCTAAAAAGAATGAACATATGCATTGTAATGTCAAAACGACTTGCTGTGCATATGTTCAGTTTTTTTTTAGCGTTTTTTAAATGATTAAGGCTTCAAAAGCAGTGAAGCAGCTTAAAAAGGTGACCTGACCATTTTTCAGGCAGCTCACTATTTTATACATACAGCCAAAAAAATGTTCAGCAACAAAGCCGCCACAAAATTACCAGACTCCAAAGAAGACTTTTCAGGAAAATCACTGCTTTCAGTCGTTTTCCTAAAGAGTCTTCTGCTTAAAAAAACTAGGTGGGAACTCCAGCATGTAAAAGATGTGGTGGGCACATACCCTAACATAAATGGAGAGATGTCTTTTCTAAGGGTCATCTCAGAAGAGATATTGGTTAAATATCGCTATGCTATGCCATCAGTGCCTGATCAGTGGGGGTTCAACCAGAAGCAGTGGAGATAGGAAAGTCCTGTGTCATTGTGTCTTTTGTCGACTTTACTTAGCATTTTCTGGAGCTACCATAGTCAGGCTATTTCAGAGAAGGCCACTAGTTAATGTGAGCGGCGCTGTATACCTTGGGTGAAATAAGTCCCAAGGATAAACACTAGGGATGAGTAAGCACTAACATGCTCGGATGCTCATTACTCGAACTGGGAAATTCCTAATGCTCGGATGATCGTTTTGAGTAACGAGTAGAATGGGAGTCAATGGGAAATCCAAGCATTTTTCCAGCAGAAGCTACAAAGAGGTCTGGGGGCACTGAAAAAATGAAATGGATGTAAAAAGTGCTGTATGTAAGGAGAACAGCATGGGGAAGTCCCCTGGAAGCATCTCTGACTCCCAGATCGCTGCTGAGAACAATGGTGTTACACTTTTATTCACTTTAATGAGTGACAATAAAACACTCAAAATCAAAGAGAACTTGGAGTTTACAGGGAAAAAAATGTTAAGAAACATTTTTCATGTGTAATGACTTGTATATGAGGAATAATTTAAAAAGGATTAAAAAAATAATAATTTAAGTAAACCAAAGCTGAATTTTTTATTTTAAAAAATGGGAAATTTCAGTATAATTTATGAAGGAAGCAAGAAGCACCAAAAATTAGAGACTCAGAGGGACTCAGAAACACCCTGCATTAGACATAAAGACTGGCCTATCACCTCAACATACTTATCTAACTGTCCCTTTTTTGCTTATACATTTTTTCAAA
The DNA here is from genome assembly GCA_033576555.1 of Oophaga sylvatica. NCBI lineage: Eukaryota > Metazoa > Chordata > Amphibia > Anura > Dendrobatidae > Oophaga > Oophaga sylvatica. The sequence continues at coordinate 105,412,479 of JARQOD010000002.1, forward strand.
ACCAAGACCCCCGTATCAAACGTTCACACACCCTACATGCACTTAATAGCCCTCTGTGTCCGTACACATACTGGTTGGTGACCACTTCATACAATACAAGCAATTGTTATCAACCACCAAGGGACAGCACAAGCACAAAAAAAACTGATGTGTGAAAGAGCCCTCAGGTTTCATTCATGGGTTTCATTCAGAAAGATCCATGATATTTCTTATATGTAACAACACGGACACCGTGTGTTGGATTCAAATTTCATCAGTGTTTGATCAGTGTCAGTTTTTAACATCAGCGTTTTATCAGTGATTTTCACTGATGAAAAAATAACTACAAAGCTTCTCTTATATACTGCAGTGTTAATCCTGAACAGCACACAGATTGTACACGGAGGCCAACTATGTGCTGTCCATGATTTTCATGGACACTGTGACAGGGTCACTGGCAATGTAAGTGAGGGAAGATATTTATCACGAAGATTGCTATCTTCCATGATGTGAAACCCAGAAGTTTTGCTTCAGCATGTTATGTGCCGAGAGGGGTCAGCCATGACAGGATTGGGCTTTTTTGTGAGTGGCTGTAAGAGATGGGTGGAACAAACGCTCACCATATCTCCTCCCCAAGGGTGTGGTTCAATCAGTTAAATGTATGACCACAGAGTTTTTTTGTCTGTCTGTGGTTCTGGAGGCAGGAAGCTCCAGAGGAGTGTTTATGTGCAACTGTGCTGGAATCTGTTGATTGAACCCTGAGTGGGCGGATCCCAGCAGGCATATGAACTGTACTATACGTTAACTTTTGTTTTGCCAGAAAAGGTCATGTTTGTGTTGTTGTACCCTTCACTGGTTTATGCCGTGCAGATGCGGGAAAGAGAATGGCAAAAATGATGCCTATTGTGAAGGCTCATCTCCTCCAGGCACAGGAGGCACAGGAAAGGGTGTACTGGTGCTTGTCAATACAGTTGAGAGCAAGTTCTTGGCCAAGTGGCAAGGCTCATATGAGGTGGGGGAAAAACTGAGCAAGGTTAATTACAAGGTCCACCAGCCAGGGTGAAGGAAGCCTCACCAAGTATACCACGTGAACTTGCTAAAGCCGTGGCGAGATTGGGAATCACTTGAAGCCCCTTGCCTAGGAGCTCGTCCCAATGCCAAAATGGAGGCTGTCACGATTGCGGAGACTCTAACGCTGGCCCAGAAGGAACTGTGTCAAGAACTGCTGAAGAGGAACCTTGACCTGTCCTCGGAGTTGACAGGACGTATGCAGGTAGTGGAGCATGACGTTCTGACAGAGCCACATATAAGGGTGAAACTTAAGCTATAAAGGATTCCTGAAGCACGCCGTGAAGTAATCTCAAATGAGGTAAAGAGGATGCTAGACCTTAGCGTAATAGAGGAGTTAAAAAGCGGATGGTCGAGTCCCATCGTCCTCATGCCAAAGCCCGATGGGGAGTGGCGGTTTTGCAACGACTACCTCAGGCTCAATTAAGTATCCAAATTTGACGTGTACCCGATGCTCTGTGTCGATGATCTCATTGAGAGGCTTGGACCTGCGAGGTACATTACTACCCTCAACCTGGTGATGGGGTACTGACAGATCCTCAGGTCACAGAGTGCCAAGGAGAAGATGGCCTTCTTGACACCGAATGGGTATTTTCAGTATCAAGAGTGCCTTTCGGACTTGCAGCGTACCCCGGTCACCTTCCAGAGGGCCATGGACCATATCCTAGCTCCCCATAAGCATGCTGCAGCCTACCTTGATGATATTGTGGTTTTCAGCCCAGATTGGGGCAGTCATTTTCCAAAAGTACGGGTGATTCTGGAGGCTCTGAGAAAGGCAAGGTTTACCATAAATAAAAAATAAAAAAGGGCCATGGGAAAGGAAGAGGCTAAGAACTTGGGCTACATCATCAGGAGTGGCAAAATCAAACCACAAGTAAACAAAAGTCAAGGCAATCCAGAAATGGCTGAAACCACTTTCCAAGAAACAGGTTATGGCGTTTCTTGTAATTGTGGGATATTACCTGCCGTACAGCTGAGAGATCTCCTGAAAGACACACAAATAGACTGCTGAGAGAGAGATTGTATTCCAAGAGCTGAAGCTGGCCCTATGTAAACAACAGTGCAAGAAATACGAGACACAAATGGGCGTGCACACCTGTTTCAATACTCAGATCAAGGTAACAATAATAAAATATATAGCTTTAATTGAACATTAGGACACACAAATCCACAAACAATAAAAACAATTAAAAACAAAACATCATGGCAGTCAACCCGCACCCCTCAATATTAAACGGTGACAACCTGTCTGTTTTCATAACCGTGTGTTAAATCAACAGCACACAACTGGCAGTTAATAATAAGCTATGACAGAATCACAAATCAATAAATAACAATCATTTGTGAGATTAACTCCTGACTAATATCTCATAGCAACCATGACCAAACATCAAACCTGACCTATTCATGTACAGAATGTTAGGAGGTGACTTGAAATACTGTTGCCATTTTCTTGTAAAATAAAGAGGTTGAAACATAGCTAAAAAATAAAATATCTCACATATCCGGGGTTGGCAACACAATGTTTTAGATTTTCTTGGGGATAAACAAACTTACTGCCTTTGTTTGTGGTAGAAACTTGCCTGCTAATCAATGTCTAAAAAAAATCCCTGGCCTTTATTCACTCTCCTCTGGTCCAGGACTGAGTCTCTGCTGATTCTTCTGGTGCCTGTTATTGCATGCAGCGCTGACGTCATGTCAGCAATGCTGCAGTCAATAAGTAATCTCAGCAGCTCTGCCTGAGTTTCCAGCGGAAGCCACTCTGAGCTGTTAATTGTTTGCAGTGCTGTCAACGGGACCTCAGTCGATGCAGACAATAACAGACACTAGGAGTAGTGGCAAACAGTGCTGGTACTGGGGAGGGTAAGTAAAAAAAAATCTTACTTACCGGTAATGGGATTTTACGGAGCTCATGAAAGCACCACCTGAGAGAGAGGGTATCCACCCACCAGGACAGGAAACCTACTGAATAAAAAGGCGGTAACTCTCCTCCGCATCAGTTTTGGGTTCAGAGCATTTTTATTATTATTTATTTATATAGCGCCATTAATTCCATGGTGCTGTACATGAGAAGGGGTTACATACAAAGTTATAGATATCGTTTACAGTAAACAAATTTACAATGACAGACTGGTACAGAGGGGAGAGGACCCTGTCCTTGCGGACTTACATTCTACGGGATAATGGGGAAGAAACAGAAGGTCAGGGGTGAGGCAGCTCTGGTGGTGGCAGCAGCTCTGGTGGTGGCGGAGAGGCAGCAGCTTGGGTGGTGGCGGCAAGGCGGAAGCTCGGGTGGTGGCGGCAAGGCGGAATGGTTATTGCAGGCTGTAGGCTTTCCTGAAGAGATGGGTTTTCAGGTTCCGTCTGAAGGATCCAAGGGTTGTGGATAATCATACATGTTGAGGCGTGGAATTCCAGAGGATGGGGGATATTCGGGAAAAATCTTGGAGGCGGTTGTGGGAGGAACGAATAAGTGTGGAGGATAGTAGGAGGTCTTGGGAGGATCGAAGATTACGTGAAGGAAGATATTGGGAGATTAGTTCAGATATATAGGGAGGGGACAGGTTGTGGACGGCTTTGTAGGTCAGTGTTAGTAGTTTGAACTGTATTCGTTGGGGAATTGGGAGCCAGTGGAGAATTTGCAAAGGGGAGAAGCAGGGGAGTAGCGAGGGAAGAGGTGGATAAGTCGGGCAGCAGAGTTGAGGACAGACTGGAGTGGTACAAGAGAGTTGACTGGGAGGCCACAGAGGAGGGTGTTGCAGTAATCAAGGCGGGAGATGATGAGGGCATGCAAAAGAGTTTTAGTAGATTGAGGGCTGAGGAAGGAACGAATTCTGGAAATGTTTTTAAGTTGGAGGCGACAGGAGGTAGCTAGAGTTTGGATGTGTGGTTTGAAGGACAGGGCAGAGTCGAGAGTTACTCCGAGGCAGCGGATTTCAGGTGCGGGAGAGATTGTGATGCCATTTACCATAATAGATAGATCGGGTAGGGAAGATATGTGAGATGGAGGAAAGATGATGAGTTCGGTTTTGTCTACATTGAGTTTTAGGAAGCTAGAGGTGAAGAAGGAGGATATGGCTGATAGACACTCCGGGATTCTGGACAGCAGAGAGGTGACATCTGGGCCAGAGAGGTAGATCTGAGTATCGTCCACATACAGGTGGTACTGGAAGCCATGGGACTTTATGAGTTGTCCTAGGCCAAGGGTATAGATGGAAAAAAGTAGGGGCCCCAGGACAGAGCCTTGAGGGACTCCAACAGAGAGAGGGTGGGATGAGGAGGTAGAGTGGGAATGGGAGACGCTAAATGTGCGGTCGGAAAGGTAAGTGGCGATCCAGGACAGGGCAAGGTCTTTGATGCCATGGGAAGAAAGAATCTGTAGCAGTAGGCAGTGGTCGACTGTGTCAAAGGCAGAGGACAGGTCAAGGAGGAGGATGGAGAACTGTCTGTTAGCTTTGGCTGTGAGTAAGTCATTAGTAATTTTGGTCAGGGCAGTTTCAGTAGAGTGGTGGGGGCGGAAGCCAGATTGGAGGTTGTCGAGGAGAGAGTTAGATGAGAGGTGGGAGGAAAGTTGGGCGTGGACATGCTGTTCAAGGAGTTTGGAAGCAAACGGGAGCAATGATATTGGGCGACAGCTAGGCGTAGCAGTTGGGTTAAGGTTTGTTTTTTTGAGGATGGGTGTGATGGTGGCATGTTTGAAGGCAGAGGGAAAGGTACCAGAAGATAGCGATAGGTTGAAGAGATGGGTTAGGGCTGGGATGAGCGTGTTAGTGAGGTTGGGGAGCAGGTGGGAAGGGATGGGGTCAAGTGCACAGGTGGTGAGGTGTGATTTGAAAAGGAGATGAGTAAGTTCTCCTTCAGTGATGTTGGGGAGGGAGGTTAGTAGGGAAGGGCAGAGGTCTGGTATATGGAGTGGTTGGGATGGTGGAACAGTAAAGGTTTGCCTTGTTTGGTCGATCTTGTTTTTGAAGTAGGTGGCAAAGTCTTCGGCAGAGATGAGGGGAGTTGGAGGTGGCAGTGGTGGGCGGAGGAGAGAGTTGAATGTGCTGAACAGTTGTTTTGGGTTGAAGGATAATGAAGATGCAAGGTTTGTGAAATAGGTCTGTTTAGCAGAGCGGAGGGCTATTTTGAAGGCAAGTGTAGCTTGTTTGAAAGCAGTGAAGTCGTCTGGCAGGCGTGTTTTCTTCCAATGCCGCTCCGCGACCCTGGATGATTGTCAAAGTTTTTTGGTGAGATTGTTGTGCCAGGGTTGCCTATTGATTCATCGCACTTTGCCGTGCATGAGAGGGGCGACTGAGTCTATGGCAGATGTGAGGGTGGTGTTATAGAAAGCAGTGGCGCTGTCTGTGTCATGGAGTGAAGATATGGAGGACAGAGGTAGACGAGAGTCTGAGAGTCTGTGAATGTCTAGGTGTGCGAGGTTTCTGCGAGGATGTGCCAGTGGCTGGACATAGGGGGCAGGTGAAGAGGACAGGGATGAGAAGGTGAGTAGGTGGTGGTCTGATAGGGGAAGAGGAGAGATTGTGAGATTGGATAGGGAACAGAGGCGGGTGAAGATGAGGTCTAATGTATGTCCGTCTGTGTGGGTGGCTGTGGAGGACCACTGAGTAAGTCCAAAGGATGAAGTAAGTGACAGGAGTTTGGAGGCTGCTGGCTGGCAGGTGTCAATAGGGATATTAAAATCACCCATGATGATGGTGGGGATGTCAGCAGAGAGAAAGTGAAGAAGCCAGCTGGAGAATTGGTCAATGAAGGCAGTGGCTGAGCCCGGTGGTCGGTATATGACGGCCATTTGGAGATTAGAGAGAGAGTAGATACGGACCGAGTGGACCTCAAAGGAAGGGAGGATGAGGGAGGGTGAGGGTTGGATAGGGTTGAAGGAGCAGTTATTAGAAAGAAGGAAACCCACGCCTCCACCATGTCTGTTGCCAGAGCGAGGAGTGTGGGTGAAGTGGAGGCCACCGTAACTCAGTGCAGGAGGGGAGACCATGTCAGGAGGCATCAGCCAGGTCTCAGTGAGGGCCAGGAAGGAGAGGTTGCGGGAAATAAAGAGATTGTGGATCATGTGGAGCTTGTTGCAGACGGAGCGGGCGTTCCAGAGTGCTACAGAGAGAGGAAGCTGGGGGGTAGGGGTCAGTGGCACAGGTTTTAAGTGTGAGGGATTGCGGTAGTTTCTCTTACTGTGAGAAGTATAGGGGTGAGGATTAGTGGGATGAATGGGGCAGAGGGGGCCAGGATTGGGGGATATGTCTCCAGCAGTGAGAAGAAGCAGAGAAAGGGAAAGCAGATGGGTGAAGGAGAGTGACCGGCTTACGTTATATTTTAGTGGGAGAGGTCTGAGGTTAAGAAGCAGGTCTGCAGATGAGGCAATGTGAGGGGTCAGAGAGAGGGGGAGACAGTTATTTGGTTGGAGCTTGCAGGGGTTTAGGGATAGCGAAGGAGAGTGAAGATTAGTGGAGCAAAAACTGTGAGGGCAAATGTGAGCATGGTTAAGGAGCAGGGTAAAAGAAAGGCAAGTTAAAATAGAAGACAGTGATTAGTCTTACCTTCTGACCGATTTCTGGACTATTTCTGGATATATTTCTGATGTAACACTTCAAAGATGTCACACTTAAAATGATGTCACATCTGACCTGCTCCATTCAACTTATACCATTCAAATGTCCAAGAAATGAAGCCAGGTGTGAAGGAGAGAGGGGAGGAGAAAGGAGGAGGACAGTTCACAGCAGGGAGCAATTAACAGATTGCAGTTAATGGAACATTTCCCTAGCATGGGGATAGGTCTATGAGTGAGGATCACAGACATATCAATATGTATTCAGTAAATCTGAAGTATGCTACATGGAATTAAAATCAGGGAAAAAGCAGCAGCGTACCAGTTAAAGCAGAAGAATAGGAGTACATAGGATTCTGGGGTGCAGTGGGTTTTCTGGATAGAGAGAAGGTTCAGACGTACCAGTTAAAGCAGAAGAATAGGAGTACATAGGATTCTGGGGTGCAGTGGATATTCTGGATAGAGAGAAGGTTCAGACGTACCAGTTAAAGCAGAAGAATAGGAGTACATAGGATTCTGGGGTGCAGTGGGTATTCTGGATAGAGAGAAGGTTCAGACGTACCAGTTAAAGCAGAAGAATAGGAGTACATAGGATTCTGGGGTACAGTGGGTATTCTGGATAGAGAGAAGGTTCAGACGTACCAGTTAAAGCAGAAAAATAGGAGTACATAGGATTCTGGGGTGCAGTGGGTATTCTGGATAGAGAGAAGGTTCAGACATACCAGTTAAAGCAGAAGAATAGGAATACATAGGATTCTGGGGTGCAGTGGGTATTCTGGATAGAGAGAAGGTTCAGACGTATCAGTTAAAGCAGAAGAATAGGAGTACATAGGATTCTGGGGTGCAGTGGGTATTCTGGATAGAGAGAAGGTTCAGATGTACCTGTGGATGAAAGTAGATGGATCAGGACATGACAGCATGAAGGGGAATATACCATGCGCTTTCATTCTGGATATATTTCTGATGTAACACTTCAAAGATGTCACACTTAAAATGATGTCACATCTGACCAAGGTCATATCTGACCTGCTCCATTCAACTTATACCATTCAAATGTCCAAGAAATGAAGCCAGGTGAGAGAAAGAGAGGGGAGGAGAAAGGAGCAGGAGGAGAGTTCACAGCAGGGAGCAATTAACAGATTGCAGTTAATAGAACATTTGCCAAGCACCAAAGCTGAAGAAAGACAGATTAAGGCCTCTTTCACATTTCCGGCGGGCGCCTGGCGGCGCCCCCGGCATTTTGCCGCAGCGCCGCATCTCAAAATCTGATGCGCCGCATGCGGCTTTTTTCGCATTGACATGCATTAGCGCCGGATGTCGCCGCATGTCAATGCGTTGCATGCGGTTTTGTCCGGATGCGGCGCAAATGTACATTGCGGCGTCCGGAAAAAACGCTGCATGTAACGTTTTTTGTTTTTGCCAGATGGTTTCTTATCTCTCCAAGCATCAGAAACCATCCGGCAAAAAAACGCATTTTGGCCGCCGGAAGTGTGAAAGGTTTTCACATGCGGCGCTGCGGCAAAATGCCGGGGGCGCCGCCAGGCGCCCGCCGGAAATGTGAATGAGGCCTAAGATGGAGGGATAGGCATAGGAGTGAGAATCACAGACATATCAATATGTATTCATTAAATCTGAACTATGCTACATGGAATTAAAATCAGGGAAAAAGCAGCAGTGTACCAGTTAAAACAGAAAAGGGGAGTACATAGGATTCTGGGGTGCAGTGGGTATTCTGGAAAGAGAGATGCTTCAGACGTACCAGTTAAAACAGAAAAGGGGAGTACATAGGATTCTGGGGTGCAGTGGGTATTCTGGATAGAGAGATGCTTCAGACGTACCAGATAAAACAGAAAAGGGGAGTACATAGGATTCTGGGGTGCAGTGGGTATTGTGGATAGAGAGAAGGTTCAGACGTACCAGTTAAAGCAGAAGAATAGGTGTACATAGGATTCTGGGGTGCAGTGGGTATTCTGGATAGAGAGATGCTTCAGACGTACCAGTTAAAACAGAAAAGGGGAGTACATAGGATTCTGGGGTGCAGTGGGTATTCTGGATAGAGAGATGCTTCAGATGTACCAGTTAAAACAGAAAAGGTGAGTACATAGGATTCTGGGGTGCAGTGGGTATTCTGGATAGAGAGATGCTTCAGACGTACCAGTTAAAACAGAAAAGGGGAGTACATAGGATTCTGGGGTGCAGTGGGTATTCTGGATAGAGAGAAGGTTCACACGTACCAGTTAAAGCAGAAGAATAGGAGTACATAGGATTCTGGGGTGCAGTGGGTATTCTGGATAGAGAGAAGGTTCAGATGTACCAGTTAAAGCAGAAGAATAGGAGTACATAGGATTCTGGGGTGCAGTGGGTATTCTGGATAGAGAGAAGGTTCAGACGTACCAGTTAAAGCAGAAGAATAGGAGTACATAGGATTCTGGGGTGCAGTGGGTATTCTGGATAGAGAGAAGGTTCAGACGTACCAGTTAAAGCAGAAGAATAGGAGTACATAGGATTCTGGGTGCAGTGGGTATTCTGGATAGAGAGACATCAGGGCCACTAGAATCACTGTTTTTAGCGTTAGTATCTTATCTAACACTTCATGACGGGGCTCAAATGGCGATTTTGTTAAGGCTTCCAAGACTAGGTTTAAGTCCCAGGGAGGCATTTTTGGAGCTGGTATAGGCCTAGACCTCTGGCATACCCCTCTGACGGAACTCTAAAATAACTCCGATTGGGATCGTACCCCTAACAGACTGCCCTGAAAAAGTAAAAAACTTAGTCCATATCCTGCCGTATATTCTAGTTGTTATAGGCTTCCTACTCTGCATCAGGGTAGCGACCAAGGCCGGAGAGAACCCTTTCTGTGCTAGCAGCACCCTCTCATAATCCAAGCTGGTATAGGCCTAGACCTCTGGCATGCTTTAATGAACATAGCCACCCATCTATCCGCCGCCAGGTTATAGTTGTATAGGGCCGCTAAGGCGGATACCTGCACCTTAATGGAGCAGGTGGCTAGGCCCATCTCCATACCCCTCTGAAGGAACTCTAAAATAACTCCGATTGGGATCGTACCCCTAACAGACTGCCCTGAAAAAGTAAAAAACTTAGTCCATATCCTGCCGTATATTCTAGTTGTTATAGGCTTCCTACTCTGCACCAGGGTAGCGACCAAGGCCGGAGAAAACCCTTTCTGTGCTAGCAGCGCCCTCTCATAATTCAAGCCGTCAAATGTAGACCTGAGTTCTGAGGATGTGACAATGGGCCTTGCCTGAGGAGACCCGGAACGTCCAGGAGAATCCAGGGATCTGTCAAGAACATCCTCCTCATCCATGAGAACCATGGTCTCTTGGGCCAAAACGGAGCAATGAAGATGACATCTGCTCCTTCCTCCAGCATTTTCCTCAGAACTGCCAGGATCAACATTAACGGGGGAAATGCATAAGTCAGTTGGAAACGCCAAGGAATCTGTAGTGCATCCATTGCATATGGTATTTCTCTTGGGTTTAGAGAGCATAAGATCTCTGTCTTCCTGCTGGCAAACAAGTCTATCTCTGGCTGCCCCCAAAGATCCACAATCTGCTAGAAAATTGATGGATCCAGCTCCCATTCTCCCCGAGGAAATCTGCTTCCTCATTTTCCTTCCCCTTTATGTGTAGAGCCGATATTTGTAGCTGATGTTCCTCCATAACCTGGAGAATTTCCCGAGCTAGCCGCATTAGGGGCTGGGATCTTGTGCCCCCTGGTGATTGATATAGGCCACTGACGTTCGATTGTCCGACATTATTCGAACATGGTTTCCTTCTAAATGGAGAAGGAACTCTATTACTGCATTCCTTATTGTCAGCAGTTCCTTGTAGTTTGAGGAACCACCTGCTTCAGCCTTTGACCAGATTCCTGGATTATGTGGTCACTGAGATGCATGCCCCATCCTTCCACGCTTGTGTCTGTCACGATCACGTCCGATATTTGGTGGGACCATGGAATACCCTGTGATAAATTCACTGGATCCCGCCACCAGGCCTTGGAGTCTACTGCTTACTGGGAGAGCATAATCTTTACTTCTAGGGGTCCAGCAAAGCTTCCTTTCTTCCTTTAGGACATCCTGCTGTAAGTCCGTGGAATGACACTGGGCCCACTGTACTGCTGGGATGCATGATGTCATTGATCCTAGAAGGGACATGGCTTTCCTCAGAGACATGATCGGGTTGGTCAATACTGCTGACACTAGGGCTATAATGCTGTCTGCAAATGTGAAATAGGAAAAAAAAAACGGCACTCAGGTACTCCTCGTTAGGCTGTGTCCTGATCACGTCCCTTCTTAAAAGACCAAGTGACGGTGAGAGTTCGCAATCAATAGTTGGTGCTCAGTATGAAATAAACAACATTGGAATCCAGCAAAAAAAAGAAAAAAAAATGCGGCACTCACCAGATTGCAGTGTAACCAAAGTCCTTTATTTTACCATACTTGGCATGGACAGCGGTTTTTAGGACAGGTGAACAGAGGCATGTGGGGAACAAAGACTCAGAGGCTCTTCCATGGGTCTTTCTTTTCCTCTGGTGGGAGACAGACCTGCTTCTCGGAGTCAAAAATAAGCCATAGGAAGGATTGAACATTCAGGGGCCGTAGCCGCGACTTTTCGATATTTATCATCTAACGAGCTTGGTCATAGTGGCTCGGATGTAACATAGTAACATACTTTTTAAAATTGAAGGAAGACTTTAAGTCCATCTAGTTCAACCCATAGCCTAATATATTGATCCTAATTGATGTGATTTAGTTGAGAACTCCATTCGTGTTCCGTTCTGCCGATCACTAAAAAATAGTCCAGATATGGCACTACTAACACATTCTTTTCCTGAAAATGTGCTGTCACCTCCAGAACTATCTTGGTGAATATTCTCGGGGCCATGGACAGACTAAAGGGCAGAGCCCTGTACTGGAAATGTCTGAGTTGTCTGTTTATATATACCGCTACCCCCAGGTATTGCTGGTCTTCCTGATGAATGGGGTCCTTCAATGCGTCTATGCTTCTATGCGTCCTTCAAATCTAAGACACTCATGTAACAGCCCGGGAATAAGATCTTTATTGCTGTCTTTATCGACTCCATCTTGAATGGTCTGTAGACCAGGAACTTGTTGAGGCCTTTCAGACTGATAATTGTCCTGAATGACTGGTTGGGCTTCTTTATCGGAAAGAGGGGAGAATAAAACCCCCTCCCCTGCTGCTGAACAGGCACCTCCACTAGTACCCTCTTTTGAAGTAGGAGTAATACCTCTGCTTCCAGGGCCTGTTGTTCCTTCGAGATCCTGAAGCTGTGGCTGGGGGTAATTGTGAACTCTAATCTCAGCCCTGATCTTATTATACTGAGCACCCAGGCATTGGCTGAGATTTCCTCACAGGCAGGTTGGAAGTGGGACAGCCTTCCTCCTACCTGGGACAGCCCATCATTTGGAGGATTTTCGGCTCCTTGTCGAGGAACTCCCAAACTTGAAACCCTTGCTCCTCGGTTTCTTATCCTTCCAGTCACTCGGTTCCTTGGAGGGTCTACTCCTGCTATACCTCCTCCTACAAAAGGACCTTTTAAACTGAGGACGGGACACACTGGGAAAACTTTTTTTCTTGTCTGCTGCTGTTATGTTCTGCTACAAGACCTAAGGAAAGAAAGGGATATCTGTCCCTACAATAGAACTAAGCTCAATCCCTACGATGTAACGGGGAACCTGATCCTGCGATCAGACCCGCTAAAGTCTCAGCTAGTCTGAACGAAGACCTATAGATGCGAGGAAGGGATCCCTACAAGCACTAGGGACTGGGATAAAAGATGGACACCTCCTAACAGAAGTTGTAGCAGTAAAAAGAAAAAACAAAACAACATAGAACATAGAGGTCTGAAGACCAAGCAAAAACTATTAGAGTAAGGTAACAAAGCACCCGGCTAGCTTAAGAGTAGAAATTACAATGAAGTCCAGCAAAGCCAGAAAGGCGGAGCAGAACTAAATAGGCCACAAAGGTCATGTGACCAGCAAGATAGAAAAAACCTAACAGGAGAGTTCTAACAGTACCCCCCCTTCTAAGAGGATCCTCTGGATCCCCTAGGCCCAGGCTTAAACCTCTTGTGAAACGCTCTGACAAGTCTGGACGCAGGAACATCATCCGCCCTCACCCATAAGTTATCCTCGGGTCCAAAACCCTTCCAAGCGACGAGATACTGCAAACTCCCTCTATACCGTCTAGAATTTAGGATGCGGGAAATTTCATATTTCCCGTCCTCCACCACGGGGGAACCGTGGCAGAGGCGTCTCCATCCGACACATCAGCTTTTTTCAACAGAGAAGCATGAAACACAGGATTAATCTTCCAGGAGGTAGGAACCTCCAACCTAACAGCCGATTGGTTAACAACCTGAAGCACCTTAAAGGGCCCTACAAACTTTAGATTTTCTGTTAGCCTCCTGAAGATTACCACGCACATCCGTCCAAACTCTCTCCAAATCACCGGAAAAATTCTACTCATCAGGCACGGCCGATACCAATTTGGAGAATGACCCAAACGACGGATGTCTCCCAGTACAACAAAAAAAGGTGAACAACCAGCAGAAGAGGATGTATGGTTGTTAAGAGCGAATTCAGCAAGTGGCAGAAACTCAGACCACCCCTCTTGATTGTCTGCCACAAAACAACGCAAGAACTGCTCAACATTCTGATTTTTCCTTTCTGTCTGGCCATTAGACTCAGGATGATATCCAGATGAAAACGACAAATGAACTCCCAACCTGTCACAAAAGGCGCACCAAAAACGAGCCACGAACTGAGGTCCCCTATCAGAAACAATGTCAGTAGGAACGCCATGTAGTCTGACAATCTCCTTGACAAAGTCCTTAGCGAGAGTCTTAGCTCAGGGCAGTTTGATGAAAGGAACCAAGTGACACATCTTGCTAAAACGGTTCACGACCACCCAGATGACAGTGAAACCCTCAGAGGGGGGAAGGTCAGTAATAAAGTCCATAGCCAAATGTGTCCAAGGAGCACTAGGAACCCCAGAGGAGTATGTGAAGACTTAGAACTAGCACACACAGTACATTGACGCACCCACTTAATGACTTCCTTCTGCCATCCAGGCCACCAAAAGCTGCGACCCACAAGTCTCTTGGTCTCAGAGATTCCAGGATGACCTGCCAACCGAGACTCATGACACTCAACAAACAAATCTCTCCTAAAGGTCCCAGGCACAAACAACCTCCCATGGGGAGTGTTAGATGGGGCATTCTCCTGTGCTTTAAGAATCTCATCTTCCAACACAGAGTCCAAAGCAGCAATCAAAACCCCTTCTTGTAAAATGTTCTCCTCCTCCTCAGCACCAACCATGGGAGAAAAGCTGCGAGACAAAGCATCGGCTTTCACATTCTTACTACCTGGGATGTAGGTAACGGAAAAATTAAACCGCGAGAAAAACAGTGCCCACCTAGCCTGACGGGCATTCAAGCGTTTGGCAGCATCAAGATAGATCAGATTTTTATGATCAGTGAAAACCTGAACGGGAAATTCAGCACCTTCCAAGAGATGCCGCCAGTGTTCAAATGCGAGTTTAATGGCCAACAATTCCCGATTACCTATATCATAATTCAGTTCAGTCTCAGAATTTTTTTTTGAAAAAAATGCACAAGGATGTACTCCATCCATGTTTTCCTGAGACAACACCGCGCCGACCCCCACAGAAGAAGCATCAACCTCAACCAAAAACGGTTTAGTCACATCAGGCTGCATAAGGATGGAAGCAGAACTGAACCTCTCCTTTAAAAACACAAAAGCTTCAATGGCCTCAGTAGTCCACTGAACCGCATTAGCACCTTTCCTGGTGAGATCGGAAATACACCAGAGCAGTTGGAAACTATGAGATTGCAGTACCCTGACTAACCACCACAACTAGAGGCAGCCGTGGAGCGTTCCTACGTTGGTCCTAGACGCCTCGTCACAGCCTGAGAAACTAACTACACCTAAAGATAGAAAGAGGAAAGCTATCTGCCCCGGAGCAGATCCCCAAAGAACATAGAAAGCCCCCAAACATGTAATGGCGGTTAGACAAGAAGAAATACTGACACAGACAGAAAATAGTATGAGCAAACGTTGGGGCCCAAACTTACTAAATAGAAAAGGATAGGAAGGGCACTTACTGCAATCCCAAAAAACCCTGAAAAGCACCAACTCTACTAATTTCAAAAACACCTGAGATCACACGACCTCTACCACCTAAATTAGTTCTCTGGTGTAACCAAAAACAAAACAGCAGCCACTGAAAAAACTGGAAAAAGCAAATGTACAAACATCAGTGGCTGAACTGAACTGAGAGGGCAAAAGCCCCCAGAAGGGACCCTGAAGGCCCCCACAGAAGTGCAGGACAAAATGCAAAAATCAAGCACAAAAACAAAAATAAGAAAATGTCTTATCTGTTAGCAGGAGATTCAGACATGACACAGCAGGCTACCAAGGAAACAGGAATCAAGGATTGAGACCAGAACAATTGATCACCGGCAACCCTGATGGGAAGGCGACTCCCTTATATAAGACCAGTCAGTAACACCTGATTCCCAATCCTCACAATCTTCACTGGACAGTCCAGTACCGTTTGTAACCACCAGAGGGAGCTTCTGCTCAGAACTCATTTCCAGCCTATTCACAACAGTACCCCCCCTTGAGGAGGGGTCACCGAACCCTCATTTGAGCAACCAGGTCGGTCAGGATGAGTTCTATGATACGCACGGATGAGTCTCCTAGCATGGATGTCCGAAGCAAACACCCAAGAATTGTCTTCCTGACCATAACCTCTCCATTTAACCAAATACTGGAGTTTCCGTCTAGAAAAACGAGAATTCAATATTTTCTCAACCACATACTCCAGATTGCCCTCAACCAAAACAGGGTCAGGAGGCACAGTAGTAGGAACCACTGGCTCAACAAACCTCTTCAACAAGGACTTGTGGAACACGTTATGGATCTTAAATGTCCCTGGAAGAAGCAAATGAAAAGAAACAGGATTAAGAATCTCCATGATCTTATAAGGTCCAATGAACCTAGGCTTAAATTTAGGAGATGCCACTCTCATAGGAATATTTCTTGAGGACAACCAGACCAAGTCCCCCACTTTAAACCGAGGACCATCAGTCCTATGCCGGTTAGTAAACCGCTGGGCCCTCTCCTGAGAGAGGGACAACCTCTCCACTACCTGGTCCCAAATCTGTTGCATACGCTCCACAACAGAGTCAACACCTGGACAGACAGAAGCCTCTGTCTGTCCTGAAGAAAATCGAGGGTGAAACCCAATTACAGAAAAATGGAGACATCAAAGTGGCAGAGCTAGCCCTATTATTAAGAGCAAACTCAGCCAAAGGCAAAAAAGAGACCCAGTCATCCTGATCAGCAGACACAAAGCATCTTAGATAAGTCTCCAATGTCTGGTTTGTTCTCTCAGTTTGACCATTGGTCTGAGGATGAAACGCCGAGGAGAAAGACAATTGAACACCAATTTTAGAAAAAAAGGTCCTCCAAAATCTGGAAACAAACTGGACTCCTCTGTCAGACACAATGTTCCCAGGAATGCCGTGTAAACGAACCACGTGCTGAAGGAACAAAGGCACCAATTCAGAGGAGGAAGGCAACTTAGGTAATGGCACAAGATGTATCATCTTGGAAAACCTATCGCAAATCACCCAGATGACGGTCATTCTCTGAAAAACAGGGAGGTCGGAAATGAAATCCATAGAGATATGGGTCCATGGTCTCTTGGGCACAGGTAATGGCATCAACAAACCACTAGAACGAGAGCAAGGTTTGGAGCGAGAGCAAGTCCCGCAGGACTGCACAAACTCCCTGACATCACGAGACAAGGTAGACCACCAAAAGGACCGACTAACCAAGTCTCTGGTACCAAAAATTCCGGGATGACCGGCCAACGCGGAACAATGAATCTCAGACATTACACTCTTTTTCCACTGGTCCGGGACAAACAATTTCCCAACAGGGCAGCGCTCGGGCTTATCCTCCTGACACCCCTCCAGAGCCAGTCTCAAATTGGGCGAGATGGCGGAAAGAACTACACCCTCTTTCAAAATAACAGAAGGATCAGGTAACTCAGGAGAGTCCGCCAGGAAACTCCTCGAGAGGGCATCCGCCTTAACATTTTTAGTGCCAGGAAGAAATGAAACCACAAAATTAAAACGTGTGAAAAACAAGGCCCACCTGGCCTGTCTAGGATTAAGTCGCTTGGCAGATTCCAGATAAACTAAATTCTTATGGTCCGTAAGGACCACCACCTGATGTTTGGCTCCCTCCAGCCAATGTCTCCACTCTTCAAAAGCCCACTTCATGGCTAATAACTCCCGATTACCCACGTCATAATTACGTTCAGTGGGAGAAAATTTTCGAATGAAAAAGGCACAAGGGTTACTTTTAGAGGTCTCTGGATCTCTTTGGGACAAAACGGCACCTGCCCCAATTTCAGAGGCATCAACCTCCACCTGAAATGGCAGAGAAACATCAGGCTGCCGTAGAACAGGAGCAGAAGTGAATCTCTGCTTAAGTTCCTGAAATGCAGAGACTGCCTCAGGAGGCCAATTCACCACATCAGAACCCTTCTTGGTCAAATCAGTTAATGGTTTAACAATAACAGAGAAATTACCAATAAATTTACGATAAAAATTGGCAAAACCCAAGAATCTTTGAAGAGCTTTTAATGAAGTAGGTTGGACCCAATCACAGATAGCCTGAACTTTGACCGGGTCCATTTCAATAACAGATGGGACAAAATGAATCCCAGAAATGAATCCTCTGAACGCCAAAAAGACACTTTGATCCCTTCACATACAGAGCATTCTCTCTCAAAACTGGAACACAGTCCGAACATGTTTTACATGAGAGTCCCAGTCATTGGAAAAAATCAAGATATCATCCAAATAAACAATCAGAAATTTATCCACAAAATCCCTGAAAATGTCATTCATGAAGGACTGGAAGACAGAAGGAGCATTAGTGAGCCCAAAGGGCATCACAAGGTACTCAAAATGCCCTTCAGGGGTATTAAATGCCGTCTTCCATTCATCCCCGTGCTTAATGCGAATAAGGTTATATGCCCCCCTGAGGTCAAGCTTGGTAAACCAAGCAGCGTTTTTCACCCTGGAAAACAGATCAGAGATCAAGGGTAAAGGATATTGTATTTCACAGTAATATTGTTCAAGAGACGATAATCAATACACGGCCTTAATGAACCATCCTTTTTGGCCACAAAGAAAAACCGGCACCTAAGGGTGAAGAGGATGGTCTGATATGACCCTTCTCCAATGACTCCTTGATATAAGACCGCATAGGTCATGTTCAGGTACAGACAAGTTAAAAAGGCGACCTTTAGGGAATTTACTACCAGGCACTAATTCAATAGCGCAGTCATAGCTCCTATGGGGAGGTAAGGATGCAGATTTACTTTCGCTAAACACATCAGAAAAATCAATCAAAAAGTCAGGAACATCCTGAGCCTGGGGGGAGGCAGAAAAAACAGGAGTGTTGGTATTAACACATTGGCAGCCCCAACTGGTAACAGACACAGATTTCCAATCCAAAACAGGATTATGAGACTGTAACCAGGGGAAACCCAGTACGATAATGTCATGCAGATTATACAGAACCAAAAATTTGCAACTCTCCTGATGATCAGGTTCAACCCTCATTATCACCTGAGTAGAGAACTGAGGTTTATTCTCAGCCAAAGGGGTAGAATCGATCCCCAGTAGGGGAATAGACTTCCGTAGGGGTATCAAGGGAAACCCACAACGTTTAGCAAAATCAAAATCCATCAGGTTAATAGCTGCTCCAGAATCAACAAAAGCCTGAGCAGAAAATGAGGACAGAGAGCATATCAGGGTAACAGTTAATAAAAACTTAGTCTGAACACTACCCAAGACAACTGAGCGTGCAAAACATCTTCCCCGCTTAGGGCAGACTGAAATAGCATGAGAGGCATCACCACAGTAGAAACATAACCCATTGCGCTTTCGAAATTCATGACGCTGTGCCCCAGAAACCACTCTATCACACTGCATGGATTCAGAAGCAGGTTCACAAGGCAACATTATTCCACGCATACCTTTCCGCTCACGCAAACGTCTGTCAATTTGAATCGCTAATGACATAGAATCATTGAGACCAGAGGGAACAGGGAATCCCACCATAACATCCTTTACATTATCTGACAGTCCCTTCCGAAAAAGAGCTGCCAAAGCGTCGTCATTCCATTTGGTCAGGACTGCCCACCTACGGAATCTCTGACAGTATAACTCAGCATCCTCAAGCCCCTGACTTAATGCCAACAAAGTTTTTTCAGCTTGATCAGTGACATTAGGCTCATCGTACAATAACCCCAAAGCCTGAAAAAACGCATCAACATCACTCAAAACAGGATCCCCAGTGTCAGGGAAAAAGCCCAATCCTGAGGGTCGCCGCGCAGGAGAGAGATGACAATTTGAACCTGCTGCGCTGCGTTCCCTGAGGACTTAGATTTTAAGGCAAAAAACAATTTACAGTTATTTTTGAAATTCAGAAACTTAGCTCGATCCCCCAAAAACAAATCTGGCATGGGAATCCTAGGTTCCACAACAGGCAACCCAGCAAGATAGGTAGCAACACTCCGAACCTCAGTGGCAAGCTGATCCACACGCCAGACAACTGTGCAAACTCCATTGAGAGAGAAAAAAAAAAAATCCTCCTCAGCACCCAGAGATACAGAGGGAAAAAAAAAATGCAACAAACAGAAAAAAAAAAATCTCTGACAACTCTGACAACTTTTTTCTTTCCACAATATTTTTCCCTTCTGTGAGTACCATATAATTTTTAGTTTTGGCCGGTGATACTGTTATGATTTGGTAGCTGAGGAGAGCAGGCAAAAAAGGAAATACACCAGAGCAGTTGGAAACTATGAGATTGCAGTACCCTGACTAACCACCACAACTAGAGGCAGCCGTGGAGCGTTCCTACGTTGGTCCTAGACGCCTCGTCACAGCCTGAGAAACTAACTACACTAAAGATAGAAAGAGGAAAGCTATCTGCCCCGGAGCAGATCCCCAAAGAACATAGAAAGCCCCCAAACATGTAATGGCGGTTAGACAAGAAGAAATACTGACACAGACAGAAAATAGTATGAGCAAACGTTGGGGCCCAAACTTACTAAATAGAAAAGGATAGGAAGGGCACTTACTGCAATCCCAAAAAACCCTGAAAAGCACCAACTCTACTAATTTCAAAAACACCTGAGATCACACGACCTCTACCACCTAAATTAGTTCTCTGGTGTAACCAAAAACAAAACAGCAGCCACTGAAAAAACTGGAAAAAGCAAATGTACAAACATCAGTGGCTGAACTGAACTGAGAGGGCAAAAGCCCCCAGAAGGGACCCTGAAGGCCCCCACAGAAGTGCAGGACAAAATGCAAAAATCAAGCACAAAAACAAAAAGAAGAAAATGTCTTATCTGTTAGCAGGAGATTCAGACACGACACAGCAGGCTACCAAGGAAACAGGAATCAAGGATTGAGACCAGAACAATTGATCACCGGCAACCCTGATGGGAAGGCGACTCCCTTATATAAGACCAGTCAGTAACACCTGATTCCCAATCCTCACAATCTTCACTGGACAGTCCAGTACCGTTTGTAACCACCAGAGGGAGCTTCTGCTCAGAACTCATTTCCAGCCTATTCACAACAGATGCCCTTTGGGCTCACTAATGCTCCTTCTGTCTTCCAGTCCTTCATGAATGACATTTTCAGGGATTTTGTGGATAAATTTCTGATTGTTTATTTGGATGATATCTTGATTTTTTCCAATGACTGGGACTCTCATGTGAAACATGTTCAGACTGTGTTCCAGATTTTGAGAGAGAATGCTCTGTATGTGAAGGGATCAAAGTGTCTTTTTGGCGTACAGAGGATCTCATTTCTGGGATTCATTTTGTCCCCATCTGTTATTGAAATGGACCCGGTCAAGGTTCAGGCCATCTGTGATTGGGTCCAACCTACTTCATTAAAGGCTCTTCAAAGATTCTTGGGTTTTGCCAATTTTTATCGTAAATTTATTGGTAATTTCTCTGTTATTGTTAAACCATTGACTGATTTGACCAAAAAGGGTTCTGATGTGGTGAATTGGCCTCCTGAGGCAGTCTCTGCGTTTCAGGAACTTAAGCAGAGATTCACTTCTGCTCCTGTTCTACGGCAGCCTGATGTTTCTCTGCCATTTCAGGTGGAGGTTGATGCCTCTGAAATTGGGGCAGGTGCCGTTTTGTCCCAAAGAGATCCAGAGACCTCTAAAAGTAACCCTTGTGCCTTTTTCTCTCGAAAATTTTCTCCAACTGAACGTAATTATGACGTGGGTAATCGGGAGTTATTGGCCATGAAGTGGGCTTTTGAAGAGGGAGACATTGGCTGGAGGGAGCCAAACATTAGGTGGTGGTCCTCACGGACCATAAGAATCTGGTTTATCTGGAATCAGCCAAGCGACTTAATCCTAGACAGGCCAGGTGGGCCTTGTTTTTCACACGCTTTAATTTTGTGGTTTCCTTTCTTCCTGGCACTAAGAATGTTAAGGCGGATGCCCTCTCGAGGAGTTTCCTTGCGGACTCTCCTGAGTTATCTGATCCTGCTGTTATTTTGAAAGAGGGTGTAGTTCTTTCCGCCATCTCGCCCAATTTGAGACTGGCTCTGGAAGGGTGTCAGGAGGATAAACCCGAGCGCTGCCCTATTGGGAAATTGTTTGTCCCAGACCGGTGGAAAAAGAGTGTGATGTCTGAGATTCATTGTTCCGCGTTGGCCGGTCATCCCGGAATTTTTGGTACCAGAGACTTGGTTAGTCGGTCCTTTTGGTGGCCTACTTTGTCTCGTGACGTCAGGGAATTTGTGCAGTCCTGCGGGACTTGCTCTCGCTCCAAGCCTTGCTCTCGCTCTAGTGGTTTGTTGATGCCATTGCCTGTGCCCAAGAGACCATGGACCCATATCTCTATGGATTTCATTTCCGACCTCCCTGTTTCTCAGAGAATGACCGTTATCTGGGTGATTTGTGATAGGTTTTCCAAAATGATACATCTTGTGCCATTACCTAAGTTGCCTTCCTCCTCTGAATTGGTGCCTTTGTTCCTTCAGAACGTGGTTCGGTTACACGGCATCCCTGAGAACATTGTGTCTGACAGAGGAGTCCAGTTTGTTTCCAGATTTTGGAGGACTTTTTGTTCTAAACTTGGTGTTCAATTGTCTTTCTCCTCGGCTTTTCATCCTCAGACCAATGGACAAACTGAGAGAACAAACCAGACATTGGAGACTTATCTAAGATGCTTTGTGTCTGCTGATCAGGATGACTGGGTCTCTTTTTTGCCTTTGGATGAGTTTGCTCTTAATAATAGGGCTAGCTCTGCCACTTTGATGTCTCCATTTTTCTGCAATTTTGGGTTTCACCCTCGATTTTCTTCAGGACAGACGGAGGCTTCTGTCTGTCCAGGTGTTGACTCTGTTGTGGAGCGTATGCAGCAGATTTGGGACCAGGTAGTGGAGAGGTTGTCCCTCTCTCAGGAGAGGGCCCAGCGGTTTGCCAACCGGCATAGGACTGATGGTCCTCGGTTTGAAGTGGGTGACTTGGTCTGGTTGTCCTCAAGAAATATCCCAATGAGAGTTGCATCTCCTAAGTTTAAGCCTAGGTTCATTGGACCTTATAAGATCATGGAGATTCTTAATCCTGTTTCCTTTCGTTTACTTCTTCCAGGGACATTTAAGATCCATAACGTGTTCCACAAGTCCTTATTGAAGAGGTTTGTCGAGCCAGTGGTTCCTATGGCTGTGCCTCCTGACCCTGTTTTGGTTGAGGGCAATCTGGAGTATGTGGTTGAGAAAATATTGAATTCTCGTTTTTCTAGACGGAAACTCCAGTATTTGGTTAAGTGGAGAGGTTATGGTCAGGAGGACAATTCTTGGGTGTTTGCTTCGGACATCCATGCTAGGAGACTCATCCGTGTGTATCACAGAGCTCATCCTGACCGACCTGGTTGCTCAAATGAGGGTTCGGTGACCCCTCCTCAAGGGGGGGTACTGTTGTGAATGTGCTAGAAATGAATTCTGAGCAGAAGCTCCCTCTGGTGGTTACAAACAGTACTGAACTATCCAATGAAGATTGTGAAGATTGGCGATCAGGTGTTACTGACTGGTCTTATATAAGGGAGGTTCCCTCCCATCAGGGTTGCCGGTGATCAATTGTTCTGGTCTCATCTTTGATTCCTGTTCACTTTGTAGCTTGCTGTTTCGTGCCTGCATCTTCTGCTAACAGATAAGAAATTTTCTTCTTTTAGTTTTTTGTGCTTGCTTTTTGCATTTTGTCCTGCACTTCTGTGGGGGTCTGCCGGGTCCCCTCCGGGGGCTTGTGCTCCTCTCAGTTTAGTTCAGCCACTGTTGTTTGTTCATTTGCCTTTTCCAGTTTTTTCAGTGGCTGCTGTTTAGTTTTGTTACACCAGAGAACTAATTTAGGTGGTAGAGGTCGTGTGATCTCAGGTGTTTTTGTAATTAGTAGAGTTGGTACTTTTCAGGGTTTTTTGGGATTGCAGTAAGTGTCCTTCCTATCCTTTTCTATTTAGGAAGTTTGGGCCCCAACGTTTGCTCATACTATTTTCTGTCTGTATTTTCCTCTTGTCTAACTGCCATTACATTTTGGGGGCTTTCTATGTTCTTTGGGGATCTGCTCCGGGGCAGATAGTTTTCCTCTTTCTGTCTTTAGGTGTAGTTAGCTTCTCAGTCTGTGACGAGGCGTCTAGGACCAACGTAGGTACGCTCCACGGCTGCCTTTAGTTGTGGTGGTTAGTCAGGGTACTGCAATCCCATAGATTCCAACCTCTCTGGTGTATTTCCTTTTTTGCCTGCTCTCCTCAGCTACCAAATCATAACAGTATCACCGGCCCAAAAACTGATATTTGTATGGTACTCACAGAAGGGAAAAATAGTGTTAAAGAAAGAAGATTGTCAGAGTTGTCAGAGATTTATTTATTTTTTTTCCCTCTGTTTCTCTGAATGCTGAGGAGGATTTTTTTTTTCTCTCAATGGAGTTTGCACAGTTGTCTGGCCGTGTGGATCAGCTTGCCACTGAAGTTCGGAGTATTGCTACCTATCTTGCAGGGTTGCCTGTTGTGGAACCTAGGATTCCCATGCCAGATTTGTTTTTAGGGGATCGAGCTAAATTTTTGAATTTCAAAAATAACTGTAAGTTGTTTTTTGCCTTGAAATCTAAGTCCTCAGGGAACGCAGCACAGCAGGTTAAATTGTCATCTCTCTCCTGCGCGGCGATCCTCAGGATTGGGCTTTTTCCCTGACACCTGGGGATCCTGTTTTGAGTAATGTTGATGCATTTTTTCAGGCTCTGGGGTTATTGTACGATGAGCCTAATGTCACTGATCAAGCTGAAAAAGCCTTGTTGGCATTAAATCAGGGGCTTGAGGACGCTGAGTTATACTGTCAGAGAATCCGAAGGTGGGCAGTCCTGACCAAATGGAATGACGATGCTTTGGCAGCCCTTTTTCGGAAGGGTCTGTCAGAGAATGTAAAGGATGTTATGGTGGGATTCCCTGTCCCCTCTGGTCTCAATGATTCTATGTCATTAGCGATTCAAATTGACAGACGTTTGCGTGAGCGTATAGGTATGCGTGGAACAGTGTTGCCTTGTGAACCAGCTTCTGAACCCATGCAGTGTGATAGAGTGGCTTCTGGGCACAGCGTCATGAGTTTCGAAAACGCAATGGGTTATGTTTCTACTGTGGTGATGCCTCTCATGCTATTTCAGTCAGCCCTAAGCGGGGAAGACGTTTTGCACGTTCAGTTGTCTTGGGTAGTGTTCAGACTAAATTTTTGTTGACTGTTACCCTGATTTGCTCCCTGTCCACATTTTCTGCTCAGGCTTTTGTTGATTCGGGAGCAGCTATTAACCTGATGGATTTTGATTTTGCTAAACGTTGTGGGTTTCCCTTGATACCCCTACGGAAGTCTATTCCCCTACTGGGGATCGATTCTACCCCTTTGGCTGAGAATAAACCTCAGTTCTCTACTCAGGTGATAATGAGGGTTGAACCTGATCATCAGGAGAGTTGCAAATTTTTGGTGCTGTATAATCTGCATGACATTATCGTACTGGGTTTCCCTTGGTTACAGTCTCATAATCCTGTTTTGGATTGGAAATCTGTGTCTGTAACCAGTTGGGGCTGCCAATGTGTTAATACCAACACTCCTGTTTTTTCTGCCTCCCTCCAGGCTCAGGATGTTCCTGACTTTTTGACTGATTTTTCTGATGTGTTTAGCGAAAGTAAATCTGCATCCTTGCCCCCCCATAGGAGCTATGACTGCGCTATTGAATTAATGCCTGGTAGTAAATTCCCTAAAGGTCGCCTTTTTAACTTGTCTGTACCTGAACATGACGCTATGCGGTCTTATGTCAAGGAGTCATTGGAGAAGGGTCATATCAGACCATCCTCTTCACCCTTGGATGCCGGTTTTTTCTTTGTGGCCAAAAAGGATGGTTCATTAAGGCCGTGTATTGATTATCGTCTCTTGAACAATATCACTGTGAAATATCAATATCCGTTACCCTTGATTTCTGACCTGTTTTCCAGGGTGAAAAGTGCTACTTGGTTTACCAAGCTTGACCTCAGGGGGCATATAACCTTATTCACATTAAGCACGGGGATGAATGGAAGACGGCATTTAATACCCAGAGGGGCATTTTGAGTACCTAGTGATGCCCTTTGGGCTCACTAATGCTCCTTCTGTCTTCCAGTCCTTCATGAATGACATTTTCAGGGATTTTGTGGATAAATTTCTGATTGTTTATTTGGATGATATCTTGATTTTTTCCAATGACTGGGACTCTCATGTGAAACATGTTCGGACTGTGTTCCAGATTTTGAGAGAGAATGCTCTGTATGTGAAGGGATCAAAGTGTCTTTTTGGCATACAGAGGATCTCATTTCTGGGATTTATTTTGTCCCCATCTGTTATTGAAAAGGACCCGGTCAAGGTTCAGGCCATCTGTGATTGGGTCCAACCTACTTCATTAAAGGCTCTTCAAAGATTCTTGGGTTTTGCCAATTTTTATCGTAAATTTATTGGTAGTTTCTCTGTTATTGTTAAACCATTGACTGATTTGACCAAAAAGGGTTCTGATGTGGTGAATTGGCCTCCTGAGGCAGTCTCTGCGTTTCAGGAACTTAAGCAGAGATTCACTTCTGCTCCTGTTCTACGGCAGCCTGATGTTTCTCTGCCATTTCAGGTGGAGGTTGATGCCTCCGAAATTGGGGCAGGTGCCGTTTTGTCCCAAAGAGATCCAGAGACCTCTAAAAGTAACCCTTGTGCCTTTTTCTCTCGAAAATTTTCTCCAACTGAACGTAATTATGACGTGGGTAATCGGGAGTTATTGGCCATGAAGTGGGCTTTTGAAGAGTGGAGACATTGGCTGGAGGGAGCCAAACATCAGGTGGTGGTCCTCACGGACCATAAGAATCTGGTTTATCTGGAATCAGCCAAGCGACTTAATCCTAGACAGGCCAGGTGGGCCTTGTTTTTCACACGCTTTAATTTTGTGGTTTCCTTTCTTCCTGGCACTAAGAATGTTAAGGCGGATGCCCTCTCGAGGAGTTTCCTTGCGGACTCTCCTGAGTTATCTGATCCTGCTGTTATTTTGAAGAGGGTGTAGTTCTTTCCGCCATCTCGCCCAATTTGAGACTGGCTCTGGAAGGGTGTCAGGAGGATAAACCCGAGCGCTGCCCTATTGGGAAATTGTTTGTCCCAGACCGGTGGAAAAAGAGTGTGATGTCTGAGATTCATTGTTCCGCGTTGGCCGGTCATCCCGGAATTTTTGGTACCAGAGACTTGGTTAGTCGGTCCTTTTGGTGGCCTACTTTGTCTCGTGACGTCAGGGAATTTGTGCAGTCCTGCGGGACTTGCTCTCGCTCCAAGCCTTACTCTCGCTCTAGTGGTTTGTTGATGCCATTGCCTGTGCCCAAGAGACCATGGACCCATATCTCTATGGATTTCATTTCCGACCTCCCTGTTTCTCAGAGAATGACCGTTATCTGGGTGATTTGTGATAGGTTTTCCAAAATGATACATCTTGTGCCATTACCTAAGTTGCCTTCCTCCTCTGAATTGGTGCCTTTGTTCCTTCAGAACGTGGTTCGGTTACACGGCATCCCTGAGAACATTGTGTCTGACAGAGGAGTCCAGTTTGTTTCCAGATTTTGGAGGACTTTTTGTTCTAAACTTGGTGTTCAATTGTCTTTCTCCTCGGCTTTTCATCCTCAGACCAATGGACAAACTGAGAGAACAAACCAGACATTGGAGACTTATCTAAGATGCTTTGTGTCTGCTGATCAGGATGACTGGGTCTCTTTTTTGCCTTTGGATGAGTTTGCTCTTAATAATAGGGCTAGCTCTGCCACTTTGATGTATCCATTTTTCTGCAATTTTGGGTTTCACCCTCGATTTTCTTCAGGACAGACGGAGGCTTCTGTCTGTCCAGGTGTTGACTCTGTTGTGGAGCGTATGCAGCAGATTTGGGACCAGGTAGTGGAGAGGTTGTCCCTCTCTCAGGAGAGGGCCCAGCGGTTTGCCAACCGGCATAGGACTGATGGTCCTCGGTTTGAAGTGGGGACTTGGTCTGGTTGTCCTCAAGAAATATCCCTATGAGAGTTGCATCTCCTAAGTTTAAGCCTAGGTTCATTGGACCTTATAAGATCATGGAGATTCTTAATCCTGTTTCCTTTCGTTTACTTCTTCCAGGGACATTTAAGATCCATAACGTGTTCCACAAGTCCTTATTGAAGAGGTTTGTCGAGCCAGTGGTTCCTATGGCTGTGCCTCCTGACCCTGTTTTGGTTGAGGGCAATCTGGAGTATGTGGTTGAGAAAATATTGAATTCTCGTTTTTCTAGATGGAAACTCCAGTATTTGGTTAAGTGGAGAGGTTATGGTCAGGAGGACAATTCTTGGGTGTTTGCTTCGGACATCCATGCTAGGAGACTCATCCGTGTGTATCACAGAGCTCATCCTGACCGACCTGGTTGCTCAAATGAGGGTTCGGTGACCCCTCCTCAAGGGGGGTACTGTTGTGAATGTGCTAGAAATGAATTCTGAGCAGAAGCTCCCTCTGGTGGTTACAAACAGTACTGAACTATCCAATGAAGATTGTGAAGATTGGCGATCAGGTGTTACTGACTGGTCTTATATAAGGGAGGTTCCCTCCCATCAGGGTTGCCGGTGATCAATTGTTCTGGTCTCATCTTTGATTCCTGTTCACTTTGTAGCTTGCTGTTTCGTGCCTGCATCTTCTGCTAACAGATAAGACATTTTCTTCTTTTAGTTTTTTGTGCTTGCTTTTTGCATTTTGTCCTGCACTTCTGTGGGGGTCTGCCGGGTCCCCTCCGGGGCTTGTGCTCCTCTTAGTTTAGTTCAGCCACTGTTGTTTGTTCATTTGCCTTTTCCAGTTTTTTCAGTGGCTGCTGTTTAGTTTTGTTACACCAGAGAACTAATTTAGGTGGTAGAGGTCGTGTGATCTCAGGTGTTTTTGTAATTAGTAGAGTTGGTACTTTTCAGGGTTTTTTGGGATTGCAGTAAGTGTCCTTCCTATCCTTTTCTATTTAGGAAGTTTGGGCCCCAACGTTTGCTCATACTATTTTCTGTCTGTATTTTCCTCTTGTCTAACTGCCATTACATGTTTGGGGGCTTTCTATGTTCTTTGGGGATCTGCTCCGGGGCAGATAGTTTTCCTCTTTCTGTCTTTAGGTGTAGTTAGCTTCTCAGGCTGTGACGAGGCGTCTAGGACCAACGTAGGTACGCTCCACGGCTGCCTTTAGTTGTGGTGGTTAGTCAGGGTACTGCAATCCCATAGATTCCAACCTCTCTGGTGTATTTCCTTTTTTGCCTGCTCTCCTTAGCTACCAAATCATAACAGGGATAGAGCATAGCCTAGTCTTGGACTGGGCATCTCCCGGCCAGCTTTTGAGCCCTTGTGCTCTGCGGGCAGCATTAGAGAGGTTTGCTGATCTTGCCGCTAACCTAATAGAGTCGGCCGAGGCATCAGCCAAAAAGGAAGCTGCTCTCTGCAACAGCGGAAGATTTTTAACTGACTTAGTAACCGTGATGTCAATTTTTGGGGTCTTCTCCCATATGACCACATCTTCCTCATCAAAAGGATATCTCATTTTTGAAGAAGATGGTGGTGGCCCTTTCCTTTCCGGCCTTCTCCACTCTCTATTAATGAGCATTTTGATTTTTTCATTAACTGGAAAGGAATGCCTCTTCCTCTGATCCAAGCCACCAAACATAATGTCCTGAACTGTTTTGGTAGTCTTAGGATCAGATATGCCCATAGTGGACCTTATTGCCCTGAGCAGTTTGTCCGTATCCTAAGCTGGAAAACAGGGCCTACCCCCTGTGTCCTCATCAGAGGAGGAAGTGGAGGATGAATCCGTCAGGTCCGAATCCTCCCCTTTGAACTCTACTGATCTTTCAGACTCTGACTACAGTGGTTCTGGCTTCCTCTCTTCTCTTTGCCCCATCAGGTGTCTTAAGGACTCCTGACCTCTGATCTAATGATGGCCTTCAGGTCCATAGCAAATGCTGGGGTTTTTTCTAAGACCATCTGCTGTATACACCCAGGGCTGGGTCTCTTATTATAAGTGCCGGGTAGATCCTTCTTGCACAGGGCACACGCCTTAGTGTTCTGCTTCGAACTACGTTTCAGGAGCCTAGCCTAGTAAGGAATACACAGAGAAAGGGGGGGCCTGTTTTAATACAGTGCAATTTCACGTAGCTCACTCACCATTCAGCTGATTAATCTATGGTATCAGAGATGGAGGCTGAGCTGGTTCTGAAGAACGTCTCCCCTTGGAGGTGGGCTCGTGACCTGCCTTGCTCTTCTAACTGGTCCTGCTGCTTGTACAACTGCCATTGCGTCCTTGCCCGATGCTGCTTGTGGCGCAGGAAAGGCTCCTGTGTCGACTACAGTGAAGAAGATGGTGGTAGTGGTGGCAGCTGCTGCTGTTGCTGCAGTGGCGTCAGGTGACGCTGCTGCTGTGGCTGCTGCAGCTCAACCATGATCCAGATTGCTGCAGGAAATCCACCATCTATCTGGGCACGTCCCTTTAAATATCGGATCGCCCCGCCCACCTCGTCTCCTGAGGTTTGCTGTGTGCAGGGGTCACCATAGCCCTGCACATGAGCAGTCCTGGATTGCCGCTGTAGTCCCCGGTGAGCTACGTCACCAGGACGCGCCAGTTATCCTCCTGCGTCCCACACGTGTGCAGACCCAGGCAGCCTCGCTTTCCAGTGCACTCGGCTCCAGAAACACGCCAGCTTCCTCCAGCGTCTCAGCCGTGCCCAGACCCGGATGCGAGTCCCGCCGCACATCGCTGGGACGCTTATGCAACCCCCAGTGCGCACAGACCTGGGACCTCGAGTTGGCTAGGAGACATTTGCCCAAGAGGTCTCAGCCTGCACAGCGCTGCAACCAACCTCCCAGTCGGCGTCACCTCAACTGCGGACGGCATCCTATGTTCCCGGAAACCCTCCCAGGTAAGTGTATCACTTCATTCTGCAGGTTCCCATGAGGACAGGAAACCAAACTGATGCAGAGGAGAGGTACCGCCTTTTTACTCAGTAGGTTTCCTGTCCTGGAGGGCAGATACCCTCTCTCTCAGGTGGTGCTGTCATGGGAGAAGGGAAAAACAGTTTATTTGTTTTTAAAATTAAAAATTGCAGTCAAGAGACATGGGTTTTCTAATATCAAAAACTGGAAAACCCTTTTAAGTCCTGTGATCACAGCAGCAGTGGCAATGTTTCAGGAAGGCAATCTTT
>JARQOD010000002.1:105443079-105558486 GCA_033576555.1 Oophaga sylvatica
AAAAGGTCCGGAGAGGTGTTTCAATGCACTTTGATCTATTATCTAAATAGCAATGACGTCACTGGAGGGAGGAAAATGGTGCCCAGAGCTGTTCTTGACAGGCTCTTCACCCCCGGCGTGCCAAGGGTTAACACAGTCAAAAGGGAGCTAAAAAACCCCGGTTGGACAGGGGTATACCTAGGGAAGGACCCAGAGGATGTTTTACAATAAACTGGCACAATACCAAAATAGCGATGACGTCACTGAAAATTGGTAAAACCGCCAAGAATCAAAAAAATTGTGTGAAAATAATCATAAATCCACACAGATGTAATGAAGAATGAAAAATAAAAATATTTAAAAAGAAAAAAAAGTGGTAGTCTTTGAGTCTTTTTACCTCAGAAAGTCTCTCACAAGGACAGGTTATTAACTGACGCCATCCCCACAGGACGCAGTGCCTTATGTTCATCCGATTTAGACAAAAAAACATCTCAAAACATGCCGAACAGTTTGCTGAATAAAAATAAGTCTGAATGAGAACAAAAATTTTGAAAAATAGTTGCGTTGTAAGTAGCGTTGCCTCAGGAGCACACGCAAAGTGCGACTTACATCACCTGCGCCTAGGCCACGCTCCTCTGTAGTGCCCTTACTTTTCAACTGTGCAATCTGCTAAAGACAGTGAGAACTTTGTTCTGCAGTTCTTGGGCACCTACTCATGTGTTTGCAAGTTCTATCAACCCTTGCATAGATGTGTGTCTGTTCTCATGAGTGTAAATTGTTTCAACACCTTAGAAGTAAATTATAATTATCAAGTTAATACAGTATTTGAGATGCCATACCAAGAAAAATGAACTTTAAGTGTTTTGATTTACTGTTTTTACCAATGTCTTATTGTCTACTTTTCAGAACTTGAAAAATTGTTGAAAAACAAGTTACTCTCAATTTTTGACAATAACCCCTTACAAATGTTTTATTTGGTATCTAATCTATTTTGATAGATGTCATATACTCTATGCTGCTATCATTTTGTAATGAGGTGATGAATATGTCTACATATTTTTTCCTTTCCACTAGCAGACATATGCAAACCTGCAATCGCTCATCGAGACTTGAGCAGTGACAACATCTTGGTGACTGAAGATTCTTCTTGTGTGATAACAGACTTTGGTTTATCTGTGGTTCTGGAGAATTGCCAAACAAAAAAGAATCCACGGGATCCAGCGATATTAAACATGGTATGTGTTGGGATACACTAAGCTGTAGTAGAAGAGAGCCAGTGGTGTAACTTGAAGCTCATGGGCCCAAATGGAAAAGTTATTATTGCAAGTCTTTAATGGTATTGGTCTTTTCATATAGGTCAAAGGGACATTTTGGGCCCTTTGGGCTCCAATGCCCAGGTGCAATGACATCCTTGCATCTATTGTAGCTACACCCCTGCCCCAATTTTGGATATGAATGGACTATGCCGAAAGAAAAATGGGATTTGTAGATATGTAGCCATTTCGGATAAATTGGAGAGGGTTTGAGGGCCAAAAGTACATGGATTTCAGGGCAAAGTGGTTTCCATTTTTGCATTTAATATATCTCTCTATGCCCGCAATGGCATAGCACATTATGCAGAGTTTCCATTTTTCTCATATTGACCCAAAATAAATACCAGCTATGCTTTCACTGCAATCTATTTTATTAAAAACCTGGTAATCTATTAGTTGTCAGAATCTCTCTGTAGTTTTGACGATGAACCAATAATGGCATATATGCTGCCTGGAAAATTAAAATTCCAAAATTTGTTTGTGTGCCAATGAAAGGACTGGATATCACTAAAAGGTTATTAACTGCATTGAAATTATAGACATGGATTTGTAGCAGAAAACACATTTCTAAAAATAAGTATTTTTGATCTGGTTGATAAAGAACTCTTTGGAAGTGCGTGTACTGTAATGAGTAGCATATGATTTTTTTAACCTTAACATCTCCTCCCCTTTTTCTACAACCACAGATAATTCTAATATACTTATGCATCTCTCCCACCATTTCTCTGAAATTATTCATTAATTTTCTGTTTTACACCTGAGTAACAAAGTAAAATTAAGTCTGTGTAAATGAAAATGTTATATGTGTTACTGATCTGTGTGAAGAACACTTAGAATGTGATGTGCGAGAATATTTTCCCTTTTAAATGGCAGAAAATTTGCATACATTACTTTCTATAGCCTATATACAATTGTGTGAAAAAGTGTTTGCCCCTTCCTGATTTCCTACTCTTTTGCATGTTTGTCACACTTAAATGTTTCAGATCACCAAACAAATTTAAATATTAGACAAAGATAACACAAGTAAACATAAAATGCAGTTTTTAAATTAAGGTTTTTATTAAGAGAAAAGAAATCCAAACCTACTGGACCCTGTGTGAAAAAGTGATTGCCCCCTCACCTTAAAACATAATAACTGTGTCTTTGGGAATATGAGTTCAAATTCCTTAGCCATATCCAGGCCTGGTTACTGCCACACTTGTTCTCAATCAAGAAATCACTTAAATGGGATCAGACTAAGTGAAGTAGACCAAAAGAAACTCAAAAGCTAGACATCATGCCACGATCCAAAATAATTCTGGAACAAATGAGAAACAAAGTAATGGAGATCTATCAGTCCGGAGACTCCACCACAGGAAAGAGACTGGGCAAAATGGCCTGCATGGCAGAGTTCCAAAATGACCACTGTTGAACAATAAGAACATAAAGGCTCATCTCAGTTTTGCCAAGAAACATCTTGATGATCCCCAAGACTTTTTGGGAGAATACTCTGTTGACTGACGAGACAAAAGTTGAACTTTTTGGAAGGTGTATGTCCCATTACATCTGACGTAGAAGTAACACAGCATTTCAGAAAAGGAACATCATACCAACAGTAAAATATGGTCATGGTAGTGTGATGGTCTGTGGCTGTTTTGCTGCTTCATGACCCGGAAGACTTGCTGTGGTAAATGGAGCCATGAATTCTGCTGTCTACCAAACAATCTTGAAGAAGACCTCAAGCTGAAGCGCACTTGGGTTATGCACAAAATCTACCTCTTAATGGCTGAAGAAAAATAAAATTAAGACTTTGGAGTGGCCTAGTCAAAGTCATGGCCTTAATCCGATTGAAATGCTCTGGATGACCTTAAAAAGAAATTCATACTTGGAAATCCTCCAATGTGGCTGAATTACAACAATTGTGCAAAGATGAGTGGGTGAAAATTCCTCCAGAGCATTGTAAAAGACTCATTTCCAGTTATCGCAAACGCTTGATTGCAGTTTTTGCTGCTAAGGGTAGCCCAACCAGTTATTAGGTTTAGGGGGGCAATCACTTTTTCACACAAAGCCCTGAAGGTTTGGATTTCTTTTTCTCTTAATAATAAAGACCTTAGTTTAACATACTGGCCACTGCCCACTTATATATCAGTAGCTGAGTTTATTCATTCAGGGCTGCCTACTGATATATATGTACCCCAATGAATCAAAATTATACAGTATTATATGAACAATATTAGCATCCTAGGGACTTTCCCTTAGCGTCTTCATCAGATAGTCGCTGATTGGGATTGGGGGCAATAAGATGTCAGCAGTCAATGTGTTAAAACTGCATTTTGTGATTACTTATGTTATCTTTGTGTAATATTTACATTTGTGTGGTGATCTGAAGCATTTAAGTGTGACAAACATGCAAAAGAATAGCAAATCAGGTAGAGGGCAAACACTTTTATTCACACAACTGTATGTGCCCTATGCTCCTATTTTCATGATCCAGTACAGAGCTTGTTTTCTGCTATCTTCTCTCTGGACTGGTCATGCGGGGGTTAATCCCCTCTGCCTCGTTTTGGAGCTGGCTGGGCTATTTCAGTCCTCTGCAGCCTGCGGCCCAGCGTCAGCTATAGTGCATGCTTCCAGGCTAGAGCCGCTGACCCATATACCCTAGTGATCCTCCTGCCTCTGACTTCCCATATTTGTGTATGACTTTGCCTGATCTCTGGACTCCGCCTTTTGTTTTCCGTCTCTGATACCACACTTCCGACTGGCTTTTTGACCCTCTGGCTTGTACCCCGACTACATCTTACGCCTCATGTTTTGGATACTACATTCCCGGTAGGCTCTGACTTTCTGGCTTTTCCCCGATTACGTGCATTTCTGTGACCTGTGGTACTTCTGCTCCTGACAGTTTCTGACTTTGGCTTGTCTGACCATTGTTTCGTTACCTGTGACACCTGTGCTGCTGCTCTGTGTTACTTCTCTGTGTGTGTGCAACCTCTCTTCCCTCACCAGCACCCCCTGGTGGAGGTTGCGCGTTACTGCAATGCAGCAGTGTATTACATTATAGCTGACCTCACATTTAAAGGGGATTTTGCAATTTTTTTTCTCTGGTCATGGATCCGCTTGGTAACTTAGCGGATCAAGTTTCCAGGTTGACACAGAAGATGCGGGTTTTTCCAGTGGAACATTAGGCCCTTGTCACGTCTCATACTCTCTTACAGAAAAAAGTGACTGAGACTGTTCAGACTGTGCAGGAAACCACCCATCTTGCTGTTAGTTGACCTGGTGATTCTGTTGATGTTGTTGTGAACTCTCCCGAACCCCCAGTTAAGCTTCCTGATACTTTTTCTGGCGTAAAAGATAAATTTTGTACGTTCATGGAGAGTTGTAAATTATTTTTTTCTCTTAGACCTCGATCGTCTGGGGATGAGACTTAGCGGGTAGGGATTATTATCTCCTTACTTAGGGAGCGTCCCCAATCTTGGCTTTCTCGATGCCCCCCACTGCCCCTGAACGGATGTCGGTAGATAGGTTCTTTGAGGCCCTAGGACTTATCTATGATGAACCGGACCGTGTCAGGGTGGCAGAGGACACTATTATGGGTCTGGTTCAGGGAAAGCGCTCAGCCGAATGGTACAGCTCCGAGTTCCGCCGATGGTCCACTGAAGTGTCCTGGGATAACTCCGCACTGAGAGGTCTGTTCAGGTGTGGACTGGCTGATAATCTGAAGGACGTTCAGGCTCTCCATCCACCTCCCAGCTCATTGGAGGAAGCTATGACTCAGGCTATCTGTATGGATCGGAGGCTGCGTGAAAGAGGTATCGCACAGCAAGAGGTTCCGCTGCTCTCTGCTTGTTGTTTTGCCACTGTCTAAACCTATGGAGGTGGGGACCGCCAACCTTGAGGAGAAGTAGAGGAGACGGCGGTGTGAAGGAAAATTGTGGGGTTTTTTTTGTGGAGATCCCAGACATTGGAAAAAGGACTGTTCCTCCGGTTCACCGACCAACAAACGGTTGAGTCAGGGTGATTGTCGTGGAGGTCACCCAGACTCTCATGTAACTTTTCTCCATTTTAAAAAATGTTGTTGCAAGTGGAACTTTGTTGTGGGAGTGGCTCCACATCCACTTCTGCCTTCGTGGATTGCGGGTCAACCATGAACTTTATTAACTCTGACTTGGTGTCCAGGTGTAAGTTAGGGACAGTTAGGCTGGAGACTCATATCCATGTTGTTGCCATTGACAAAACACCACTGGCTAAGAATGGCATCAAATTTTTTTCAGAGGAGTTTCTCCTTAAAGTTAGTTCCTTGCACCATGAACGTATTTCCTGCTTTGTTATGGACAATCTGCCTGCGGGTCTGGTGTTGGGGTTCCCTGGTTGCAATTACATAATCCTGTGATTAATTGGGAATCTCGGAACATTGTTAAATGGGGTCCCAATTATTCTAAGAAATGTCTTGTTACAGTATCTGTATCCGTGTCATCTGTCAGTCTGGAGGGTATTCTGGAGTACCTGAAGGACTTTGAGGATGTGTTCTCCGAAAAGGAGGCTGACGTTCTACCACCACACCATCCATTCGATTGTGCTGTTGATCTTGTTCCCGGTGCCAAATTGCCCAAAGCCCGTCTCTACAATCTCTCCGCCCCTGAGCGGGCCGCTATGAAGGAGTATATCTCTGATAGCATCCGTAAGGGCCACATTCGGCCATCTGTCTCTCCTGTGGCGGTGGGGTTCTTTTTCGTGAAGAAAAAGGATGGTGGTTTACGCCCATGCCTCGACTTTCGAGAACTTAATAAAATCACGATAGGAAACACTTATCCTCGATTTGTACAATCAATTGTCGCGGGCCAAGTGGTTCTCTAAGTTGGACCTCAGGGGGGCATACATTCTCATCCGTATGCGGGAGGGGGATGAGTGGAAAACTGAATTTCTCACCTCTGAGGGTCTGTTTGAGAATTTGGTTATGCCCTTTGGCCTGACTAACGCGCCAGCAGTATTTCAGAATTTCATGAATCGTGTTTTCTCAGATTTTATTGGGTGTTTCATGGTAATTTATTTGGATGACATTCTTATATATTCTTCTGACAAGCAGAGTCACATGGGCCACCTCCGTGCAGTTCTTCTGAGGCTTAAAGAGAATTCACTATTTGCCTAACCAGAGAAGTGTTAATTTTTTGCTCAGGAATTGTCCTTTCTAGGGGTCATTTTGTCTGCTGAGGGGTTTCGTATGGACGCTAGGAAGATACATGCTATTGTGGATTGGGTGCAACCCAGAGATCTCAAAGGTCTTCAGCATTTTCTGGGTTTCGCCAATTATTATAGAAAATTCATTAAGGGGTTCTCTCAGGTTGTCAAACCCCTCATGGATTTAACTTGTAAAGGGGCTGATCTCAAAAACTGGTCAGCTCCAGCTGTGGCGGCGTTTTCTTCTTTAAAAAACTGTTTCATGACCACCCTTATACTGGTTCAACCTGATCTGTCTAAACCATTTATCGTTGAGGTGGACGCCTCGGAGGTGGTAGTGGGGGCTGTGATGTCGCAGGGGCCCACCACGTTGACTAACTTAAGGCCCTGTGCCTTCTTTTCAAGAAAATTTTCCTCTGCTGAGAGGAATTATGATGTGGGTAACCGGGAGCTATTGGCCATTAAATTGGCATTTGAAGAATGGAGGCATTTTTTGGAGGGGGCTGTCCATCGTATCACTGTCATTACGGATCACAAGGACCTGTCTTACATCGAGTCCGCCAAACATTTGACTCCGAGACAGGCAAGGTGGTCACTTTTTTTTCCCGATTTCAGTTTTCTATTACTTTCAGACCAGGGTTCAAGAATGTGAAGGCTGATGCTTTATCTCGTAGCCTGGATCCAGTTTCACGTCCTGAACCTCCTTTTTCCACTCTTCCGGGCGGAGTGGTGGTGGCTGTGGTGTCCTCGGCATTGGAATGAGAGCTTCGTGAGGCCCAATCTCTTGCTCCTTCATCCGTACCCGACAATAAGCTCTTTGTGCCTGTTCAGTATCGGTTAAGGGTGCTTCGGAAGTTCCATGACTCAGCTCTGAGTGGGCATCCTGGAATCACGGCCACGCGTAAAGCCATTACTAGGCTGTTTTGGTGACCTTCGTTGGCTTCTGACATCACTGGGTTTTTGTGTCTTCCTGTGAAACGTGTGCTCGCGCTAAATCCTCTCGTAACCGGACGGCCGGGGAATTGGTGCCACTGCCAATTCCTGATAGACCGTGGACTCATCTGTCCATGCATTTTATCAACGATCTTCCCCTTCTAACGGCAAAATTGTGATCTGGGTAGTTGTTGATAGGTTCAGTAAACAGGCGCATTTTGTACCATTGGCTGGTCTTCCTAATGCTGAGACTCTATCAAAACTATTCATTGAGCATGTGGTTGTCACGCTGTATAGCAGATATATATATGTGATGTCAGTAATCTATATCAAAAGGGCAACATACTATATAACATGCGCATAGATATATGATAACATAGATTTACCTGACAGAATGTCCAGTGGGTCAAAACGGAATCCGTTATACGCTGTCTCCGGCTAGAGGGTGACCGGGGTCTAAGCTGACCCTAAACTGGGGTCCTAACTAATCCCTCAACCTGGAGGTACTGTTAAAGGTACAGAGGTCCAGGCCACCAGCGTAAACCCTGTCTCCTATCAATCCCTGCCAACTGTATTCTAGTCCTAAGAAGGACCCTGAATACCACCAAAGGGAATGAACAGGTAACGGTTAATGAACAGAAAGACATACAAGAAAGACAAGAAATAAAGTAAATAAAGTCTTACATACAACACTCACACACAGTAGGAACACCTAAGGTCTCAGAGAAAAACTATAAGCTGTAAGAGTAAAAACAACTAAGGAGCTCTTAGCTTAAGTATTCTCAGAACCGATCCAGTCTGCTAGACTACATGAATGCTTTCACCCGCGTCTAACACCCAGACTGGCAGGAATATAAAGGAAACTAATTAGAACATAATCAAAAGCAGCCGGGCGAGGCTGCACCTAGCCTTAGCAAAGAGCTAGGTAAAATTAACTCTCTCATTACCAAAAAACAAAGAACCAGCAACTCAGCTGTGAGAAGTCAGAATGTGCAATCGCGACGTTCTTTGTGGCGATGCACCCATGACAGTACCCCCCCTTCTACGAGGGGCCTCCGGACCCTCAGGGCCAGGTCTGCCCGGGTGAGTTGTGTGAAAGGTCCGAACCAATCGATCTGCGTTAACATCAGACGCAGGGACCCACGTCCCCTCCTCAGGACCATACCCCCTCCAATGAACTAAGTACTGAAGGGATCGGCGACTGAGACGTGAGTCAATGATTTTCGACCCATGAATTTCCACGTTATCATTGACCACCACTGAAGGAGGTAGAGGTGACGGTATGACTGGTGCCACATACTTTTTAAGTAATGACTTGTGAAACACATTATGATTTTTAAACGTAGGAGGGAGGTCCAGACGAAATGCCACAGGATTAATTATGGAACTGATCCTGTACGGCCCGATGAATCTGGGACCCAACCTCCAGGAGGAAACTTTAAGTTTTATATTACTGGTAGACAACCACACCAGATCGTTCACCTTCAGATCTCAACCAGAAACTCTCCCCCTATCAGCCATCCGTTTGTAACGGTTCTCCGTAACCTTCAGTCTTAACTGATCTGGAACTATCAGTCTCCCTGGAAGTCCCACAGGGGCGTCCCCCTGAGCCCCCAATACCTCCCCTCAAGCTCAGAGCATACAGCTGACACTACAACTCCCTCCTGAGGAATAGGAACCGGATCATCCATCCTCCCGGTCCCTGGGAAAGTACGAGATAAGGCATCAGGAAGCAACTTTATTGAGCAGTCATATGCGCGATGAGGAGGTAACTCTTTACACCCCTCCTCTGAGAACATCTCCCCAAAGTCCTCCAGAAAAGGAGGCAAAGTCCTAGGCACAACCGCACCGATGACCGTGCTCATGCAGTTATTCTTGCAAAATTCACCCCACTGGCTTATCTTTCTGGATTGCCAATCAATCACTGGGTTATGTTTAGCCAACCAAGGAAGTCCCAACACAATAGGAGTAGGTAGACCCTCCAACACATAACAAGACAATTGCTCTTTATGTATTGCCCCTACTCGAAGATCTATGTTATGAACAGCTTGTACCAAGCTACCTTGACCAAGAGGTCTAGAATCAATAGAGAGTATAGGGACCGGTTTGGCCAATACACTCAGTTGCATACCATGCACCTGGGCAAACCGAGCGTCCACCAGATTAGCCCCGGACCCATTATCAAGAAAAACAGAAATCCTCTCAGTTCTAGTACCAATCACCACCTCCGCAGGCACGAGAAACTGAGAGGGATTTGGGGACGAAATACACACTCCCAGGTTAACTCCTTGGCTCAAAGAGGTCCGGGATGGACACCCCCCAACAAAATGTCCCTCTCTCCCGCAAAAGAAACACCTTCTAGTCTTGCGGCGCACCGCCGATTCCCTCCTACAAAATGATGTCCCTCCCAACTGCATGGGTTCCTCAGAACAGACCAGGGGAACCTCAGTATAAGGGACTTTAGTAGTAGGTGGAGTCATCACGGGGGGCGGAGTTACCTCGCGTCTTCCCCGAAGTCGTCTATCAATGCGAATAGCGAGGGCCATAGCAGCCTCCAGTGATGGAGGAGAATCATACTGAGCCAACACATCTTTTAATTTGTCAGACAACCCTTGACAAAACTGGCTCCTAAGAGCTGGGTCATTCCACTGAGTATCTGTTGCCCATCTACGGAACTCAGAAGAATATTCCTCCGCTGGACGATTTCCTTGCCGTATTTTACGTAACCTTGTTTCAGCAAGGGAGACTCGATCCGGATCATCATATACCAGACCCAGGGCAGTAAAAAATCGATCCACTGACTGGAGATCTGGGGAGCCTGGAGGAATAGAGAACGCCCAAGATTGAGGGTCCCCTTGTAAGAGCGAGATAACAATTCCCACCCTCTGCTCTTCACTCCCAGATGACCGAGGCCGCAGCCGAAAGTACAATTTACATGCCTCCCGGAAAGTAAAAAATTTGTCCCGCCCACCAGTGAACCTGTCCGGGAGAGCAACCTTAGGTTCAGATCTGGTTTGCTCCGGGGGGGACAAAACCTTGGACTTAATGTCTGCAAATTCCATGGACAACCCCTGCAACTGCCGGGCCAGCTGGGCTACTGGATCCATGACAGCTGGGGAGAATCTTTAGTTGGGCCGGTGAAAATGTCACGCTGTATAGCAGATATATATATGTGATGTCAGTAATCTATATCAAAAGGGCAACATACTATATAACATGCGCATAGATATATGATAACATAGATTTACCTGACAGAATGTCCAGTGGGTCAAAACGGAATCCGTTATACGCTGTCTCCGGCTAGAGGGTGACCGGGGTCTAAGCTGACCCTAAACTGGGGTCCTAACTAATCCCTCAACCTGGAGGTACTGTTAAAGGTACAGAGGTCCAGGCCACCAGCGTAAACCCTGTCTCCTATCAATCCCTGCCAACTGTATTCTAGTCCTAAGAAGGACCCTGAATACCACCAAAGGGAATGAACAGGTAACGGTTAATGAACAGAAAGACATACAAGAAAGACAAGAAATAAAGTAAATAAAGTCTTACATACAACACTCACACACAGTAGGAACACCTAAGGTCTCAGAGAAAAACTATAAGCTGTAAGAGTAAAAACAACTAAGGAGCTCTTAGCTTAAGTATTCTCAGAACCGATCCAGTCTGCTAGACTACATGAATGCTTTCACCCACGTCTAACACCCAGACTGGCAGGAATATAAAAGAAACTAATTAGAACATAATCAAAAGCAGCCGGGCGAGGCTGCACCTAGCCTTAGCAAAGAGCTAGGTAAAATTAACTCTCTCATTACCAAAAAACAAAGAACCAGCAACTCAGCTGTGAGAAGTCAGAATGTGCAATCGCGACGTTCTTTGTGGCGATGCACCCATGACAGTGGTCCGATTGCATGGTGTGACTGTCAGTGTGGTGTCTGATAGAGGGGTGCAATTTGTGGAAAAATTCTGGAGGGCCTTTTGTAAAAGGCTGGGTATCAGTCTGACCTTTTCATCGGCCTACCAGCCCGAGACCAACGGTATGACTGAAAGGACTAATCTGCCTTTGGAGCAGATATTGTGGTGTCTTGCCACATCTAGACAGGATGATTGGTGCTCTGAGGTACTCATGGCGGAGTTTGCTTTCAATAATTGTGTTAATCAGTCCACTGGTACTTCCCCGTTCTTCTGCAACTATGGGTTTCACCTTCACTTTGGTGAGTTTTCCCGGCTGGATTCGGGGTGTCCAGGGGCTGATTCGGCCTTTCAGCGATTGGGGGAGATCTGGAGGGAGGTTCAGAGAAACATTGGGGAGTCTCAGGGCAAGTATAAATTTTTAGCAGATAAACGACGTTCTGTATGGCCGGCCTACCAGGTGGGGGATAAGGTATGGTTATCCACCAAGAATATTAGATTTAGGATCCCTTCTGCTAAGTTGGGTCCCAAGTTTATTGGCCCTTATGAAATTTTAGAGGTGGTTAATCTGTGGCCTTTTGCCTGCGTTTGCCTCCGTCGTTGCTGATTCCCAATGTATTCCATAAGGAGCTTTTGAAGCCGTCGATGCCTTCCTCAGGTGAGTCTCCCTCGCACCCGCCGCCTGTTGTGGTGGATGGTCAGACCGAGTATGAGGTGGAACGGGTGGTGGATTCTTGTATGCTCCACCGTTCACTTCAGTACTTGGTCCATTGGAAAGTTTAGGGTCCTGAGGACCGGTCGTGGGTGCCGGCGCGTTTGGTCCATGTGGATCGGTTGGTCCGGGCCTTTCACGCTCGTTGTCCAGGGAAGCCTGGGGGTCCTGTGGCCCCCCCCCCATTGAGATGGGGGTACTGTCATGATCCAGTACAGTTTTTTGCTGTCTTCTCTCTGGACTGGTCATGCGGGGGTTAATCCCCTCTGCCTCATTTTATAGCTCGCTGGGCTATTTCAGTCCTCTGCAGCTTGCGGGCCAGCGTCAGCTATAGTTCATGCTTCCAGGCTAGAGCCGCTGACCCGTATACCCTAGTTATCCTCCTGCCTCTGACTTCCCGTATTTGTGTATGACTTTGCCTGATCTCTGGACTCCGCCTTTTGTTTTCCATCTCTGATACCACGCTTCCCGACTGGCTTTTTGAACCTCTGGCTTGCACCCCGACTACGTCTTACGCCTCATGTTTTAGATACTACGTTCCCTGTAGGCTCTGACTTTCTGGCTTTTCCCCGACTACGTGCATTGTTGTGACCTGTGGTACTTCTGCTTCTGACAGTTACTGACTTCGGCTTGTCTGACCATTCTTTTGTTACCTGTGACACCTGTGCTGCTGCTCTGTGTGTGCGCAACCTCTCTTCCCTCACCAGCACCCCCTGGTGGAGGTTGCGCTTTACTGCACTGCAGCAGCGTTTTACACCTATAATTTCCTAACCTTCCTCAATTTCATCCTAAAATTGTATCTAGATACTTAAACAGGACGCTATCGAGCCAGGGAAGCGGTCGCTGCTGCATCTTCTTTACCCACCCTGAAAAGAAACGTCATCAGTGACATGACTGGGCTAGTCCCTGCTCTACTCAGCATGGTTAACTCCGATGCATGCTCAATACGCACAATACAATGACAGTGAGCTCCCTCTCCAGCTCTAATGAGAAGTGACCAGTTGTCAAGAAAACACACTGTCAGTGCACATTGAATAGGAGAGAACGTGGCAAACAGGGAGGGCAGAGACCAGCCCTCAAAAGAGACATCACTGATGATGTCCTATTTCAGGATGGTGACATGTGTTTCATGGGCTGGTCTGCTCTCTGCTCTCCCTGTTTGAACATTCTTTCCTTTTCAATGCACACTGACAGTGTGCGCTCTTACCGGTTTGTCCCTTCTCATGAGACTTAACAAGGTAATACACTGTCACTGTGCATTCAAAGGAATATAGTACAGTGAGCTGGGAGCTCGTACTAAGCACGCATCAGAATTAGCAACCAACACATTACCAGTAGAGCAGGGAGGAGCCCAGTCCATGAAACAGATGTCACTGATGACGTAAAGTTTTAGGGTGGGTTATAGCAGTTGCGGCAGTGACCGCAGCCCTGCACCCCTGAAGATGTTTTAATTGAGTATCCCAGCATGAACCAGGGATTCTCAATTGAAACATCCCCCTGAACGGAACTTGAAAAAAAAAAAAAAACGGGAATAAAGATTAGAGGAATCAATGGGAGTTTTTTCATTGAAATATATTAGAAAAGATTGAAGTATTAGATTAAATTGATAAACATGTAGGATGAAATTCAAATTAGGTTTTAAACCACCCCTTTAATTTACTTTTATTGAATAATAAAATGGATATGAAAGTTACAAAGCTGGTCTCCAATTAAAAGATGATAGGTATAAATTAATTTACCAGATCAGAACACAGTCATCAGAACAGAACATAATCAGTATGGTAGGTGACACGTAATAGTGTACATTTTAAAGGGTGCTAGTTCCTTTGGAGCCAACCACTGAGCTCCTGTATGACTATAGCAGATAGGAAGAAGGAACTTGCACACCATAAGGCATGTGTGTAGATGCTTTGAATAGGAATTATTTTAAGTATCTAATATCCAATGATTGCACCACATTCAATACAGAAGTTACACACATCACCAGTAGGATATAAGATTGTGCCTTGGTTTGCATTTTGGGGAAGCCCACTCTGTACCCTAAATCTTGTTAACTTATATGCAGTGACCTTTGCTTACACGCCTGATAAAGGGTGTCATACCCGAAACATTTCACCACTTATTTCTGGACCTACGGTGGTGTGGTCAGTGAATATGAGATACATTATAATTAATCCTAATAAAGCATCTCTACGTTCCCTTTGGTGTGCAGTTCTTACTACTGTCATCAGATCAGAATGTCTTCTGATCTAATAACGGTATCGTACATGAAAACTTTTCTTTTTTTTATTG
Organism: Oophaga sylvatica; assembly: GCA_033576555.1. Taxonomy (NCBI): domain Eukaryota; kingdom Metazoa; phylum Chordata; class Amphibia; order Anura; family Dendrobatidae; genus Oophaga; species Oophaga sylvatica. The sequence continues at coordinate 105,457,372 of JARQOD010000002.1, forward strand.
GAGACCAGCTTTGTAACTATATATCTATTTTTTAATTGTATATGTTTATTTATTGAATTGTATTTGTTTATTTAATAAAAGGAAATTAATTGTAATATCAGTGAGCCGAGAATTTCTTTATAAAGAGCCACACATGGGAATTCTTCAAGTCTACTGGTTAAAAGTCCACTGTAAGCAATCCAAGGTTTCCAGGCATAATAGTGACTTCACACACCCCAAAGAGAGTCACCAGAGCTGATAAAGAGAGCACCCTCCTAAAGCTCTCTCTACAGCTGTGACCAAAGAGTACAGTGCATTGTACATATTAGGTGACATAATTCGTATTTCCCTCCCCCTATACACAAGCACCTTTGACAGGCCGATGATATTTATACTGCTAGTCCCTTCCACAGGCAGAGCAAAGAGATTGGAAATGTAGAATTCCAACAGCCCATACTTGACCCACCATTATTTGCTATTGGGGGGAAGTCAGGACACCCCCATATTTTTGATGGTTGTCCAGTGCCACTGAAACTGGCAGGTTTGCTCGGCATTCATCTAAGCATAGTAGCACTATATTAGTGGAAGTATTTTATTTAACAGTCACATGCCGTTAATGTCTTGATCTGATAGTAAATTAGGTAACAGTATAGTGTTGCTGTTTTTCTTTCATCAACAGACGGGAACATTACGCTACATGTCCCCAGAGATGCTGGATGGCTCCCTGAACCTTAAGTCCTGGAAAAAAGCTTTGACTCAGGCTGATGTATATTCGCTGGGCCTCCTGATGTGGGAAATATTCAGCCGCTGTAATGATTTGTATGCAGGTAACAGTCCTTTTATTTAACTTACTAAAACTAAAATTGTACACACTAAGTATTCTTTCTGCGCTGGCCATAGGGTTCATCATTGAACATTCATTAATACAAAAAATAAAATTGAACACATATTTTCTTTTCCTGTTGGATTCAATTCTGGCTTTGGCTGGAAAAACTGGAGCAAAAGCTGAATATGTGATTTCAACATTAAAGGGATTGTTGAGTCCCTCTCACATCTACATTGAGACATAGTAACTGTCGGACACCTTGCAGGGAGCGTGCACACTCTTAGGAATAGTGCACGTGCCCTATTGTAATCAGTAGGGCAGGTGTATGGTAACCTGCTGGGTGTCAAACAATCATAATTTCAGCAGGATTTTTCAGAGATTTAAGGTGCTGAGCAAGCATGACACATACGTAAGGAACTATGCATACATATCCATTGACTTATATGGACCTGACGAACACCAAGAGAGAGTTCTTTTGGCTTTCTCCTGTGAATTATACGTATTATAGGCATAGACCACAATGCTTGTTACTAGTATCTTGTACTTACTGTTAGTGGTTTAGGTTTCTCTATAATGGAAGACAAGAGAATAAATGTATAAAACCCAAACATGCACTGTATACATAAATGCTGCAGATCCTAAAATGAGAGATTAACATAGGTAATCAATTTATGATTGGTGGGTGTCCAACGGCTCCATTCACTGTGTAACAGCCATTCAAAGGTACTGCAGATCTCAGAAGCTGCAATATCCCAGAACGGCCACTACAGCATGCACTGAGCCGGGATGTTCAGGTTCTGTACACATCTCACATCCGACCGCCACGGAGCTCAAACAGCTGATGGGTGAGGGTAGGTACAGGACAATCCTTTTGGTATTACCCACAAATATCACTGCACCTAAGGACATTCTACAATCTTCTTGAGTTCTGGACATAGAATTTTATTTTTGCATTACTCCTATGGTGGCTAACTGGCTCCCTTCATCAGATCACCAATGTCCTGAATTTCGTGTGGCCTATACAGATGAATTGGGTCCAAACCCCACCCTAAATGATTTACAGTCTTTGGTGGTAGAGAACAAGCAGCGGCCAATACCGAGAAACTGGAGAAAGAATCTACAGGTAAAATCTCAGCTGAAGAAACACAATTACAATACACACATATACACATGCTATAGGTATATATACCTCTTGTATGGCACTGAATGTAGCCATGGCAACTCACATGAAAACATCTATTGTTCACACTGCTGAGAACCAGAAAACTGCAAAATAGAAATACGGTTTATATTGAAAAGTTCCTTTTGTAAGGTGAGAGCTTTATCTATGTACTATGTATTTATCAATCCTATGTGTCATTATACGGTAGTGGAAGGTAAGGTGTACCTGCACTTTCAGAAGACGTTTGACCTGTCATAAAGAAAAAAAGAAATAAAAAAGCATTACATAACTCACAAATTAGTCATTGTATGTGCTGCTCGCTATAACAGCATTCAGGAGGACTGCTATGTCAAATAAGCAAGGAATCCACCAGCCATAAGTCTACATAAAAAGTAAAGAAACAGTAATCCAATATAAGGTACCATAAAAGAATTTGCTTCAAATTCCATTAATACAATAAACATATAACATTTTACCCCATTATCAGGCTTTGTTAAAAAGGTATTCCCATCTCCAAAACCCTATCTACAATATGTAGTAGGTGTAATAATAAAAATATTAGCAAATACCTCCAATTAGTTCTTTTGCTTCGCTATGTTGTTTATCCTATGTGCAGGACATTGCAGTAGCGTAGGTATCCATGGTTACGACCACTGATATAGTGACAGTTAGTGGTCATAACCATCGATACCTAAACTCCTGCAATGCCCTGCACATGAGGTTATCGACATAGCAAATCAAAATAACTATACTACATTTCTTATTTGAGATATTTGCTAATATTATCATTATTACATCGACTACATATTGGGATAGGATCTGGGAGATGGGAATACTTCTTTAAGATTATGCATATGCTTGACAAAGACCCATTATGGGGTTGAAACATTGCTTGTTTATTGTAATGATGGATATTTGAATAAAGAAGAAACCTTCTTTTTTCACATTATGTCATAACGACAAGTTATAGGTTTTCATTGATGAAAGTCTAGGTGCTGAGATCCCCAGAGATCACTAGAACTAAAAGACAAAATTACTCAGTTGTGTGCTGAGACTGAAAAAGTCCATAGACTTTCTATCGAGTCAGTTGTCTCTGACTAAGGCTGCTTTCACACATCAGGCTTTTTGAATCAGGCGTGATCCGGCGTGTTTTTAAAAAAACGGATCCGGTACCGGATGGGTTTTTTTTAGCATTGACTTACATTAGCGCCGGATCGCGCCTGATGTCACTGCGTTGCATCCGTTTTTGGCCGGATCCGTCGGAATTGTACATTCCGGTGGCCGGACAAGACGCTTGCTGCAACGTTTATTTTTTTTCCGGAGGCGCCTGACAGTGCCTGAATCGGCACTTCAGGCGGCCGGAAACAATGCAAACCTATGCCGCCGGACCAGTATTTTGACAAATCCGTCAGAAAACTGATCCGGAGCCCAAGGTCTCTCTCTCTCTCTCTCTCTCTCTCTCTCTCTCCTCTCTCTCTCTCACTGGTGCCTTTCTTACAAAATTAGAATATCATCAAAAAGTTATTTCAGTTCTTCAATACAAAAGTGAAAGTCCTATATTATATAGAGTCATTACAAACAGAGTGATCTATTTCAAGTGTTTATTTCTGTTAATGTTAATGATTATGGCTTACAGCCAAAAGTCATTATCTCAGTAAATTAGAATACTTTATAACACCAGAAATGTTGGCCTACTGAAATGTATGTGCAGTAAATGCACTCAATACTTGGTCGGGGCTCCTTTTGCATCAATTACTGCATCAATGCGGCTTGGTATTTTTGCGTCTGGTGTCTCTCATCTTCCTCTTCACAATGCACCATAAATTCTCTATGGGATTAAGGTCAGGCGAGTTTGCTCGCCAATCAAGCACGGTGATACTGTTTTTTCTAAACCAGGTATTGGTACTTTTGGCAGTGTGGACAGGTGCCAAGTCCTGCTGGAGAATGAAATTTCCATCTCTAAAAAGCTTGTCGGCAGAGGGAAGCATGAAGTGCTCTAAAATTTCCTGGTAGACGACTGCGCTGACTTTGGTCTTGATAAAACACAGTGGACCTACACCAGCAGATGACATGGCTCCCCAAACCATCACTGATTGTGGAAACTTCACACTAGACCTCAAGCAGCTTGGATTGTGGCCTCTCCACTCTTCCTCCAGACTCTGGGACCTTGATTTCCAAATGAAATGCAAAATTTACTTTAATCTGAAAACAACACTTGGACCACTGAGCAACAGTCCAGTTCTTTTTCTCCTTGGCCCAGGTAAGACGCTTCTGACGTTGTCTATTGGTCATGAGTGGCTTGACACAAGGAATGCGACACTTGTAGCCCATGTCCTGGATACATCTGTGTGTGGTGGCTCTTGAAGCAATGACTCCAGCAGCAGTCCACTTCTTGTGAATCTCCACCAAATTTGTGAATAGTCCTTTCTTAACAATCCTTTCAAGGCTGTGGTTCTCCCGGTTGCTTGTGCACCTTTATCTACCACACTTTTTCCTTCCACTCAACTTTTCATTAATATGCTTGGGTACAGCACTCTGAACAGCCAGCTTCTTTAGCAATGACCTTTTGTGGCTTACCCTCCTTGTGGAGAGTGTCAATGACTGCCTTCTGGACATCTGTCAAGTCAGCAGTCTTCCCCATGATTGTGGAGCCTATTGAAACAGACTAAGGGACCTTTTTAAAAGCTTAGGAAGCCTTTGCAGGTGTTTTTGTTAATTATTTACTAAGATAATGACTTTTGGGTTTTCATTGGCTGTAAGCCATAATCCTTAACATAAACAGAAATAAACACGTGAAATAGATCACTCTGTTTGTAATGACTCTATATCATATATGAGTTTCACTTTTTGTATTGAAGAACTGAAATAAATTAACTTTTTGATGATATTCTAATTTTGTGAGAAGCACCTGTAGGTCTCTGAGGATAGCTTGTCTCATCTCAGCACTTTTGCTGCTTAGTTTTAGTGGAGAGAGACAAAGTACCCCAAACTTCTGCTAAGTCTCTAACATGTCAAAACTTTTTTAAACAGTTAATTTATCAAAAGGAACATAACATAATATTTGTTGTAAATGATGCAAAATCCGTAACTGATACAAGACACATCCACATCTGATTACAGTGTATTGTCCATTTTATTCAGCTCTTCAAGACATTGTGGGAAACATTAGAAGATTGCTGGGACCCCGACTCCGAGGCTCGTCTGACTGCACAATGTGCAGAGCAGAGACTACGAAATCTCTCTGCACCCTTCGGTTTGCTGCCAGGGAATGGCATTTAAAGCAAAGAAATGTCTAAATCTTTGTATTTCAGGATAAAGAGAAACAACTAAATCGTACAATTTGGTTCCTTTGTTGGATCCTGGTTTACCTGTTCAATTGTTGCACTCTCATTTTCCTATGTTAAATGAATAAGTACTTATCCACCTTCTGTGTGACTTGGAATATTTCTTATATATGGTGTGCATATGTAATTGAAGCCCAAAACTGATAAAAGTAAGGGGTGGATGTGCATGTGTCGTAGTTTTATGTTGCTGACAAATTCACCGAAAAATCTACAAGTCTTACTGAAGCCACATGAACCATAGGAAACAATAGACAGGAAATGTTCATTGACTTCTATGGGAGAGTTTTCTAGGCATGTCCTGTTAGGTGTGCAGAGATCATTGTGCAGAGAGGTGGAGGAGGTGAGCTGTCATCACTTACTGTAAATGGTGAATCATGTGTTATCTATATACAGTATATGTGTTATCTTTCATGAGAATTCTGTCTGTGACGATAATGAAATGACCACTGACAAGTGATCTCTACAAAACAGGAAGTGTCAGACTAATGTGAGCCTCCTCAATGAAAACTACAAGACTTCAGGATTTTTCCTAATATAGATCATGGCATGGACATTAAAAAACAAATTGTTAAAAATATTATGTTTAACATCAAAACAATAAATCATTTTCTGAGCACACAGTCTCTAAAATTAATATGTATATTGCAGTAAGTATATAACCTACATACAGTACCTAACCAATTCCTTACTGTTCAGCCCATTGAGGTGTTTGCATTCCTTGCTCCAGGTTAAACAGCGACACTGGGGGACCTGAAACGTAGCTACAAAAGTAATGGCAGGAAATCAGTAAGGTAACTACAGTGGCATGTAAAAGTTTGGGCACACCTGGTCAAAATTACTGTTATTGTGAACAGTTAAGCAAGTTAAAGATGAAATGCTCTCAAAAAAGGCTTAAGTTTAAAGATGACACATTTCCTTTGTAGTTTAGGGAAAAATATATATATTGTCATTTTTTACATTTTAAAAATTACAAAAAGGAAAATGGCCATCTGCAAAAGTTTGGACACCCTTGGAGGTTTGTGTGCTCTGATAATTTCGACCAAGGTTTCAGACCTTAATTAGCCTGTCAGGGCTATGTCTTGTTCACTATCATTGTTAGGTAAGACCAGGTGATGCATAATTCCCAACTTTATAAAAACCCAGCCTATTCTAACCTTGTGAAAAAAAAAACAGCAGCCATGGGTTTTCTACGCAGCTGCCTAGTACTCTGAAAATAAAAATGGAGGAGGCCTACAAAACAGAAGGCTATAAGAAGATAGCAAAGCGTTTTCAAGTTTCCCTTTCCTCAGCTCGCAATTTAATTAAGAAATAGCAGTTAACAGGAACTGTGGAGGTCAACATAAAGTCTGGAAGACCAAGCAAAATTTCAGTAAGCGCTGCTTCTAGGATTGCTAGAGAGGAAAATCAGAACCCTCGCTTGACTGCAAAAAAAACTTCAGAAAGATTTAGCAAACTATGGAGTTGTAGTACATTGTTCTACTCTTCAGAGACACCTACACAAATATGGCTTTCATGGAAGAGTTATCAGAAGAAAACCTCTCCTGCGTCCTCACCAGGGCTGCCACTAGGAATTTCGGGGCCCCATACTGGCAAAATTTATGGGGCCCCCCTTGAGACTCCGCCCAGGCTCCACCCCCCAGTTCCGCATCCACCCTAGCTCCTCCTCCACCACATAAACCTTCCATAATCCCTCCGCCCTTTCATGGAAAAACTTCACTTCTGCACCATGCCCTCACCAATGACACATTAACACCAATCACTCGATGAATATGCAGCATTTTGCTTGTTTAGTATAATACACCACATAGTCCTCCATATATTATAATGTGCACCACAGTCCTCCATATTGTAAAGTGCACACCCCATAGTCCTCCATATAATATAATGTATCCATAGTCCTCCATATAGTATAATACTCTCCTAATAGCCCTCAATATATTAAAATACACTCAGTCATTCATATAGTATAATACACTCCTCATAGTGCTCTCCATATAGTATAATGCACCGCCATAGTCATCCATGTAGTACAATTCACTTCCCATAGTATAATGCACCCCATAGCTCTTCATATGGTATAATGTATTCCCCATAGTCCTCGATACAGTATAATGCAGCCCACATATAGTATAATGCAGTCACCCTATAGAGCATAATGCAGCCACCCCACAGAGCATAATGCAGCCACCCCACAGAGCATAATGCAACCACCCCAGAGTATAATGCAACCACCCCAGAGTATAATGCAACCACCCCACAGAGTATAATGCAACCACCCCACAGAGTATAATGCAACCACCCCACAGAGTATAATGTAAACCCCCATAGAATATAATTGAGCCCCCTTATATAGTATAATGTAGCCCCTCCATAAAATACAATGTAGCCCTCATATAGTATAATGCAGCCCCCATAGAATATAATGTAGTTCCCTCATAAAAGTATAATGAAGCCCCCATACAATATAATCTAGCCCCCCATAGAATACAATGTATCCACCTCATACAGTATAATGTAGCCCCCTCATAAGTGTATGATGCAATCACCCCTCATAGAATATAATAAATATAATACAGCCCCTCATAGAATATAATGTATCCCCGAATACAATATCATACAGCCCGCCTCCCCAAAGGAATATAACGTAGCCCCCCATAGTATATAACACAGCCACAAAGTATATAACAGAGTCACCCTATAAAATATAATATATCTCCCAATAGTATATAACACAGCCAACATAGTATATAGCACGGCCCACATAGTATATAGCGTGGCCCACATAGTATACAACAGGACCCACATAGTATACAGCACGGCCCACATAGTATATGCAGGGCCCACATAGTGTACAGCGTGGCCCACATAGTATATAGTAGCAGGGCCCACATTGTACAGCAGAGCCCACATGGTATACGGCAGGGCCCATATAGTATACGGCAGGGCCCACATTGTACGGCAGGGCCCACACAGTATACGGCAGGGCCCACATTGTACGGCAGGGCCCACATAGTATACGGCAGGGCCCACATTGTACGGCAGGGCCCACATAGTATACGGCAGGGCCCACATTGTACAGCAGGGCCCACATTGTACAGCAGGGCCCACATAGTATACGGCAGGGCCCACATTGTCCAGCAGGGCCCACATAGTATACAGCAGGGCCCACATTGTCCAGCAGGGCCCACATAGTATACAGCAGGGCCCACATTGTCCAGCAGGGCCCACATTGTACAGCAGGGCCCACATAGTATACGGCAGGGCCCACATGGTCCAGCAGGGCCCACATTGTACAGCAGGGCCCACATAGTATACGGCAGTGCCCACATAGTATATAGTAGCAGGGCACACATTGTACAGCAGAGCCCACATGGTATACGGCAGGGCCCACATAGTATATAGTAGCAGGGCCCACATTGTACAGCAGAGCCCACATGGTATACGGCAGGGCCCACATAGTATATAGTAGCAGGGCCCACATTGTACAGCAGGGCCCACATAGTATACGGCAGTGCCCACATAGTATATAGTAGCAGGGCACACATTGTACAGCAGAGCCCACATGGTATACGGCAGGGCCCACATAGTATATAGTAGCAGGGCCCACATTGTACAGCAGAGCCCACATGGTATACGGCAGGGCCCACATAGTATATAGTAGCAGGGCCCACATTGTACAGCAGGGCCCACATAGTATACGGCAGGGCCCACATAGTATACGGCAGGGCCCACATAGTATACGGCAGGGCCCACATAGTATACGGCAGGGCCCACATTGTACAGCAGGGCCCACATTGTACAGCAGGGCCCACATAGTATACGGCAGGGCCCACATTGTACAGCAGGGCCCACATAGTATACGGCAGGGCCCAAATTGTCCAGCAGGGCCCACATTGTACAGCAGGGCCCACATAGTATACGGCAGGGCCCACATTGTCCAGCAGGGCCCACATAGTATACAGCATGGCCCACATTGTCCAGCAGGGCCCACATAGTATACAGCAGGGCCCACATTGTCCAGCAGGGCCCACATAGTATACGGCAGGGCCCACATTGTCCAGCAGGGCCCACATAGTATACAGCAGGGCCCACATTGTCCAGCAGGGCCCACATAGTATACAGCAGGGCCCACATTGTCCAGCAGGGCCCACATAGTATACGGCAGGGCCCACATAGTATACGGCAGGGCCCACATAGTATACGGCAGGGCCCACATTGTACAGCAGGGCCCACATAGTATACGGCAGGGCCCACATTGTCCAGCCTTCACCTCTCCTCCACCCACCCACAGTTCAGTAAAGCACTGACAGCTTTAGAAAAAAAAAAAAAAAAACACTCCTCACCTCATCCTCGTGCCAGCGCTGCTCCCAGCTCCTGTCTCCTGCTCTGCCCGGCACACAGTGAGCGCGCTGTGTCAGAGGCAGAGCAGGGAATGATGGGAGAGGGAGCATCAGCTGACGCTCTCTCCTCCATCATCGCTTTGAACTGTGCCGGCTGACGCCGGTATAGTTCAATGCAGCGGCGGGGGAGTCGGCGCTGGGGGCAGTCGGGCCCCCCTGCCACACAGGGGCCCCCATAGCGGCTGCGTGATGTGCCGCTAGCTGGGGGCCCCTTGGGGAGCAGGGGGAGCCTCAAAATGTTGGGGGCCCCCGGGCCCGAGCGCGGACCTGCGTGCTCGGGCGGCGGGCCCCCCCTAATCACCGGGCCCCATACATCAGTGAGGGTTCTCATGCCCTGATGGCGGCCCTGGTCCTCACCATAAAATTCACAGAAGTATGCAAAAGAACATCTAAACAAGCCTGATGCATTTTGGAAACAAGTCCTGATGACCAATGAGGCTAAAATAGAACTCTTTGGCCACAATGATCAAAGGTACAGTATATGTGGAGAAAAAAGGGCACAACATTTTAGGAAAAAACATCTCGCCAACCATTGAGCATAGGGGTGGATCAATTATGCTTTGCTGTTGTGTTGCAACCAATGGCACGGGGAACATTTAATGGGATAAATGAATTCAATGCAATTTCAACAAATTTTTCATGCAAACATAACACCATCTGTAAAAAAGCTGAAGTTGGAAAGAGGATGGCTTCTACAAATGGATAATGATCCTAAACACACGTCAAAATCCACAATAGACTACCTCTAGGTTTTACAATGGCCCTCATAGTCCCCTGATCTGAACATCATTGAAAATCTGTGGCTAGACCTGAAGATAGCAGTACATGCAAGACAACCCAGGAATCTCACAGAACTGGAAGAATTTTCAAAGGAAGAATAGATGAAAATCCCTCAAACAAGAATTCAAAGACTCTTGTCTGGCTACAAAAGCACTTACAAACTGTGATAATTTCAATAGGGGGTGCTACTAGGTACTAACCATGTAAGGTGCCCAAAATTTAGCATTGACCTATTTTCCTTTTTGTAATTTTTAAAATGTAAAAGATGAAAATATATATGCAAACTTCCAAACACATGACATCATCATATGGGCAATCCAGAATTGTTTAAAGACATAGTAATCTTAATGTAGGTAAACCTTTGACTTTGCAGTAAGTAATAAAAATGCCTTAAAATATTCTCTTTCTCATTATTTTGGCATTTGGCAAATATTAATAATTATGGTAATCCTAATTGACCTAAAACGGGAAAGGGTTATTCTGATTTCATGTCAGATATTGAGAAAAACATGCACATGTGTCTTTTTATATAGTGTATGTAAATGAAGTAACCGCAGGAACGCGGGATGCAGTGACGGACGGGAGGCAGAGCACTAAGTTCTCTACTTGCGACACGTGCGCTGTATTGCTCAGTCACTAAGAACACGGCACCTCGATCTCTGCCAGCTACTGGGCGCGCTGCACTTTCCTCTCTATGCTGCGCGCTGCCTGCTCGTGCCAAGACTCAAGCGCTGACAACCACTGGTGCGCTGCTTCTCTCTGGTAGTCACCGGCACACACTGCACGTCCTGCTTTCCCTGGTCCCCGCTGTTGGCGGCGGGCGACAGCAGACGCTGGTCTGCGTGGCGCTGGTGCTCCCGAGCCGGAGCACTCCTCTCTTTGGCTGCTGCAACACCCGGCTCGGCTCTGCTCCGCACGGCTCTGTTCTGCAGAGCTCTGCTCTGCAGGGCTCTGCTCCGCACGACTCTCTCTGCAGGCGACGGGGGCTTCTTTTATATCGCCTGTGGCCAAGCCGGTACTCTCTTGTGAGGGAAGCAGGGCGCGCCGCTCACCGCTCTGTGCGCTGCCCTCTGCCCTGCTCTGCGCTGGCTCCAGACTGACTTGCTTTGCAAGCTTTCTTTTCTTATCCCTCCGATGGTGCGCGCCCTTTTTTGCCTCTCCCTGCCCTTCTGGTACAGCAGGAAGCTCCGTCTCACTCGGGCTTCCCACAGGCTGCAGGGGAAGGTCCGCCTCCTCAAAGCTTCCCCCTGGAAACAGAGGATGCAGCCCTTTCAGTTCCGGACCCGGCATGCAGGTACTCGCGGTCCGGTCTACCTCCTTACATTCCCCCTCTCTTTTAGCTCACCATTCCACGAGTGAGAACTCTTCATACTTCACTATGCTCTTCTGAGGGCCGAAAGATGCCCACAATTTTCGCAGCCACTCCTGCCTCCCTGGGTTTATCTTCTACCAGTAAGGCTCGTTTAAGGTACTCCAAAGTTCGGGTGGAGTGGCAGAGAACGGGCGTTCATCCAGGTTCCATGGAACAGTAATCTCCGTGGTCTGTTCCTCTTCTGGGTCAACATATGCCAGATCTGGAGATTCTCCCTTTTCATCATACATAGCTGCTGGAAGTTATGTCTCAGGACCTTCTTCCTCTTCACAGTCTACTACTTCTGGCGGGGTACCTCAGGGGCATCTTGTAACTCTTCCATTGGATCAGGGTCCCTTGAGCTGACGGGCGGCAAACTTTAAACTTCAGAGGACAGGATAAGTGGTTCCTACTTCTCATAAACGGGAACCATAGCAGCGGGCATTACAGGAACACTTGTCACCTTCTCTCCTCCGTCAGGAGCTTGTGATGGGCAAGGTAGTGAGTTAACCCGGTGGACCAGTCGTGCAAATGTCCCTACTTCCCCCTCGGGTCAAGTCTCACAGACGGGCCCTTCGGATTCAAATTGAAGTTCCACCAGACTCACCCCCACGCACCTAGACAGCGCAGACAACTCACCGTGGACAGTCGCACCTTCTCCACCTCTTCTCGGCGTCCGACGTTGTGGCTGGGCCTTGCTCTGGTTGGGGCTCCTCTCTTCCTGCCGTACCATTCACTCCAGTGGTGACGCTCTCTCCAATTAGCAGGACCTTCGGAGTGGTGAGTGGTTCTCCACCGTCGTCAGTCTCTGGTACGGCAATTTCTGGACAGGTGTCCCACTCTTCCAAATGTCCAGCACTTGCTTCTGCACCTGTCTGGTGGGCGCTTCCTTCTAGATCGTCGAACTCTGTGGGAAGCGTATCCCATCTGCGAACGCTCTTCACCCCACGACCTTGAAGCAAATTTTGGGGCGACTGCTGGGGTAACTCTGATACTCTGCACTTCTCCTCTAACTTCTTCCATCCTCCGCCGTGAATTACCTCGGGGCATGACGCTGGGCTTCAAGACAGCAGCAAGGGCTTTCCTCAGGCTTTCAACTTCTTCCCATATTTTTTGCATTCCTTGCCGTAATTCGCGGGACCACTTCGGCTCTTCCTCGTTCAGGGTGGGTAAACCGCAACACCGGACCATCCCTGTCAAGGCTGCAACCCCCTGCTCCTGCTCGCGTATGCATGCTTCGCTCCCTATTTCAGTAAACTTCATGCATGGGTTTGTCCACTTTAACAGCACGTCTCGCAAGCCCGTCACCAACTGGTCTCACAGCACTAGGTCAGGGGGTCCTACGCCTGCACCGCCTTTCTTAGTAATGGCAGTGTGGATTTCCTGTAGCACGTTCATATCCTGCATCACAGTCTCCCCCTCTCTTTGAATACGCCTAAATAAATGCATGCGTAACTCCCCTACTGTAATGTATGTAGTACAGTTCATATAGCGTCTTGTGCTTGGGTGCGATGAAACCACAGGAGTCACAGGTTTGATATAGAAAAGTCCTGTATTACTTCATACAAGTTGGCAGAAATAGTCACACAGTTTGCAGACACAGAAACAGGAGACACAGCAGGCCAGAGTAATCCAAGCTCAGCAATCACTCTCCAATACAGATTCAGGATCTTCTTCTCTGTTACCGTAAGTCCATGCAAACGTGGGTCTTTCAAAGAGCAGGGTTCAGAGTCCACAAGTGCTTCAGAGTTCCTCAGTAGGAATAGCTGGAGTACAAGGTCCAAGGCTTACAGGAGTCAAGTCACAGGTTCACTGCAGGCTAGATTCTGAAGCACTGATTGCTCAGCTGTGGCTGCTTAAGAAGCAAAGAGAGAATCAGGGCGGGAACATGCAAGCTGGAAACTCCATTTTGACTGAGGGCAAGATAGCTGCAGCAAGACAGAAAGTAAAATGGCTGACGAACAAACTGAGTTTCAGGAATATATACATAGAACCTTACATTACTCCCCCCTTAAGGACAACCTCCGGATGACCTCAGACCAGGCTTGTGTGGGTACCTCTGATGAAACTGACGGAGCAAGCGAGGAGCATTAACGTTATTGACCGGTTCCCATGAGTTGTCCTCCACTGGGTAGCCCTGCCATTTAATCAGATATTGTAACTGATTTCCATACAACCTGGAATCTAAAATCCTTTCCACCACAAATTCTTCCTGACCATCGACTAGCACTGGGTCAGGGCAAGGAGAGGAACGTCCAGGAAACGTATTGGGTGTCGCAGCCTTTAGTAGGGATACATGAAAGACAGGGTGGATTCTCATAGTTCTGGGCAGTTGAAGACGACAAGCAACGGCACTTATAATTTTACTGATTTTATAGGGTCCAATGTACTTATGTCCCAACTTAGACGATGGAATCCTTAACTTAAGATTTCTGGTTGACAGCCAGACCAAGTCTCCTACCTTGAAAGCTGGTGCAGGTTTACGAAATTTATCTGCTGCTTTCTTGTACCTTTCTTGAGCCGATTCCAGATTTTCCTTTAGAAGATCCATATTCTTCTGTAAAGACGTGATTCTTTCAGCCACTGCTGGTAAAGGCGTTTCTATGGGAAATCGTGGTAGAATGTTAGGATGATAACCTAGATTAGAGTAAAAAGGAGACTGTTTAGTGGAGGCACTCTGAGAGTTGTTATACGAGAACTCAGCTAATGGAAGTAGATCCACCCAATCATCCTGTAGGTGGCAGATAAAGCAGCGGAGATACTGCTCCAGGGTTTGATTGGTTCGTTCGGTCTGTCCATTAGTCTGGGGATGAAAAGCAGAAGAAAGGTTTACTTTAATGTCCAATGCTGCACAGAAATTTTGCCAAAACCTAGAAGTGAATTGCACCCCTCGATCCGAAATAACCTCATCCGGTACTCCATGTAAGCGAAACACATCTTTAATCATCAAATCTGATGTCTGTTTTGCAGTGGGTAAGCCGACACAAGGGATAAAATGAGCTGCCTTTGTTAGACGGTCAACCACCACTAGAATGGTGTTCTTCCCTGAGAGGTTGGTAACTCCACAATGAAGTCCATAGAAATGGATCCCCACGGGCGGGACGAGGTGGGAAGAGGCTGTAACAGACCAGTTGGTGAGGAGCGAGGTGTTTTGCATCTTGCACAGACCTCACATGAAGTGACATAATTCAAAACATCCTTCCTGCAAGTGGGCCACCAAAAGAAACGAGAAAGAAATTCCTGTGTCTTTAGAATTCCTCTATGCCCAGCTATCTTGGAATCGTGAATGAGTTGCAATACTCTTAATCTGACTGTTTCAGGAATATACAGACGTTGTCCCTGAATCCACACACCATTCTTAAAGACAAGACTTACGTCCCTTGGGGGTTGTGCCAAAAAGGAATCCGCATGGTATGCTTCCTTGATGTCCTTAAGTAGGTCTTGATTATGAATTACTCCTAGGAATCTAGAGTCAGGAAGAATAGTCTTAGGAGGAGTAATTGGACGTGTCTCTGCTGAGTAAATCCTAGAGAGTGCATCAGCCTTTCCATTGCGCGATCCTGGTCTATAAGAGATGATAAAATTAAATTGGTTTAAGAAAAGATTCCAGCGAGCCTGGCGAGGAGTCAGGCACTTAGCCGACCTGATAAACTCAAGGTTACGATGGTCTGTCAGGACGACTATTTGCTGTGCAGCACCCTGAAGAAGGTGTCTCCATTCTTTGAAGGCGGCAATAATGGCCAACAACTCTCTATTGCCCACATCGTAGTTCCTCTCAGCCGAAGACAACTGCTGGGAAAAGAAGGCACAGGGATGCAAGACATTCTTCTCACCTGTTCTCTGAGAGAGTATAGCTCCAATGGCACAGTCTGAAGCATCCACCTCTATTATGAAGGCAAGCTCGGGGTTGGGATGTACTAGGATAGGTGCAGTGGTAAATTTATCTTTTAGACGGGAAAATGCTTCCTGGGCTTGGGGAGTCCAGGAAAACCTAGACTCTTTCCGGGTAAGTTGAGTGATAGGTGACACTACCTCAGAGAAATTTCTAATGAAACGTCTATAGAAGTTGGCAAACCCGATGAAGCGCTGTACCTCCTTCACATTTCTAGGACTTGGCCAATCCTTGATGGCTTGGGTTTTGCTTCCATCCATACTAATTCCTTGTGTAGACAGTACATACCCCAGAAATTGAATTTCGGTCCTATGGAATTCACACTTTTCAAGTTTGATGTAAAGATGATTTTGTCTTAGACGTTCCAAGACCATTCTCACATGTCCATGATGTTCCTCTGTGGAGTTAGAAAAAATTAGAATATCATCCAAATAAATTACCACGAATGTATCTAGGAGATCCCTGAAGATGTCATTCACCAAGTGTTGGAAAGTGGCTGGGGCGGTACTCAGACCAAAAGGCATAACTAGATATTCAAAGTGTCCATAGCGTGACCTGAATGCAGTCTTCCATTCATCCCAGGTCTAATACGGACTAAGTTATAGGCCCCACGAAGATCTAGTTTAGAAAAAATTTTGGCATGTCGCACTCTCTCCAATAACTCAGGGATTAAAGGCAACGGATAACGGTTTCTAATAGTAACCTTATTGAGTTCCCTATAATCTACGCATGGTCTCAGAGATCCATCTTTCTTCTTTACAAAGAAGATGGGTGCACCTGCAGGAGATGAAGAGGGGCGTATGAAGCCCTTGGCTAGATTTTCATCTATGTAATCCTTTAAAGCCTTTAGCTCGGGCCCCGCCAGGGGGTAGATCTTACCAAAAGGTATCTCTGCTCCAGGCAATAATTCAATTGGACAATCATATGGACGGTGAGGAGGAAGCTGGTCAGCGTTCTTCTTGTCACATAAATCCACATAGTCCTGGTATACAGCTGGTAGTTCAGGGACTGACATGATTCCTTTAGGAACAGAGCAAGCTGAAACTTTTGGACTCATCTGTTTCTCTGGAAAGTGTAATTCCTTGGTCTCCCAGTTAATGGTAGGATTCTGAGCCTGCAGCCATGGTAGCCCTAGAATAATGGGAAAGTGGGGAGAAGAGATAAGCATAAAGGACAGTTTCTCTTGATGATCTTTACCCTTAAGAACCCTCAAAGGCTCTGTTTCCTGATCCACTGGTCCAGAGGTCAGCAGGGAGCCATCCACAGTTTCCATCTGTACTGGAGTAGCCTTCTTCACTGAACGTATTCCCTGTTTCAGAGCAAAGGAGACATCCATAAAATTTCCACTTGCCCCTGAGTCGATCATAGCAGAGCTAGACACCCAAGCTGAGTCAACCCAGAGTTTGATGGAAAGAAAGCAATGAGAATTGTTTTTCTTACAACTCAGCTGGGACACCGCTGAGGAAACTTGAAAAATGGCAGCGTTTACACAGTCAACGTCCTCAGAGGTAACGGAGTTTAAGTCCGAGAAATCAAGATCTGTTGCTGCAGATCTCTCTGGAGCCTGAGGCTCGGACCTGACAGATCCCCTCTCGCAACACTCACAATGAATGAGTGCTGCAGTAGTCTTACGAGAACGGCTGGGGCAGTTTATAATGAAGTGCCCTGACTTACCACAATAGAAACATAGATTCTCCTTAAAACGATGTTCCTTGCGTGCATCACTAACCCGTCGTTGTAAAGAGTCTACCTGCATGGGTTCAGGTTCAGGTTCCCGTGTAATCCTACTCAAAGGTTCCTTAGCTGGAGAGGAAGGTAGGAAAAGGTTAGTACGATTGCTTTCGAACCATCTCTCTTGCCTGCGTTCAGTCAGACGAGTATCAATACGGATGCAGTAGTTAATAAAGTCACCTAACGCAGTGGGAGGGTCGGCACGAGCAAGTTCATCCTTAATCAGTGGAGATAACCCCTTTCGAAAAATAGATTTTTTGGCGGAACTGTCCCAGGTGGTATCAAGGGCCCATCTCCTGAAATCCAAGGCATATTCAGCTACCGAGTGCTTACCTTGGCGCAAAGCTAACATGGCTGCTTCAGCTGTTGCACCTCGATTGGGGTCATCAAACACCTGCCCCATGGCTGAAATAAAATCATCAAGGTGATTCAAACAATCATCCTCAGTCTCAATCAGAGGGTTTGCCCACATTAAAGCCTTGTTGGTAAGCAACATAATTATAGTAAGCACCTTAGATCGTTCAGTGGGAAATTGTGAAGCATGTGCAGAAAAAAAAAGATTGCATTGATTAATAAATCCCCTGAATTTCTCACGTTCACCGCCAAAACGAAAAGGGGGCAACTTGGGAATCCCAGCACTCGGGGCTACGGCAGGAGCCTGGACTCGCCCCTCTAGAACCTCAATCCTGGCTCGCAAATCCTGGGTAGTCTGTCCAACCACTTGCAAATTGTGATTATTGAGGTCCTGTAGATTTGTAAAACGGGTCTTTATATTCTGCAAATCTGCAAGGATATTATCAGTCACTCCGCAAAGTTCCTTTATGCGGGCCTCCATTTTCCAGATCTTTTAAGACAGGATTACTGGAAGAAGAGGAGAGAAAAAAAAACAATAGTGTTCACCTGTGGCAACACTGCAGAGAGAAAAAAAAATTAAGGGAACTGCTCACCTGGAATGGTTGTGAGAAGTCACAACCACTATCATCACAGAAAGTTTCAACCAGACATCTGATATCCAGAGTTACAGCAGACAAAAAAGAGAAAAGAAAGGAAAAAAAAAAAAAACAATAGTGTTTACCTGTGGTAACACTGCAAAAGAAAAAACTTAAGGGAATTGCTCACCTGGAATGGTTGTGAGAAGTCACAACCACTGTCATCACAGAAAGTACAACCGGACGTCTGATATCCACAGTACAGCAGACACAGCCTTCCAGACCCAGCAGACACTAACGTTTTGGCTTCAGAATCTTGTAATGTATGTAGTACAGTTCATATAGCGTCTTGTGCTTGGGTGCGATGAAAACACAGGAGTCACAGGTTTGATATAGAAAAGTCCTGTATTACTTCATACAAGTTGGCAGAAATAGTCACACAGTTTGCAGACACAGAAACAGGAGACACAGCAGGCCAGAGTAATCCAAGCTCAGCAATCACTCTCCAATACAGATTCAGGATCTTCTTCTCTGTTACCGTAAGTCCATGCAAACGTGGGTCTTTCAAAGAGCAGGGTTCAGAGTCCACAAGTGCTTCAGAGTTCCTCAGTAGGAATAGCTGGAGTACAAGGTCCAAGGCTTACAGGAGTCAAGTCACAGGTTCACTGCAGGCTAGATTCTGAAGCACTGATTGCTCAGCTGTGGCTGCTTAAGAAGCAAAGGAGAGAATCAGGGCGGGAACATGCAGGCAGGAAACTCCATTTTGACTGAGGGCAAGATAGCTGCAGCAAGACAGAAAGTAAAATGGCTGACGAACAAACTGAGTTTCAGGAATATATACATAGAACCTTACACCTACGTCCATGGGGTCACCATGTGTCTCCTCTAGTATCCGTAACACCTTGTCCGAAGTGTCTCGCTCATGGGGGGATCATAGCATGACGGAATCCCTTGCTTCTCCGTCTAGGGCCATCAAGGCAACCTCCGCCTCTAATGCAGGGGTCATGCGGTACATCCTCATCACCCCACGACCCACTCAGTCCAGCTCCACAAGATGGTGTTACTTCCAGTAAACTTCGGAAGGAAGCTCCATACTACCCCCAGCAGTATACTGGCCCTTGGGGCACCCCAGACCGCTTGGTCTGCCACCCCAGCATCCGGAGTCTGCATCCTGCCGACTACACCAAGTGAAGTAACCGCAGGAACGAGGGATGCAGTGACGAACGGGAGGCAGAGCAAGGTTTAACAGTTTTATTTACAGGGGAATACTCCAAGCAGGGAGGTAGGACACAGGGATGTGGAAGGGAGTGGGGCAGAACTGCGAGTGTGACGGGGTAGGACAGGGACGAACGATAGTTCAGTAAGAAAGAATAAGAACTTATCAGTCTGTAGTCTTCTTGTTTGCAGCTCCTCGGTCTCCAACGGTGGCACCGACAACAGCGGCACGTGTAGTCTTTGAGTCGCCTGGCGTAGATGAAGTTCCGGTTTCTGATGTGGGCAAGGGTCTTTACTGGGTTAAGTGGGATCCTGCTCCCACGCTTCCTTCCTACTTTGCTCATTTCGTTGTGAGATACCGCTGGAGCGTAACTCTGCTCCACGGTGTAAACAGGTGAAGAGTCACAAACGTCTATGCAGCACTAAGTTCTCTACTTGCGACACGTGCGCTGTATTGCTCAGTCACTAAGAACACGGCACCTCGATCTCTGCCAGCTAATGGGCGCGCTGCACTTTCCTCTCTATGCTGCTCGCTGCCTGTTGCCAAGACTCAAGCGCTGACAACCACTGGCGCGCTGCTTCTGTCTGGCAGTCACCGACACACACTGCACGTCCCGCTTTCCCTGGTCCTCGCTGTTGGCGACGGGCGACGGCAGACGCTGATCTGCGTGGCGCTGGTGCTCCCGGGCTGGAGCACTCCTCTCTTTGGCTGCTGCAACACCCGGCTCGGCTCTGCTCTGCTCCGCATGGCTCTCTCTACAGGCGACGGGGGCTCCTTCTATATGGCCCATCGCCACGCCGATACTCTCTGGTGAGGGAAGCAGGGCGCGCCGCTCACCGCTCTACTCTCTGCGCTGCCCTCTTCACTGCTCTGTGCCGGCGCCAGACTGACTTGCTTCGTGCACTTTGTCTTCTTATCCCGCTGACGCTGCGCGCACTTTTCTGGCTCTCCACACCATTCTGGTACAGCAGGAAGCTCGGTCTCACTCGGGCTTCCCCCAGGCTGCAGGGGAAGATCCACTTCCTCAAAGCTTCCCCCTGAAAACAGAGGATGCAGCCCTTTTAGTTCCAGACCCGCCATGCAGGTACCCGCGGTCCGGTCGACCTCCTTACATAAATGTCTAGTTTCAACTGTATATGTGTATATATATATATATATATATATATTTTATTTCCCTAAAATACAAATAAAATGTGTCATCTTTAACATTAGGCCTTTTAGAGATAATTTCATCTTCAACTTGCTTAACTGTTCACAATAACCGTAATCTTGATCAGGGGTGCCCAAACTTTTACATGCCACTGTATATGACTAACCTTAAGGTCCCTACACACATTGGACTAAAGTTGGCTGAACCTACCGATTATTGAATTGAAAGGCCTTAAAGTCTAATGTGTATGCAGGCTTCCCAACTCTTCCCCGATAGATGATGTGGGAGCAGGAGAAGATGGCTATTGGCCAAATTGTGTATGGTAGTCTTATAAGTAGGTTGACACCAAGTGTTTTTAACCTACATACAAAACAAGCGCAAAAATGGGTGTGAAAAAAAGCTCCACACCAAAAACAAGACATATGGATAGTTGTACTGCTTAGACAAATATTTTATTGAAATTAAACAAGTATGGAGATCACAGTTAAAGACCTTTAGAAAGCACAATAGTATGAAAACCGAGGGCCAGGACCCCGTTAAATAAACAAGACTAATTTGCCTTTCCCCTCACAAAGAGCCATGACTCCCAACAACATCATGAGTGCCCTGAATGTATTAGTAAGAAAATCCTAAATAATACCACATCCATATATCTAACATAGTGTAAGGTTCTGTGTACATGTTCCTGAAACTCAGTTTGTTCGTCAGCCATTTTACTTTCTGTCTTGCTGCAGCTATCTTGCCCTCAGTCAAAATGGAGTTTCCAGCTTGCATGTTCCCGCCCTGATTCTCTCCTTTTGCTTCTTAAGCAGCCACAGCTGAGCAATCAGTGCTTCAGAATCTAGCCTGCAGTGAACCTGTGACCTGACTCCTAAAGCCTTGGACCTTGTACTCCAGCTATTCCTACTGAGGAACTCTGAAGCACTTGTGGACTCTGAACCCTGCTCTTTGAAAGACCCACGTTTGCATGGACTTACGGTAACAGAGAAGAAGATCCTGAACCTGTTGTGGAGAGTGATTGCTGAGCTTAGATTACTCTGGCCTGCTGTGTCTCCTGCTTCTGTGTCTGCAAACTGTGTGACTATTTTTGCCAACTTGTATGAAGTAATACAAGACTTTCTATATCAAACCTGTGTCTCATGTATTTTCATCGCACCCAAGCACAAGACGCTATATGAACTGTACCACATACATTACACATAGCATAAACAAGTTATAAAAAAGATCAATCCAATCAAGCACATAAAAGAGTTATAATCCAAAAAGTTGCAAGGTTAATAGTAGGGAAAGTGTGCGTTATCCAACAAGTTTCACCAATCAGTGTGACTTCCTCAGAGGTAATCCTAGTGCATAAACGTATATATTCTGGACCAAGTATACTCATGAGGATAGCCACTGCGAGTGGTGGAATGTGTGGGATAACGAACACCCTCCCCACTACTATTACTGTTGTTTAGGCTATATTCCCACAATGAGTATTTGCTGTGTTTTTGATGCTGCAGATTTTCTGGACCAATTAGCTATTTTTTTTTTTTACAAGCATTTATATCGCATTTTTTTTCAGCTAGCACTTTTGTCTTCTCTTGGTGCATTATGTTTTAAATACAACTACTTTGTTTTGGAAACTTCCTGTTACTTAGCTTTGATAAATCTTTATTGATGCAGTCATGTGTGGATTACATCCGTTTTTATTGCACTTCCCTGTGGAAACGCCCTAAAAATGTATATGTTTTTACATGACAATTTCTTATTTGGGTGTCTATGAGGAAAATTTACAAATAAAATACATATTTACCGCAAGATAAATTGACATATTGTGGATTTCAGGTCAGTTTATGCTGCATAAAACAAATCACAATGGCATGAGATTTCTATAAAACCCATACACTTGGTGAAACACTTGGTGAAATTGTAATACGTTGTGTTTTCTGGGTACAACATCAAAAACAGACCAAATACTCATCGTGGGAACTTAGCCTTAGCCTTTCCAAAGATGAGTATTTGGTGAGTTTTTGATGTTGCAAATTTTTTGCAGCATTTTTGCACCTATTGAGTTAATTAGCGTATATACTGTATTTTTCTGACTACAAGAAGCACTTTTTCCCCAAAAAAATTGTGGAGAAAATGGGGGGTGCGTCTTTTAGTGCGAACGCAGGCTTACCGGGGGGTTGCGGCAGTGGTATAGCGGCGGTAGAGGTGCGGCGATGCTGAGGCTCGGTGTCGGCGGTGCGAAGTGCACCTGAGCAGGGTCCCTTCCTCAGGATGCCGACAGCAGAAATATGGTGACGCCACAGCCCGGTGTCCACGACGGGCAGAGCCGAGTGTGTCATCTGGTTTCCCTGCGGCTATCTTTCTGAAGCCGTGGGCCGCCGGAGGCCGCGTGCACAGATTGAGATTTCGGAGGCCCAGGGCTTCAGGAAAATGGCCGCCAGAGGCAGCGCGTGCTCAGATTGAGATCTTGGCGGCCATTTTCTTGAAGCCGAGATCTGCCGAGATCTCAGTCTGCGCACGCGCGGCCTCAGGGAGATAGCCTACCAGAAGAGCTGATGGCGCCGAATGAGATGCAGCAAGGGCACGCAGTTAAGGTAAGTAGGATGTGTTTTTTTTATTATAGGAACCATGCATACAAGAATAGGAGATAAGGAGCCATGCATACAAGGACAGGTATGGGGGAGCCATGCATACAAGGACAAGAACAGGGACGGGGAGCCATGCATACCAGGATAGGGATGAGGGGACAATGCATACCCAGCTTATACTCGAGTCAATAAGTTTTCCCAGTTTTTCGTGGCAAAATTAGGTGCCTCGGCTTATACTTGGGTCGACTTATACTCACGGTAAGTTGCGTTTTTTCATTGCGTTTATTACATGCGTTTTGATCACTTTTTTTAAACAACAGTTTTTGTCTCTTGTTGGTGAATCATGTTTTAAATAAAGTTGCTTTATTTTTTATACTTCCTGGTATTTGGCATTGACAAAACTTTATTGATACAATTATGTGCGGATTACATGCGTTTTGTATGCTGCAGAGGCACACTAAAAACGCATGTGCATTTTTTACCAACGCATTTTCCACATCTAATGCAAGACTATGAGTAAAATCTGTACAGAAAACTCAGCGTACCTGCAACAGAAATTGACATTGCAAATTTGTTCGCCCGCACCGCTGGTCACTTTATGCTGAGTGACAAAAAAAACACAGTTGGTGTGAGATTTCTATAAATCCCATCCACACTGCTGGAACAGTAAGTCACTGCGTTTTTGACACAGCGTCAAAAACTCACTAAAACTCATCTTTGACATGCTATTTAGTAATACATGTGATTCATCATGTCTGGGATCTTTCTATGCTTGGGGGAAGGATGAATTTGGCGTGTACACATCATGGTGCTGCCTCTTATTGGTTATTCATAGCACAATTGTGCTTTTAAATTTTTCTTGTTGAACTTGACACAAAATGTAATAGGCTGTGGTTCCACGGTCCGGAACCACAGCGCTTTGGACGGAACGGAAATTCCGCACCGCCTAAAGCCCCGCCCCCTTTTTGACGCGCGCTCTTTCCGGATGTGTTCCGGACACCTCCGGAACACATCCGGAAAGAACGCAGGGCTGCATAGCCCTGTGTTATTTCCGTTGCGGCGACGCAGCGTCGCCGCAAGACGCTAGGATATGCTGCGGTCTAAAAAGACGCACCGCATGTCCAGAAACGCAGGTCTTCCGCCTGCGTATTTTTACGCATAGTGGAGACGGGATTTCTTGAAATCCCCTCCACTATGCTGTAACATCTGGACGCTGCGTGTTTGACGCTGCGACAACGCACAGCGTCAAACACGCAGCTAATCCGGAATGTTTCCTGATCATGGAAACATACCCATAGACCCTGCAAGGGAGAATAAATATTTTTTTTTTTTATTTAGACTTTTACTGTATAGATATTAACAAATAAAATACTCTGCACCGAAACAGATGTTTTTTTAAGCACTGTGGGCATTGTCAGAGATTTCACTGGGGACATGGACTTCTTAATTTTGACGCTGACCAATCATAAGATGGCAGCAACACACTGGGGAAAGAGGACCATGCCCCCACAATAGCCTATTGTTGGTTTCGTCCAACTTTAGTCTAATGTATATGGGGACGTCTACACATATTGTGCTCATAGTGCCAGAAAGTAGTTTTGAAAACTGGTTTTGAGGAACACAAATTTTCTCCTTCGCCTCATTGGGGGACACAGGACCATGGGTGTTATGCTGCTGCCACTAGGAGGCTGACACTAAGTTAATACAAAAAAGTTATCTTCTCCTCTGCAGTATACACCCTCGTGCTGTCTCCAAGAGACCCAGTTCTTGCTTAGTGTCCGTAGGAGGCATACGGGTCTGGTTTTTAGACCAAAAGTTCTTTTTTATTTTATTTTTCAATTTTAACTTTTTACCTTTTGGATTTTTATTTTATTACATGGACGAATGGGGCGACAGATGCTTTCAAGGATCCGATCTCCCCGAACCATCAACAGGAGAGCACGGGGAGTGTCGCCTCCCCATATCCTCTCCTGCGACGTGGGATGCCAATCCTGGGCTGCCTTTTAGGCGCGACGGGTCCCTTAAAAGGCACCGATCTCACCGCACCCTTACGGACGAGCACATGGAGTGTCGCCTCCATGTGTCCTCTTCCGCAGCCAGGCATAATGCCGAACATTAGCCCTGTCCCATCCCAGGGGATTTAACCCCTTGGATGTACAGAGGCCCCTTTATGGCATCCGTGCAGCCCCCACTGCACCACCACTGTTAAAGCGGATGGTGCAAGGAGGCGGAGGTTCCCTCTCCACCTCCCTATTAAAGGGATGGTGGATCGAGGATGATCCCTTTATCCCTGCACCGTCCAAGACCAGCAGCGGCAGCAGGAGGACATGTACCCGCCGCATATCACTGGCAGCAGCTACTCTGGGTAAGTGCTAGGGCTGGAGGGCTGTGGGCAGGCGGTCTGGGGCGGCACTGCATAAAGGGGGGCTTCTCCTGGCGGCGGTGAAGCTCCCTGCGCCTTAAATTTAGCCTCCGGCTTCGGCCTTACTGTAGGCCGCATCCCTTAACTCGGACCCGGCAATGACGTGTCCCGGCGGCTCTGCCCACTTTTCTGGCGCTTCTCGTACAGAAAACTTTTCTGGTGCTTCTCGGGCAAAGTCCTTTTCCCGAGTCAAAGACGCATCGCATCGCGACGGCGTCATTGTCCCCGTTCCAGAAGATGAAAAGTTTCAGGGTTTCTACTCAAACCTTTTCGTTGTTCAAAAAAGGACGGAAAGGTGAGACCCATTCTAGACCTCAAACTTCTAAACAAGTTTGTCAAGGTCCGTCATTTTCGTATGGAATCTCTATGTTCAGTCATCGCTTCTATAGAAGAAGGAGAGTTCTTGGCATCCATTGACATCTGAAATGCTTACCTGTTATGAATGTGCTAGAGATGGTTTCTGAGCAGAGGCTCCCTCTGGTGGTTACAGACAGTACTGAACCTTTCAGCGAGGAATGGCAATCTGGGATCGCTGGCTGGTCTGATATAAGGGAGGTTCCCTCCCATGATGGTTGCTGGTGATCAATTGTTCTTGTCTCAGTTGTGGTTCCTGGTTCATTTGGAAGTTTGCTGAGTCTTGCCTGCATCTTCTGCTTTCTGGTAAGATATTTTCTTTTATTTTTCTGCTTGCTTTTTGCATAGTTCTCTGCACTTTTGTGGAGGTCAGCCAGGTCCCCTCCTGGGGCTTGAGCTCCTCTCAGTTTATATGTAGCCACTGTTATATGTTCATTTGCTTTTTGCTGTTTTTTTCAGTGGCTGCGGCTTAGTTTTGTTACACCAGAGATCTGATTTAGGTGGTGGAGATCGTGTGATCTCAGGTGTTTTTGCAATCAGAAGAGTTGGTATTTTTTAGGGGTTTTTTTTTATTGCAGTAAGAATCCTTTCCTGTACTTTTCTGTCTAGACAGATTGGGCCCCAGCGTTTGCTCATTCTATTTTCTGTCTGTGTCCGTGCTTCTTCTTGTCTAACCGCCATTACATGTTTGGGGGCTTCCTATTTTCTTTGGGGATCTGCTCCGGGGCAGATAGCTTTCCTCTTTCTGCCTTTAGGTGTAGTTATCTCTCAGGCTGTGACGAGGCGTCTAGGATCAATGTAGGAACGCTCCACGGCTACCTCTAGTTGTGTGGTTAGTTCAGGTTACTGCAATCCAATAGGTTCCAGCCTCTCTGGTGTATTGCCGTTTTTGCTTTTTCTCCTCAGCTACCTAAACATAACAGTATCACCGGCCAAACTGAAAATTATATGGTACTCACAGAAGGGAAAAATAGTGTGGAAAGAAAAAAAAAGTTGTCAGAGTTGTCAGAGATTTTTTTTCCTGTTTGTGGCATTTTTTCCCTCTTTTTCTCTGGGTGCTGAGGAGGATTGTTTTTTTTTTTCTCTCTCAATGGAGCTTGCACAGTTGTCTGGCCGTGTGGATCAGCTTGCCACTGAGGTTCGGAGTATTGCTACCTATCTTGCTGGGTTGCCGGTTGTGGAACCTAGGATTCCCATGCCAGATTTGTTTTTGGGGGATCGGGCTAAATTTCTGAATTTCAAAATACCTGTAAGTTGTTTTTTGCCTTAAAGCCTAAGTCCTCAGGGAACGAAGCACAGCAGGTTCAAATTGTCATCTCTCTCCTGCGCGGCAACCCTCAGAATTGGGCTTTTTCCCTGACACCTGGGGATCCTGTTTTGAATGATATTGATGGATTTTTCCTGGCTCTGGGGTTATTGTACGATGAACCTAATGTCACTGATCAACCTGAAAAGACCTTGTTGGCATTAAATCAGGGTCTTGAAGACGCTGAGTTGTACTGTCAGAAATTCCGAAAGTGGGCAGTCCTGACCAAATGGAATGATGATGCTTTGGCAGCCCTTTTTCGGAAGGGGCTGTCAGAGAATGTAAAGGATGAGGATGTTATGGTGGGATTCCCTGCTCCCTCTGGTCTCAATGATTCTATGTCATTGGCTATTCAAATTGACAGACATTTGCGTGAGCGTATGCGTGAGATAGTGTTGCCTTGTGAGCCAGCTTCTGAGCCCATGCAGTGTGATGGAGTGACTTCTGGGGCACAGCGTCATGAGTTTCGAAAGCGCAATGGGTTATGTTCCTACTGTGGTGACGCCTCTCATGCTATTTCAGTCTGCCCTAAGCGGGAAGACGTTTTGCACGCTCAGTTGTCTTGGGTAGTGTTCAGACTAAATTTCTGTTGACTGTTACCCTGATTTGCTCCCTGTCCACATTTTCTGCTCAGGCTTTTGTTGATTCAGGAGCAGCTATTAACCTGATGGATTTTGACTTTGCCAAACATTGTGGGTTTCCCATGATACCCCTGCGGAAGTCTATTCCCCTACTGGGCATTGATTCTACCCCTTTGGCGTAGAATAAACCCTGGTTTTCTACTTAGGTGATAATGAGGGTTGAACTAGATTATCAGGAGAGTTGCAAATTTCTGGTGCTGCATAATCTGCATAACATTATTGTACTAGGTTTCCCTTGGTTACAATCTCATAATCCTGTTTTGGATTGGAAATCTGTGTCTGTGACCAGTTGGGGCTGCCAATGTGTTAATGCTGACACTCCTGTTTTTTCTGCCTCTCCCCAGTCTCAGGATGTTCCTGACTTTTTGACAGATTTTTCGGATGTGTTTAGTGAAAGTAAATCCGCATCCTTGTCCCCTCACAGGAGCTATGATTGCGCTATTGAATTAGTGTCTGGTGGCAAATTTCCTAAAGGTCGACTTTTTAACTTGTCTGTACCTGAACACGATGCTATGCGATCTTATATCAAAGAGTCATTGGAGAAGGGTCATATCAGACCATCCTCTTCACCCTTGGGCGCCGTTTTTTTCTTTGTGGCCAAAAAGGATAGTTCATTGAGGCCGTGTATTGATTATCGTCTCTTGAATAAGATCACTGTGAAGTATCAATATCCGTTACCCTTGATTTCTGACCTGTTTTCCAGGGTGAAAAGTGCTAGTTGGTTTACCAAGCTTGACCTCAAGGGGGCGTATAACCTTATTCGCATTAAGCACGGGGATGAATGGAAGATGGCGTTTAATACCCCAGAGGGGCATTTTGAGTACCTAGTGATGCCCTTTGGGCTCACTAATGCTCCTTCCGTCTTCCAATCCTTCATGAATGATATTTTCAGTGATTTTGTGGATAAATTTCTGATTGTTTATTTGGATGATATCTTGATTTTTTCCAATGACTGGGACTCTCATGTGAAACATGTTCGGACTGTGTTCCAGATTTTGAGAGAGAATGCACTGTAAGTGAAGGGATCAAATTGTCTTTTTGGCGTACAGAAGGTCTCATTTCTGGGATTCATTTTGTCTCCGTCTGTTATTGAAATGGACCCGGTCAAGGTTCAGGCCATCTGTGATTGGGTCCAACCTACTTCATTAAAAGCTCTTCAAAGATTCTTGGGTTTTGCCAATTTTTATCGTAAATTTATTGGTAATTTCTCTGTTATTGTTAAACCAAATTTTCTCCAACTAAACGTAATTCGTGGGTAATCGGGAGTTATTGGCCATGAAGTGGGCCTTTGAAGAGTGGAGACATTGGCTGGAAGGAGCCAAACATCAGGTGGTGGTCCTCACGGATGCCCTCTCAAGGAGTTTCTTTGCGGATTCTCCTGAATTATCTGATCCTGCTGTTATTTTGAAAAAGGGTGTAGTACTTTCCGTGATCTCGCCCAATTTGAGACTGGCTCTGGAGGGGTGTCAGGAGGATAAACCTGAGCGCTGCCCTGTTGGGAAATTGTTTGCCCCAGACCAGTGGAAGAAGAGTGTGATGTCTGAGATTCATTGTTCCGCGTTGGCT
Organism: Oophaga sylvatica; assembly: GCA_033576555.1. Taxonomy (NCBI): domain Eukaryota; kingdom Metazoa; phylum Chordata; class Amphibia; order Anura; family Dendrobatidae; genus Oophaga; species Oophaga sylvatica. The sequence goes on from JARQOD010000002.1 coordinate 105,487,000, forward strand.
GGTCATCCCGGTATTTTTGGTACCAGAGACTTGGTGAGTCGGTCCTTTTGGTGGCCTACTTTGTCTCGTGACGTCAGGGACTTTGTGCTGTCCTGTGGGACTTGCTCTCGTTCCAAGCCTTGCTCTCGCTCTAGTGGTTTGTTGATGCCATTACCTGTGCCCAAGAGGCCATGGACCCATATCTCTATGGATTTTATTTCCGACCTCCCTGTTTCTCAGAAAATGACCGTTATCTGGGTAATCTGTGATAGGTTTTCCAAGATGATACATCTTGTGCCATTACCTAAGTTACCTTCCTCCTCCGAATTGGTGCCTTTGTTCCTTCAGCACGTGGTTCGGTTACATGGCATTCCGGAGAACATTGTGTCTGACAGAGGAGTCCAGATTGTTTCCAGATTTTGGAGGACATTTTGTTCTAAACTTGGTGTTCAATTATCTTTCTCCTCTGCATTTCATCCTCAGACCAATGGACAAACTGAGAGAACAAACCAGACCTTGGAGACTTATTTGAGATGTTTTGTGTCTGCTGATCAAGATGACTGGGTCTCTTTTTTGCCTTTGGCTGAGTTTGCTCTTAATAATAGGGCTAGCTCTGCCACCTTGATTTCTCTATTTTTCTGCAATTCTGGGTTTCACCCTCGATTTCCTTCGGGACAGGCGGAGGCTTCTGTCTGTCTGGGTGTTGACTCTGTTGTGGAGTGTATGCAGCAGATTTGGGACCAGGTAGTGGAGAGGTTGTCTCTCTCTCAGGAGAAGGCCCAACGGTTTGCCAACCGGCATAGGACTGATGGTCCTCGGTTTAAAGTGGAGGATTTGGTTTGGTTTTCCTGAAGAAATATCTCTATGAGGGTTGCATCTCCAAAGTTTAAGCCTAGGTTCATTGGACCTTATAAGATCATGGAGATTCTTAAACCTGTTTCCTTCCGTTTGCTTCTTCCAGGGACATTTAAGATCCATAACGTGTTCCACAAGTCCTCATTGAAGAGGTTTGTCGAGCCAGTGGTTCCTATGGCTGCGCCTCCTTACCCTGTTTTGGTTGAGGGCAATCTGGAGTATGTGGTTGAGAAAATATTGGATTCTCGTTTTTCTAGACAGAAACTCCAGTATTTGGTTAAGTGGAGAGGTTATGGTCAGGAGGACAATTCTTGGGTGTTTGCTTCGGACATCCATGCTAGGAGACTGATCCGTGCCTATCACCGAGCTCATCCTGATCGGCCTGGTTGCACAAGTGAGGGTTCGGTGACCCTCCTCAAGGGGGGGTACTGTTATGAATGTGCTGGAGATGGTTTCTGAGCCGAGGCTCCCTCTGGTGGTTGCAGACAGTGCTGAACCTCACAGCGAGGAATGGCAATCTGGGATCACGGACTGGACTGATATAAGGGAGGTTCCCTCCCATGATGGTCGCCGGTGATCAATTGTTCTTGTCTCAATTGTGGTTCCTGGTTCATTTGGAAGTTTGCTGAGTCTTGCCTGCATCTTCTGCTTTCAGATAAGATATTTTCTGCTTTTATTTTTGTGCTTGCTTTTTGCATAGTTTCCTGCACTTCTGTGGAGGTCAGCCGGGTCCCCTCCTGGGGGCCTGTGCTCCTCTCAGTTTATCTGAAGCCACTGTTATTTGTTCATTTGCTTTTTCCTGTTTTTTCAGTGGCTGCGGCTTAGTTTTGTTACACCAGAGATCTGATTTAGGTGGTAGAGATCGTGTGATCTCAGGTGTTTTTGCAATCAGAAGAGTTGGTATTTTTAGGGGTTTTTTTTTTGGATTGCAGTAAGAATCCTTTCCTGTACTTTTCTGTCTAGACAGATTGGGCCCCAGCGTTTGCTCATCCTATTTTCTGTCTGTGTCCGTGCTTCTTCTTGTCTAACCGCCATTACATGTTTGGGGGCTTCCTATTTTCTTTGGGGATCTGCTCCGGGGCAGATAGCTTTCCTCTTTCTGCCTTTAGGTGTAGTTATCTCTCAGGCTGTGACGAGGAGTCTAGGATCAACGTAGGAACGCTCCACGGCTTCCTCTAGTTGTGTGGTTAGTTTAGGTTACTGCAATCCAATAGGTTCCAGCCTCTCTGGTGTATTACTGTGTTTGCTTTTTCTCCTCAGCTACCTAAACATAACAGACAACAGTATACTGGATCTCCTCTATGCGAATGTTAAAGATGCCTATTCATCATCTGCACTGCCACCCCTGGGGAAATCAGACCACAACCTCATACTATTGTCTCCATCATACCAACCTGTTGTCAGTAAACAACCAGTGACAATAAAATTAATTAGGAAGTGGACTCCAGCGGCAGAAGGGGCTCTACGAGACTGTTTTGACGTCACAGACTGGGAGGTGATATGCGACAGGGGAGAGCATGATGATGTAAATGATATTGTCGGGCGAGTAACGGATTATATAAATTTTTGTACTGACACTGTTGTACCAGCTAAAAAGATTCGATGTTATGCAAATAACAAGCCTTGGATTACAAAAGAATTGAAACACTTACTAAACAAGAAAAAACTGGCATTTAAAATGAAGGATACAAAGAAACTGAAATTGATACATAGGGATTTAAAGGGGAAAATTAAGAATGCCCGCGAGGCGTTCCAAATTAAATTAGAAAATAAATTGTCACAGAACAATTCCATGGAGGTGTGGTCGGGCATGAAACAGCTAACTGGGTTTAAGGCAAAACCGGAGCATGGGGAAGTGGATCTGCCCTGGGCTAATGAAATGAATGAGTTTTTCAACAGATTCACCAACACAAGCATAGCGTCATCAGTAATGGGGGATGGATCCGGGAAAAGATCTGCAGCATTGACATTGGGGGATAAGCTGCTTGCTTTCACTGTCTCCCAAAGCGATGTGAGAAGACAGTTTAGTAGACTTGTTATTGGCAAAGCAACTGGGCCTGATGGCCTCATCCCACGTGTCCTCAGAGCATGTGCAAACCAACTGTGTACTGTCTGCCAGCACCTGTTTAACTGGAGCCTTCAATCACAGGGCGTACCTGTCACGCTGTCTCTGCATACAGGAGGACCGGGGTCTATGCTGACCCTAAGCTGGGGTCCTGACTAATCCCTCTACCTGGAGGTACTGTTGATGGTACAGAGGTCCAGGCCGCCAGCGTAACCCTATCTCCTGTGAATCCCTGACCACTGTAATCTAGTCCTGAGAAGGACCCTGATTACTACCACAGGGAAACGGGAAGGTAACTGCCTACACACAGTATAAGACGAACGAGACAGTACAAGGGGTAAAACAAAAGACACCTTGCATACAAAACTACCACTACAGAGGGAACACCAACGGTAAGGAGATAAATAATAAAGCGAGGAGAGGAGAAAACCACAACAGGTACTCTTAGCTTTAGATTTCTCAATATGATCCGCTCTGCATGAATGCTTTCACCGACACTTCCCTAGAAGACAGGCAGGTATTTGAAGGAAACCAATTATCGCAACATTAATTGCAGCTGAGCGAGGCTGGTCTTGTCCAGCACAGAGAGAGGGAGAATTAACTCTCTCACTGCCGAAAAACACCCAGCAGCAGAAACTCAGCTGTGAGAAGTCAGGGTGTGCAATCGCGACGATCTTCGCAGCGACACACCCGTGACAGTACCAGAACTGAGGAAGACCACCTGCCCGGTGCCGGTTCCTAAGACCACTTTTCCAACTTCCCTACATGACTATCGTCCAGTGGCCTTAACATCACATGCTATGAAGTCCTTGGAGAGAATAATACTCGCCTACTTGTGTCCAAGGGTGAGGTCTTTTACTGACCCCTGAAGTTTGCGTACCAGCAAAGATTGGGGGTGGATGATGCTGTAGTGTCTCTGCTACATACAGTACATTCATTCTTGGACAATGATGGAACTGCAGTGCGTGCCATGTTTTTTGACTTCTCAAGTGCTTTGAATACCCTACAGCCACCCTTACTACGTAATAAGTTGACTGATATGGCGGTAGACGAGGGGATGGTGAACTGGATAAACGACTACCTGACAGACAGGCCGCAGTTTGTAAGGATGGGGGAGGTGGTATCTGGCAGTGTACGGAGCAGTGTTGGAGCCCCTCAGGGTACAGTGCTGTCACCCTTCCTCTTCACATTGTATACAGCTGACTTTCAGTATAAATCTGATTTTTGTCACCTCCAAAAATTCTCAGATGACTCCGTGATTGTTGGGGGCATTGTGGGGGGCCGGGGGGAGGAGGAATATAAAGGGGTGGTTTCTGACTTTGTGGATTGGTGCCGGACTAACTGTCTTGAACTAAATGTAAAGAAAACCAAGGAGATGGTGGTGAGTTATAGAAGGAAAAAGGAGGATTACTTACCAATCAATGTTGCTGGCCAGGAGGTTGAGATTGTTGAGAGCTACAAATATATGGGGGTTCACCTTGACAGTAAACTCGATTGGAGGTGTCATACAGAAAAGGTTTACAAGAAGGGAATGAGCAGACTGTACTTTCTGCGGAAGCTCAGGTCGTTCAATGTGTGCAGTAAAATGCTGGAAATGTTCTACCTGTCCGTTGTAGCAAGCGCCATCTTTTTTGCTATCATTTGCTGGGGCAGTAGTGTGCGAGTAGCTGATGCTAATAAACTCAACAAACTTATCAAGAAGGCAAGTGCAGCTGTTGACCTCCATCTGGACTCTTTTGAGGAGGTATTGGAGGATAGAATTCAGAAGAAGTGTAGGGCTATAATGAACAATAATACACACTCACTATACGAGCTGTTCTTGAAGCAGAAGAGCACATTCAGCAGCCGTCTAATCCTATTAAGGTGCAAGAAGGAGAAATTCAGGAAATCGTTTGTACCTACTGCTATGGGGATGTATAATAATTTCCTAAGGGTGGTAGAAAATAATGACTGATGGCTTGTGTACTAATGTCAATTAACATTGACTTATATACACCTGAACTACACACTTTTATTTATTATGTAATGTTGGTACACCTGTGCAAGATTTGTGTCCTAATATTTTATGTACTGCTGTTTGTATTGCTGCTGTAATACTGTAATTTCCCCCCCGGGATCAATAAAGTGTATCGTATCTGAGAGCAGCATGATGTAAGGACAGAGACCCTGATTCCAGCGATGTGTCACTTACTGGGCTTCTGGCTGCAGTTTTGATGAAATCACTGTTCTCTCTGCACAGGTCTAACAGTTCTCTGAATGCAGATTGTGTAGAACTCTGCTCACACCACCGATTGGCAGCTTTGTGTACACTGTGTATAGGCAGAAAGCTGCCAATGATCACTGACTGTCAAGCATATTGCTGGTCAGCGGTTATCTAACGCATTTTGTGCAGTGTGAATGGACCCTAACGCTCCCCGGATCCTGTCAGTCTCTGCACTTCCTCTTCTGCCAACAATTGACTGCAGCGGTCACAAGACTGGGACACGATTTACAGTCTCTCTACTGGAGGACTGGTATGAGGAGGTATTTTCCACTATGCAGGAGGGTCCTGACATTTTTTCAAGACAAAAATAAGCATGAGTGAGACGCCGGCCTCATCTCTATATGGCTATGCTGGACGATGGTGCACCAGCCATAAGTTTTCAAGACGGAGTCGGTTCAGGAAACCTCCGCCGCTCTCCTTCCTGAAGCTGCTGCGCTGGGGCTTTTTGCTGTAGCTTTTGCAGCGGTGTCTTTTTTTCTATAATTTGAATGTGCTGCTTTTTTTAAACCGTTTCATAGTTTCCAAACCCTAAAGTGGTTGAAAGAAATAAGGAAAGGCGGAACACGTGTGCAGCGAGGGCGTTCTTACATTGCTCCGCTATATGTGAATATTTTTGCAACAGTTCTTCATAGGCCACATTCACACCTTCAGTATTTGGTCAGTATTTTACCAGTATTTACCAGGAGTGGAACAATCAGAGAAGTATAACAGAACTTCTGTATTTATCACCACTCCTGGCTTTGGCTTACAGATACTGAGGTAAAATACTGACCAAATACTGCTCATGTGAACGCGGCCTACAGACGGCACAGCTTATAGATACGCGCTCTCTGCAGCTAATCACAGGCGGTAGCGACAGGATTTTGGGGAAGGCACTAAAGTAGCCATTTTTATTTTAGCCAATCTGCAGGGACAAATGTGCAAGAAAGTGTTCACCAAAATCCATAACAGCAAACCCATGACATGACCTCACACTGACCAAAGAGAAACTACATAGAAAGATACATAGAAAACCAGCGTTACTAATAGAGAAGCCTCTTTCTGTATGACAGAGAGCATAGGCTGTTCAGTGGCTGTTTGTGCTGCGTCATCACCCGCCAGCCCAGCCCGGTCACGTGAGCCAGAAAGACGCTGCCGGGTGACGACTATCACTCCACTCACGGGAAGGAAGAGGTTAACGCTGCTCACACTGCGGTACAGATAACCTGGGTGTGTCCCGGGGCCGGAGGGGCGGCACCTACTGCTGGGGCGGGGCTTCTTAGGGAGTGACGAGCACAGAGTCCAATCACAGACAGAGCTGCTGAGTGGGCGTGGCCGTAAATAAAAAATAGTCCAAAGTCTCCCGGAAGAAGACAAAATAAGCGACGAGCGAGAGAAGCTTCTACCTGTCAGGTGCGTATCCCTGCGCTCCCGGGCCCTGTATCACCGCGGGTGGGTCACATGACTGCGCTCTACCGCTGACCCTATAGATGTCCTTTCCTCCGTTCACATTTACCTGCTGCGCCTTGCAGTGCTTCCCACCTGATAACTGCACCTCAGGACCTTGTTCTCCCTGATAATGATGATCACTAGTGATCGTGGATAAATCTACGGCTTGTAACTGACTGGGTCCCTTTAAATGTCCCATCAGCAGCAGTGATCCCCAGGCCTGTGCCAGAGGCGGGTGAGGTGTCCCCAGGGTGTGTCCCTTGTGAGTGTCCTGTCATGCTGTCACTGGTCTATTGAGTAAGTGCTGGCACATCCACAGTGATCCGCGCCCCGGTGTTCATGCGCTGACCCTGAGCCATCAGAACCAGCACAGAGCTCAGTGCTCGCTGGCGCAGACACTGTGTGCATGTGCCGGGGTCCCGTTCTGCCACACAGGCCGTAGAGTCATGTTGTAGTTATCACTAGTACCACACATACTATTGGTGCTGCCATGAAGGGCCACTACTGCCTGCAAACCAGTAATCCACTTCAGGGCCACTACCGCCTGCAAACCAGCAATCCACTTCAGGGCCACTACCGCCTGCAAACCAGAATCGCTTCAGGCCACTACGCCTCAAACCAGTAATCCGCTTCAGGGCCACTACCGCCTGCAAACCAGTAATCCGCTTCAGGGCCACTACCGCCTGCAAACCAGTAATCCACTTCAGGGCCACTACCGCCTGCAAACCAGTAATCCACTTCAGGGCCACTACCGCCTGCAAACCAGTAATCCACTTCAGGGCCACTACCGCCTCCAAACCAGTAATCCACTTCAGGGCCACTACCGCCTGCAAACCAGTAATCCGCTTCAGGGCCACTACCGCCTGCAAACCAGTAATCCACTTCAGGCCACTACCCCTGCAAACCAGTAATCCACTTCAGGGCCACTACCGCCTGCAAACCAGTAATCCACTTCAGGGCCACTACCGCCTGCAAACCAGTAATCCACTTCAGGGCCACTACCGCCTGCAAACCAGTAATCCACTTCAGGGCCACTACCGCCTGCAAACCAGTAATCCGCTTCAGGGCCACTACCGCCTGCAAACCAGCAATCCGCTTCAGGGCCACTACCGCCTGCAAACCAGCAATCCGCTTCAGGGCCACTACCGCCTCCAAACCAGTAATCCACTTCAGGGCCACTACCGCCTGCAAACCAGTAATCCACTTCAGGGCCACTACCGCCTGCAAACCAGCAATCCGCTTCAGGGCCACTACCCCTCAACCAGAATCCTTCAGGGCCACTACGCTGCAAACCAGCAATCCGCTTCAGGGCCACTACCGCCTGCAAACCAGCAATCCGCTTCAGGGCCACTACCGCCTGCAAACCAGCAATCCGCTTCAGGGCCACTACCGCCTGCAAACCAGTAATCCCTTCAGGGCCACTACCGCCTGCAAACCAGTAATCCACTTCAGGGCCACTACCGCCTGCAAACCAGCAATCCGCTTCAGGGCCACTACCGCCTCCAAACCAGTAATCCGCTTCAGGGCCACTACCGCCTCCAAACCAGTAATCCGCTTCAGGGCCACTACCGCCTCCAAACCAGTAATCCGCTTCAGGGCCACTACCGCCTGCAAACCAGTAATCCACTTCAGGGCCACTACCGCCTCAAACCAGTAATCCACTTCAGGGCCACTACCGCCTGCAAACCAGCAATCTGCTTCAGGGCTACTACCGCCTGCAAACCAGTAATCCGCTTCAGGGCCACTACCGCCTGCAAACCAGTAATCCACTTCAGGGCCACTACCACCTCCAAACCAGTAATCCGCTTCAGGGCACTACCGCCTCCAAACCAGTAATCCGCTTCAGGGCCACTACCGCCTCCAAACCAGTAATCCACTTCAGGGCCACTACCGCCTGCAAACCAGCAATCTGCTTCAGGGCTACTACCACCTCCAAACCAGTAATCCGCTTCAGGGCCACTACCGCCTGCAAACCAGTAATCCACTTCAGGGCCACTACCACCTCCAAACCAGTAATCCGCTTCAGGGCCACTACCGCCTGCAAACCAGCAATCTGCTTCAGGGCTACTACCGCCTGCAAACCAGCAATCTGCTTCTGCCATAGACACGTTATTGGACTGGAAAGGGCTCCCGTACGGTTCTTGCACAGGGGCCCCTCTTGTCTGTGTCCGTCTCAGGGCAAGGCTTAGCAGCGATTGATCAGGACACTTGACGGGTTCAGATAGATACGCCCAGTGGACACTTCAGCCTTCATTTGGGGCAGGACTTTTCTTGTTTTCTTTATAAGATATACAGTGGTAAAACTGACTAATGGATGTCACTTTAGGAAGGTCTTTACAGGTCGCATATGGTGGTGGCAGTGGTTTATAGGGTCAGTCTTGATTCTCTTAACAGGGACACAACTGCTGGGAGCCTTAAAAATTGCTAAATTGAAGGGACGGCTCGTCTGAGTGCCTCACTGGTTGTGCCACTCGCTAGATACACCAGCGGGCCCCAATGAGAGAAATGCTGTGATCTAGTGGAAAAATAGATCTCTGTTTTAGTGATCAGTGGGGGTCTCAGTAGTAGGACCCCACCTCTCAGTCAATCATATGATATTCAGTTATGCCATGAAAGCTAAAAAAATAAACTTTTATAGCCAGTGCAAATCCCGGCCTGACTATATATCCCTACGATGCCATCAGTTGTGGGCATTAAGCCCAGGCTTGGATTTACTCCTGTCTCACCTGAACGTGGAATTGGCCTAGAGTTCTCCACTGACATATCTATATGAACAGTATAAAAGTGGGGTTTGAACAATTCGATAGCCAACTTATTAGTGGAAGTGACGGCACAGAAGCTATAGGCCATGTGTGTGATGACTGTCTATTAAAATGCTTTGGTGATGTGAGACCACCCAAGCAAGGAATCAATGGTGGTCCCATCAGGTTGGTTCCTGGTCTGGGACCATAAAAGATGACTGTTTCTGAACACTAGATGGTTAAAGGGGTATTCCCAATGTGCCCCAGGGAATCGTGCTGTAGATATATACATTAGTATCGCCCACTCAGGGCTTGCTCACAGGAGCCTATATATTGGATGGGTGGTATCCGATGTTTTATCCGATAACATCGGACCAGAGTTATTCTATGGGGCAGTGTTGATCAGCTCTGTTTTTCTTATGCTGATTCTGTATGTGAAAAAAATCCAGCATACTGCGCAAATCTGATCGCTCTCCCCCTTTCGAGTCTATGGATGCGTGGAAAACATCAGACTGCACTTGGATGACCTGAGTGCAGTCCGATTTCCGCAGACTTACAGAATGGAGAAGTTGGAGAAATCTTGTTCTCTGTCTTTTCCTCACTTGTGCTGCGATTCATGACTCATCCAAGAAAATCAGAAGACATTTAGCTGACGCTCTGGTCAGAGTTTGAGCCGAGTGTCATTTACATAGCGATCCGATTCTCCCACATGAGAGAATAGACGTTTGTGTGACCTTGGGCTCACTTGTATTGGAGTCATAGAAACTGCCAAGCCCATAGAAGGGAATGGTTAACTGTATAACTTACGTCATTTTATGGCATAAGTAGTAGTAAATCCAGCACCAGTCACTTCCTGATAAGCCCTCATCTACTTAGAAAAGTGGTGAGGGTGTCGGGAAAAGGTTAAAAAGTTGCCAAATAATGCATAAGTATGGCTTTAGTATACTACATGTATCCTACATAAATGTCCTCCTTTCTTTTTGCATAAGTCCTAGAGGTTGTAGGAAATTAGAAGGGTCTGCTTTCTCCCCAGAAGTTGTCCCACCTTTCTGTGTTCGCGTAGTACCCGGACAGCCCATGGACAAGTGTTGCTGGATGTAAGAAAACTCAGAACTTTCTTTCTATTCTCGCACAACGATGTTAAGATATTTTCTTCCCAAGGTTTAAGGTTACACATTACAAAGTGACTCATAGCCGTATCTTGGGCTACCGAGGCTCTGGTTAATGTACATAGTATAATTACTCCTCTACCGGCGTTGTTAGGACCCCACCCTTCTCTTGTACTGACCGTACGGCCAGTGTTCTGCTCAGGGAACGGCTTAGATACACAGGGATAGGTTACCAGTATAATCAGCAAGGATTCACAAGAATCTGAAGACTGGGGCTCAAAGGCTCATATCGCTTGTGATACCATCTTGTGTGAGATTACAGCACAATCTGTCTTGTGAGGTTGTAGAGGGGCAACGACTCTAAAGGCCCCCATACAGAAAGCTGTCAATCAACTGATCGTTTAGTTGGCAACTTTCTCACCCGGACCCTCCATACACGAGAAAGCTCCTGTGTTCTCTGTGAGTCTCGCATCGTCTCATCTCTTTGCTGAACAAAAGGATCCATCATTGAAGTTCCAATGGTTGGACCTTTCTCTCCCCAGACATTGTCTGTGGGAGGAGAGCCGGGAGACCCCAAACACGTGAGATGGTAGGCCAATCATGCTGATTTATCTAATGTGTGTGGAGGCCTTAAATGGCACCTGCAGCCATACTGATGACAGCCACAGCAGTGATGGACTGGGGTGGAATTGATTATTTCGGTCCCACCCTTGGGCAATTTTACACGGAAATGTTACCAGTCATTACTCCAGCCTCATTCACATGACGCAGTACAGTGAGTAAAACAGTGGGCGCCTCTTAGTGAGTTTGGCACGTTTTTCAGCTTACATGAGCCGCCACAAGAAATGTCCTACAGTCAGGGGGAGAATCGGACCATGTAGACTTGTATGGCTGAGTGTGCTGTGTTATTATGGCAGACGCTGGTAGTGGAGAAGATGGGGAAATTACTTTCTCTGTCTTCTCCGCACCTGTCTTATGTGAGAGGATCGGAGCACAGAGCCTGACATTGGGATCAGACTCTGACAGACTTTGAGCCGAGTGCCATTTGCATAATCAGCCCGATTGTCTCGTATTCTCTCTAATCAGTGGGGCCAGCCTCCATGACCAGGCAGCGCCGTCTCCTGTTCCTTGTGCAAAGCTTTCTCTAACAGGTCACGGGGTTTCACACAAGGCTGTGGAGTCGGTAAGCCAAACCTCCGACTCCTCAATTTCCATGACTCCAACTCTGACTCCACAACTCCGACTCCCTCATACCAGGGCTGTGGAGTCGGTAAGCCAAACCTCCGACTCCAACTCCTCAATTTCCATGACTCCAACTCAGACACCACCAAAATGGGTTCCGACTCCATGACTCCGACTCCACAGCACTGGTTTCACAGTAAAATAAACATATATGTAATAATTGAGCCGATCTCTGATTCATACTGTCCAAATACCACAAGCTATCAGAGCATCTAGCCCAAAAAGATTCCTATCCAAAATTGTTAATATAAAAATAATTTTTATTGAAAAACATCTAATAAAACATAACAACAATGAGTATACACAGATGAAAGTAATGGTAGAAGAGCAAAAATGAGCCTGGTACACTTTGAGTTGCACACTAGACTATATGTAATATCCCAGAAAATGTAAAAAAGACTAATTAGTCATATGTGCACTGAAACAAAGTGGGAACAGCATCTCAGCAGGAAAATGCCACGAATTGGCATATGTAAACATATAGTATATCTCCATGCAGTATGTGGTCACTTCACAATCGCAAAATGTAATCATGAGATGCAAGCCCACATTGCACAGTCCACAAGGGGGATTGTCATAATATATGGCAGGGAAATTCAACATGTATATGTGATCAATATCTCCTATAATGTGCCATATATAGTATCCAGTAAAGTGCATATGTGCTTACCCATATTTGGACAATGTGAGACCAGGAACATGCCCCGACGCACGTTTCGCTATATCTAGCTTCCTCGGGGGGCAGTCCATGGTTTGGGCAGCAGGAGTCACCAGACAGGTTCTAGGATCGACACTTGGAATCTAATTACACGGCTGCATGTGTTTTTAGGGTCTCATGCACACGTTGAGTGTTTAGTCAGTATTTTACATCAGTATCTGTAAGCCAAAACCAGGAGTGGAACAGTCAAAGGAAAAGTATAATAGAAACACGTCACCACTTCTGGTTTTATCACCCACTCCTGGTTTTTGCTTACAAATACTGAGGTAAAAAAAAATGCACCAAATACTCAATGTGTGCATGAGGCAATGATTACATAAAACTGCATTATGTGGGACAAGTTGTATAATGTTTTAGTCCAGAGCCTCTCATCTAGCCAAATCAGATCTCTCCTACTTTGCACTGACGAGGACCAACAGTCCGAAACACCGTGTCTGCAAATGGAGATTCTGATTTGGCTTTTATCCTAAGTCATATTACAAGACTCGTTAAAGGGTTGATTGTGACTTGTAGGATCGCTACTTCCAATTAGGTGGCGCTATAGAGTACAAGTCCTCTTTGTTTGAAGAGGCAATTTGCATATCTCTCTTTTTGGTAATTCAGTCCACACTAGTCAGAAAGGCGTTCACTACCTGCAGACCAGTCCTGCCCATCTGCCCACTGAGGCGCTTCTGAGATCCCTTAGCCTTCCCTATATTCTACCTCCTCCTCGCTGCTTGTGAAGATCGTCACTTCCCACATGCCCAGTGGATTTTTTCCACAGGACTGCAGTCACACTACGCATGCCCAAAGTCGTGGGATTCAAAGTCCCGGGAGGAGAATGTGAGGACTGCTGAGAGGTCTCGGTCACGCATCAGGGGCATGCTATCGGCAGACTGGTCATCGAGTAGTGAACACCTTTCTGACTAGTCTGGACATCTCAATATGCAGCAAAAGAAGTGAGTATCACTATAGGGCCGGGATCACACTTGTGAGAAACTCGCACGATGCCGCCAGCACGCTCCGGTCCAAGTGCCGCCGCACGCTCCGGTCCAAGTGCCGGCGAGAATTGTGCGGGTTTCTCGCAAGTGTGATGCCGGCCTATAGGTAAACCTGTCCCATGTAATGGGGTTGTCTGTAATCAACTTTTAAAAACAAATGCAGCCATGTTATGAGATTATAGGATCTGATCCTGCTGTTAGGTTCCCTTTTAACTTGTACTTTCTTTCCTCATAAAGTAAGCAGTGTGTGTGCATGCATACATCCATCCATAACTGGTCTGTCCTTAAAGGCTTTTTTAAGGGGCAGGCCAGAGCCCTATATTGGGTCTCATGCTATCCGCATAGTGACGCCAGTCCCGGTGGTGCTGGTGATCACAAGTGGATCTGCCTGAGTCAGAATTTTCTCTGATCTGGGCAGTTTTTGGCAGGAGTGCAGCTGTTTACTACAACATCTTCCTCCTCCTCTGCTGTTGTTTCTGTCAACATAATGTCAGTATCCGTATGATTTGCTTCATCTAGTAGTTTGTTAGCACTGGAGATGAGCGGATCTGGCAAGAGTCACATTTGCTTAATCGTTCAGATTTTACTGGGAAATTTGATTTGCAGAGAAGGTATTCAATGTATTTATGCCTTCCTTCCTTATTATCACAGGTCGCATTGCTGGCTGCTGCCCACCGTCTGGTCCTCCGCAGTTCTCCTTTCCGCTGTGGCCCGCCAGCTTCTTCACTTTAGGCCAGGACTACTGGGCGCCACCAGGCCTTGATCATCCCTGCGCGCCTTGCCGATGCGGTTCACGTTGTGACGTCGGTGACCACCGAGGCCTGGTCGCTCTCGGAAATCTTGGACTAGAGTGAAGAGCCTGGATGGGCAGCGAGTGACAATGAGGAAAAGGGATGGGCAGCGAGCAGCTGTGGCAACCAGAAAGGAGAGCGGTGAGATGAGTGTTAGGTTTTATTTATTTTTTTAACTTTTGTTGGGCATCTATGGTTCAGCAAAATAGCCGACAAGTGGCCTCCATTTTGTTGAATTCAGAGGGGACAAATTAAAAAAAAATTCAGATTGTGGAGAATACAGACTTTTGTATAACTTTAGAGGAATTCAAGGTGCCTGTCTGTACTTGGCACCTTTTTTGGTACAGATACTGTAAAAATTTACTAATGTTTTTTTTTTTTTTTTTTTTTTTTTTAAGGTTGAGAGGGTGGGATTAGGAAAAAAAAATGAATAAAAAATCATTATTTGATGCGTGTGCATTCACATATGATCTATGTTTCTTCAATGTATCACGTCCTAAATTGACTGTGGCATCTGAATGGTTGAACAGTTATTATAGGGGAAAGCAACAGCATGTGACGGTGCAGGCGGTGAGGGAAACTACATCTCCCAGCAAGTCCAGTAGGCATACAGGGGTCAGTGAATGCTTTGCGCTTCCAGAACTGAAGAGGAAGACTATTGCAGGGTTTGCAGCCAGTTAGTGGCTGCAGTGTGATGATTTTGTCACTGATGGGACCACAGATTGACAGCAGCCATCACACGGCGACATTCAAGTGATAAGAGAAAGTGAGAACACCAGGGGAACATGGGTAGTGGTCCGGGGGGCTGCAGGGGCTCTGTAGGTAATTATAAGTTGCAAGAGACAACTTAGTCACATAATGATATTTTTTATTTCTATTGTGCCAATATATGGTATCATTTTATGAAAAATTATTTATTGCGGGACGAGTTGTAGTTTTAAGTAACATCATTCACTACATACAATTTACTGGAAAACGGGGGGCGTGGGGATTCCAAGGACAGCACAATTATAATACTAATCCTGTCCATTTATTTTTTTATTATTAATTTGTAAACTAGCAAAAAATTATCTGTTGCCATTTTCTGAAACCTTTGACCTCTTTTTTTTTTTTTTTTTTTTTTTTTTTTTTCCAGCATGTAATGTAAGGTTTAAATAATTTTTAGATTTTGATAAATCAGACTTTTCCCACACATGATGCCAAATATATTATTTATGAAGGGATAGATTGGTGTGATACATTGCTGTAGGTGACCCTTCCTCCTGCTTTTTAGGTTTTGGGGCTTCGGAACTGTTACATGTTCAGATGTTTAACTACAATTACTGTACAAACAAAGTAATGCTGACTGCTTCAATCCCCTGTTGCTCCAGTACAGACTTCTCCGGTAGTCCCTTGCTCTGACCAGAAGTGACAACGTCCCATTCTACAGTGACCCATAGGTGCAGTTTTTGGCAGCAACAGTCAAGGGACTGGAATGTGACTTCACTGGAAGGCATCCTATTCTAGCTAGCTGGCGCTGAAATGTAGTGGTACATGGCAATCATTTTGATGAGTCAAGTCTAAATTATGGGGGGCCACTTTTACCACTTGGCTTTCCGCTCATATAGGGGGTCCTGAGTGTTTTCTGTGTTTCCAATGCATATGAACAAATGTTGAGATGAGAAAATCCCCCCTAAAACCAACATTTCTACCATGTAAAACTTGTCAGTTGTTCTGCACAGTGGAGCCCACAATTTGATGCTAGAAAGTCACCACAGCATTTTTTTTTCTCACATCTTTATTGCACCTGATTGGGCCGCAATATACATTAAATGAAATTCTTCCCAAGAGTTAATGTTGCTATTTAAATGCCTGATCCTTTTTGTTTTCAGAGAAGATAAGCTGATGCCAGATATATCTGGCGGCGGATTTTTTCCTCTATCGCTGATGAAAGCAAGGCAATCATTTGTGTCTATGGGGGAGATGGAAGAACAAAAATCTCATGTATATGGCCAGGTTTAACCTCTGGGTCAAACACACTGCTTCCCTTATAGTTACACCCTTCTTATAGAAGACCATGAAGTTATATTGACCCTCGCCGAGATCTTAGCTTCCATACGTCCTAGCGAAGACTATTCATACAACTCTATTCAGTAGCATAGTCTATTATGCTATTTCCTATGCCAAAAAAAGGTCCACCAATATATGAAGGCCCAACAGTGGGGACAAGGACAATAACTGGAATACCCCTTTCATTTCATGGTTTGTTTGTGGATGGGGGGGTTGTTATACAGAAGTGATGCTTGTTTGGTTGCCAGGTGCATACATGACAGCTGTACATATACTGTATGTATGCTCACTGTGTGTCTCTTTACATCACGTGACCATGTTAGTTAACTATTAATGTCTCTTGAGCCAGTAGATTGATGTTTTATAGTATAATAATAGATCTGATCATTGCCAGCCTCTGCCCGCTTCCTGCCCTTTAAAAGCAGGTGCAGGTTGCCATACCGCTGATTTTAATGCATTATGCAAAGCATGTTCAGCCAGAGGACAGTGAAGATGGTGCTGGCTCCGTGCCGTCCTCAGCCGTGATATGCATCATCCCGATAAAGATCCACTGCTCTCTTCACCAGGTTCTCTATGGCACCCTTAAAAAAGAACCAGGGTTGTCGAGGGTTAGAAAAAAAAGTGTCTGTTATTCCAGAAACTGCCCCAAACCTGTCCTAGGGTTTATCTCTATTAGCATGCATGAAGACAAGCTACAATATCTGAACCAACCATAGAGAAGGGTGCAAAACTGGCGCTGTTGATCCAAAGAAACGTTTTATTAATCCGGTGAAAACCCGTTGTCCTTTATCCTCTAGATAGGTGATAGGTTAGTGATCGGTGGGGTCCGACCGCTGGGACGCCAACAGATTGATAGAACAGAACACTTTTAAGGTACAGTATGTGCACATATTAAGTATTTGCTGCATTTTTGTCCGTTTTTCTTCTTCTCAGATTTGTCATAAAAACAAGGATTTCCCAGTTCCAGAAAAGTGAATGAGCTTCCTGAAATCCCATTCATATGCTGCTTATTTTTTCCTTGCATATTTGAAGCAGTTTCAACTACGCAGCATGTTTCAGCATTTTTCACCTATTCTAATAAATGGGGAAAATATCAAAAACGCGTGAAAAAAAAAAAAAACGCTTTAAAAATGAACGTATTTTATGCTGCGTTTTTTTCTGCCAATACTTCAATATTTGCAACAGATTTTTCTACTGAACATAATAAATGTGTGCTGTGAGACAGTGAAGGGGTGCGTACTGGACGGGGTGTATATCTCGCCCAGGTTTCTTAGCTGGGTCGCATAAGGAATATAGGAGTGAAGGTAGGATGGCAGTACGACGTTCACTCCACTCCCCATCCAGTACAGGCTTGCAGCACAACCCTGAGTACACACAGCTGCCTAATTAAGCAGTCAGAAATAGTTGGTAGAGTTACACAGACAGAGCTCTCAGTCTGAATCTGGCTTCAGACGCGGCTGGAGTCTCCTGCAAACCAAGCTCTGGTAATTACATAACGTGTTGTTTTGGCCAGGCTGCTAGAGCCTAGACCACGGTAGTGAGGGAACTAACTGTGTCTAGCTAGCAGCCTGCCAGGCTTAGGATTTTGGTTTATGGTTTTGCTTTATGTTTGTTTGCTGTGGACTTTCAATAAAACTGGTTGCGGCCAGTTTACACCAGTGCTGCTGTCTGTGCTTGGACTTTTTATGCCACTCCGTCTACCGAGATGGCGATCCCAGAGCTATACCCCCTGAACTGGTTACAATTGGTGCTCGAATACGGGCAACACAGTGGCTTAAAAAACAGCAGCAAAGAAACGTTTGTTAAAGCAGCCTTAAAGAGACAGTAGCCCTAATAGTGTCTGCACAGAAAAAAAAAGCTGAACTTGCTGTGGTAAAGACTTTTGAGTGTGCATGTCCTGGGTAAAGGCTGTCGTTGCCGGGACAGACAAGTCTGACAGCATGGAGGAGCTGCTTAGACATATGGCGCAAGCTAATGTGCAACAGCAGGAGACTAACCGATTGCTAATGGAGCAGACTGCAGCACTACGCCAGGCTCTCAGCGCCTCGTCCCAGAGTGATGACGCAAGGTCACCTGCGTTGTCCGCTGTAAAGAAGGCGGTAAAACAGACCCTGGAAAAGATGACGCCTCATGACGATGTGGAGGCATATCTCGCTATATTTGAAAGACTGGCAGAGAAGGAGATCTGCCACCATCTGAATGGGCCATGGTGGTCGCACCCTATCTGACTGGGGAACCCCAAAAGGCCTATTTTGACCTTAGCGAGCAGGACAGCAGAGACTATGCCAAGCTGAAAGCAGAGATTCTTGCCCGGCTGGGTGTTACGGTTGCAGTCCATGCCAGGAGAGTCCATAACTGGAGATACAGTTGGGATAAGCCTGCTCGCTCACAAATGTATGACCTGATTTATCTGGTAAAGAAGTGGCTGGAGCCGGACGTCAGCAACCCTGCCCAAATGGTCGAAAAAGTTGTGATGGACCGGTACATCTGGGCCCTTCCTCCTGAGGTGCAGCACTGGGTCGGACAGGGAGACCCCAAAGACGCCAATCAACTGGTCAGCCTGATAGAGAGGTACTTCGCCACCAAAGACTACCTCCGTGCCCAGCCGTCCGAGCGGTCGTCATTTCGGAGTTCCCGGCCTCCGACACCTCCCGGTAAGAGAGTTCCAGTTGTTGGGGTCAGGGGGACTGCTGATAGACCGGCTCAGCCCCGAGGGGACATGTGTGAGGCAATGGCTGATGCTTCCCTGTCAATTTTGTTATAGCACCAATATATTCTTTTGTTATGTGCATCAAATTGACAACTGGCATCAGGTCTGTCAGTGAGCTAATTTGCCTATCTCCCCTGAACACAATGAGTCATTTAATAGGAAGTAAAATTTAGCTTTGAGAGAAACCTGGCAGGCACAAGGGGCTACAAAGAAAGAAAGTGTGATCCGTGAAGTAGTCAGCAAATCCCCAGCCCCATGAAAAACATCCTGCTCGGTGGTTGCTTGGGAAAGTAATGTTATTTTTTTTGGTTTTAAAATTGCAAATTGTTATTTTTTAATAAAACAGAAAATTCCTAAACTATAGAAACAAAATTATAAATGTGGCTTTTTCCAAAAGGTTTTTTTTACTGAATCTCCGGGCCCTTATCCATGAGTAAGGACGGGGAAATTTTTTTTGAAACATTTAGGAAAGGCTCTTTTTATTTTTTTCTATAGTACTGGGAATGTTCTGTTTTACAATAAAATTTTCTGCTAATTGTTTTTTAAATCCTATTTTCCCCAAAGCTTAAATAAAAAGTGAGCCTGAGCCCCCTGGATCAATAAATTAGGTTTATTGGTGTACGGTATATATTTTTAATGCCATAAGGGGCGATTTGTGGATCCAACTCTGGAAGCCCAAGAATGTTTTGGGTTCTTTTTCCCTGATTAAGGGGTCAGTATCTTCAGTTTTGCAAGCGCCTCGAACTGGAAACAGGGTTTTTTTTTTTAAAAAAAATAAGTGGAGGATGCACTATTTTTTGGTCGATTTGTAGTATTTATGCATGCAAAAAATAATGGGAGACGAGCGCACTTGTGCAATGGGGCCATCACGTTCACCATTTGCGAATGTACGAACCGTTTTTAATACGCTGGCTGCACCAGCCTAACGCTGACACTTTTTTTTCTGTTTTTTTCCAGGGTATTCTCCTCATCTTCCTCAGCAGCGGCTAAATCCCTTTCCCAATAAAGAAAAAGTCCTCCCGGATTAATCCCTGCACCCAAAATGTAGCCCCTGCCCCCCCTTTTTCAGAAGAGGGGGCCTGCTGCAGACCAAGTGTCCCTTTTATGTTCTTATCCCGGATGTTTTAAATTTTTCCTGATGTGTTTCTGCAAGGGATAAAGACATTCCTGCTGTGATATTGTTTATATGAGTCTATATTATCCATGTTGTGAGAGAGATTGATTCAAAAAACTTCTTTAAAAAGTTTTAATTTGTATATGATTAAACCCTTTATTTAAAAATCAAACTCACAAGAGTCACTTTTTTTTTTTTTACCCTTAGTGACAGCCATTTTTGCAGTTAATGAAGGGCCCAATTTTTTCAATTCGACACAGCACTTTATGAGTTAAAAACTCTTGGAACGCTTTAACGAATCCAGCTGGGTTCTGAGATTGTTTTTTGTGACATTTGTATTCAGTTGTGGTAAAAAAAAATTTATGATTGCTTTATTTTTGAAAAAAAAAGGAATATGGCCCAAAATTTTGAAAAAATTTTCAATTTTCAAACTAAATTTTTTTGCCCCTTAAAACAGAGAGATATGGGCAACAAATTTCTTAATAAAAAAAATTTCCCACATGTCTATTTACATCAGCCAATTTTGGGGAAAAAAAAATTTTCTTTTGTACGAAATTATAAGGGTTAAAAAATTGCCAGCGTTTTTCATTTTTACAAAACAATTTTTTTTTTTTGGGGGCCACATCACATTTGAAGTCACTTTTGGGGGGGTCTATGTGAAGAAAATACCAAAGTGAACCATTCTAAAACTGCACCCCTAAAGGTGCTCAAACCACATTCAGAAGTTTATTAACCTTAGGTGTTCACAGGGTGAAGCATTGTGGAAGGAAAAAATTGACATTTAACTTTTTTTTGCAAAGCTTTATTCGGAACCATTTTTTTTATTTCACAAGTGTTAAAAGAAAACATGAACCACAAAATTTGTTGTGCAATTTCTCCTGCATCCCCGTTTACCCCAATGGGGGGAAAACCCCACTTTTGGGCTTTTAGGGGGGGCCCCAGAGGTCGCAAGGGAAGAAACGCCATTTGATTTTTCCCAAACGCGAATTGGTGGATCCCATGTGCGTTTTAAAGGGCCCCCTGATGTGCCTAAACAGTGGAAACCCAAAAGTGCCCCCATTTTGGAAACTAGCCCCCTTAAGGAACTTATCTAGATTGTGTGGTGAGCACTTTGAACCCTCCAAGTGCTTCAGACAAGTTTATAACGTAGAGCGTGAAAATAAAAAAATCTATTTTTCCACAAAAAATGATCTTTTCCCCCCAAATTTTTTTATTTTCCAGGGTAACAAGACCCCAAAAAGTTTTGTGCAATTTGTCCGGGAGCATGCTGATACCCATAGTGGGGGTAAAACATGTTTGGTGCAGGGCAGGTTGGGAAAGGGGAAAGGGGAGCGCCGTTTCACTTTTTCAACGCAGAATTGGTTGGAGCCATGTGTTTTTTTGTAGAGCCCCTGATTGTTAAACAGTAAAAAAACCCCCACAAGGGGCCCCATTTTGGAAACTAGACCCTAAGGACTTATCTAGTGTGTGGTGACCTTTAAACCCCCAAGTGTTCACAGAAGTTTATAACGCCGGGCGTGAAAAAAAAAAATATATTTTTCCCACAAACTGATGTTTATCCCAATTTTTTTTTTCCCAAGGGTAACAGGAGAAATTGGACACAAAAGTTGTTGTCCAATTTGTCTGGTCCGGTACCCCAATGGGGGGGGGGGGACCATTGTTTGGGCCACGGCGGGGCTTGGAGGAGCAGCGCCGTTTGATTTTCAAACCAAAATTGGTTGAATGTTGTTTGCCCCCATGTCGGGTTGGAGACCCCCTGATGCCCCAAAAACAGGGGAAAACCCCCCAAAGTAACACCTTTTTGGGAAAAACTAGACCCCCTAGGGAAAATTTACTAGATTGTTGTGAGCATTTGAACCCCAAGTGTTTCACAAAGTTTTAATCTTGGGGGGGTGAAAAAAAACAAACAATTTTTTCCCCAAAAATGATTTTTAGCCAAATTTTTGATTTTTCACAGGATGTTGGACCCTAAAGTGTCCAATTGGGCCGAGTCTGATCCAAACATGGGGGGGGGGAAACTGTTTTGGGGGGCACGGCAGGGGTTTGGGAAAAGGGAAATAATAACGGTTTGGATTTCCCCGAGTTGATTTTGGGGGGCCCGTTTTTTTTGCAGTGCCCAGAAAGTGCTAAAAAGTGGAAACCCCCACAAGTGACCCATTTTGGAATCCGACCCCCTAAAGGAACTTATCAGATTGTGGTGAGCACCTTTTTGAAAACCCCCGAGTGCTTCACAGAAAATTTATAAACGCAGAGCCCTGAAAATAAAAAAACATTTTTTCCTCAAAAATGATTTTTTTTAGCCCGCATTTTTTATTTTCCCAAGGGTAACAAGAAAAAATTGAACCCCAAATTGGTGTGCAATTTGTCTGAGTCGTGAAACCCCCCTATGTTGGGGTAACCACTGTTTGGGCGACGGGAGGGCTCGAGGGAGGGCGCCATTTGACTTTTTGAACGCCACGTCGTGTTTTGGGGCCCGCGACGTGCCTAAATAGTGGAAACCCTCAATTCTAGCTCCACCCTAACCCCAACACACCCCTATCCCCCAAACCCCAAAATTTCCAACCTAATTGTAACCCCAACCCTAATTTAAACCCCCAATTATAACCTAAGGCTGGGTCATGTTGCGTTTTTTTCCAACGTTCAACCCCATAGCGGTTTTTTGGGGGGTAGAAAAGGTATGCATAACGCGTTTTCTTTTGCTATACCCCTAGGAGAGGAAAACAGCGGATAATTCATCTGCGCTAGCGGTTTACGGAAACCCAGGGGCTGCAGGCGCATTTCCCAGGCTCCGTCACTGAATGATGGCACGGGCGCGAACGCATGGCCCCCCCTTACGGCATGCGTTTGCGATGCGCCCCCAAATGGGGGTGATGGCAGCGTTAACGGATGCGTTACACCGCGTTATACGCGGGGTACGCCGTCGTCTAAGGAAATGCAAAAACCGTATGAACCCAGCCTAACCTAATGCTATAACCCTAATTATAGCCCTAACCCTAAAGGAAATGAAAATAAAAACAATTTTACATTTTAATATATGTCCCTAACTAAGGGTGTGTTAAAGGGGGGGGGGATGTACTGTTTTTTTTATTTTGATCACTTAAATTTATCAGGGGTCAAAAAATTACTTTTGGAGAATGAAAGATTTTTTTTAATTGCCACCAGGCAGATTCGGCTGCGCATGCGCCCGCCATTTTTTTTTTTCCAGAAGAAGACCGGGGGGATGGGGGACAGGGGAAACCCACCTACAGTACAGGGGGAGGTTGGGGGGGTCCCGGGAACTTTCCCCACCCTTGATATGCGATCACATCAGAGGGGGAGAAAATTTTTTTTATTTTTTTTTTGCGGTCGGCGATCGCGACACGGGGTCTGAAAATACCGCCCCGTTCTGTTTTGGGGTCTCGGCTCCCGGCAGCCGAGAACCGGAGAAATTTCCCCAACCCCCCCCCCGCACATCCGGCCATTTTTCGGCCTCAAAGATGGGGGCGCCCACGGAGGAGGCAGGAGGGCCGGGGGCCAAGGGGGGGATGGGGGCCCTTTTTCTCTCTTGAGGGTCTGATCACATCAGGGAGAGAGAATTAAAATGGCACATATTTTTTTTTGCGATCGCCATTTGGGGTTAATACGTAATCGAAACACGGGGTCGGTAAAAACGCCCCGGGATTCTGTTCTCGGGGTCTCGGCTACCCCGGTAGCCAGACCCCAGAAAAAATGCGACCGGGGGGGGCGCTATTCATTTTAAAATTAAGGCGCGTGGTTTAATCCCTTTTAAATGCCCGCTGTGAAAGGCGATGGCGGTGGGTTAAGGGTTTTAAAGTCAGGTGCTCATTTCACTCTGTAATGGTGACAAAAGCTTAAAACGGTGCACTTGAACCAGCTTTGGGGCTTGGACATATTCCATTTGTAGATATTTTCTTGAGCGCCTTTGATTATTATTCTAAAAATGAAGAGAAAAAACCCTTCTATGAAAAGAAAAATAACCCCCGTAATAATGGGGAAAAGGGGCTATGTGCCCCCGTTCAGGATATTCGGTTTTTTTGAAGAAAAAAAAACGCTTAAAGTTTTAATTCAGCATCCTATTATTTAGACCGAAATCTGCTATTTTTGTGCACATGGTGCTTTTTTTTCCCAAAAAAAAACCATCGCGGAAAAAAAGCAGCTTTTCATTAAACCCCCCCCCCCGTGACAGAGCCATTTTCCCGTTTAAAAGACCGGGCCAATTTTACAATTCTGACCACTGTCATTTTATGGGGTTTAAAACTCTGGAACGTTTTAAACGAATCGCTGATTCGAGATTGTTTTTTCGTAAATATTGTACTTCACGTTAGTGTAAATTTCTTTGATTGATTGTGTTTATTTATGAAAAACGGAAAATTTTGGCAAAATTTGGAAAATTTAACAATTTTCAAATTTTTTTAAAATTTTTTTGCCTTTTTAAAACAGGGAGAGATATGTACCCAAAAATTTTTAATAATTTAACCCAAATTTCCACATGTCTATTTAATAGCACAATTTTGGGACCAAAATTTTTTTGTTACGAAGTTATAAGGGTTAAAAGTTGACCCGCGATTTCTCATTTTACAACACCCAAAAATTTTTTTTTTAGGGCCAAACCCCACATTTGAGTCCTTTGAGAGGTCCCTTTTGATGAAAATAGCCAAAAGTGACCCCCATTCTAAAAATGCACCCCCCCCAAAGGGGTTTAAAAAACCCCATTCAAAAAGTTTCTTAACCATTTAGTGCTTCAGGAAATGAAGCAATGTGGAAGGAAAAAAAATTTCCCTTAACTTTTTTGCAAAAATTTTTTTCGGAACCTATTTTTTTTTTTCACAATGTAAAAGAAAAAATGAACCACAAAATTTGTTGTGCAAATTTTTCCTGATTAGCGATACCCATATGTGGGGGGTAAACCACTTTTTGGGCACGGGGAGGTTGCAGGGGAAAGGGGCGCATTTTTACTTTTTCAAGCAGAATTTGGTGGACGCCATGTTGCGTTTTGGGCCCTGAGTGTCTTAACAGTGGAAAAAAACCCTTTACAAGTGAACCCCCCTTTTGGAAATTAGACCCCTAAGGAAACCCTTTTTAGATGTGTGGGGTGAGACTTTGAACTCCAAGTGTCAAGGGAAATTTATAATAGAAATGAAAATAAAAAAAACATATTTTTTCCACAAAAACGATCTGTTCACCCCAAATTTTTTTTTTCCCCAAAGGGGGGAACAAGACCAAAATTTTTTTTGCAATTTGTCTGAGCTTCCCAACCCAATATGTGGGGGTGTAACCACTGTTTGGGCGCAGGCAGGGCTTGGAAGTGAAGGAGCGCCCTTTGACTGTTTCAAAACCCAAAAATTTGGGTGGAATGAAATTGGACGCCATGTCGGTTTGGGGGAGCCTGAAAAGCCTAAAAAAGTCGAAACCCCCACAATCACCCTTGGAAATAGACCCCTTTAGGAATTATTAGTGTGTGGTGAGCACTTTGACCCCCAAAAAACTTCACAGAAATTAATAACGTAGAGCCGTGAAAAAAAAAAAATCATTTTTTCCTCAAAAAAAGATTCTTTAGCCCGTATTTTTTTTATTTTCCCAAGGGTAACAGGGAAATGGAAACCCAAAAAGTGGGTTTTGCAATTTTTCGAGTCGCTGATACCCCCTATTGGGGGTGAAACCCACTGTTTGGGGGCCTTGGGGGGTGCTTTGGGAAAGGGAAAGGGCGCCATTTTGTTATGCAAAATTTGTGGAATGTTTGGGGGCATGTTGGGGTTTGCAGAGCCTTGTGTCCAACAGTAGAAACCCCCCCAAGTGACCCATTTTGGAAAATAGCCCCAAGGAGCTTATCTAGATGGTGGTGAGCACTTGAACCCCAAGTGTTCACAGAAATTTTAACGCAGAGCGGAATGAAAATTAATTTTTTTTCCAAAAAGTTTTTTTAGCCAGCTATTTTTTTTTTCCCAAAGGGTAACGGGAAATTAAAACCCAAAATTTTTGGTGTGCAATTTGTCACTGAGTACGCTGATACCCATATTTTGGGGGTAAAAAAAATGTTTGGCGCACGGCAGGGCCCCGAAGGGGGGGGGAGCGACATTTGTTTTTGAAGCCACGTGTTTTTGGGGAGACCCCCTGATGTGTTAATTAGGGGAAAATCCCTCAATTCTAGCCCCAACCTAACCCCAACACCCCCTTTAAACCTAATCCTAACCAAAAAATCCAACCCAAATTTAACCAACCTTAATTGTAACCCTAACTTAATTGTAACCCTAAACCCTAATTGAAAACCCTCCCAAAACCCTTAATTAAAAACCTAATTAAAACCCTAAGGCTAGGTTCATTTTGCGTTTTACCAGCCTTTAAAAAAATAGGGTTGAGGGGCTGGTTAAACGGTATAGCATAACGCGACCGTTATGTTTTACCCTGGCAGAGAAATCAGCAGATGTTTCATGCGCTAGCGGTGAGGGGCCCCAGACGTCCCCGGCGTCCGAGGCTCCGTACTGAATAAAGGCACGTCGCAAAGCATGCCGCTTTACGGCATGCGTGCGATGCGCCTCAAATGGGGGTATGGCAGCTTTTAACGGATGCGTTACCCGCTTTATACCGCGGTGTTTTAGCGCGCCCGTTTTACGGATGCAATAACCCCCCCCCAGTATGAACCAGTTTTAACCTACCGTTTAATTAATAACCTAACCCTAATTAACAAACCCGAAAACCCCTTAACAAAAAAATGAAAATAATATAATTTCTATTTTTTATATGTCCCTAACTAAGGGGGGATAAAATGGGGGGGGTTAGTACTGTTTTTTTTATTTGATCACTGTGATAGTTTATCACAGTGACCCAAAATGCACTTTTATGGGAATGAATGAAAATTTTTGAATCTCCCGCCAGCAGATCGGGGGCACTGGCATGGGGCCCGCATTTTTTTTTTGAGGAAAAGACGCCGGGATCCTGGGCTGGGGGGGACACGGTAAGTTGGGGGGGGGGACCGGGGGAAAACCCCTTTTTCCCCCCTTGATGTGCGTTTAATCAGGGGGAGAGAATCATTTTTTTTTTTTTTTTTTGCGATGACTTGCTTGCATAGCCCCGATCGAACCCGGGATCGGGTGAATACGGGCCGGATTTATTTCTCTGGGGTTCGGGCTACCCCCGGTAGCCCAGACCCGAGAAATTTGCCATCCCCCGGCACAGCGGCACCCTAGCGGCGGGCGCATGAGCAGCGCCCCCCATTTTCTTCATCGCGGCGGCCCCGGGGGGGCACCGGGGGGGCCCCGGGGGCAATAAGGAATCGGGGGGGCCCCATGGGGGTCCCGGGGAAACCCCTTTTTTTCTGGGCCTCTGATGTCCGATGAATCAGGGGAAGAGAAATTAAATGACACAATTTTTTTTTTTTTTTTTTTTGCGGTCGCCGTTAAGGGTTATAACGGCGATGCAACATCGGTTTTTGTAAAAAACGACCGATTCATGTTCTCTGGGGTCTCGGTACCCCCGGTAGGGGGGGAGACCGGGAAAATGCGCCTCTGGGGGGCGCTATTCATTTTTCCACAGCGCGTTAATAACGGCGTGTAGTTTAATACCCTTAAGACCGCCTTTAAAGGCGTATCGGCGTCGTTAAGGGGTTAATTTCACGGAAAATTTGTGTTTCCCCGCATATTATTGAGCTAGAATATTCAGGAAAAATTTGCGGTTTTAAAACGGGTCAAAAACACGCAAAAAAAAACCCGGGAAACGCATGGTTTTACAGCTGAAGTCCCTTTTTTTCTTTAGGAATTTTCGCAACCCTCTGAACGTGTGCACTGCCTAAAAGTTTTTTTATCTTTTTGTCCCTTTGGGGAACAAAGGGTAAGAAAGGGGATTTGGGGGCCAAAAGTAGACATAGCTGTCAGATTATATTATTTTTTTTTTATAGATTTTTTTTAGCGCCCCTTTTTCATGGCGCTTTACATTGAAGGGGGGGCAATATAGCAAGTACAGTAAAATGAGCAAAAAAAGGCACGAAAAAGTACAGAAGGAGGAGGACCCCCCCGCAAGGGCTCACAGTCTACAGGGTTTGGGTGAGGTTACACTGGAGGGTAGAGCTGGTCTTTTCGGGGGTTCAGGGGACGTGATCAACAGGTGTAGGCTTGTCGGAAGAGGTGGGTCTTGGTTCTTTTTGGGGTTTCCATGGTAGGGGAGTCTGTGTGTTGGGTAAAGGGGTTCCAGAGTATGGGGGAGGCCGGGAGAAGTTGTATGGGGTTTGGGGGAAAGAAGAGATAAGAGGGGAGAGAGGGGGAAAGATCTTGAGGGACGAAGGTTGCTGTGGGTATGTCCCGGGGACCATGTCTCAGATGTATGGAGGAGACAGTTGTGGTTGGCTTTGTAGGTTCAGGTTAGGGTTTAAAATGGAGCCTCTGACGTGGAAGCCAGTGAAGGGTTTGGGCAGAGAGGAGGGGTGGGAGAAGAGTCTTATGCAGATGGAGGGCATCTTTTTTCAAGGCAACAGTAAACGGAGACTTTTCAGTGAGTGGGTTGTTTTTTTTTTTCGATGCAAAAAAAAAAATCTCCCAGTTTCATCAGTGTATTTTTTTTTTTCAAAAACCTCAGGTTAGTCGGGTTTCCATCAGTTTTTTTCTGATGGAAAAAAGTTTCTCAAGTTATCCTTGTTAAACAGCTGGAAAAAATGGACAGCAAGGGATGGCATCTGAATGCTGTCCAGTGTGTGTGTGTGTTTTTTTTATATGTATGTATAAAATATATTTTATGGGGAAAATTAAGTTTTTGGGTACATAACTTTTTTCAAATTTTCTCACCTACAAAGAATGGGGGGTCTGTAATTTTTATCGTAGTTACCTTCACTGTGAGGACGAATCTAAAAAAAAAAAAAAACAAAAAAAAATCACATTGTATGGTTTTTACATAATTAATTTCATTTTATTGCATGAAAAAAAATATTTGATAAAATAAAAAAACAGATTTAATATTCGTACAAAAATTTTTGTTTGCAATTACAGACTTTTTTGTAGTTTTGACACGTTTGCACACAATGGCAGCGGGTTTTTGGCCCACTCCTCTTAAGATCGTCTCCAAATCGTTCGGGTTTGGGGCGGGTGCTGGCAAAATTGGTTTCAGCTCCCTTAAAGATTTTTTTTTTTTTTTTTTTTTGGGGTTCAGGTTGGGGGACTGTCTGGTCACTCCGGATCTTGAAATGTTCTTAAGGAGCACTGTTTAGTTGCCCTTCCTGTGTGTTTCAGGTCTTTGGGACATGTGGAAGACTCGGCATGACCCATCTTGAATGCTCTAATTAAAGGAATTTTAGGTTTTTTGGCTAAATTTACGTACAGATACATCCTCTTTCAATACGGGCTGCAGTCATCCGTCCCCTTTTAGAAAAACTTTCCCCAAAGCTTTTTTTCCCCCACCATGTTTCAGGGTTTGGGAAAATGTTTTGGGTGGGGTTGTACGATCTTCTTCTAAAAACCGGCAAGTGGAGTTGATACAAAATATCTTTTTTGGTCTAAAAACTGTCCCATGACCTTCTCCCATGCTCCTGGATTTCAGATGGTCTTGGCGAATTTCAAGTGCCGGGGACATATGGTCCCCTGCAGGATTTTAATCATAACACGTAGTGTGTATAATGTAACGTTGGGGATGGCCAGCTCCCTTCAGGTCCTCCTGAAGTTCTGGCTGATTGCTGACCTTTCTCAAAATATCCTTACCCAACAAGGTGAGATTTCGCATGGAGCCCAGAAGATGAAAACTGACAGGGCATCTTGTGTTTCTACATTTTCTAAAAATTTTCCAAAGTTTTTGCCTTCTCCCACCTGCTTGCCTATTGTCCTGTACCCATCCCCCGCCTTGTGCGTGTCTAACCCAAATTTTTCCTTAGACAAGGGTCTTTGGTATTGGACAATGGTGGAAATGTTGGAGTGTTATTGAGTGTGTGACATGTATTTTATCCAGGTTTCGAGTTCAAGCAGGTGCAAAATTTTTGGGTAATGGGGTGCAGAATTGGAAGGCTTTTAAGAAAAAAAAACAGGTTGTGAGAGGGGGTTCTTACTGGTGGTGGTATCACATTCACAGCCGAGGAGCCCAGACCAAGGGAAAGCGCGCGGGTGAAAAACGGGGACGGGTAAATTAAATATATCCCTCCGCCGGGGAGTCCCTGCAGCTCTCCTCTTCTCCCGGGCTCTCTGCAGCGCTTCAGTCTGCCAGGGGTCACGTGGTATGCTCATTAAAGTCATGAATTGTGCTATCATAAACTTTAATGGCAGGCCATGTGGACTGCGCAGGAAGGAGCGGAGATCGTGGGAAAGCAGGGGGGCTGCAGGGGACCGCCCCGGCGGAGGGGGTGAGTATGATCTGACCACCCCTCCCCTCCCCGCGACCCCCGTAGGGCCCGCGTTTTAAGCCGAGGGGGAATTCCCCAATGGGTTTGGAAACCCGGTTTACCGGGTATAAAGGTATTATTTTCAAAAACTGTCTGTATATTATATATTTGTAATTATTTTTCCTGCCCTATGGCCAAAACATCTGTAATTTTCTCAGAGACATGATCAATACCAGGCATTTTCTCTGTGCTTTGTGCGACATGGAACTCCCCCCAAACCCACTCTCATAGGTTTTTAAAGTCTATTGTGAAAAACATGGTGCACTCGTACCTTTGCTCTGAAATACCCTTTAGGCCGGGGTCACACTTGAAGTGCATTTTGGGAGAACTGCATAAATACCCGGCGCGCCGGGCATGGATCGGATTTTGTGGTTGCATGTTTTTTATTGGCGCTGAATGCTCGGTTTCCAAGGGCCGAGGACTCGCTTTGCACTGGGAAATTTTTGTGACCCCGGCTTTGTCTGAGTACATTTTGACTTGGGTGCAAGTTTCATGCAAAGATTGCCCTTGCTGCTACTCCATCTTTGAAAGATACAGTAAAGAGTGCCGCTCAAACTAAAAAATATTTCCGGTCGTGATTCCTTGACCATGAAAGTACAAAACATAGTGCATCCCCCCTCATCTCCGCCTCGACTACTGCAACCCAACTCTCTGGCCTTCCCTTGCATCGGGGCACCACTCCAACCCACCCCTGCCTCTGTGCACGACTAATACACTTGTCTCCCGCTATTCCCGCTCTCCTCTCTGCAAGCCCTTCATGGCTTCCTACCCTTTCGAGGCTCCGTCAAACCTAACCATGCCCTACAAACCCATCCACAATTGTCTCCTCCTAATCTGTGACTTGGTCTCCCGGACATACCCACGCAACCTTCGATCTTCAGATCTCCCCCTCTACTCCCTTTATCTCTTTTCCCACAACGCATAAAGCTTCTCCCGTGCCTTCTCCATACTCTGGAACTCTCTCCCCCCAACCATCGGCTGCGCCTCCTTTGCCCCTAAAAAGACTTGAAGCCACCTTTTCCCGGGACAAGCCTCCAACTGCAGTGATCATCAGTTTTACTAAACCACGCACGATCAGTCTTCCCTCCTTGTGTTCTCATCCACCTTGTAGATGTGAGCCCTTGCGGGCAGGGTCCTCTTCCTTTGTACTTGTGTGTGCCCTTTTATTGCTCTGTTTACTGTACTTGTTTTATTTGCCCCTTTCAAATTGGTTTAAAGCGCCTGGAATAAATGGCGCTATAAAAATCTATAATAATAATAATACGACCTGCAAGGTACCCCAACAAGCGGGGCAAACAACTGTCAACGGTAGCCACATTTCTGAGAAACAAACCTGAAATATGCTATTTAAGGGCCCGGGGTAACTGGCGCAAAACGGGGGAGTGGAATGCGATTAAATATCGCAAATTTCACTCTTTACCAATATATTATGGGGCGGGTCCTAGCATCGATTTTTTTTCTCGGCGTTTTCCTCAGGCCCGGGAAAAACGCAGCATGGTGGGTTGTCACCAATTATCGGGCGAGAATCGCCCAAAGCAAGTCTTATGGGTGGATGAAAACGGATTCAAATGGACAACTGTGGGCTGGGGAGAAACGCACGGTGTCCTTTAGAAAAGCCCGGGAATTATCCCCGGCCCATCTGTTAAAATACACTGGGAAGCTTAATAAGAATAGGGAAAAAAATACATTTAAAATAACTAAGTACAACCAAAGTTGTAAACTCTCATTTAAAGATTTTTCTGTATTTTTTGGGCTATGAAAAAATTGGGACATTCACATGAAAAACATCAAACTATGAATTAACAATGGGAATTATTACTTAACAAAAGTTGAAACAACTGAAATATGTCTATATTCTTCAGTCCTGGCCAAAGTTTTGAGAAGACACAAATATTATTTTACATGATTCTGCCTTTCCCCCCCCCCCCCTGTTTTTATGTGTGTTTGATGATGGTTTTATCACAGACAGAAATAATAATTGCAAACCTTTAGTCAAAAGCTATATGACAGTTGGAGGAGTTAATGCGGGAAGTCAATATTTGCCCGTGTTGGCTTCTCTTCGGACTCTGCCATTCTCCCTGGCATTGCTCCAATCAACTTCGGACCAAATCTGACTGATAGCAGTCCATTCTTGCACAATCTGCTTTCATTTTGTCAGAATTTTTAGGTTTTTTGTTTGTCCACCCTTCTTGATGATTGACCCAAAGTTCTCAATGGGTTTAAAAGATTTAGGATTTTCCCAAAGGCCATGGACCCAAAATCTCTATGTTTTGTTCCTAAACCCATTTATTTATACCTTTGCTTTATGGAAAAGGTGCTCCATCATGCGGGAAAAAGGGCCCATTGTTGTGCCAAATGCTCTTGGAGGGTTGGGAGAAGTCCCTCTTGGAGGCCATTCGGGTACCATTTTTTAAATTCAGGGGCTGTTTTTTTTAGGAGACTGTGGGGAGAGCCCATTCCCTTGGCTGAGAAGCAAACCAACACATAATGGTTTCAGGATGCTTAACAGTTGGATGAGACAAGATGGTGGTAGCGCTCACTTTTTCTTTAAAGAAGCGTTTTCTGATGTCCCCAAACATCGAAAAGGGGATTCATAGAGAAAAAAACTTTACCCCAGTCCTCAGACAGTCCACTGCCTGTACTTTTGCAGAAAAAATCAGTTTTGTCCATGATGTTTTTTTTGGGAGAAGGGGCTTCTTTGTGCCCCCCTTTGAGCCGGGCCCTTTTGCTCAGAGTCCCCGCCTCACAGTGCGTGCGATGCACTCACACCTGCTGCTGCCATTCCTGAGCAAGCTCTGCACGGGTTTGGCAGCTGATCCCGCAGTGAAACACTTTTAAGAGACGTCTGGCACTTGTGGTTTTTTTGGGGCGCCTGAAGATTTTTTGGAACAATGAACCTCTTCTTGAAGTTCTGATGATGCGTGATTGTTGATGAGGTGCATTCTTTTTTGCTGCGATATCTCGTGTTGGGGCCATTTTTCGGGAAATGTTGGCTGCACGTGTTTCTTTGAGAAAACATGGTTACAGAAGAGAAACAATGATGCCAGCACCAGCCCCTTTTAAAGTTCGTGGTGTCTTTTCCCTTATCAGGGGCAGATTGCTCCAGCCATGTCCTCATCAACACCCACCCTGTTTTTAATGGAGCAATCACTGAAAGAGGTTAGCGGTCCTTTTAAGGCAGGGCTGCAATGATGTTAAAATGTTTTTTGGGGGGATTAAAATTCTTTTCTAGCCAAATATTGATTTGAAGTAATTGCTGTTAAGCTGTCACTCTTTATAACATTCTGGGTATAGAAATTGCCATTAGAAAATTTTGAAAGTAGCTTTGTAAAATTTAATATTTGTGTCATTCTCAAAACTTTTGGCCATGATTTTAGTTCTTCAAAGTAGCCCCTTTTGTTTGATGACTCCCTTTACACACTTGGTATTCTTTAAAAAATAATAATAATAATCTTTTTTTATATAGCGCCATCATATTCCGCAGAGGCTTTACAGTTTAACAGTTTCTCAAACAAAAAAGTCATAAGTAACAACGTTAACAATCCCGAAATTTAAAAGCAAAATAAGACGGCCCTGCTCGTGAAGAACTTACAAATCTACAATGAGGTGGGGGAGTTACAAAGTAACGGTTGTGTTATACAAGGGTTTGCTTTTACAATGATGGTCCACCCATCTTAAGCGAGTGAGGGATGGGTGGAGATAGTGAATGGGGCCTACCCCCCACACACACTTACACAGAAAATGACTTTGATTTGTGAATGTGTTTTGGCGCTTCTGAACAGATGTGTTTTGAGGGAGCGCCTGAAATCATGCAAATTTTGGATAGTCCTTAAAATTTTTGGGGGTAGGAGCAAACCAGAGGATTGGCGCGCGCGGGGGAAGAAGTCTTGGAGTCGGGAGGTGGGAGGTCGGAATTAGTGCAGGGTTAGTCGGGAAAATCGTTTTTCGAGCGCAGCAGTTTGGTTAGGCGTAGATAGGATGGGGAGGAGATGTAGGGGGGTGCTGCCCCCCGTGGAGAGCTTTGTGGGTGAGAACAAGTACTTTGAATTGGATCCTATAGAAAGGGCAAACCAGTGTAGGGACTGGCGAAGAGCGGATGCGTCCGAGAGTACCGATTGCCAGATGGGGGACCCTGGCTGCTGCATTAAGGATGGATGGGAGGGGATGTCGAGTAATGGGGAGGAGAAGTTAAAAGAGCATTGCAGTAGTCCCGGCGGGATGGATCCAAAGCTACAGTGAGGGTTTTTTTTGTTTTCATGGTGAGAAAAGGGCGGTTTTGAGATGTTCTTTTGGTGTAGCGGCCAGAGCGGGCAAGAGATTGTATATGGGGGTGAAGGAGAGAATTTGGGGTCAAACATAAACACCCCGACAGCGAGCCTGCTGCCGGGTTGTTATTATGGTGCGACCCCCCTGAGAGGGAAATGTCAGATTAAAGGGGGTTAGTAGACCCGGGGAGCAGAAGAAGTTCAGTTTTGGAGGGGGTTAAGTTTCGATAGAGAGCAGACTTGATGTTGGAGATGCGGGACAGACAGTCGGTGGCGTTTGTAGTACAGGGGGGGGAAGATCAGGGGGATGACGTGTTTAATTGTGTGTCATCAGCATAAAGATGGTACTGAAAACCAAATTGCTGATGGTCTGTCCAATTGGGGCGTGTAGGGGAGAGAAGAGGGAAAGGGGGGCCAAGGACTGAGCCCTGGGGGTACACCGGGCAGTGGAGGAAGAGGAGATGAAGTGGAGCCCGAGAAGAAAAACCTGAAGGAGGGGGTCGAAAGATAGGAGGAAAAAACAGGAGAGAACAGGTGTCCTTAATCCCCAGTGACTGGAGCCTGACAGTAGGAGCGGTGGTCAACCGTGTCGAAAGCTGCAGAAAGGTCGAGAGAAGAGCAGAGAGGGGTCGGGTTTCGTTTTGCTGTCAGAAAGGGCATTTGGTAACTTTGATGAGTGCCCCCGTTTCAGTCAATGTAGGGGGCGGAGCCGGACTGTGAAGGGTTAGGAGGGAGTGAGTGGGGGAGGTAAAGGGTTGAGGGGAGTAGACTAGGCGCTCCCAAAAATTTAGAGATGAAGGGTGAGTTGGAGACCGGTCTTTTAGTTGTTTGTGCAGGAAGGGTCAAGAGCGGGTTTCTTTAAATAGTGGAGTAATGATGGAGTGTTTGAAGGAGGATGGGAAAATGCCGAGGAGAGTGAGGGGATTAAATTTAAGAGAGATTTTCTTGATGAGCTTCAAGAGGTAGTCGCCGGAAAATCGTTTTCACTTCCAGGTGGCCTGTCAGGTTTTAATAAGTGGGATTTCTGGCCTTATAAATGGGGTTTGGGACCCTCAGTGGGGTTGTGCTGGGAAATTGGTGGATACACGCTGATAGGTACTACTGAAAATTTATATATTTGAAATTTTATGTGTTTTTATCTAATCTTCTTTTTGATTTAAAAAAACTTCATTTGGATCCATTATATGTCGGTTTTTGTTAGCCACCGACAAAATCTCGCCAGACGGATGTTAAACGGATGTCAAACGTCGCTCAGATGCGAGAAAATCGCATCCTCGCATTCAATCGGATGACAGACGGATCAATGCTCAGGAAACATTTGTGCGATTATCAGGCCGTCAAAAACGGTCCGATTTTTTTTAAAACGGTGTGTGTGACTCCAGCCTAATGCTTTAATACTGATCTGCTGCCACAAATTTGCACCTGTTGCAGTTACACCGTATTTGCTTACTGCTGCCCGTTCTTCCATCTGGGGATGCAAGGATTGGGAATATTGATATAACACTTTTATGTTAATTAACTTGCTGGCATCTTTAATCTCTTCTTCTACATTGAGGTATTATGCAGGTGAATGGGGTCGCATCACGACACGCAAGGTACTGTGACCATTACAAGCAAGCCACAAAATATCCACTCGTTCTCTTTATGATGTGTGACCACTATTTTCCCTTCTAAATTGCATGAAAATGTGCATACATTACTTTTTTTTGCCCTTATTTGTCCCCAATGCTCCTAGAGCTTTCTAATCTAAAGAAGAATACCAAGACTTTATTCTTGGTTATTGCTCTGTAGGCCGGGTACTCTGGATCAGTTTATATTATTTCTTGAATAGCAGCTGATGTACTACACAGTCAGCAACTGCTACACATTGGACAGAGCTGTGCGTACACCTCTGTTTAAGGCCGGAATCACACATGCGAGAAACACGGCCGAGTCTCGCATGTGAAATCCCAGCACTGGCGCCGGCACTCGGGAGCGGAGTGTGCGGCTGCATGTATTTCTATGCAGCTGCTCGCCTCCACTCCAGAGTGCCAGCGCCAGAGCTGGGATTCCACATGCGAGACTCGGCTGTGTTTCTCGCATGTGTGATCCCGGCCTAATGTTCACAGCCGGACGCTGTTGGAGGATTGAAGAGAACCTGTCACAGCCAGTAAAGCTGTTACCTGCAGATAAAATAATATTCCAGGTAATAGGTTCCAAATCCTATTTAGTTGGCTTACTGGAGCAGCGGCTGTAGGAAGAAAATGAAGTTGGATTCTCCCTGCCGCTGCTCGATTACAGCCATTGGGATAATGCAGGAAGTTATACAGTTACCGCCCACTGTACCAGTGAGAGCATTGTAATCACTCCTGGCACAATGACTGACAGCTCTGCAGTGCGTGTGTGTGCTTACAGGCTGCCAATCAGTGTGCAGGGGAGTTATTCCAGCCACCCCATGTATAGTGAAAGTGTGCTCTTCACTGCAATCATGTGGGAAATCAATAGTGTAGCAGAGGCCTTCCTTTCTCTAATTCAGTGGTCGTCAACCTTTCTGACCTTGGGAGCACATTCAGGTCTGAGAGAGGGTCGCAAGCCACATCCAGCTTCCGCCTCCTCACAGTAATGGTAACTAAAGCCCCATTAGGAGTATAATGATAATCAAAGCTTTTCCACATAAATCACCCTGATAAGCAGTATCAAGATCCAGGGCTTCTCAATACTTCCATTCAGTATTCTCCCATCAAGCACTCCCAACACACTGTGGCGTCCAGCTTCAAGCACCTCCTCTGACAGGTAGTGTGAGGAGCTGGCCTTGTTTCTAAGACTATTGGACCAATGCACGTGGAGCGGAATCCACGGCTCTAAGGGATGCAGACTTTTCCTAGCACCACAACGAGAGAGGGGATCTGCCCACAAGGACAGGGAAACCTTAAGATAAAAAGGCGGCTCCTCTCTCTGCATCAGTGGTTTCCTGTCCTTGTAGGGCGGAGCCTTTTACCTGCTTGGCGGCAGCAGTCCATGCTACAGAAGATTAAAGAGCTTCAGGCGGGCCGTTCGGCAGCGGCAGGGACGACTCTGCTATGGCCAGCGCCGGTGTCTTGAAAGCGCCGCGAGGGGCCCGATGGGGTCCTGGCCGCGAACGGGCAGGTGACCGCGGTCCTAGCACCGCCTGGCGTACCAGCGGCCTGCGTCCCGGCGCGCCGGAAACCGGAACGTCGCTGTGGTGACGCTCGGGGGCCAGAAGTTGCGGGTAATACGCGGCCGGGACATCTCTCTGCACCAGAAGTGGGTGTATGGTACCGGAAATGCGGGGGGACGCCGGCCGGTGGATCCTCTGCACATGGCAGCAGTCTTTAAGCAGCGATGACCGTGTCGAGAGGGCAATAGCGCAACAAGGAAGTGCAGAACCCCTCCCACGGCAGCGGTAGCGGAGCCCGCAGCAGCACAGTCCGCAGCAAAAGTCCACAGCAGCACCATGGAGGCTCTTCGAGGGAGCGACATAGGGAGTCCAGCAGCACGCAGAAGTCTAAAGATTCAAAGCGGAGCAGCTCGCAAAGACAAAGGTTCCAAGTCTAAAAGATAAAAGAGACCTTTTGGACAACATCCAGCTCCTGTTCCGGTACCATTTATTGGTGGGGAGTGGTGAGTGAGCTTCGAGAATGCCGTTTTATTAATACAGGTCTCTCTCTTCTCTCTCCCCCCGCCCTCTTTCCCTCTCTCCCTCTGTTTCTGTATCGCCTTATAATAGCGGTCCACTAGAAAACACACAGGGAAGACAAAACATAGGCAGTGTGCTTTATTTGAGCAGAGTCTGGACAGCACGTGGCCCAAAAAATTGTGTCAATCATGCATCAATGACACAATCGCTAGAGAAAACCCAGAGTTCTCTAACTCCTGAGGACCCTTATCAGAGCAGAGGTGGAAAGTTCCCTTAGTTCCTGGTCTCTACTGGGGGGCCTTCGAGGAGGGATAGGCCCGAAACATCCCCTTCACTGCCCAAATCCTCGGAGGAAGGAATATTACACGACACTGCGAGTTCTTCCTCAGAGAGCGACTCGGGGTCAGGGTACTGTTTCCTCTAGAAGTGGATAGATTGGTAAAGGCTGTAAGATCCACGATGGGGTTCGTGGACCAGAAGCTAAAAATCGGTTCAGGACGTAATGTTCGGTACTTTGGAGAGGAAAAAAGTACAGAACCTTTCCCTGGAATGAACAGCTTCAGACCCAAATAACCAGGGAATGGGAAAAGCCTGTTAAAAGAGGACCCTTGCTGTCCTCCTTTAAGAGGAATCATCCTTTTGAGGAAGAGGCGTCCTCTTCCTGGAGTAAAGTGCCCAGGTTAGATGTCGCCATTTCAAAGGCTTCGAAGGGTTCTTCTCTTCCTTTCGAGGACTCAGGATTTCTGAAGGACCCCTTGATAGGAAGGTGGACACCTTCCTAAAAGCCACATAGGAATTGTCAGCGGGGGCATTAAGGCCGGCCATCGCGCAACTTGCACGGCCATGTTCCTTATGATGTGGCTAAGCTCGTTGGAGGATCAGCTGGAAGAAAATCCAGATACTGAGACTGTTAAAATCGCATGCCAATGATTAAAGGAGCAGTGGCGTTCTTGGCAGATGCATCCGCTGATTCAGCTAGGCTGCAGCTCTGTCTACTGCGGGTCGCAGAGCGGTTTGATTAAAGACCTGACCTGGAGATGCTCAAGCGAGAGGGAAGTTATGTTCCCTTCCTTGTGAAGGGCAGTATTTGTTTGGGCCAGCCCTAGACGACTTGTTAGAGAAGGCGGCGATAAGAAAAAAGGATTCCCTAAACCACTCCTCTCTTCATTTACTCAGTCCTTTCGGAAGAGAAATTACAATAAGAAAGGGGGATACATGGATCAGAGAAAGAGGCAAGATAATCGTAAAGGATCCAAGGGGTTCCTGTTTGGCTCTTCCTCCCGAAGGGACTGGAAGTCCTCCAAATGACTCAGTCTCCCAGGTGGAGGGAAGGCACTCCCACTTCCTTCCAGCCTGGGAAAAAAATATCATCAAGCCCCTGGATTCTCAATCTAGTAGGGGCAGGGCTGAAGTTGGAGTTTAAAAAGTATCCACCGGAAAAATTCGTCATCACAGCCCTTCAGACATCTATCCCAGAACAAAGAGCCCTAGAGACAGAGGTTCTAGGTCTCCAGGACAAGAAGGTCCTTCAGCATGTACCACCAGAAGAGCAAACAAAAGGCTTCTATCTCCTCTGTTTCTTATAAAGAAACTGGAGGGTTCTTACAGGACCATCTTCAACAAATACCTAAGAATTCCAAAATTCAAGATGGAGTCAGTAAGGTCGGGCATTCAGTTGCTGTTCCCGGCTGCTACATGGCTGTCGTCGATCCGAAGGACGCGTATTATCACGTGCTAATCCATTCAGACTTCAGAAGGTTTCTCAGGGTGGCGGTACCAGTGAACGGCAACGTCAAACACCTCGAATAAGGCGCTTGCCTTCGGGTTGGTAGTGGCCCCTGGGTGTTTACAAAGTTAATAGCAGAGGTCACTGCTCACCTGAAAGAAAGAGACAGGTTGGCGATCCCGTATCTGGACGATTTCTTGATAGTCGGTCGATCCTTTACTCACTGCCAACGTCAAGTGGAGGACATAATAACCATCTTAGGAGAGTTAGGATGGTGTTTTAAACCGGGAAAAATCAAGGTTAGTACCGCAGACAGCACAAATCTTTCGGGGCTTGTGTTCCGACTCCTGCAATCAGGAGTGTAGTTTCCCGGAGGAGAAGAAGGGGAAAATGTTCAATCTCATCCTCGGGACAATAAGGAATCCGGTATTAACTCTCAGAAGCGCCATGTCACTCCTGGGATCCTAACTTCATGTATTCCAGCTGTAAGATGGGCCAAATCAATTCAAGAGCCTTGCAGCAGTTCGTCCTGGAGAGTCAGCGTCACTTGCAGGGACAATTGGACTATACACTAGTTCTGCCACAACAGGTCGTCCATTCTCTCCAGTGGTGGTTGAGGGTAAAAAACCATTCAAGAGGGGGTCCCTTGGTTTCCTCACATTTCCAGAATAGTCACCACGGATGCCAGTCCCAGGGGATGAAGGCTCATCTTGGGATTCAACCTGGTTCAGGGAGCTTGGTCTCGGGTAGAAGAGGGAGCCTGTTCAAATATGCTGGAGCTGCTGGCAGTACGAAACCGCTACAGACTCTTACCACTTCTGCCAGGCCATCACGTAAGAGTAATGTTGGACAATCAGGTCGCAGTGGCATATCTGAACCATCAAGGGGTTACACGATCCCATACCCTTCTGCAGATAGCGACACAAGTTTTTCAGTGGGCAGAGGTGAACATTCTATCGCTATCAGCCCCCATATCAAGGGGAAAGACAATGTGACAGCAGACTTTTTAAGTCGCACACCACTTCTGCAAGGAGAATGGTCCTCAAGCCGACGGTCTTCAAACAGTTGGTACACATGGGGGGGGAACCAGAGATCGACCTGTTTGCCACCCGACAAAACACCAAGGTGAAAAGATTCTGTTCCCTGAACCCGACAGAGAGGCCATACGCAGTAGACACTTTCCAAATCAGGTGGACCTTTCCCCTAGCATATGCCTTTCCCAATATGCCTGATACCAGCGGTCCTCAAGAAGATCAGGCAGGACGGGGAGAAAGTGAATCTCATCGCCGCCTTTTGGCCAAAGAGGGCTTGGTTTTTTTGGCTCAGGAATATGTCAATTACGGATCCTGGGAGATCCGGACCTTCTAGCTCAAGGATCGGTACTTCAACCACAGGTGTCTGGGCTGCACTTGACAGCCTGGAACTTGAGAGGTCGGTGCTAGGAGGTAAGGGATTTTCGGATAACCTAATTTCCACCTGGTTAGCCTGTAGGAAACCAGTCACTACAAGGATTTATGGTAAAACGTGGAAGAGATTTTTATCTTCCACTGGATGTTCTCCAGAAGGAGAAATTCCCAAAAGGAAATTTTCAAGTTTCTCCAGAGGGGGCGAGATCAGGGCCTAGCATTGAGTACGTTAAAGGTTCAGGTATCGGCGTTGGGGGCGCTCTATAACTTTAACTTAGCGGGTAACCGTTGGATAGTTAGATTCATCAAGGCCTGCACTAGATCTAGACCAGCCCCCGATAGCCAGAGTCCCTCCAAGGGACCTGAATTTAGTACTGAATTCTCTGACCGGATACCCGTTTGAACCATTAGAGGAGGCATCCATAAAATTGGTAACATTCAAGACCATACTCCTGATAGCCCTTACATCAGCACGTAGAATTGATGACATACAGGCCCTCTCAGCTGATCCTCCCTTTACGGTGGTAATGGAGGATAGGATAGTCTTAAGACCTGACCCAGCCTATTTGCCCAAAGTAGTGTCAAGGTTTCATAGGTCCCAGGACATATCCCTACCCTCTTTCTGCACTCACCCTAAGAATGATAAGGAAAATAAATTTCATACACTAGACGTTAGGAGGTGTCTTCTTCACTATTTACAGGCAACAGAGTCTAGTAGGAAGGATAGGGCTCTGTTTATCTCCTTCCAGGGTTCTAGAAAGGGGATGGGAGCCTCGAAAGGTACCCTGTCCAGATGGATAAGGGAGACAATCAAGTTGGCTTATGTGCATGCGGGAAGATCGATCCCGGATGATTTGACGGCCCACTCTACTAGAGCGATGGGAGCCTCCTGGGCAGAAAGAGCTGACTTGTCTTTCTAACAAATCTGTAAGGCGGCTACGTGGTCACCTTCCACCTTTTATAGCCACTATAGATTAGATCTGTCGGCCTCTTCTGATTTGACGTTTGGACGAAGGGTTCTACAAGCTGTGGTCCCTCCCTGATAGAGTAATTCTCTGTAATTCTCTCGTTGGGTGCTGTCATGGGTGCTAGGAAAACACGGGTGTTATGTACCGGTAATGTATTTTTACGAAGCCCATGACAGCACCCGTAGATTCCCTCCCATTCATAGGCTTTCTTTTTCACCCTTTTTGGATGGTGGTTTGCTGTACATAGCTTCACTAAGAGAGAGTTAATATTACCTAATAATTAAATTTAGTTGAGACATTTCGTGTAATGTATAAATATATGTACTGTATGTGTGTGCACTAACCGGAGGTCCTCTCAAGCTCTGTAAACCGCTGATGCGGGGAGAGGAGCCGCCTTTTTATCTTAAAGGTTCCCTGTCCTTGTGGGGCGGATCCCTTCTCTCGTTGGGTGCTGTCATGGGCTTCGTAAAAACACATTACCGGTACGTAATACCCGTGTT
Organism: Oophaga sylvatica; assembly: GCA_033576555.1. Lineage (NCBI taxonomy): Eukaryota > Metazoa > Chordata > Amphibia > Anura > Dendrobatidae > Oophaga > Oophaga sylvatica. Next base: position 105,529,894 of record JARQOD010000002.1, read on the forward strand.
TTTCAGTACAGAGCACGGTTATGTTTATCTAATTGTTGTGTTTTATTATAGACTAGATGGTGGCCCGATTCTAACGCATCGGGTATTCTAGAATATGTATGTAGTTTATTTATGCATGAATCCGCTCCCACCCTCCCATCCTTGTATGCATGGCTCCGCTCCCACCCTCCCATCCTATATACATGGCTCCGCTCCCAGCCTCCCATCCTATATACATAGCTCCGCTCCCACCCTCCCATCCTATATACATGGCTCCGCTCCCACCCTACCATCCTATATACATGGCTCCGCTCCACCCTCCCATCCTATATACACGGCTCCGCTCCCACCCTCCAATCCTATATACATGGCTCCGCTCCCACCCTCCCATCCTATATACATGGCTCCACTCCCACCCTCCCATCTTATATACATGGCTCCGCTCCCACCTCCCATCCTATATACACGGCTCCGCTCCCACCCTCCCAATCCTATATACACGGCTCCGCTCCCACCCTCCCATCCCATATAGACGGCTCTGCTCCCACCCTCCCATCCTATATACACGGCTCCGCTCCATCCTCCCATCCTGTATACATGGCTCCTCTTCCACCCTCCCATCCTATATACATGGCTCCGCTCCCACCCTCCCATCCTATATACATGGCTCCGTTCCCATCCTTGTATACATGGCTCCGCTGGGCTCCCCAATCATACTCACCCTCACACCGTCGCTGCACGTCCCTGCATCTCTATCCCGGCGCGTCAGCTTCTTCCTCTGTGGTGCGGTCATGTGGTACTGCTCATTAAGGTCATGAATATGGACGCCACGCCTATGGGAGTGGAGTCGCGTCCATATTCATGACCTTAATGAGCGGTACTATGTGACCGCACCGCACAGGATAGAAGCAGGGACGGAAGGTGAGTATGTACGTGGAGATGACCAGCGGCTACCGTCGGGAGATCATGCCTGGTTTGAAATCCTACGCCAATTCGCAGCCGGATGTGCCTGTTGCTGATTGGTCGCGTCCGGCCGGGCACAACCAATCAGCGACACAGGATTTCCGTTACAGACGGAAGTTATAAGTCAGACAATTATATAGTAGATTTGCTTACTCGTGAATTCAATGTCAGGAATCAATGTTTCCATTCAGTGACCGTAAGCAGCAGAAGACGTGCGGACTGGATCCTATGCATACATAAGGCGAGACACGATTAGTAATCGGGTAAAACAATCATTCCATTACTCTCATTAGTGTCTCGGGGGCCTCAAACCACTGTTCTCCCAGTGATTAGACCCGTTTTGTGGATGGGGATAGTAGACACAGTGCAGCCATCACCACAGGGGGTCTCACATGCAGTCTCAGGTGATGGAGATCGACCTGAGGAAAAGACCTCCACCAATGCACAGTTAGCTTGAGGGGAGGGGGTGTTTCCCCAGTGCCGGGCTCAATTCTGGGGGGGGTGGCTTGGGTTATTTAGGATGCTGATGAGGAAATGGAGGGGATGTTGCTGGCTGGAGTTGGATATACGTGCTGCAGTCATGATATCCGTCGTCTGACGGAGCATAGGCTGTGACTGCAGACTATTCCGGCGGGAGATACAAAAGCTGTGGGGCAACCAGCAGATGGGATACTTTGGATATTGCCTGGTATGGGGGCAGTGGAACTATCAGCCCCAGGATGGAATCTTGTGCACTAGGGACATTGCGTTGTGACCATATACCAGAAATTGCTTTAAGGCCATGAATGTAAGGAATAAAAGATAGTTGCATTGTTAACTTGCCTAGGCGATTATGACAACCCACAACCTCATATCTTCACAGGTGGTATCATCCTGTCTCCAGCGTACCATACTTAAATTATCTCTAAACCCCTAATACTAGTATATGTGCATCCAGATCTGCTCTTGTGTGCAGAGCTACACACAAAATTCACCATTTTGAGAGCCGTTCTTCATACCTGTTTACTAGACCTGGAGCAAATGCACCAAGCTGGCAGACAGCCACGAGCTACAATTCATGGCACTGCGAGCTACATGTGGCTCCTGAGCTACAAGTTGGGGAATCCTGGTCTAATCACTTAACTGCAGCGATCGCTAATCGGGGTTTCTAAGGGTTATACTGCCATGATCAGAGCTAGCTCCCAAAATGACAGTTAACCTCCACATGTAAAAAGCAATGTTGGGAAAGGATTAAATAAATACTTAACCCCTTTCTTCCATCTGACGTACTATTCCGTCCATGTGCCCTGGGACCTAATTCCCAAGGACGGAATAGGGAGGCGGCTTCCTCAGTGCCTGCTGAGAGCAGGCGCTGAGAAAGCCTGCAGCAGTGCCTGTCAGATCGCTGGTCTGACAGAGTGTTGTGCAAACCGTCAGACCAGCGATCTGACTTTATATAGTGATGTTCCACCCAGGGACAAAGTAAAAAAGTTAAAAAAATTAAAATAACATGTGTAAACAAAATATTCCCAATAAATTCATTTCTTCATGTAAATAAAAAAAAACAAACAATAGAAGTACACATATTTAGTATCGCCGAGTCAGTCACGACCCGCCCTATAAACCTGTCCCACTAGTTAACCCCTTTAGTGAACTCCTTAAAAAAAAAAAAACAATGATTTGTCATGATATAGCTGAACAAAAAGTGGAATAACACGCAATCAAAAAGGCGGATATAATAAACATGGTACCGCTGAAAACGTCATCTTGTCCCGCAAAAAATAGCCACCATACAGCATCATCAGCGAAAAAATAATAAAGTTATAGCTTGCAGAATAAAGCGATGCAAAAATAATAATTTTTTATATATAAAAGTTTTTATTGTATAAAAGCGCCAAAACATAAAAAAATGATATTAATGAGGTATCACAGTAATCGTACTGACCCGAAGAATAAAACTGCTTTATCAATTTTACCACACGTGGAACGGTGTAATCGCCCCCTCCAAAAGAAATTCATGAATTGCTGGTTTTTGTTCATTCTGCTTCCCAAAAATCGTAATAAAAAGCTATCAAAAAATGTTATGTGCCCAGAAATGGTACCCAATAAAACGACGACTCGTCCCACAAAAAATAAGACCTCACATGACTCTGTGGGCCAAAATATGGAAAAATTATAGCTCTCAAAATGTGGTGATGCAAAAACTATTTTTTGCAATAAAAAGCGTCTTTTAGCGTGTGAGAGCTGCCAATCATAAAAACCCGATATAAATAGTAAATCAAACCCCCCTTTGTCACACCCTTAGTTAGGGAAAAATAATAAAATTAAAAAAATGTATTTATTTCTATTTTCCCATTAGGGTTGGGGCTAAAGTTAGGGTTAGAGTTGGGGCTAAAGTTAGGGTTGGGATTAGGGTTAGGGGTGTGTTAGGTTTGTGGTTAGGGTTATGATTAGGGTTGGGATTAGGGTTAGGGGTGTGTTGGGGTTAAGGTTGGAGTTAGAATTGGGGGGATTCCACTGTTTAGGCACATCAGGTGCTCTCCAAACGTGACATGGCGTCTGATCTCAATTCCAGCCAATTCGGCGTTAAAAAAGTAAAACGGTGCTCCTTCCCTTCTGAGCTCTGCCATGCGCCCAAACAGTAGTTTACCCCGCATATGGGGGTATCAGCGTACTCAGGAAAAATTGCACAATAACTCTTGGGGTCCAATTTCTTTTGTTACCCTTGGGAAAATAAAAAATTGGGGGCAAACATATCATTTTTGCGGAAAAAAATATGATTTTTTTATTTTTATGGCTCTACGTTATAAAATTCTGTGAAGCACTTGGGGGTTCAAAGTTCTCACCACACATCTAGATAAGTTCCTTTTGGGGGTCTAGTTTCCAAAATGGGGTCACTTGTGGGGATTTCCATTGTTTAGGCACATAAGGAGCTCTACAAAGCGACATGACTCCCGCAGACTATTACATCAAAGTCTGCATTGCAAAACGTCACTACTTCCCTTCCGAGCCCCGATGTGTGCCCATACAGTAGTTTTCTCCCACATATAGGGTATCAGCGTACTCAGGACAAATTGAACAACAACTTTTTGGGTCCAATTTCTCCTGTTACCCTTGGGAACATAAAAAAACTGGGGACTAAAAGATCATGTTTGTGGAAAAAATATGATTTTTTTTTATTTTCACGCCCGGGCGTTATAAACTTCTGTGAAGCACTTGGGGGTTCAAAGTGCTCAACACACATCTAGATAAGTTCCTTTGGGGGTCTAGGTTCCAAAATGGGGTTATTTGTGGGGGGTTTCCACTGTTTAGGCACATCAGGGGCTCTACAAACGCACATGACACCCGTAGACCATACCATCAAAGTCTGCATTACTAAACATCACTACTTCTATTCCGAGCCCGACGTGTGCTCATACAGTAGTTTTCTCCCACATGTAGGGTATCAGCGTACTCAGGACAAATTGGAGAACAACTTTTGGGGTCCAATTTCTCCCGTTACCCTTGGGAAAATAAAAAAATTGATGACTAAGGCTGGTTTCACACTAGCGTTTTATCGTGCAGCACATAGTGCGCTATCGGTCGTATGCCCAATGTTCCCCTATCTTTAACAAGGTGGGCGCAGGGTCTACCGCTTGAACGCGTTCATCAGCGTTGTCGTGCGCTGCACATTTTTCAGGTGTGCGCAGCGCCTAGACGCTACATGTTGCATTTTTTTGTTCCGCCCAACCACTTAAAAAAAGCGCAAAAAATAACATTACAGTCTATGGTGCGCTGGAGTGCGCATGGCAGTGCGCTCATCAGCGCTTTTGCGCGCACGCGATTTTTGAGTAAACAATGTCTAGACACTTGTTTAAACCACCCCCTACACAAGCAACATTGTTTGTGTGGAGTGAAGATAAAAGAAGGTGTCTGCAGTGCCAGACAGACCCCTACTATCAGACTGCATGGAAGACACAGCCTGGAAGACACAAGAAAATTTGGATCCAAGGTGCATCACCAAGAATGTGAGTATTCTTAAACCAAATGACTGCCTGTCCTTTCAAATGTAATATGTACTAATGCTTTGTATTTATTTTTATTGCAGTATGTCTTCTTCTGGATCACGCTATTCCCCATCCCGGCAAGAACTGGCCCAAGCAGAGCGTGATGTGAGTATCTTCCTGCCTTTGGGTAAGTATAGCTGCTGCATCTACAAATGTGTAATATTTTTTTTTCTTTTTCAGACATCATCGCCGGACACGGCGATTGAGTCCGAACAGCGGGAGCAGTCGCAGCCAAGACAAGTCCCGGTGGTGAGATGTAATGTAAGTATATAGTCTTTGAATGTACCTTTTTATTTTTTTATTTTTTGTCTCTTTTTCTATCTTTTTACTTCTGAAATATATCCAAGATTATAATGTTTTTTTTGTTTTTTCTAGGTTCCACAACGGGACGAAAGACCTATATGTGGACAATGAGGCCCTGATCTGCCAGGTCCATGAGCGTGTCCCGTTGTGGGACAGCCGTGATCCGCAGCACAAGGACAATGTGGTGAGCCGGCGGCTATGGATTGAGGTGGCCGCAGCATTGATGGATGGCTGGTACAGCGCCTCTCAACCACCAAAAAGGCATTTAGTAATTATTTCCATGCTCTGTGATGCCATAGTGACTATTGTTCATGATGATACTGTTGGGTTTCCTGCTAGTTATATTCTAGCAGGAAACCCAACAGTGTCATCTGGATCAACAGTGACTGCACTGTGTATTGTATTGCTCTTTTATGCTGCATTCACTCTTGTTACTGATGGCACTGTTGGGTTTCCTGCTAGATATATTCTAGCAGGAAACCCAACAGTGTCATCTGGATCAACAGTGACTGCACTGTGCATTGTATTGCTTTTTTATGCTGCATTGACTGTTTGCCATGTTCACTCAGGTGTGTGTGATGATACAGATTTTGCCCTGAGTGCATTGTATAACTTTTTTTTTTTTAACAGTGAACAAATTCCGCACACGTTGGCGCTCGATAAAGGACCGCTTCAACACTGATGTTCGTGCAGAGGGACAGGTTCACAGTCGTTATTATCGCGAGTTGGCTTTCCTGAGCGTGTTTTTTTTTTTTTTTTTTTAATCAATGCTTTTCTATTCCACAGCTGATGATTCTTGTAAATGCATGATAGTAATGTTTTTCTTTTCTTTCCACAGCACCTGGAACAGAACGATGCAACCTGTCCCTGAAGCGGTCCTTCATCGGACGACCTCAGACCCGTCCCAGCCATCCGACAGCCTGGAAGCAACTTGCAGGTCAGCAACACGGACAGCTGGTGACCAGGAAGCTGATCAATCAGGTGTTCCCCTGTCCCAGGTCTCTGCCACTGGTTATGCGGGCACTTCCTGCCAGTGGCAGAGGGCCTTGGACAGGAATGTCTTGTGCGAGTTCATGTACTTGAGCGAGGCCTTTCATGCCAGTATGAAATCGCTGTTGTTATGATCTGCTACAAGCACTAAGGAAAGGTGGGAATTCTGTCCCTACAAAGGACTGAGCTGGATCCCTACGATGTAACGGGGAACCTGATCCTGCGACCAGACCCGCTAAAGTCCTCAGCTAGTCTGAACGAAGACCTATAGTTGCGAGGGAGGAATCCCTACAAGATCTAGGGACTGGGTGAAAAGGTGGACACCTCCTAACAGAAAGTGTAGCAGGGAAAATAAAACAGAAAACAAATTACTACGAGATCCAAAGATTAAGCAAAACTGACAGAGTAAGGCACCTAAGCACCCGGCTAGCTTAAGAGTAGATAATACAATGAAGTCCAGCAAAGCCAGAAGGGCGGAGCCAGACTAAATAGTGAAAAAAAGGTCATGTGACAGCAAACTGAAACAAAATCTAACAAGAGGTTCTAACAGCTGTCAGACAGAGTGGAAAGTGGTTTTTCACTCATGGAACGCGTTTTTACCCACATGGAACACCGCTTCCACTCTGTCGACCAGCGCCTTGACCGGCTGGAGGCCGACCTCAACAGACCAGCACAACATTTTTTCCGTAACATTGAACGGGGCATGGCGGAACACCTTTAGTCCTGAGCAACAGCTGAGTTGCATAGCCTGCAACACTGCTTAACACCTGCTCAGCACCTGCTTGGGCCACCGCCACCTATTCTCCTGTCGGACCACCGCCACATCTCCGTCTAGGAGCACCGCCACCACTACGCACCATTTTAGGAGCACCGCCACCACTTCTCCTCCTCGGAGCACTGCCACCACTTCTCCTCCTCGGAGCATCCCCACCACTTCTTCTCCTTCTAGGAGCACCGCCACCGCAACCACAGAGGGGTGACCCACATTCCCTCTTTTACTCATCAAGGACACGGTCCACCAGCTCAAGGCGGTCAAGCAATGTAAGGCGGTCACACGGTGGAAGTCGGTCCATGCCGGAGACTCCTGCCCCAAAGAAGACCAAAAAAAAGACTTTGTTTGTCCATCCCCCCTCTCCTCCTAATGTGTCTCACCCTGCCTCTACTTCCAGTGCTGATTTCCCTTCCCCCACTACTTTCGTCGCCCCTTCCCCTAGAACCCCTTAATAATAATAATAATAATAATCTTTATTTATATAGCGCCATCATATTCCGCAGCGCTTTACAGTTTACCAGTTCCTCGCTTTCCAGCCTTTCCTCGTCTCTCCATACCCCCAAAGTATCCCAATCTTCCCCCAAACGTCCTTCACAATAAAAATTAATTTATTTTTTGTTTTAAAATAAATGTGCAATTCTGCTTTCAGAATATACTGTTTGATTAACCCCTTAATGTCCAATGACGTGCACAGTCCGTCATGGCAAGGTGTCAGTTTTGGCACCTTGACGGACTGTGCACGTCATGCCTTTGAACTACCACTGCGTGTAAACACTCAGTGGTGTCAGGGACACCGCACTATACTTGCTCACTGAGCCAGTGCGTGTGTCCTGAGTGAACAAACTATGCCCAAAGATACCTGTAGCAGAGCCGCAGCAGGGATGACGTGTGTTTCTGAGGAACAGGACCTTCCACATGTGACTGCTAGTGGGCGGAGCCAGCCACACGTCTCTCATAGGCAGTAGTAGCAGATAGAGAATGCTTCAGACCAAAGGACCTGCAGGCACGTGACTGCTAGTGGGCGTGGCCTAAACTCCAGAGAGCTATGAGGTGAAGGAAAACTCCTAGAAGGGTAACTACGGGACACAGTTACCAAGGGGCATATACAGAACGGATAATCAGGACGTAGCCAAGGGGTCATACACATAGAGGGCGATGAAGTACAAGAGGAGCATGCAGAGCGAGTCAGAACGTAGCCAAGGGTCATACACGTAGAGAGCGACGAAGTACAAGAGGAGCAGGCAGAGTGGAGTCAGAACGTAGCCAAGGGTCATACACGTAGAGAGCAGCAGAGTACAAAAGGGACAGGCAAAACTCGAAACAGGGACACAGCCAAATCAGAACCAGACAGACAGAACGTAGCACAGGCACAAAGCACTGGCACAAGCACAACAGGGTCACACACACTCGGCCAAGGGTCAGAGTATAAGCAACAGAGGATGGCCCCACAATGAGGCTATAAAAAGCCTCCCAGAATCCCAGAGTGAGGCACCGCAGGATTTGTTCAAGCGACTGGTTGGTGCGTTCAGTTTGCCCGTTACTTTCTGGATGATAAGCTGAGGAAAATGACAAAGATATCCCCAGTTTTTTGCAAAATGCCCGCCAAAACTTAGACACAAATTGAGTCCCTCTATCAGACACAATATTCGTAGGTACCCCGTGCAAACGTACCACCTGGGAAAGGAAAAGTCTAGAGAGAGTCTCTGCTGATGGTAAACTTGCCATGGGTACAAAATGTGCTAATTTAGAAAATCTGTCCACAATTACCCAAAAACAGTATTTCCACGGGACAATGGCAGATTGGTAATGAAGTCCATGGACAAATGAGTCCATGGTCTTCCCGGAATTGGTAAAGGCACCAATTCCCCGGCGGCCGGCAATGAGAGCTCTTAGAACGAGCACATACTCCACATGTAGCGACATGTTTCTTAACATCCAAAGCCATTAAAGGCCACCAAAAAACTCTTGCCACTGCTTCTCGTGTGGCTGCAATACCAGGGTGGGCACTCAATTTCGAATCATGGAACTCCCACAGGAGTTTAGTGCGCAAATGCTGCGGAACAAATAATTTGTCTTCAGGTTTGGACCTTGGTGCTGAAGATTGAGCCCCCACAATCTCCCGCTCCAATTCCGATGAAATTTCGGCCACAACGATACTGGGTTGAAGAATGGGGGACGGCGGTGGGGCGGACACTGGTTCAAAACTACGTGACAGAGCGTCAGCCTTCACGTTTTTTGACCCTGGATGAAAAGTAATAGAAAACTGAAATCTGGAAAAAAAAAGTGACCAGCGGGCTTGCCTGGGAGTCAGTCTCTTAGCAGATTTGATATATTTTAACTGTAATATGTTGAGCCGCCCCCTCCAAAAAATGCCTCCATTCTTCGAACGCCAATTTAATAGCCAAGAGCTCCCTATTGCCTACGTCATAATTTTTTTCAGCGGGAGAAAATTTTTTAGAAAAATAGGCATAAGGCCTGAGATTAGTTAGGGAAGCCGGTCCCTGCGACAACACTGCCCCCACCCCCACCTCAGAAGCATCAACCTCAACCACAAATGGCATAGAAGGGTCGGGTTGAATCAGGATAGGAGCAGATGTGAAACAGTTTTTTAACGTTAGAAATAATTGTTTAGCTGACGGGGACCAGTTCCTGACATCTGCCCCTTTACAAGTGAGATCCGTAAGGGGTTTAGTTATCTGTGAGAACCCTTTAATAAATTTGCGATAATAATTCGCGAATCCCAAGAAGCGCTGAAGTCCCTTAAGGTCCCGGGGCTGGACCCACTCCACAATAGCTTGCACCTTCTTGGGATCCATGCGAAACCCCAGAGGTGAGATAATAAGACCTAGAAATGACAACTCTAGAACAAAAAATGAACATTTCTCAAGTTTGACAAACAATTGATTTTCTCGAAGCCTCTGGAGCACAGTTTTAACATGTAACAAATGTGACTGTTTATCAGCAGAATATATCAGGATATCATCCAGGTATACAACCACATAGCGACCGATAAGGTCCGAGAACACAACATTGATAAAATTTTGGAAAACGGCTGGTGCATTGGTGAGACCAAAAGGCATAACCAAGTTCTCAAATAACCCCTCAGAAGTAAGAAAAGCCGTTTTCCACTCATCCCTTTCCCGTATCCTTATCAGATTATAGGCCCCTCTGAGATCCAGTTTAGAGAACCATCTGGATCCAGAGAGCTGATTACAGAGATCGGGAATCAAAGGCAGGGGATATGTGTTCCTGACCGTAATTTTATTTAATTCTCGAAAGTCGAGGCAGGGACGCAGGCCACCATCTTTTTTCTTAACAAAGAAAAACCCCGCTGCTACCGGGGAAACTGAAGGTCTGATGTGCCCCTTACGGAGACTCTCAGCAATATATTGTTTCATAGCCAGGCGCTCCGGACCTGACAAATTCAATAAACGAGCTTTGGGCAATTTGGCTCCTGGAATAAGATTGATGGCACAGTCAAATGGCCTTTGAGGGGGTAACGCCTCAGCCTCACTTTCTGAAAAAACGTCCTCAAAGTCTTTTAGGTACTCCGGAATACCCTCCAGACTGACAGAAGACACAGAGACAGGTTTTGCAATTTTCACACAAAAAACAGATTTAGAGTCACAGTCAACACATTTGGACCCCCACTTGACAATCTCCCCCAATTCCCAATCAATCATTGGATTGTGGCGTTGAAGCCAGGGCATGCCCAAAACCAGCCCTGCGGGCAATTTGTCCATAACAAAGCATTCAATCTCTTCCATGTGAGAAGCACCAATTTTCAATACTAATTTCTTAGAAACAGAAAGAATCCCTGTTTGGGTGAGAGGAGATGAGTCAATGGCCACAATTTTAAGTGGGGTATGAAGCATGACTGTCCCTATCTGGAGTTGGGAAACGATATCAGAGCAGACCAGGTTAAGTGATGAACCACTGTCCACCAGTGCTGTAGAGAAAAAATGATAACAGTCTACCAACAGTTCAACCTTTAGAAAAACCTTGGTACATGAGGAAGAAAGTACCTGAGGGTCTGGGCAGGCTCCTCGATCACTACCCAGACCTAGTCGTTTCCCGTCGCCTTGGAGGATGACGGACACAGGGGACACTCCTTTTTCCAGTGACCGGACTCCCACAGTAAAAACAGAGCTGTTTCTCCCGGCGACGTTCTCTCTCTTTTTCTCTGATAGAGGTGACGCCCACTTCCATAGGCTCAGGAGCAGCAGGTGCGATACCAGTCTCTTTGCTGCCAGAGAATAGAGATGTCTCGGACTGCATGATGCCCCTGGCCCGAAGCCTGCGGTCCATACGCACTGCTTGCGTAATGGCATCCTCCAAAGTGTCTGGTGGAGGGTGAAGGGCTAGTGCATCCTGGAGGCATTCAGACAGGCCTCTGCGGAATAAGCCCCGAAGGGCAGCATCATCCCACGAGATCTCCGCAGCCCAGCGTCGGAACTCCGCACAAAACCACTCAGCCGAGCGTTTACCCTGCCGCACATTCATCACCATATCTTCAGCCATACGAACCCTGTCAGGTTCATCATATATGCAACCCAGGGCTTCAAAAAAGGCATCGACAGTCATTCTCTCTGGGGCAGAAGGAGATAGAGAAAAGGCCCATGCTTGTGGAGCACCCGAAGTAGGGAAATGATGACCCCCACCCTCTGGAACTCGTCCCCGGAGGAGTGGGGCCTTAGAGAAAAAAAAAGTTTGCATCCTTCTCTGAAGGACCTGAACTCCCTTTTATCCCCTGAGAAAGGGTCTGGCAATTTGACCGGAGATTCAGGGCCCGCTAATGACACATCTCTATCCCCAGAACTAGGAGCTCCTGCAGCGATAGCCCCTGCACAGTATCCACCAACTGTTGCTGGGTATGGCCCATCGTGCGCTGTTCCACATTGAGTTTCTGGAACATTTGGGTCAGGTGCTTCACCTGATCAACCAAAGCTTGCATGGGATCCATAGGTTTGGGAAAAACACTTAACTCCCCAACACAAAATTATGTACGGTCGCTTATAATGTCAGGGACATCGCACTATACTTGCTCACTGAGCCAGTGCGTGTGTCCTGAGTGAACAAACTATGCCCAAAGATACCTGTAGCAGAGCCGCAACAGGGATGACGTGTGTTTCTGAAGAACAGGACCTTCCACATGTGACTGCTAGTGGGCGGAGCCAGCCACACCTCTCTCAGAGGCAGTAGTAGCAGATAGAGAATGCTTCAGACCAAAGGACCTGCAGGCACGTGACTGCTAGTGGGCGTGGCCTAAGCTCCAGGGAGCTATGAGGTGAAGGAAAACTTCTAGAAGGGTAACTACGGGACACAGTTACCAAGGGGCATATACAGAACGGATAATCAGGACGTAGCCAAGGGGTCATACACATAGAGGGCGACGAAGTACAAGATGAGCAGGCAGAGCGGAGTCAGAACGTAGCCAAGGGTCATACACGTAGAGAGCGACGAAGTACAAGAGGAACAGGCAGAGCGGAGTCAGAACGTAGCCAAGGGTCATACACGTAGAGAGCAGCAGAGTACAAAAGGGACAGGCAAAACTCGAAACAGGGACACAGCCAAATCAGAACCAGACAGACAGAACGTAGCACAGGCACAAAGCACTGGCACAAGCACAACAGGGTCACACACACTCGGCCAAGGGTCAGAGTATAAGCGACAGAGGATGGCCCCACAATGAGGCTATAAAAAGCCTCCCAGAATCCCAGAGTGAGGCCATTCCGGTTAACCCTAAAACCACCTAATCCCAGAAACTCAGCAGACCATGACAAGTGGTAGTTCAGTGCCGACAGCTTTCACAGACAGCTGACAGGCACGGCAAGCGGTGCGGGGACCTTTGCCGTCGGTCCCCGCACCTACAGCGCTGTGATTGGTCAGTCAATCTGACTGACCAACAAGAAAAAAAGGTAGCACACTGTAGCGCTATAGCTTGCAAACACGAAATATGAAAAATATGAAAAATGAATTGCATCATTACCTTAGAAATATGAAAAATTGAGAAGTCTTAGCGCATAAGATGGCCAAATTATGTGAACCTGATAGCCACGTCAAGGCTCTTCTCGTATATCAGGTCTAACTAATGCCAATCCTCACTTAGAAAAGTCTGTCTGCATGGGAACATATGAATCCTCTCTTCAGACTAAAATCTACATCTCTGTGGAGGGGTAATGAACCTGGTGTAATTAAAAAGTCTGTGACCAACAGGTGGAGTGCTCAGGTAGAAGGTAAATGAATACATATCAAAAAACTGACCGGCACATCCAAACATAGATCCAGTGTGAACAGGTGCTAAACCTAGAGTCACCAACTCATATACATACAAGAAAAAAAGGTAGCACACTGTAGCGCTATAGCTTGCAAACACGAAATATGAAAATATGAAAAATATGAAAAATGAATTGCATCATTACCTTAGAAATATGAAAAATTGAGAAGTCTTGCGCATAAGTGGCCAAATTATGTGAGCCTGATAGCCACGTCAGGCTCTTCTCGTATATCAGGTCTAACTAATGCCAATCCTCACTTAGAAAAGTCTGTCTGCATGGAACATATGAATCCTCTCTTCAGACTAAATTACATCTCTGTGGAGGGTAATGAACTGGTGTAATTAAAAGCTGTGACCAACAGGTGGAGTGCTCAGGTAGAAGGTAAATTAATACATATCAAAAAACTGACGGCACATCCAAACATAGATCCAGTGTGAACAGTGCTAAACCTAGAGTCACAACTCATATACATACAAGAAAAAAAGGTAGCACACTGTAGCGCTATAGCTTGCAACACGAAATATGAAAATATGAAAAATATGAAAAATGAATTGCATCATTACCTTAGAAATATGAAAAATTTAGAAGTCTTTCAATTTTTCATATTTCTAAGTAATGATGCAAATCATTTTTCTGCTGAGAGCAGGCACTGAGAAGCCTGCAGTGCTGCCTGTGAGATCGCTGGTCTCACAGAGTGCTGTAACACTGTGAGACTAGCGATCTCACATTTTACAGTGATGTCCCACCTGGGACAAAGTAAAAAGTTAAAAAATAAAAATAAACATGTGTAAAAAAAATTCCAAATAATAAAAAAAAAAAAAAAAATATTCCCCAATAAATTCATTTCTTCCTGTAAATAAAAAATAAAACAATAAAGTACACATATTTAGTATCGCGCGTCCGTAACGACCCCCCCTATAAAACTGTCCCACTAGTTAACCATTTTGTGAACCCTTAAAAAAATTAAAAAAAAAAAGCAAAAATCAGTGCTTTATCATCATACCGCTGAACAAAAAGTGAATAACGCGCGATCAAAAAGACCGATATAAATAAACATGGTACCGCTGAAAATGTCATCTTGTCCCACAAAAAACGAGCCGCCATACAACATCATCAGCGAAAAAATAAAAAAGTTATAGCTCGCAGAATAAAGCGATGCAAAAATAATAATTTTTTATATAAAATTGTTTTTATTGTATAAAAGCGCCAAAACATAAAAAAATGATATAAATGAGGTATCGCCGTAATCGTACTAACCCGAAGAATAAAACTGCTTTATCAATTTTACCACACGCGGAACGGTATAAACGCCTCCCCCAAAAGAAATTCATGAATTGCTGATTTTTGTTCATTCTAACCTCCCAAAAATCAAAATAAAAAGCGATCAAAAAATGTCACATGCTCAAACATGGTACCAATATAAACGTGAACTCGTACCGCAAAAAATAAGACCTCACATGACTCTGTGGGCCAAAATATGCAAAAATTATAGCTCTCAAAATGTGGCGATGCAAAAAACTATTTTTTGCAATAAAAAGCGTCTTTTAGCGTGACAGCTGCCAATCATAAAAACCCGCTATAAATAGTAAATCAAACCCCCCTTTATCACCCCCTTAGTTAGGGAAAAATAATAAAATTAAAAATATGTATTTATTTCCATTTTCCCATTAGGGTTAAGGTTAGGGTTGCGGCTAAAGTTAGGGTTAGGGTTGCGCTAAAGTTAGGATTAGGGTTAGGGTTGGGATTAGGGTTAGGGGTGTGTTAGGGTTAGGTTTGTGGTTAGGGTTGGGACTAGGGTTAGGGGTGTGTTGGGGTTAGGGTTGGAGTTAGAATTGGGGGGTTTCCGCTGTTTAGGCACATCAGGGGCTCTCCAAATGTGACATGGCGTCTGATCTCAATTCCAGCCAATTCTGCGTTGAAAAAGTCAAACGGTGCTCCTTCACTTCTGAGCTCTGCCATGCGCCCAAACAATAGTTTACTCCCACATGGGGTATCAGCGTACTCTGGACCCCAAGAGTTATTGTGCAATTTGTCCTATTTCTTCTGTTACCCTTGGGAAAATAAAAAACTGGGGGCGAAAATATCATTTTTTAAAAAAAAAATGATTTTTTTTGTTTTTACAGCTGTACGTTATAAACTTCTGTGAAGCACTTGGGGCTTCATAGCGCTCACCACACATCTAGATAAGTTCCTTGTGGGGTCTATTTTCCAAAATGGGGTCACTTGTGGGGTGTTTCCACTGTTTAGGCACATCAGGGGCTCTCCAAATGCGACATGATGCCCCCCGACCATTCCATCAAAGTCTGCAATCCAAAACGTCACTACTTCCCTTCCGAGCCCCGACGTGTACCCATACAGTAGTTTTCTCCCACATATTGGGTATCAGTGTACTCAGGACAAATTGGACAACAACTTTTTGGGTCCAATTTCTCCTGTTACCCTTGTGAAAATAAAATATTGGGGGCGAAAAAAATAATTTTTGTAAAAAAAAAAAATTTTTTTATTTTTACGGCTGTACGTTATAAACTTCTGTTAAGCACTTCGGGTTCAAAGTGCTCACCACACATCTAGATAAGTTCCTTGTGGGGTCTATTTTCCAAAATGGGGTCACTTGTGGGGGGTTTCCACTGTTTAGGTGCATCAGGGGCTCTCCAAATGCGACATGACGCCCCCAGACCATTCCATCAAAGTCTGCAATCCAAAACGTCACTACTTCCCTTCCGAGCCCCAACGTGTACCCATACAGTAGTTTTCTCCCACATATTGGGCATCAGCGTACTCAGGATGAATTGGAAAACAACTTTTGGGGTCCAATTTCTCCTGTTACCCTTGTGAAAATAAAATATTGGGGGCGAAAAAAATAATTTTTGTAAAAAAAAATATTTTTTATTTTTACGACTGTACGTTATAAACTTCTGTGAAGCACTTCGGGGTTCAAAGTGCTCACCACACATCTAGATATGTTCCTTGTGGGGTCTATTTTCCAAAATGGGGTCACTTGTGGGGGGTTTCCACTGTTTAGGTGCATCAGGGGCTCTCCAAATGCGACATGACGCCCCCAGACCATTCCATCAAAGTCTGCAATCCAAAACGTCTCTACTTCCCTTCCTAGCCCCAACGTCTACCCATATAGTAGTTTTCTCCCACTATTGGGTATCTGCGTACTCAGGACAAATTGGACAACGACTTTTGGGGTCCAATTTCTCCTGTTACCCTTGTAAAAATAAAATATTGGGGACGAAAAAATCATTTTTGTAAAAAAAAGGATTTTTTATTTTACGGCTGTACTTTATAAACTTCTGTGAAGCACTTGGGGGTTCAAAGTGCTCACCACACATCTAGATAAGTTCCTTGAGGGGTCTTGTTTCCAAAATGGTGTCATTTGTCGGGGGTTTCCACTGTTCAGGCAGATCAGGAGCTCTCCAAACACGACATGGCATCCAGCCAATTCTGCGTTGAAAAAGTCAAACGGCGCTCCTTCCCTTCCAAGCTCTGCCATGCACCCAAATAGTGGTTTACCCCCACATATGGGGTATCAGCGTACTCAGGACAAATTGCACAATAACTTTTGGAGTCTTGTTACCCTTGGGAAAATAAAAATTGGGGTGAAAAGATCATTTTTGTGGAAAAAATATGATTTTTTTAATTTTACAGCTCTACGTTATAAACTTGTGTGAAGCACTTGGGGGTTCAAATTGCTCACCAAAGATCTAGATAAGTTCCTTAGGGGTCTAGTTTCCCAAATGGGGTCACTTGTGGGGGGTTTCCACTGTTTAGGCACCTCAGGGTCTCTCCAAATGCAACATGGCGTCCAATCTCAATTCCAGCCAATTTTGGTTGGAAAAAGTCAAATGGTGCTCCTTCCATTCCGAGCTCTGCCGTGCGCCCAAACAGTGGTTCCCCCCCACATATGGGGTATCAGCGTACTCAGGACAAATTGGACAACAAGTTTTGTGGTCCAATTTCTCCTGTTACCCTTGGGAAAATAAAAAAATAGTGACTAAAAGATCATTTTTGTGGGAAAAAAATAGGATTTTTTATTTTTATGCCCGGGCATTATAAACTTGTGTGAAGCACTTGGGGGTTCAAAGTGCTCACAAAGCTCTAGATAAGTTCCTTCGGGGGTCTAGTTTCCAAAATGTGGTCACTTGTGGGGGGTTTCTACTGTTTAGGCTCATCTGGGGCACTGCAAACGGAACATGACCCCCATCAACGTCTGCATTCCAAAACGTTACTACTTCCTTTCCAAGCCCTGCCGTGCGCCCAAACAGTTTCCCCCCCCACATATTGGGTATCAGCGTACTCAGGACAAATTGGACAACAACTTTTGGGGTCCAATTTCCTTGGGAAAAATCAAAAATTTGGGACTAAAAAATCATTTTTGTGGAAAATTGTTTTTTGTTTTTTTTCACACCCAGGCATTATAAACTTTTGTGAAACACTTGGGGGTTCAAAGTGCTCACAACAGATCTAGATTACCGGTAGTTCTTTAGGGGGTCTAGTTTCCAAAATGGTGTCACTTGTGGGGGGTTTCCACTGTTTAGGTGCATCAGGGGCTCTCCAAACGCGACATGGCATCCAATCTCAATTCCAGCCAATTTTAGTTTGAAAAAGTCAAATGGCGTTCCTTCCCTTACGAGCTCTGCCGTGTGCCCAAACAGTGATTTTCCCCCACATATGGGGTATTGGCGTACTCAGGAGAAATTGCACAACAACTTTATCTGCCCATTTTCTTCTTTTACCCTTGTGAAAATAAAAAAAAAGTTTGTAAAAGATCATTTTTGTGGCTAAAAAGTTAAATATTCATTTTTTCCTTCCACGTTGCTTTAGCTCCTGTGAAGCACCTGAAGGGTTAATAAACTTCTTGAATGTGGTTTTGAGTACCTTGAGGGGTGCAGTTTTTAGAATGGTGTCACTTTTGGGCATTTTCTGCTATATAGACCCCTCAAAGTGACTTCAAATATGAGGTGGTCCCTAAAAAAAATGGCTTTGTAAATTTTGTTGTAAAAATGAGAAATCGCTGGTCAACTTTTAACCCTTATAATTTCCTAAGAAAAAAAAATTTTGATTCCAAAATTGTGCTGATGTAAAGTAGACATGTGGGAAATGTTATTTATAACTATTTTGTGTGACATATTTCTCTGTTTTAAGGGAATAAAAATTCAAAGTTTGAAAATTGCAAAATTTTCAAAATTTTCGCCATATTTGCGTTTTTTTCAAAAATAAACGCAAGTTATATCAAAGCAATTTTACCACTAACGTGAAGTACAATATGTCACGAGAAAACAATCTCAGAATCGCGAAGATGCTGTAGCATTTCCAGGGGTATTAGCTCTAGGATCGCTGTCTGGGTAGACAGAATGGCACGGAAACAGTTCATTCAGACAGCAATTATGGTAAAAACTGGCCGCAACCAGTTTTATTAAAGTCCACAGCACACAGATAAAACAAAGCATAAACAAAAGACCTAGGCTTGTCTAGCCACTAAATTACACTTATGTAATGTCCCTTTCTATCAGGAACCCAGACTCTATCAGTCTGTGCCCAAAACAACACATATGATATATGTTACCAGTATGGAGTTTCCCAGATACTCCTCCTTATGTCTGAAGGTCCACCCGACGTCCAGACTTGAGAGAGATCCACTCCTATTCAGTAGTCATTATGCTGGAGGTTCACAGAGACACTCTTGTGTCCGGGGTACCTCTAACCCAGACTGAGACAGCTCCCTCCTCTTCAGTAATCATCAGCATGGAGGTTCACAGAGACACTCCTATGTCCGGGGTCCTTCCTGCATCCAGACTGAGACGGCTCTCCTCCTCTTCAGTAGCTTATCCGCATGCATTCTCACAGAGACTGCTTCCTTGTGCCAGGACACCTCTCTGTGTCCAGGCTGAAGACAGCTCTAACACTCTTGGAGACTGTTTCTTGTGCCAGGACACCTCCCTGTGTCCAGGCTAAACTAGCTCTCAGATTGTGTTTGCAGACACCTACTTCTGGTCTCCTAATTAAGACCTGAGTAGTTTCAGGCTTGTGCTGCAAGTGTGTGCTGAATGTGAGGTGTAGTGACCTTTCTCCACCACTAGGTCCACAAAGCCACACATTTCCCTTATACCTAGGTGAAATGTACACCCCATTCATCACATATTCACTCACTGTCTCACATATCCCCTCCCTCTTCTCCAGACCGGAGGGCTGGTCATCCAGACCGGAGGGCTGGTCAACAATCCAACAGAGACAGTGAACTCCGGACCAGTCATGGCCCTCACCAGCTTCATCTCCACCACTGTCACTTGTATCTTCACCTGAGTCATAGCCAACATCAGCTTTCTCTTTATCTGAAGCATCCGCACTACCCTGTACCCTCCCAGGCCTATACTCTCTGCGGGCCTCGGGTATCCTGCACGGTTTCATCTTGACCTTAGGGCCGGGCTCACCTTCGACACAGTGCCTGGCCAGAGAAGCACGACCCGACACATCAGAACACCTCTGCTGACTCTTCCTCAGAAACTCTGTACCTCCTGTCCCTGGTGCACTGACCATGTGTCACCAACTATCACAGAAGGTATAGGGGGTTTTTCACTTTTCTCCAGTTCCCCACTTTCAGGCTCTTCTGGCAAGACATGCCCAGAAGCCCCACCGTCAGTCCTAGACTCTACCTCTTCAGCCACGTTCTGCATCCCATCTGGGCTCCCGTGTGTCTGCAGCGGCAACGGAGTGACACATCGCTTTTCCCATTTGTTGGGACGTGGCTCCGATGTAGCCTCCCTGAAAGTGCGCTTGAGCTCACCAATGCCAGCTACTGATCCGGACCGTAACCCGTCCACCCGCTGTCTTCGGCAGAAACAGATTCCTGGACAGAGTCAGTCCCCATATCTTCAGTCTTGCTCCTCACAGCTTCACTTGAAACCTCAGCTTCTGATGAGGCATCTGGCTTGGTGACCACCACTTCCATGGCTTTTTCCACCTCTGCAGCATCACCTTCAGAGTCCTTGGCATGATGCAGATCCACACCACACACTGACAACTTCTCATCTTCAACAGCATCCACTTGTGCTGTGTTCAGTTTCAGAGTCCTGCCTTTAAAGCTCAGCTCTCCTCCTTTCACCTTAGTCTTCGCCAGGGAACCGGCCAACTGTAAAACATCTTCAGATGCCATCTTCTGTCTGGCTGTAAGGTCAGCATCAGCTTTCTTCTCAGGACTCTCAACCTCCTCTGCTACCATGCCTTCCTCATTTGCACTGGTTGCTTTATGGTCATCAGATAATTCACTATCACTATCTGACCCCTTTTTTCAGCCACATCTGGCTCACTGTCAGGGCTATACACTTCATTTTCATTCACATCCTGCTCACTGTCAGGGTTATACAATTCATTTTCATTCATATCCTGCTTACTGTCAGGGTTATACAATTCATTTTCATTCACATCCTGCTCACTGTCAGGGTTATACAATTCATTTTCATTCACATCTTGATCTGGAACCTTAGTTAACATGTCATCCACAACATTAACTTCACCATCTGGTCCCTCAAGTATGTGACTATATGTCAACCCCAGCACTATACTTCTATATAGCTCAGGTACTAGGAGCTGACTCACGACCTCTCCCTGGACTTCAGTGTCCCTATACAATAGGCTATTGTCCATGGCAGCATGAGGAAACCTCTCCTCAGAGCCAGGCTCCTGGGAAACCTCATTTAGAACAATCATATTTTCCTGTGTTGTCCTAAGAGTGGGGTCTCGCCACTGCTCACTCTCAAAATTGTCACAGGACACAGGCAAGTCAGGGACACTCGGTTCCCGAGAACCACCATCCTCGTCTCCCAACATCACCTGCAAAGGTATTTCATCACTATCACAGTCATAATTATTATCAATATCATTATCATGATTATGATCAGTATCATCATCACTATCATGATCATCATCATTATCATTAGCAGCATCAGCATCATTATCATGGTCATCATCATTATCATGATCATCATCATCATCATCATCACATAAGTTTAACGGCCCACTAGCATTGTGTTCCGCCCCTCGGGACTGCGCACCCTCAATAGGAGCTTCATCACACTGTCCATCAGAAACATTTTTCCCCCAGAGATCCTTAGATCGGGGAAAGTCATTACCCAATATGACGGGGTGCACCAGGCTCTTCACTACCCCCACTTCATATGAAACCTCCCCGAGTTTAGGGACCAAGTCCACGGCAGTCTCTGGGTAGACTTTGGTGTCTCCATGGATGCACACCACACTCAGGTGCTTATCAGGCATGAAGTCCCTATCAATCAGGCTGTCACATACGGAAGTCACTGGACTCTCTGAGTCCAAGAGGGCCTGTGCTGGGCAGTCATTTACAACCACCGGGGACCCCTGTGGTCCAGTCTCTTCGGCTGAGGTGGACACACACACAGGTTCTGCGCAGAGAGAGAGGGATCTGCCAACATCACAACACATAGGCTCCCCCTCTATTGGACAGTTGGCTGCAATTTCACGCCAGCTCCAACACTGTCCATCACACTCTCCCACCCACATGTCCCCTCGGGCCTGAACCCGCTTATCAGCATACCCCATGTCCCCAACAGCTGGAACGCTCTTACCGCGAGAGTTCAGCGTCCGGGAACTCTGAAGTGACGACCTCTCAGACGGCTGTACCTCAGGAGGACGTGCTTGGGTGTAGCGGTCCACTATCACCTTTTCAACTCCATAATCAAGCCTGCTGACTGCAGACTCCCAACTGTATCTCCAGTCATGAACTCCCCTGGCACGGGCTGTCACCGTAACACCCAGCCGGGTAAGAATCTCCGCTTTCAACTTGCCATAGTCTTGGCTGTCCTGCTCGCTCAGGTCAGCATATGCCCTTTGGGGCTCTCCAATCAGATAGGGTGCGACCATCATGGCCCATTCAGATAGGGGCAGATTCTCCTTCTCTGCCAATCTCTCAAACCTAGTGAGATATACCTCCACATCATCACGAGGTGTCATTTTTTTCAGGGACCGTCTTACCGCCTTCTTTACAGCGGACAACCAGGTACCTTCACAACATTACTCTGGGAGAGGTGTTGAGAGCTGCAATCTGCTCAAAAAACAACCGGTCATTCTCCTGCTGCTGCTGCAGGAATTGCTGCTGGGCCTGCTGCATGCGCTGCTGGTGCTGCAGGCGCTGCTGCTCCATGCTCTGCTGCAGGCTCCGCTGGGCCTGGGCCAGGTACTCAATGAGCTCCTCCATACTGCCGGACTTATCTGTCTCAACCCCGGCAGTTTTATGTTGCACATTAACTTGTGCCATTTGTTCAAACGCGCCTCCATGCTGTCATCCATGCTGTCAGACTTCTCTGTCTTAACAACGGCAGTCTTCACTCAAGACATACACACTCTACAGTCTTTTCCATAGAAAAATTCATCTCTGCTGTGCAGACACTTTTTTTTTTTTCCTTTGCAAAGTCTATTAGGGCTACTGTCTCTTTAAGACTGCTCCACAGACTTTTCTTTTGCTGCTGCACATTCCACAGTCATTTTCACAACAAGTTCAGCTTTGCTGTGCATACATTTTCTCTCTGCAGACCCTATCAGGGCCACTGTCTCTCCAAGACTGCTCCAAACAGACGTTTCTGCTGACACACTTTTTTTTTTTCTGCTGCTATTTCAATAGACTTCACCTTTAATGCTGTCTCTCGCCACTGTGCTGCATACACACTCCAGCACTAACTGTATCAGGCACTGCGCTTCCCAGCATTCTCCGCCAATTGTAGCATTTCCAGGGGTATTAGCTCTAGGATCGCTGTCTGGGTAGACAGAATGGCACGGAAACAGTTCATTCAGACAGCAATTATGGTAAAAACTGGCCGCAACCAGTTTTATTAAAGTCCACAGCACACAGATAAAACAAAGCATAAACAAAAGACCTAGGCTTGTCTAGCCACTAAATTACACTTATGTAATGTCCCTTTCTATCAGGAACCCAGACTCTATCAGTCTGTGCCCAAAACAACACATATGATATATGTTACCAGTATGGAGTTTCCCAGTTACTCCTCCTTATGTCTGAAGGTCCACCCGACGTCCAGACTTGAGAGAGATCCATCCTATTCAGTAGTCATTATGCTGGAGGTTCACAGAGACACTCTTGTGTCCGGGGTACCTCTAACCCAGACTGAGACAGCTCCCCTCCTCTTCAGTAATCATCAGCATGGAGGTTCACAGAGACACTCCTATGTCCGGGGTCCTTCCTGCACCCAGACTGAGACGGCTCTCCTCCTCTTCAGTAGCTTATCCGCATGCATTCTCACAGAGACTGCTTCCTTGTGCCAGGACACCTCTCTGTGTCCAGGCTGAAGACAGCTCTAACACTCTTGGAGACTGTTTCTTGTGCCAGGACACCTCCCTGTGTCCAGGCTAAACTAGCTCTCAGATTGTGTTTGCAGACACCTACTTCTGGTCTCCTAATTAAGACCTGAGTAGTTTCAGGCTTGTGCTGCAAGTGTGTGCTGAATGTGAGGTGTAGTGACCTTTCTCCACCACTAGGTCCACAAAGCCACACATTTCCCTTATACCTAGGTGAAATGTACACCCATTCATCACATATTCACTCACTGTCTCACAATGCGTTGAAGCGTTCCAGAGTTATAACCTCATAAAGAGACAGTGGTCAGAATTGTAAAAATTGGCCCGGTCATTAACGTGCAAATCACCCTTGGGGGTGAAGGGGTTAAAAAAAAGCATTTTTAAAAAAAAATTGTAAAAAAAAATATTAAAAAATAATTTAAAAAATTCCCCTAAAAAATACACATTTTTATGTAATAAGAAAAACCAAAAAACAAAAAAAATACACATATTTGGTATAACCGTGTCCGTAAAAATCCCATCTATAAAAGCGTATCCCTAGTTAACCCCTTCAGTGAAAGCCGTAGATAAAAAAACACAAAAAAGTAGTAAATTATACTTTTTCCAAGCGGTATCGTCATACCGCTTGGAAAAAGTGCAATAACACGCGATCAAAAAGTGGGATATAAATAATCATGGTACCGCTGAAAACGTCATCTTGTCCCGCAAAAAACAAGCCACTTTACAGCATCATCAGCGAAAAAATAAAAAAGTTATAGCTGATGCAAAAATAATTATTTTTTCTATAAAATTTTTTATTGTGTAAAAAACGCCAAAACATAAAAAAAGATATAAATGAGGTATCGCTGTAATCGTAGTGACCCAAAGAATAAAGCTGCTTTATCTATTTTACCACACGCGGAACGGAGGAAAAAAAAAAAATTCCTGAATTGCTGGTTTTTGTTCATTCTGCTTCCACAAAAATCGGAATAGGAAGCGATCAAAAAACGTTATGTGCCGAGTATGGTACCAATAAAAACGTCAGCTCGTCCCGCAAAAAATAAGCCCACAGATAACTCTGTCGGACGCAATATGGAAAAATTATAGCTCTCAAAGTACGGCGATGCAAAAATTTCTTACAAAAAATTCCTTAAAAAAAAAGCGTCTTTTAGAGTGTGACAGAAGCTAAACATGAAAAAAGGGTAAAAATCTGGTATCACTGTAATCGCACCGATCCGAGGAATAAAGTCGCCTAATCACTAATACTGCACGAGGAACGACGTAAAAAAGAAAACCAATTCTTCACCTTTTGTGGATTTGTTCATTCTGCCTCCCAAAGATCGCAGTAAGGCGATCACAGTGGTTTACCCCCACATATGGGATATCAGCGTACTCAGGACAAAATGCACATCAACTTTTGGGGTCCTATTTCTCCTGTTACCTTATAAAAATAAAAATTTGGGGGCAAAAAAGTCATTTTTGTGGAAAAAAAATATGATTTTTTTTATTTTCACGGCTCTACGTTATAAACTTCTGTGAAGCCCTTGGGGGTTCAAAGTGCTGACCACACATCTAGATAAGTTCCTTGGGGGGTCTAGTTTGCAAAATGGGGTCACTTATGGAGGGTTTCCACTGTTTAGGTACATCAAGGACTCTCCAAATGCAATATGGTGTCCGCTCTCGATTCCAGCCAATTTGACATTCAAAATCTGAAATGATGCTCCTTCCCTTCTGAGCACTGCCGTGCGCCTAAAGATTGGTTTTCCCCCACACATGGGGTATCGGTGTACTCAGGAGAAATTGTACAACAAATATTGTGGTTCATTTTCTACTGATACCCTTAACAAAATTTTTAAAAATTGTGTCGGAAGAAAAATTTTGGGAAAAAAAGTTAAATGTTCATTTTTTCCTTCCACGTTGCTTCAATTCTTGTGAAGTACCTAAAGGGTTAATAAACTTCTTGAATGTGGCTTTGAACACCTTGAGGGGTGCAGTTTTTAGAATGGTGTCACTTTGGGGTATTTTCTGTCATATTGACCCCTCAAATTCACTTCAAATGTGAGGTGGTCCCTAAAAAAAAATGGTTTTGCTGGTCAACTTTTAACACTTATAACTTCCTAACAAAAAAAAAATTTTGGTTCCAAAATTGTGCTCATGTAAAGTAGACCTGTAGGAAATGTTATATATTAACTATTTTTGTGACATATCACTCTGATTTAATGGCATAAAAATTAAAAGTTTGAAAATTGCAAAATTTTCAATATTTTTTCCATATTTCCGTTTTTTCATAAATAAACGCAAGTTATATTGAAGAAATTTTACCACTATTATGAAGTACAATATGTCACGAGAAAACAATCTCAGAATCGCCAAGATCCGTTGAAGCGTTCCAGAGTTATAAGCACATAAAGTGACAGTGGTCAGAATTGTAAAAATTGGCTTGGTCATTAACCTACAAAATGGCATGGTCGTTAAGGGGTTAATGTGTCTTTCGCCGCTTACACACACTGCGCCGTACACTTTGCGTTTTTGAAAAAGCATAACTCCAGGAATGACACGTTTCTTGTGTCATTCCTGGAGATATGTGTAGTCAAAAACACAAATATATGACTTGTATTTTCCCCACCAGTCTCTTCTGTCTGCTAATATTGCACAGACTGAAATAGAGGATGGTGTTGAGTGAAAGGCATATCTATTTTACCTTGCCAGGTATCATAAAAAGTCAAATGAGTATGGTGTGTTTTTACCATCATTTAACTTTGTGATACAAGGCCAGGGATTCTAGATATACCTTGTAATTAACCACATCCTCTATTCAGTGTGTATTGATTAAACTGAGGAGATGATGGTGAAAATACACGTTATATGTACAATCCCCTGGCCTTGTATCATTACTATCACACCTGGGCAGGTGAATACACAAGTTTTAACCTGCAGCGTCGCTTCAGTCTGCATATATTTCAAGCATACTGTAGCAATGCTGCAGTTTATAACTCGTATGTGTGTTCTCCTGACCATGTGTGATACATTCTGAAGTAAGGATGCGTTATTTTGGGTGTCCTCACTTCAGCATGACACCCGGCCTGGGGATTGTAGAAGATGTATAAACTTTATTATCTCTCCAGTCTGCGTTCAAAATCAAGTCACAGTGATGATCCTACAAATAATATTTATAGTCACATGGTCAGGTATAATAAAGAGTGACAGATGCTAGTGCATCCACAAATCACTATTTGTAACATCAGGCCAGGTGACACAAACATTAGTTGTTTTATCTCCACCGTTGCTACAAATTGAACCCAAACTGTAGAGATGATAAAGGTCATACAACTTGTGTGTGTATGTATAGTCACCTGGTCAGGATTACTATTAAATTCATGATGCACAAAAAACACAGCATCATGAATTCACTGGTAAACCTGGCCAGTTGATTATTGTATTTGAGTGTAAAAAACACAGAGTGCACTCGGTACAGGTATCAAAACAGGTATTTTATTAACATACAGACAAGAACACTTTTTTACACCATTTGATCTTGCCATTCCACCCGTCCTACATCTGACATGAACTAGGCTGCAAATTGGTCCCTCATTTGGCAGACTTCAACGGATGACCTGAGAGGGTACTGAGTGAACTCAGGCAATGGGTTAGGAGCTGCATCATCGAGTTCAAAGTTTGGGTGCTCTTTAGCCATCACAAAATTATGTAGAACCACACAGGCCTTCATGACTTCATCCACTGTTTCCAGTTTCAGATTAATGGCTGTGCCGAGAATGCGCCATTTGGAAACAAGTATACCGAAGGCACACTCTACAGTTCTTCTGGCCCTGGTTAGCCTGTAATTAGAAAATTTTTGGGTGTGGTCCAAGTCCCTGCTGGAGTAGGGTTTGAGCAGGTGTTGGCACATCTGGAATGACTCATCCCTAACCAGATTGGAGCAACTTGAAGTCTAAGACCGATAAAGTAATTGAAGAACATCGGAAATATCTATAGGACAAAAAACGGTCCAAATTCCTCCGGGACTCTGAGGACTATTCTCAAGGTCGAGTTTATCAATGGAACGACTCAGCAACCAAAGGTACCAGACGCGGTTACACTGGACCACGCCGTCAGAGATCATACAGCACCGACAGCGACCGTTCCACCAACAGCACTACCCAGAGCCGTTTTTTATCCAGACGTCACAATACCAAAACCAGCACTCATCCAGGAGGAGACCGACCAGGAGGTCCTCATGGAAACAACATGGACCGCATGACCACGAGGTCACAGGTAAGACCACAAACTCGGTCATCAACATCTCCTCATACACCCTGAACCCCATGGAATTGACAGTTCTACAACGGGGCTTATCCTTCTGCCCAACACCCTTATGGGACAAATTTAAGCTGTCACAGGACCTACAAAGTTTCTACCGAAGTCTACGATTGAAAACCCATTTTGGAACATCACAGGACTCCATGGGAACTAGGATTCCCGCTTCTGCGGGTAACCCATTACCTGAATTGACTATTCAACAATTGGGCCTACGAAACACCAGCAGCTTCAACCCTCCGCAGAACTACCATGTGACTGAGGCCTGTATTGACCTTATACAACGTGATATCAATAGTATTCTAGAACAACATCATACCGGTAATTTCCCTACCCATAATAATATCTCTTCTCTTGAGAAGCAGGCCTTGGATTCCCTTAGGGGTAACAAAAATATTGTCATAAAACCGCCGATAAGGGCGGGGCTATCGTTGTCCAAAATCTCACAGATTATACCGCTGAGATCCTAAGCCAATTATCTGATACAACTACATACAAAAAAATCTCTTCTGATCCCACTCCAACCATCAGTGTTGTGAATGTGTTAGAAATGAGTTCTGAGCAGAAGCTCCCTCTGGTGGTTGCAGACAGTGCTGAACCATTTAGTGAAGATTGGCAATCAGGAGTTACAGACTGGTCC
>JARQOD010000002.1:105558586-105701936 GCA_033576555.1 Oophaga sylvatica
TACACAGGAACACAGGGTTAGGGTAAAACAGTGTGGCAATACTTTATTAAACAATAACACACAATAGCAAACAGAACAATCCCAGCAATTACCCCAAGATGGTGCACATTACAGGGTCTCACCCTTCCGCTGACTCGCCGGGATAATGGTAGATGTTATGTACAAGCTCCCAGTGTCGCTACTCCACCTGTGATATGCACGCAGAGCTGGTAACGACAAGCGTAAGGAGATAACCGAGAGCAGTCCTGTGTTCTTTCATCCGGGTCCGAAGTACCCTGAGCTGAGATCCTAAAGAGTGACGCCAACCAGAAGAAGTCTCTTATATACCCGAGGCAGGTGATCTATTTTTAGATTTACCCAGAGTCCTCCAGTCCACCCTCACAGCCTTTCCCTATCTACCTTCGAAGTCAACTGGTTATAGAATACAATACACAATTAGCATATCAGCGCACAATAAACAAAGATAAACACACACTATGTACAAGTCACTATTACAGACTTACATAGTATGTTAAATGGTTTGCAAGTCTGTCTTCTTGACCCACCAGACATAAACACTTAAATCCACGAGCCAATAAACAGATAAAAAGTAAATTCTTCTTGGTTTGCAAAAACATGGTTGTCTGGGAAATTAAAACAAAAACACTGGGGAATGGTGGGATGGCAAAATGGTGGAATGCAAGAGTGTATAATAAAAAATTAAAATTATTAGGACAAATAAATACCTAAAAATATAAAATGCACATAAAATTGATATAAGATAGCCTTTATTAACATATGGCTTAATACAGACACCACATCAACTACTAAACGTGTATAAAAGAGATAATATAAGAAATAATGAATAATGATAATAAAAGAGTGGCACACTCAAAAATTTAGATATATAACATAAATAACTAAATAACAAAGGCTGATGGGTGTAACTAGGTGGTGGTACACAAATACACTCACATTAGGTGTTTAAACTAAAGTGCAGGTGAGCAATTACCACAATAATGCACTACAAATATTAACAATGAAAAACACACAATATTGTGCAAAAAATAACATGAAATAAAAGGTGCAGGGATTTAAGTTCCGAAACGTGCGTAGGGGCACGGAATTGTGGCACACTCCATTGTGTTATTGGCTCCCAGGTATATTATCGGCACATATTTCATTGATGTTTGGTCTCTTTTTTCACATGGCACAATTTTAGCACAATGCACTTTAAAACCTAATGTGTTTCATTTAGTCTCATTGACCTGGACACTTTCTTAGGTGCGGTGGTGTTTTGCACATTGCACTTTTATAGCAAATTGTTTGCACACAATGCAAAATATT
Organism: Oophaga sylvatica; assembly: GCA_033576555.1. Taxonomy (NCBI): domain Eukaryota; kingdom Metazoa; phylum Chordata; class Amphibia; order Anura; family Dendrobatidae; genus Oophaga; species Oophaga sylvatica. The sequence continues at coordinate 105,559,913 of JARQOD010000002.1, forward strand.
GTTTCATTTCAGATGCAATACTGAGGTGGTTTTGTTTGTTTTTTAGTATTAGCTTTTGCCTTTTTAGCACCTTTTATTTCATGTATATTTTTTGCACAATATTGTGTGTTTTTCATTGTTAATATTTGTAGTGCATTATTGTGGTAAGTGCTCACCTGCACTTTAGTTTAAACACCTAATGTGAGTGTATTTTTGTACCATCACCTGGTTACACCCATCAGCCTTTGTTATTTAGTTACTTATGTTATATATCTAAATTTTTGAGTGTGCCACTCTTTTATTATCATTATTTCTTATATTATCTCTTTTATACACGTTAATTAGTTGATGTGGTGTCTGTATTAAGCCATATGTTAATAAAGGCTATCTTATATAAATTTTATGTGTATTTTATATTTTTAGGTATTTATTTGTCCTAATAATTTTAATTTTTTTATTATACACTCTTGCATTCCACCATTTTGCCATCCCACCATTCCCCAGTGTTTTTTGTTTTACATATCCGGATGCTCTGCCATCCTTTTTCTTGGTGATGTCATTGAAAAATATTTAGGTATATTTATAAATAATATTATTTTCTTATTACGTTGAATTTTTTTATATCGCCTTGTGTGTGTCTGGGAAATTAGCATACAATCTGGTTTCTTCACAATCATGTTTTAAATAATTTTATAATTTTTACAAACACTGCAATATCAAATATGTGTAACGCCGGTATGTCTGTACCTTGTTTCCCCGGCATTACATTGCATGTCTTTGCTTTAACCCTTTGCTCCTAACCAGCTGGGATACTGTTGTTACCTGTATGGATGCTGCTCAGTTCCCAGCTCCGCTGCGTAGCCGTACATGTGTTGTCGTGTCTCTGCTCTGCTGCATGACCATCCGCATGTGTGGTCCCTGGCTGCCGCTGTGGAAGCTTTCCGTGGCTTGCGAGGTCCTCTGCAGCTGGTGCATGACTTTCCATGTGTGTTCAGGCTTGCAGCTGCTGCCAGGTGCCTTAAGCCGCAGTGCCTGTGCCGACTGTGCTGTAATGGTTTCTGTGTGTGCTTAGGGTGCACGCGACCGCACCTTCCCTGATTTTATTAGGGCAGTGTGTGTGCGCTTAATTGCTCTCCCCAGCCTATTGCTGAGGAGCAGCTCCTATATAAAGTTCCTCTTTCCTGTTGGGTGTTGCCAGAGCTTGGCATTGAAGTTCCTGAACCTAGCCATGTGTGTTAGTGTGTTCAGCTCCTGCTCTGATTGCGATCAGTTCTGGAAGAGCTGATGCCCTTTGTCCTGTGTTTCTGCCTGCTCTGGGGCAGAGTACCCAGATCTGTTTCTGTCCTGTCTTTCCGCCTGCTCCGGGGCAGAGTACCCAGATCGCCTTTCCTGGAGGCTGCATATCCAGGCCCGTTCCTGTTGTGTCTTGTTTCCTGAATCCTTGATCTGTTCCCGTACCTGACCCTGTCAGAACTGTGTCCTCTGTGTTATGTTCCTGAAGTCTCTCCGTGTCTAGAACCATGCACCCAGTGACTGTGAGTTTCCTGTAACTGGAGTCCTGAGAACCAACCTAGGTTCGTCTGTTAAAGATGGAGTCCGGTGTTTATGCTGAGCATCTACTATGCTGTGCTCAGCTTGCTATGCTGTGCTAGCTCCATCCGGCCCCAGTCCAACCCAGCGGTGCTTGCACCATCACGCTTGAGTTCCTTCCTAGGCACTATGCCTGACGACCGTATTTGGAGCCTGACATCTGCTGCCTGGACATCATGTCCGATGTCCGGAGTCTGGCGACCGCTGTCTGGTGCCCGGAGTCCGACCACCTCAGCCTGGTCCTATGTCATCCATGTCTGTCGATGACCTGAGCTGCCATGCCAGTGTTCCTGGTCCTGTGTCCTACGTGTCTCAGCTGATGACCTGAGCTGCCACGCCGGTGTTCCTGGATCTGCGCTGTCCGTGTCTCTGTCAATGACCTGAGCTGCCACGGTGTTGTTCCTAGTCCTGTGCCGTCCGTGTCCCAGCCGATGACCTAAGCTGCCACGCCGGTGTCCCGAGGTCATGCCTGTGTTCCTGATGTACTGCCTGTGTTCAGATGTCCTGCCTGTGTCCTGATGTCCTGCCTGTGTCCTGATGTCCTGCCTGTGTTCAGATGTCCTGCCTGTATCCAGATGTCCTGCCTGTGTCCAGATGTCCTGAATGTGTCCTGATGTCCAGCCTGTGTCCTGCCGGTTCCCCATGGTCTACCCTGTGATGACGTCTGTCCTGGGTCAGTGTCTGATGTTCTCCTGCTGAGTCTGTCCTACACCTGAGAGGCTGTCCTAGTATGCCCGTACCAGATAACCCTGGACTGAATCAACCTGTGATGACTCCTGCCATCGTCTGACATCTGTCCTGGGTTGGTGTCTGATGTTCTCCTGCTGAGCCTGTGCTACGCCTAGGAGATAGGCCGCCCTAGTATGCCCACGCCAGATAACCCTGGACTGCATGAACCCGGGATGTCCTCCTGCCTTCGTCTGTTATTGTCACGCTGTATAGCAGATATATATATGTGATGACAATAATCTATATCAAAAGGGCAACATACTATATAACATGCGCATAGCTATATGATAACATAGATTTACCTGACAGAAAGTCCAGTGGGTCAAAACGGAATCCGTTATACGCTGTCTCCGGCTAGAGGGTGACCGGGGTCTAAGCTGACCCTAAACTGGGGTCCTAACTAATCCCTCAACCTGGAGGTACTGTTAAAGGTACAGAGGTCCAGGCCACCAGCGTAAACCCTGTCTCCTATCAATCCCTGCCAACTGTATTCTAGTCCTAAGAAGGACCCTGAATACCACCAAAGGGAATGAACAGGTAACGGTTAATGAACAGAAAGACATACAAGAAAGACAAGAAATAAAGTAAATAAAGTCTTACATACAACACTCACACACAGTAGGAACACCTAAGGTCTCAGAGATAAACTATAAGCTGTAAGAGTAAAAACAACTAAGGAGCTCTTAGCTTAAGTATTCCCAGAACCGATCCAGTCTGCTAAACTATATGAATGCTTTCACCGGCATCCAACACCCAGACTGGCAGGAATATAAAGGAAACTAATTAGAACATAATCCAAAGCAGCCGGGCGAGGCTGGACCTAGTCTTAGCAAAGAGCTAGGTAAAATTAACTCTCTCATTACCAAACACAAAGAAACAGCAGCTCAGCTGTGAGAAGTCAGAATGTGCAATCGCGACGATCTTCGTGGCGATGCACCCATGACAGTTATCCTGAGACGTGTACCCTTCCCTGATGTGTGGAATTGGGAGCCTGGCATTATGTTCTGTTTATGTACTGTGTTTGTCTTCGAGTAAACTTTATGTTTCTTCATATCTGAAGTTGTGCGGTGTCGTCTAGTTCTGCAGGTCACTATCTTGCCCACATGCTCAGCTGCCACAGATCCCCGGTCGCTGCCCTCCTCTAGTCCGTGTAGGCCCGGGTCCTCCTCTGTGGTCCAGTGGGTCCACATTCCCTTACCATCTGGGATGCCCACCTCGTCGTGGTTTGGCGGCGTGGGAGCATTGGCTAGCTATGCAAGCTATGCCATGTCCCGAAGCCTCGGTCATCCGGGAAGCGTAACAATATGTTTATTATTATTCTGTTTATTTCTTCATTTTATAACTGGGAAAAGGAGGTTAATTTCAACTGATTTTTTTTAAAGATATTATTTTTAATTTACATTTTTTACTCCACCTGCAGGACTTTACCTGTGATCGCTTATATTATATACTGCCATACTGCAGAATGGCAGTATATAATATGAGGCATGGTCTCATTTGAAGCTCAGCCTATAATTTAGCTTCAGAGGAGTACCAAGCTGATGCAACAGGGCCTTAAATAGACCTTTGGCTGTCATAACCCACTGTTCCCGTGTTTGTATTATAGGCGGGAATGGGGTGGGCACAAGCACTGGCGAACACACTATTTAAATGTCACTATCAATGATATATATCACCGATTACTTTTGTTACAGGTAGATGCCGGCTATGTATTTCAACTGACGTGCTCTGTATTGAGTGGACGCAGCTACAAATCCCGCTCCATACACGCATGCCCTGGCTGCTACAAATAAGGAAACATGTAAGAAAGTGTGCACAAAAGAATTAATTTGTTTTTCCTTTTCTGTAGAGATTATTTTTTATGGGAGGGCTACGTGTGTGGTGTGGGGCAAGATATTGTGCCACGAAACTGTGGGGTACATTATACTGTATGAAGAACAGTGTGGGGTACATTATACTGTGTGGAGAGCAGTGTGGTGTACATTATATTTTGTGGAGTGTAGTGTGGGGCACATTATACTGTATGGAGAACAGTATGGAGTACATTATACTGTATGAAGAGCAGTATGGGTACAGTATACTGTGTGGAGAACAGTGTGGGGTACATTACTCTGTGTGGAGAGCAGTGTGGTGTACATTATACTGTGTGGAGAGCAGTGTGGTGTACATTATACTGTGTGGAGAGCAGTGTGGTGTACATTATACTGTATGAAGAGCAGTATGGGTACAGTATACTGTGTGGAGAACAGTGTGGGGTACATTATACTCTGTGGAGAGCAGTGTGGGCCACATTATATTAGGTGGAGAGCACCGTGGGGTACATTATACTCTGTGGAGAGCAGTGTGGGCCACATTATATTAGGTGGAGAGCACCGTGGGGTACATTACACTGTGTGGAGAGCAGTGTGGTGTACATTATACTGTATGGAGAACAGTGTGGGGTACACTATACTCTGGAGAGTAGTGTAGGGCACATTTTTTCTGTTTGGAGTACATTATAGTGTGGAGAGCAGTGTGGAGTAAATTATACTGTGTGGAGAGCAATGTGGTGTACATTATACTGTGTTTAGAGCTGTGTGGGGTACATTATCTTGTATGTAGAGCATAGACTAGGCCTGTGCTGTGTCCCTGCCTAATACACTATTTTTATTATTTATGGGGGTGATGGGTCGTAGGACTTCTGTGATGGGGCCATATGATTTCTATGTGCGCCCTGCCACTTTAGAATTAGAGATCATTTTAGCCAAGTGAGTGATGACGTCATTGACGTCCGACAGGTAGATGGCCACTGATCCATTTTTTGTAGAATAGTCATTACTTCTTGCCTTGTCTTTCCCTAGATATATCCATTGCTTTGGAGAAGGGTAATGTTTCTGGCCCAGGATGAGAGCCCAGTAATATACTGCCAGGTCAGAGCTGCAGGCGTTCACCCTCTTATTATGTATGTCCAGGCGTTATACTGCATCATGCAGCAGTTATTCGCAGTATGCCGGCTCACACAGCCCCATGCTCCGTACAATCACACTTCACGGGCTCCTGTCCTGACTGAGGCTCTTCCCATCACGTCCTGCACATTATGTGACATACAAAAGGCGGGAAAGCTGGAACCGCACACGTGACCGCTCAACACGGCCAGGCCTCTGTCAGCCATCTTGGAGCCCTCACGGCCGGTCACACCCCCGGACGCCGGAAATGCTCTCGCAGCCATTTTGTCTCTCTCCCTCTCGGCAATGCCCGGGCACAGCCATCTTAGACAGTCATTGAATCGTAGCAAACCACGCACTGCTGAATATCACACTAAAGCCGCACAAACATCTAATCCAAATCTATGCGCTCACGTTACAAAAAAAAAGCTTTTACTATGACCGGCACAAAATGACGATCAATGAAGGGAAAAAAACCCGCGTCATTCCTCGGCGCCATGTTGGTACTCGCACAAAATAGGGTGTACCACTATGGCGCCAGTGGAACCTCCTACTTCTAGCAGTAGCCCGCTCCGAGGGTACCCGGTGTACAGCCCCGGTATTAATGCGTCACTGTCCCCAACTACCGCCGTCAGCTGAGGCTGAGCCTCATTTGCTGGCTGTAGCCTCGCCCCCGACGGCCATCTCTGACCACTTCCGGTGAGGGCGTGCTGATAGCAGCGCGCGCCTCCTCTCCCCCTCCCAGACCAGCAGAGGCAGCAGCAGAAGCCGCAGCTCCCGCCAGCCCCTCCCGCCGTCGCCATTCCTCGCCCGCCCGGCTCTCTCCTTCCCTCCCTCCCCGGGGCCCCTCGCCTCCGGACCGCTCCTTCCTCCCCATTCATCCCTTGTTTTTCCCTTCCCCCTCTCTTCCCTTCCCCGTTCTGTGTCCCGCACATCCCGTCCTGTGTAACTCGGAAGGTAAGCGCCGCCGTGTCCCTGAGCGCCGTGGCCTCGCCCGGGCTTTGTGACTGCGCTGCTGACTAGGCCGTGACTGCTGGAGGCTGCACCATGTGAGGCGCCGCACCGTCATGGCCGCCTCCTATTAACCCCCTCTGCCGATAGTGACCATGTGACCGGCAGCCCCCTGTCCTACCATGTGGCCTGTGTGCTTCCAGGAGCATTGCCGCCATCATTCCCGGGCCTGCTCCCCACGCCGTGTCGCAGCTCCCAATGGACGCACCCGTGGGGGGTTGTTTCTCCAGGTCTCTAGAGTAGCTACGTGCAGGGTAGCTGTGCCATGTCCCCGAGCTGTGAGGACGCATGGCATTACCGAGTGGCTGCGGGCATGGACCCCGGGCATGGCGGGCACTCACGGCACAGCTTGTTACTGGCAGTGCTGGAGTAGGGTCCTTTCCCTCCCTTATGTCAGGTAATGATCACATGCTGCATGGCTGGCACTGGGTTGTCACCTGTCATCCATGTTGATCCCAGACTAGTCTCTGTGCTGCCCCACCAGTGAGGTGATCCCTAATTGGAGTTTGCCAGGGCACATATGCCAGTCACAATCTCGCTTTCCTGTAATAAGTGATTGTCCCTTCTTCCAGTGTGTCAGCCTTCTGTAGACGTTACTGCATACGGGGATGGCTGTATGACCTCTGCGTCTGGAGACCTGTATACTTGGGCACTGCAGAGCAATGATTTGTCCTACAGAACTGGTTAACATTACATCCGGGCTGTTCAGAGACTTCCAGCAGCTGCTGCCCTGAGTCCGCCATGCCAAGGTGTCCTGGGACACAGCAGCTCGCCTGAAGCCATCTCTTGCACATGCTGCCTGGCAGCCTCCCAGCTCTTCGTCATCCTGTAGCTGACCTAGTTCTGTGCTGGATGCAGCTCTGGAGGCTGGCACACAATGACATGTTGGCCTTGTAGCTGCAGTGAAGGTGGTTAAGGAGAGCCTGCTAATGCTGGGTCTTTACTATTGGGGAGGAGGATTGCTGTAATTGGGTCACTTCACGTGATAATGTGGCATCCTTGTCTTTACCTTCCGGTGTTAGGGTATATGTCCATGATCAGGAACTTAAGCAGCGTGTGTCAAACCCGCAGCGGCCAGATTTTACAGCATTGTGGATGGGATTTGTAGAAACCGCATGTCTACTATGCGTGCATGCGCCTGCGGATCACCTCTGGACACTGACAATGCGGTGTCTTTCGAGACCGCAGCATGTCAGTTTCTTCTGCTGAGATGTAAATATGCTGCATCTGAAGCACTGATTGTGGGAATGTGTTCTTAAAATAGACTGAAGGTAATGGTGCTAAATCACCTGCTTGATTATCTTTAGCCAGTGATTTGCAGCTGCTGTCACTTCTGCAGTACTGGATCCATGGTTTATACCTGCTGTTGTGAAACTACAACTCCCATCATTAAGGTTTGATGGGAGTTTTTCACAACAGCTGGAGTGCAGCAGTTGCTCACCAGTATTTTGTACCACCTCTTCCTCATTTTAACTGCACCTGGGAAAAACCCCTTTAAAGTTGCATGTCCAATGCTACATTTGCAGAGTAGTCATTATTACAAAACTAGCCATGTAGCGTGAACCTCAATCCAGCAACTGGACAGTGGTAATTACGCCTTGTACAGAACGTGGTCAGATCTGTGTCCCATAGTCACAGTATAGATGTGAAGCCATAAGGACATCAGGTCTAAATACAATTAAATTAAAAATGGTAGGTTACTCTTAAACTGTAGGCTTGGTCAAGTAGTCATTCAAGTCATCACGACAAGGTCATACCCTGCCCATCTACATGTGGAGTGTCTAGGAACCTCTGACAGTACTACTTGCTGCTGTATGGCAGCTGCATGTCTATTCACCATGTGCTCCACCAACCATGACCTTGGGCTTTGTGTGTAGTCTTTAATTTGGAGAACAGGTGGCATCATACAACAGCTTCCATGTAGTGATGGGCCTGCAGGCCATGGGTGGTGTCTGAACTCTCCAAGGCCGTGCTGGATATTAGTGTTGAAAGGGGCAACTAAAAACCTACATTTTGACAATTATTTTGCAAGTTAGTATTGGTCTTAACACTGGCACTGAGTATGCCGCTCTGTTAAATAGTGCATAAGATCACCACCAGTTTCAGCGGAGGAGCACACTGGTAGTTTTTTTTTTTTTTGTATGCCTTTTATTAAAGGTCAGCGGTAGGTCACATGTCTCTGGTGATTTGAAGCAGGGACTTTGCTTCTCTCCATCTCGGTGTAGGTTTGCATTTATTTTCTAGCTTTTCAGTCTGATCTGATAAATGACTCTGCACGTGATAAGGGGTGATCTGTAGATGATGGGGCCTTTTTTCATACTCTGATGGTTGGCGGTGATTGTGTGAAATCTGGTGGTGTATAGGCCAGTAACTGCCATTTATTGCTGGATGGCTTATAAACATGACGCTCCATCGTTAATCAGATTTCATAGAGCTTTATTCGCTCGCCCTGTAACTGTACGGCTGTGCAGCAGAGAACAAAGGGCTACTGTGTCTGTCGCCAGCATTTAAAGAAAATTTAATCTACTTTATAGTCTGAACATCCTCACCCAGATATTTTGTGTCTTGTCGTTCTGGCGTCCTCTGGCTTTCATAAGACTCATTCATTATGAACAGTACGAGATGTCTGCTAATGGAGGGAAGCTTCTCTGTTCCCCTAAACTTGCCTGGTACACTAGCCTAGCTGCTGTTGTGCCAATCCTCACTTTAAGGGTTTACTCTGCTTTTACCTTAGGATTTACTGCTGCCAGTCCAATATAACCTGTCTTTGGGAGCAGTGGTGCAGATGTATGACTCTTCTTTATTTAGACAACTATAAAACTAAATCTGCTGTTTGTTACTCATACAAATGGTGCACTTTGCTTGATGTTCCTTTCTTATGCCTCCTCTTGGCTGGCATACCTTACATCAATGTGCTGCTTTAAAATGTGCAAACCATTAATCTAGGACATTTTACTTCTCGAGTTAAGGGTATGCCACACTAAACGAGATCGCTAACGAGATCACTAAAACGTCACTATTTAGCAATCTCGTTAGCGACCTCGTTGTGTGTGGCATGTAGCAACGATGTGGCACCTGCTGTGATGTCGCTGATCGTTCTCTAGCGTTCTGGACCGTTTTTTTGATCGTTGGCGTCCCGCTGGTGAGCCTATATCGCTGTTTGGCACCTTTTGCGAACGACGAGCGACCTCGTTTGTGACGCATGACTGTTTTTAGCGTCACGGAGTGGGTTGCAATATCTGTAAGTTCTCTTTTGCGTCAGAGAGGATCGCAGAAGTTGCAAAGCAGGCTACAGAGCAGCGAGCAGGAGCGATGCTGGAAATTCCTATGAATCAGAAGCGCTCAGTACATGCTAATAGATCCTAACGACCGCCAAAGTTGTTAAAGAGATCGCTGACCGCTGATGAGTTGTTTGAGATCTCCTGTTTGGCAGCTACTAGCGACCTAAAAGAGATCACACCAACGATCTCGTTAGCTTGCGTCGTTATCGAGATCGCTAACGAGATCGCTAAGTGTGGCAGTACCTTTAGTCATGCCCCTCTTCTAGATACTGCTGATATTTTAAATTGGCTCATGTACTCGCTTTCTGCCAAAATTTAAGCCTGGATTGACACGTTTTTGCTTAGTAAATCTCCCCCATTATTTATTCCTTTGATGTCAAAGGCTGCAACTCAATCTTTAGATGTAAATGGAGGGAGGTGCTGCCCAAGAAGTATGAGGTGAAAATACAGGTGCATTTAACCCCTTTCCAACATCGGGCGTACATTTGATGTTGGACTCCCTCCCTTTGATGTGGGTTCTCGCTTTGAGCCCACATCTTTTCTGGCACATGTCAGCTGTTTTGGACATGTGCCTGGAACAGCCGCGGGTGGAATCGCGAGCCACCCGCTGCTAGTAATCCGTTAAATGCTGCTGTCAAAAAAAGGCATTTAACGTGTGGTTCCCGCCATCGGACCGGAAATCTGCCCACTGGTGACCGTCACGTGATCATGGGTCACTGATAGGTTGGCATGACAACCAGAGATCTCTTGGTGACCTCTATGGTTGTCACTGCTGGATTGCTATGAGCGCCACCCTGTGGTCGGTGCTCATAGCAAGTCAGTAAATCTGCTACATACAGGCGATCATATTGGGTTACTTTTTTTTTTATTTCACTCACTTATATAGTGCCATTAATTCCTGTTGGGGCTCACAATCTAAATTCCCTAGCAGAATGGCTTTGGAATGTGGGAGGAAAGCGGAGTACCCGGAGGAAACCCACACAAACACGGGGAGAACATACAAACTCCTTGCAGATATTGTCCTTGGTCGGATTTGAACCCAGGACCCCAGCGCTGCAAGGTTGCAGTGCTAACCACTGAGCCACTGTGCCGCCCTGTTATGGCAACTTCTAGTCTCCCATGGAGACTATTGAAGCATGTGAAAAGTAAGAAAAAAAAAATTAAAACTATAAAAAAAAAGTTTAAATTGCCACCCTTTTCCCCATTCAGAATAAAATAAAAAAAAAACATACCCATGAGCGAGAAGTGACCGTGCTTTGAACTCAATTAAACCACTTTGCTGTCAGTGTGTAATAAGGTAACAGTGGCCAGTTCAGACGGCCACGCCAACAGGTAAATTCCCATAGAGTAAATGGCAGAAACAGTTCTCTTGGGTGTGGGTGCCGAGCTGTACAGTGGATATAGAATTTTGGCAAAATGATTGTTTAATGTGTTTTCTTTGTTTCTAAGTAAAATGGTTGACAGTGGACTGTGTGGAAATTGGTTATTGTCTCATCTGTGACTCCGCTGTATCCTGAACACCCTCTGTACTTGATTTACAGTAGTATAGTCTTTCTGATTCGTTAGGTCTTTCCTCATGTGCAGGCTTTGCAGGGCCTTAGATATCCATGATTACGCCCACTGATATAGTGACAGCTAGTTGCTAGTGGTCATAACCATGGATACCAAAGGTTTTGCAATGCCTGCACATGAGGAAAGACATGGCAAACCAGAAAAGCTACACTTCATTTATAATCTGAGGTATTTGTTAATATTGCACCTGCTACACAATGTGTACAGTCTTGGAGTTGGGCATACCCCTTAAAGCGTCCAAAGGTGGGAGAGAAGCCGGCACTGATTACGCACAGGCTCACATGACTTAAACAGGAGAGAGTGCTGACACCACTGGGTTAGTGCCAGTACAGGAGGAGTAGAAGTGTTTTTATTTTAATGTGGGCAAAAATTGAAAGGGTTGTCCTAGTAGTGGACAACCCCCTTTAAGAAGGCAAATATGAAAGAGTATATTGGATATTATCTAGGAAAGTGATCAGTGCAGGAGAATGACCTGAAGCAGTTTTATCTACTTGCATATGTGGTTTCTTCACCCTGTAATTGGTAGTACAATGTTGTTTTTATCTAATCTGGTTCTTTATAGGGCCATTTTCACACATGTGAGATTGTACCTTCCCCGTCCTTGTTTCATGGGCATGTCTGTCGGTTGGTGGGAGGTGGCAGTACCATACACATCAGATGTTCTCTGGTCTTGCCAAAATTTAGATTGTCTATGTTCCTGTGAAGACCTTGCTTTGGCCATGTGCATCAATCACTGTTTATATGAAACAGAATCCTCCACACTCCTGCCCATTTCTATCCTCATGTGTTCTGTAGCACCAAAAGTTGTCTTTAGCTTCATGTTCTTTAGCTAAATTGAAGTCTCTTTTGTTCTAGTCTTGTCTTCTCTTGTGACCAAAGACTGCATTGCTCATCCTCTGGCTGTTGTGCCGATTGAACAGAACTTGTCTCAACATGGATACCGGTGTTATTGAAGGAGGCCTGAATGTTACCCTCACCATCAGGCTGCTGATGCATGGCAAGGTAGGTACATCATTTAGACCTGCTTGTGCTATCTTAACCAGTGTTTCTTTGACTAAGCAGAGAATTTGCTTAACTTTCTTAACTTTTTAAGTTTGGGCATAAATTGCTTTCAGTATACACTTTACAGCAGTCAGCATGGAATCATTAGACTCCAGCCAAAGTCATACGTCTGTTTTTTTCCCTTAACCCCTTAAGGACCAAGCCATTTTGTAGGTTAAGGACCAGGCCTATTTTTACAATTCTGACCACTGTCACTTTATGTGCTTATAACTCTGGAACGCTTCAACGGATCTTGGCGATGCTGAGATTGTTTTCTCGTGACATATTGTACTTCATGTTAGTGGTAAAATTTCTTTACTACAACTTGCGGTTAGTTATGAAAAAAAATGGAAATATGGCAAATTTTGAAAATTTAGCAATTTTCAAACTTTTAATTTTTATGCCCTTAAATCAGAGAGATATGTCACAAAAAATAGTTAATAAATAACATTTCCCACATGTCTACTTTACATCAGCTCAATTTTGGAACCAAAATTTTTTTTGTTAGGAGGTTGTGTTAAAAGTTGACCAGCGATTTCTCATTTTTCCAACAAAATTTACAAAACTTTTCTTTTAGGAACCACCTCACATTTGAAGTCTCTGAGGGGTCAATATGACAGAAAATACCCAAAAGTGACACCATTCTTAAAACTGCACCCCTCAAGGTGTTCAAAACCACATTCAAGAAGTTTATTAACCCTTTAGGTACTTCACAAGAAGGGTATCGGGAGAAAATGAACAACAATATTTGTTGTACAATTTCTCCTGAGTACACAGATACTCCATGGGTGGAGGAAGACCAATCTTTAGGCGCACGGCAGTGTTCAGAAGGAAGGAGCATCATTTTACACGCAGTGGTAGTTCAAAGGCATGACGTGCATAGTCCGTCATGGTGCCAAAACTGACATCCTGCCATGACGGACTGTGCACGTCAATGGACAGTAAGGAGTTAAATTTCAAAATGTTGCGTTTTCCTGAATCTCTCGCAATCAGTCCATGAAAAGCTGACGGCACAGATGCAACTTGAATGGCATGGTGTGCTATGCTGCTGGGGAAATACTGGTAGCACACATGTGAACAAGGCCTAGAGGTGCAGTTCAATGTTTTGAAATGGGTTTTCCTTACTGCTATGTTTGTTGGAATACCTGTACAGTTGTGGCTATGCCGGCTAGGACTCTGTTTACTTGTATCTTGACACTTGTCAATGCAAAACCACAACACAATGGTGGAGTGGCTGTTGAGTAGAATCCACCACCTGCTGACTTTTCCTTATATTGGGCTTGGTCCTGGTATCATTAGTTTTAACATGCACTACTGTCCTTGATTTAAAATTTGACATTTTGCAAGTTCTCAAAATGGTGCCTCCAATGTATGTGAGAACTGCATAAAGCAAAATCTGACTGTTGGGCACACCTAAACCATATTCATAGGAAGGTTTGCATCCAGTCTTCCAGGCAGAACCAGCTTTAGCAAATTTTATTTTTAGTGAGGCTCTTGGTATGTGCACACCATCTTTGTGGTGTACCTGCATCGTTTTTTTTTTTTTTTTGCTTTCCCTATCTTGTCAGTTCTGTGGTGGCTCGAAGAAGCAGTCTGAATTGGTCTATTTTAGCCACTCCAGAGTTATGAAAGCCTGAAGCTGTTAAGTGATGAGTCTGAACATATGCATAGCTTTGCATATGTTTTGGTGTTTTTGCATACTTCCAGGCTGAGTCTACCTGAAAGGCCTCTTGTGTAATTATTCATTATTGGACTGGAGCGGCTTTATTAGAGAACATGTTTATCACTTTTTATTTTTCTCACCATTCTGATTTTAATCCTTTGCTTATAAAAATGTAATGTATGACATCATCAACACTTCATTTATTTTTCAGGAAGTTGGTAGCATCATTGGAAAGAAAGGAGAGTCGGTTAAAAAATGCGTGAAGAGGTAAGTTCTTAGCCATAACAAGGCGGCTTTGTGTTGGAGGGAGGACAACTATATCCTGCATAATTAAATTATTTAAATATGGTTACGGGGATCTGCAAAATGAAATGGGCTCAAAATAAGTTAAACCTTATGCCAAAAAAATCTAACTTTCTCCCATATTCCTGATAATGAAAATATGTGTTATTAGAGCACCACTCCAGTGTTTTTTTTTTCTCCACCCACTGGAGTGGTGATTTAATTACAGGTCATCTGCCTCCGTATTATATTCAGCCTCCATCTTCAGTTTTTTTTTTTTTTTGCGCCTTTCTGGTACTTTGACAACTCCTTGTGAGCGCAGCATTTGACTGGCCAGAACTGTCACGTCACAAGCTCTCAATGAAAGTCTTGAGATAGCCAGAACAAGGCGCTCATTGACTTGCATTAATTAGTAACTCCAGCGCACATGACATTGGAGCAGCCGGCAGGTCACAAACTCAAGAGATGGTGCAGGAGCAATGATAGATAAATATGAAAAAACATGGCATACATACTACACACATGAGAACAAAGCAATAGAATGCCAGAGAATGATGATCAGTGTCACCCATGCATGTATGTTAGGATCATAAATGACCAACTGCACAAACAGTACCAGCCAAAAAGAACAGTCATATGGTCAAAGAACATATACCGTATATACTCATGTATAAGCCGACCCCCCCCTAATTTTGCCACAAAAAACTGGGAAAACTTATTGACTCCCGTATAAGCCTAGGGTGAAAAATGATTGTGCCCCCATATGCTGCACAATTATGCCCCATAGTATAGGCCTCATATGCGCTGCTGCAAAAAAAAATTACATACTCACCTCTCGTGCTGGGGGCCAGGTGCCGGTGTCCTGAGCAGGCGGTGACAGCGGCGCGCTATGGGGGACAGGTGCCGGTGTCACCGGTCGCTCAGGACCCCAGCACCTGAGATATTTACCTGTCCTCGCTGTGCGCTGCTCCCTCGGTCTGCCTCCTCTGGCTGTGAATGATCTGGCAGGGGGGGGGTGCCACTAACGACGTCATCGCGCCCTCTGCCTGATCATTCACAGCAGAAGAGTCAGACCGAGGGAGCAACGCGCATCGGTGGTCTGGGGACAGGTAAATATCGCTATACTCACCCCTCCGCCAGCGTCCCTGCAGCCTCTCCTCTTCTCCCGGCGCTCTCCGCAGCGCTTCAGTCCTGCAGCGGTCTCGTGCTACCGCTCATTAGTCATGCATATGTGCATAGTCATGACTTTAATGAGCGGTGCCATGTGACTGCTGCAGGAAGGAGCCGGAGATCGTGGGAGAAGCAGGGGGGCTGCAGAGACCGCGCCGGGCGGAGGGGTGAGTATGATCCGCTCCCCCGCCGACCCCCATATATGACCCACGTATAAGCCGAGAGGGGGACTTTCGGCCCTAAAAAATGGGCTGAAAATCTCGGCTTATACATGGGTATATACAGTAAATACTTCATTAAATACATCAAACCAGGTAAAAAGCATGGGAGAGGGAAGAAAATGTGCACACATACTGTCTGTCCCCACAAAGCACCATGTGGGCCAAAGACCAAAGCACTCTGCATTCAATGTATTGCAATAGTGCAAGGAGTAACTATGCCAGCAGCAGTAACATATAATTGTACTGCAAGGTTGCATCTACCTCAGAGGGAAACTGAAATTAGCGGTCACTAGCAAACGGAAAGTACCTGAGATATGCAGAGGTCAGCGGTCCTATGGCCCACCCCGACGCGTGTTTCGGAGCAAGAGGCTCCTTTCTCTGGGGGCGTGAGGAAGGAGCCTCTTGGGCCATAGGACCGCTGACTTCTGCATATCTCAGGTACTTTCCGTTTGCTAGTGACCGCTAATTATGTTACTGTTTTTAGCATAGTTATTCCTTACACTATTGCAATACATTGAACGCAGAGTGCTTTGGTCTTATTTGGCCCGCATGGTGCTTTGTGGGGACAGTATGTGTGCACATTTTCTTCCCTCTGCCGTGCTTTTTACCTGGTGTGATGCATTTACATTTTGTATTTAATAAATCATTTGTTCTTTGACCATATGAATGTTTTTTGGCTGCAACAACAGATAAATGCCTGAAGGTGAGTATCAGGTGTGAGGGGAACACAGCTCCATGATCCACAGAATGTTATATTTCCATCTACTCTATTTCTCTATATGCCTCTGGGATATTGATGTATAGTGAAGGATCCTTTCTGGGATGCCTTTTCCATGGTGTCACACATAGTGCACAGCATTGGTACTGACTGCATCTTGGTACACCATGGCATTGATATTCCCTGTATTTGCCAATGATTGATCCAAAAATGTCAACTATTGTCAAATGTGTGGGTTTTTTTAGTCTCAAATTGAATGCTGTGCTTCACTGGCAACTTATCTTTTCTAGTCACATGTTTCCAAGGTCATCTTGTGCATGTGTTAACCTTGAAGTACTGCCAAATTAAAAAAGGGCTTTAACAATGGTTGTAACTAGGGGTAAAGTATGATTGATGGCGAACCAGTATAACAGCCCTACACACAGTAATTAATCATTACACTAATATATAGTTCAGATTTATAGTGCTGGTGAATTGCATGGAAATTGAGGTAATAGAGGTGGTCAGAGGGAGGAAGGTGCATAATTAGGACATGGTTGCCACACCAGGAATCAACACCTTGCATTTAATAATACAGGGTTACAAGTTTTTGTGCAGAAGAACTATGGTGTTCTGGCATAAAATATTGGGTGTGGGCATGTCCACCCATGAAGGGGCTTTGCTAGATGCAACTTGAGTGCATTTTATTCTAGTTTTATTTTTTTAGCTTAGCATAATGTGGCTGACCAATTGTGAATGGCTACTTCTTGCTCTTCTAAACTAATTCCCAACATGAAGTAAAGAATCTGGAGTTCGATTGTATTGAGAAGTACAGATTGATATTTGGTAGTAGTGCATTTTACCTTTCCTACCCTAAAAGGATGTGTAATGTAATCATAAAAACCTAAAATTCATTGTTTCTTTGCCAGTTAGAGACTGGCACCATGCTAGTAGCATTTTGCTCTGATGGTAAGCTTCCTGGGCCTCTGCTTACATGACCACCCTGCCTAGCCCCACAGTTAAGTTTCACCCTTGTTATGCTTTGGACAGACTAATTGAAATTATTGTATTGCTGGGAGTTGTACCCTGGGCCAGTAACTAAAAGCTGTTTCTCTGTAGTTTAAGCATATAAGATACAAATTTGCAACCAGTGTTGGGGATCCTCCATTGTTTCAATTTTTTAACATCTTTAGGTCACTGGCAAACACTGTCATGTAGTGGTAGGCAGAGCCAACAAAATGGTTACAGGTTTAAGCAGCGAGAGATTACACTTTTAGGAATTATTGCCCAATTATGGGAACTAGTTTTATTCAAGATGCCTCTGAACTAGAAAAGTCCACCTAGTTCCTTTAGCTACTCATGTCACCATGTTTAATGTTTAGTCAGTATTTGCATTAATGGAGTGGTGCTCTGCTTGGATAACCAATCTTAAATGCCAGAGAATTTACATTGTGCTTATTTATATAGAGCAGTCGTATTCCACAGCATTTCAGACATTCACTGTCCCCATTGGGGCTTACAATCTAAATTCCCTATCTGTATGCCTTTGGTGTGTGGTAGCAAACCAGAGTGCCCAGAGAAAACCCACAAAAACGTACAATCTCCTTTTACAGATGTCCTTGGTGGGATTTTAACCCTGTGCTGCAAAGAAACCGTGTTAATCACCGAGCCACCGTACTAAAGATTGTACTCTCCTCTTGCACTGGCACTGCTCCATTGGTCAGTGCCAGGTCTCTTGGCAATAGCGTGCCCTTGCCTACAACATTCACATGCCCACTGACTGCTAGTTTAATAATTTCATCGTGGCTGGTGTCCACTCTAACAAAATATTGATGATCAGCAAATGCTGATTGACTGCAATGCTCATGTGGCAGAACTGCTCTGTGAGCCCTTGGTGAGCTGACATCACTAGAAGTGCGCTGGCGTGGGAGAGTAAGCTTCACTCATGCTCGGTGCACGGGGCATTTAAGATGTTGTCCAAGAAGTTGACTACCACTTAGTGTAGCTAAATCACTACTATAGAGACGAGTGAAGAATTAATTTTTACCAATCAGATTGGGTAATAAATAAAATCTTTTAAAATTCTGCAACAATCGTGACATGTTGGCATAAATTTTACATATAGGATGCTAAATAAATATAACTAGTGACAGATGCACAATACTCCATACTATTCTAATCCCCACTTGGACCATTTCTTTCTCTGATTATTCCTACCCAATCTTTACTCGACTTACTGATATTTTCCACATCACCTACTGATTATGCAATGGCGGGTCTGGAGCGAAAGTAGGATACTTAAAACCAGGCTTTTTTTTTTTTTTTTTTTTTTCTTCTGTCTTTATAGTAAACCTTCTGTAGGAAGCCATTTCTTCAAATACAGGTTTTTTTTTCCCATACTGACTCATAGTTGGTATGAACAAGAATTTGGCTCAATTAGTAGCTTTTGTGACCAAACCTTGAGCGCTTCACTCTCGGAGAAAGACATCCAGAGATGCATATTCAACTTTTTGCTTACTTGCAGGTGACAAGTTATGTGGTATATGCCTCTGCACCATCTCACTTTCTGAATCCCAAACATTGTGTAGGGCCATAAGCTCTTCAGCAATCTCAAGAGGCTGTATATCTGCGCTGTACAGAGTTCTCCATATATCTGAATACAACGCGACCACGACAGGCCATCATTGTCAAACGTTCAATACCTGACATTGAAATCTCTGACTTAGCAACCAGGATAACTTGCTCTAAAAGTGTTTTAAAAAAATAAAGTAAAAAAATGTTTCCATCTGTCAGATGTTAAAATGACCCTAAGCATTTTCCACAGATCACATATTTCCCTATCCAGTGGTTATTCAATGGTTCTCTACACAGCTGATAAATTCTTCAAATGTGCTGTCTGCCAAAGAAATATTATGCATTGGTTGTGTAAGGGAATACTGTCTTAACCCCTTCCTGACCTGTGACACAGCGTATGTGTCATGAAAAGATCGTGTTCCTGCGGGTCAGGTGACTGGGGTCACTGAAAGGTCACCCGACCCGCAGGCACAAGACCCTTTATGCTTCACCACAGGGGGGTTGGCTTAACTCCCACGTGGCTACGATCGCTCTGATTGGCTGTTAAAAGTGAAACAGTGCTCCCTTTATTCCGAGCCCCGACGTGTGCCCAAACAGTGGTTTACCCCCATATATGGGGTATCAGCGTACTCAGGAAAAATTGCGCAACAACTTTGGGGTCTAATTTCTCCTGTTACCCTTGGGGAAAAAAAAATTGGGGACTAAAAAAATTATTTTTGTGGAAAAATAATGATTTTTTATTTTCACAGCTCTGCGTTATAAACTTCTGTGAAGAACTTGGAGATTCAAAGTGCTCACTACACATCTAGAGGAGTTCCTTGGGGATCTAGTTTCCAAAATGGGGTCACTTGGGGGGTTTCTACTGTTTAGGCACATCATTGGCTCTGCAAACGTAACATGACACCCGCAGACCATTCCATCAAGTCGTCATTTCAAAACGTCACTACTTCCCTTCCGAGCCCCGATGTGTGCCCGTACAGTAGTTTTCTCCCACATATGGGATATCAGCGTACTCAGGACAAATTGGACAACAACTTTTGGGGTCTAATTTCTCCTGTTACCCTTGGGAAAATAAAAAAATTGGGGACTAAAAGATCATGTTTGTGGAAAAAATATGATTTTTTTTTTTTCATGCCTGGGCGTTATAAACTTCTGTGTAGCGCTTGGGGGTTCAAAATGCTCACCGCACATCTAGTTAAGTTCAGTGCGGTGTCTAGTTTCCAAAATGGGGTCACTTGTTGGGAGTTTCTACTGTTTAGGCACATCAGGGGCTCTGCAAACGTAATATGATGCCCGCAGACCATTCCATCAGTCAGCATTTCAAAACGTCACTACTTCCCTTCCGAGCCCCAACGTGTGCCTGAACAGTGGTTCCCCCCCACATATGGGGTACCAGCAGGGCCGGCTCCAGGTTTTTATGGGCCCCGGGCGAAGGAGCCTCAGTGGGCCCCTTTAACACAGACCACGATTCATGATGCACAGGTACAGCAGAGAAATATGGGTATAGTACAATGCCAAATACTTCACTTCTATTACATGAGTGATATCTATTGTAAATTGTACAATAGCTCAAAAACCGCCAAATCCTCACAGCGCACAGAACAGACTGGACAGTACAGTCCTCCATACAATATTATGGGCACCACAGTCTCCCCCTCATCACCCATATAATACCCCATGCAGGATGTCACCCCCCATATAATGCTCCATACAGAATACTGGACCCAATATAATGCTCCATACAGGATTCTGGTCCCCATATAATGCTCCATACAGGATACTGGTCCCCATATAATGCTCCATACAGGATACTGGTCCCCATATAATGCTCCATACAAAATATGGAGCTCTCCTCTGCGCTGTACTGCGTTCTGCACTGTTACGGCTCAGGAAAGGGCGCTGTGGAAAAACTCCCCATTATCATCATGATTGCCTCCCCATCTCATCATTGCTCCTTATCATCATTGCCTCCCATCATCATCATTGCTCCTATCATCATTGCCTCCCCATCATCATCATGGCCTCCCCATTATCATCAATGCCTGCCCATCATCATCATCTCCTCCCCATCATCATCAATGCCTGCCCATCATCATCTTCTCCCCATCATCAATGCCTGCCATTATCATCAATGCCTGCTCATTATCATCATCTCTCCCATCATCAATGCTCCCATTATCGCAATGCCTGCCCATCATCATCATCATCTCCTCCCATTATCATCAATGCCTGCCCATTATCATCATCTTCTCCCCATCATCATCAATGCCTCCCCATTATCAGCAATGCCTGCCCATCATCTTCTCCCCATCATCAATGCCTGCCCATTATCATCTTCTCCCCCATCATCATCAATGCCTCCCCATTATCAGCAGCAATGCCTGCCCATCATCACACAGACAGCACACAAGCACTCTCACATACTTATACACACACAAAGCACCGCACTACATACACACACAGAGACACACACACTCACGTCTTACCCGTCCGACGTCCGCGCGCTCTCTGTCACAGCCGGCCGCTGAATGATGACGTCATTCAGCGGCGCTGCTGTGAGAGGAAGCGCCGGCGCCCCCTGGAGCCCGGAGCTGCGGCAGCGGAGGCACGGAGAGGTAAGTATTGTGCCAGCTGATGCCGGGGCCCTGAGCAAGCGGGGGGGGGGGGGGGGCCAGTGGTGGCGCTGACACCGCTCTCCTCCGCTAACGGGCGTGGGGGTGCCAGACGGCGAGTGGGCCCCCCGCCTGCTCAGGGCCCCGGCACTTGCCCGGGTGTGCCGGGTGCTGACGCCGGCCCTGGGTACCAGTGTACTCAGGACAAACTGTACAACAATTTTTGGGGTCCAATTTCTCCTGTTACTCTTGGAAAATAAAAAAATAGCGGGCTAAAAAAATGATTTTTGAGAAACAAATTATTTTTTTATTTTCACTGCTCTGCGTTTATAAACTTCTGTGAAGCACTTGGGGGTTAAAAGTGCTCACTACACATCTAGATAAGCTCCTTGGGGGTCTAGTATCCAAAATGGGGTTACTTGTGGGGGGTTTCTACTGTTTAGGCACATCAGGGGCTCTGCAAACGCAACATGACACCCACAGAACATTCCATCAAGTCTGCATTCCAAAATGGCGCTCCTTCCCTTCTGAGACCTGCCGTGCACCCAAACAGTGGTTTATGACCACATATGAGGTATCTGTGTACTCAGGAGAAATTGCCCAACAAATTTTAGGATCCATTTTATCCTGTTGCCCATGCAAAAATGAAAAAATTGATGCTAAAATAAAATTTTTGTTGGAAAAATACGAATTTTGGTAAGATCTTACCTGTAAAATTCTTTTCAGCAAAGGAAGCAAGGGGGACACTTCTTTACTTCTGGGTAGGGCGGAGCCAGATAGTAGGACTAACCTCAGGTTCTAAAAATGGGTGTTGTCCGGCCCCTCCGGCTCTGGCTCCTCCTGCTGTACACTCCAGTTTTGTACACAAGCTAAGGAGAAATAAATCACCAGCGGAGCGCCATAACCAAACTGACAGGATTCAAAAGAACAAGGTTATGCACATAACATGAATACCACACAGCTCAGGTACCACTCACAAAACCTGACCACTGCGATGAGCTGGCGATGCCGGGAAGAGCCGTAGAGCGCTGACCTCAGCTCAGAAACTCGCTTATCAGAGAGCCGCGCTGCATCTGAAACAACACCTTCTGCCTTATGGGAGGGAGAAGTGTCCCCCTTGCTTCCTTTGCTGAAAAGAATTTTACAGGTAAGATCTTACCAAAATTCGTATTTCAGCTGCAGATGGAAGCAAGGGGAACACTTCTTTACTTCTGGGATGTCCCAAAGCAGTACAAAAACAAGGGTGGGAAAAAACCTTAAACAGGCAGAAGCCAACACCTTGATACATGCGCAACATAAACTTAACTAGAAGTTTTCAAAATACAGCCGCCTGAAGGACTCTGCGTCCTAAGGCCGCATCAGCGGAGCACTGACGTCCACCTTATAAAACTTTGTAAAGGTGTGAACAGAACGCCAAGTCGCTGCTCGACAGAGCTGGGCTGCCGAAGCCCCTTGATGAAGGGCCCACGAAGAGCCCACAGCTCTCGTGGAATGAGCCGAATATTAATCGGGCAAGGTTCGTCCATAACACGGTAAGCTTCCAAAATAGCTGACCGGATCCAACGAGCTATAGTATCTTTAGAAGCTCGTTGACCACGACGACGACCTGCTGGAATCACAAAAAGAGAATCCGACTTCCGGAAACTCTGCGTAACTGACAAGTAGAACTTCAATGCCCGCACTAAGTCCAATGAGTGCAAGGCCGCTCCTTCGCATTCTTTGGTTCTGAACAAAGCGAAGGCAACACAATATCTTGATTGACATGGAATTGAGATACCACTTTAGGGAGAAAATCATGTCGCGTGCGAAGAACAACACGATCCGGGAAAAATTCCAAGAAAGGTGGCGAACATGAAAGAGCCGCCAACTCGGAAACCCGTCTCAAGGAAGTGACCGCCACTAGGAAGGCAACCTTCCAAGAAAGCAAAGAAAGATTAATAGCATCCATAGGCTCGAAAGGAGCACTTTGAAGAGTTTCAAAACCAGATTAAGCCGCCAAGGCGACACAGGAGTTTTCCTTGGAGGAAACTGACGGGCTGCTCCGCGAAAAAAGGCACATACGTCCCTACGCGAGGCAATAGCTTTACGAAAAAGCACCGACAGGGCAGATACCTGACCCTTCAGGGTACTGATTGCCAAACCCTTATCCAGCCCGTGCTGCAAAAAAACCAACAAGTTGGGTAATGAAAATTTCTTTGGATTCCTGGAAGAACCCAAACACCATGAAAAAGGATTCCCAAATCCTGTAGTAAATCCTAGTCGTAGCCGGACTTCTTGACGCTCTCATAGTGGCAATGACCTTTTCTGAAAACCCTTGACGGGTTAAAATCTCGGTCTCAAGAGCCAAGCCGTCAAACGCAGAGACCTCAGGCCCGGATGACACACGGGACCCTGAGTGAGCAAGTCCGGTCGAAGAGGCAGAGGAAAAGGAGGCGCCGCCAGAAGCGACATCAGCGTGGAAAACCACGTCCTTCTCGGCCAATCTGGGGCTATCAGAATAGCCGGAACCCTCTCCAGCCTGACCCGACGTAACACAAGCGGCAGCAAGGATATCGGTGGGAACACATAAACCAGCTGGTATTGGCTCCACGGAACCACCAGCGCATCCACTTCCACCGCGGTCGGATCCCTGTATCTGGACATGAAAGTTGGTAACTTGGCATTGATCCTGGAGGCCATCAAGTCTACTTGGAGTCCCCCATCGGGAGCACAGAAGTGCAAAGATTTCCGGATGAAGACTCCATTCTCCTGAATCCATCCTCTCTCGGCTGAGAAAGTCTGCCTGGATATTCTGAATTCCTGGTATGTGAATCGCAGAAATGGCCGGCACATGAGCCTCGGCCCATATCAAAATCCGAGATACCTCCGACATGAGTCTGGAGCTCCTCGTCCCGCCTTGATGGTTGATATACGCAACCGCCGTAGCGTTGTCCGTCTGAACACGAACTGGTAATCCGCTCAAAGGGACCGTCCAATGTTGGAGGCAAAGAAAAATTGCCCTCAATTCCAGGATGTTGATCGGTAACACCGATTCTTCCGGTGACCAAACTCCCTGAATCCAGAGATTGTTCCAAACTCCCCCCAGCCCGTCAGGCTGGCATTGGTGGTCAAGACCGACCATGACAGGGGAAGAAAAGATTTTCCCAGGAAAAACCGTTCCGGACGTAACCACCAGTCCAGAGACTCTCGCACTTTGCGGGAGATTAAAACCCTGCAATCCAGTGTTTCCTGTGCACGATTCCATCTCTTCAAAATGAAGCTTTGAAGCGTTCTGCAATGGAACTGAGCAAACGGAAGAGCTTCCATCGAAGCGACCATTAACCCCAGAAGGCGCATACATCTTCGAAGGGATACTGTCGTTGAGGACTGCAGTCTGTGCCAGACAATGGATACTGGTTTGCTTGTCCTTTGGCAGAAAAACTACCACTTTCGCTGTGTCGAAAATCATGCCCAAAAACAGGATTGACTGAGAAGGCTCCAGGGATGACTTCTCCCAGTTGATCAGCCCCTCGAAATCCTCCAGGAGCTGAAGGGATAAATCGCGAGCCGTCACTGCCTCCTCCTTTGAGGATGCCACAATCAGAAGATCGTCCAGATAAGGATGTATCATGATCCCTTGTCTCCGAAGCATTGCCATAAGAGGTGCCAGCACCTTTGTAAAAACTCGGGGTGCCGAAGCCAACCCGAAAGGGAGGGCCACAAACTGGTAATGGTCCTGACCTATGGCAAAGCGCAGAAAGCGCTGATGAGATCTTCCGATGGGAACGTGTAAATAGGCGTCGCGAATATCTATGGACACCAGAAAATTGTTCTGTGACAGGGCAGTCACCACTGAGCGAAGCGACTCCATGCGGAACTTTTGGGTGTAAACATGCCGATTTAACCTCTTGAGATCCAGAATGGGACGAAACTTTCCCTCCTTTTTGGGGACCACAAAGAGGTTGGAATAAAATCCCCTTCCCCGGTCTTCCGGAGGAACTGACACTACTACACCCTTCTGTAGTAAGGAATCGACTTCCTGCCGCAGAGCGGTCAATAAGTCGGGATCTGACGGAACGCGAGACTGACAGAATCTTTCTGGAGGGCGAGAGAGAAACTCTATGAAATAGCCTGCCGACATTATTCGTGTCACCCAGGAGTCTGAGACGCGGGAGACCCAAACCGCTTGAAACAGGAGCAGGCGCCCCCCCCCCCCCACTCGAGAATCCTCGAGTGAACTTCTGGCGTCAGTCCGTTTTGGCGGGCTTTTTGTCAGATTCCCGCTTGTCATTGCGCGGGTATTGTTTCCAAGAAGCGTTAGACTTTTGGGAAGACTTTTTCCCTGAAAAGGTGGGACGACCCGATCCCCAAGAGGAGTGACCGGCTCGCCCCCTGCCACGAAAAAACTGCCGGTTACCGTAGGAACCGGTCCTGCCAAAAGCAGCCGTAGCTGCCCTACGCTGAGGCAACGCTGACGCCTTAGCCTTAGCAATCAATTCCGTGAGGTCAGAGCCGAAAAGCTGATCACCTTTGTAAGGCAAAGATAGCAAACCTTGTTTGGAGACCGCATCTCCAGTCTACTGTTTAAGCCACAACGCTCTTCTAACAGTGATTGTAGAAGCCTGAGCTCTGGATATTAGGGAAGCCATATCCAAAAGAGCGTCACAGACATATTGGTCTGATTCTTCTATTAACTTAATGATCTCATCTATTGCCTGTAAAGAAGACCCATCCTGCAGGGATATCCGCAGGCGAGCTGTCCAACCCATGGAAGCTCTAGAAGCACAATAGGAAGATAAAGCCACTCTAAAGGCCTGACCAGCAGCTTCATAGCCGGCCTTGGCCGCCATCTCTGACTTTTTGTCCAGCGCATCCTGCAAAGTAGCTTTTCCTTTGACGGGAAGCATAGAAGCTTTGTTAAGCTTGGATAAAGAAATATCCACCTCAGGGGACGGAATCCAGCTAGCAAATAGGTCTGCTGGACAAGGATACAAGGTTTCAAACAACCTTGTCCCCTGAAAACGCTTGTCTGGACAAACGCGTTCCTTTTCTACTTTCTTAGAAAACTCACTCATAGCTGGCATCGCTAAACGTGATCTTTGCGACCCATGGTACCATCTGGGAATACCTTCATCATCATTCATGTCCTCAGGTACTTGCAGTACCTCTCGTATGGCTCTGACAAAAGCATCTATACGGCCCGACAAGGAAGCAGAGTGCTCCTGAAAATCCTCTCTGCCCGAATCAGAACATTCTCCCTCAGAAACTGAAGGAGAACTCCCCCTCGCAGACAAATCTGAGTCACTTAGTGGGGAGGGCATAGCAATCCTGGGACGATTTTTGCTATGAGAAGGTCTAGAGGATACCCACTGACCCAAAAGGTCAGAAAGCCCACTAATAGCAGTAGTGAACATATCAAACTTGGCATCATAGCGACCTCCAATAGCGGCGCTAGAAGGTGCAGAGGATTCTATCGTGTCAGAAACGCGGGGCTGGTCCTGGAGAGGACGAGGAAGACGATCAGCCTCCTGACTCAAATCTGACATGCCGGTTATTCAGATGGTAATAGTGATGAGAAATAACCAGAGCAGTGTGGTCTCAAACAGTAGCAAAACGCTGAAGGGTTAACTTCTTTAAAGCAAAAGAATACCCCAGCAGTGAAAAACGGCGCCACTCCCCCCCCCCTGCAGACAGCTCACAGACTGTTACTGAGGGATACAATGTCCCAATGATCAGAAAACTGCAGCGCTGCGCTAGAGAGCGCAAACAGCAAAAAAAAATGCTGCGGGAGGCTAAAGGGTTAAGCTGCTACCTAAGCGATAGCAGCGACTCACCCGGCTGGCTTGGTGGTGTCTCAAATGCCTGTGTACAGAAACGGAGGAGAGGAGACCAGGAGAGCTGTAATGGCTGCCGCAGAGAGCAGGAAGAGAAGGAGCCAGTCACTTCCTGTAATCAGAAAGTTGGGAAAGCCTGAAGCCACGCCCCCTCTCTGCTCAGTCAAAAAAGTGCGGGAGATCTTATGCACTCCTCTCCCTGTACACTGTAACGGCGCTGCAGCGCCGAAAACACACAGCACATATTAAATAAAAAATCGCTCTCTTCTCTGGGCATTTTTAAAAAAAAAAAAAAAAAAATCATGAGAAAATAGTGGGAAACACCATTAACAGTCAGCGCTGTCACCGCAGACGCTGTAATCACTCGCATATATCAAAATATAATGCAGAGTACTCACCAGCCAAAAACGCCACAGGGACCCTCCACGGATATGTGACGCTGTGCCCATTGCTTCCCCATGAGGACAAGGAACGCAGTGACCCAGAACGTGGTATGCGTCCTGTCAGGGATAGCTACCTCTTCCCCCCCCGGGCCGGCAAGAAAATGTAATGACCACCATTTAGGGAATACATATTGCCAGGGGAGAGGATGGGGTCCAGCAGCGCCGGTACCCCTGATCCTCTAGACATAAAGTCCAGGACCCTGTCCGAGTAAAATAATAAACTCTTCTGAGGTGATTTCTGAGGAGCTGCATTAGCAGCCGTCCTTCCTACTTGGACCTCAAGTCGAAACTGGAGTGTACGGCAGGAGGAGCCAGAGCCGGAGGGGCCGGACAACACCCATTTTTAGAACCTGAGGTTAGTCCTACTATCTGGCTCCGCCCTACCCAGAAGTAAAGAAGTGTCCCCCTTGCTTCCATCTGCAGCTGAAATTAAAATGAATCTGTCACCCTATTTTTCATATATAAGCTTAAGACACCGCCATCAGGGGCTTATCTACAGCATTCTGTAATGCTGTAGATAAACCCCCGATGTAACCTGAAAGATAAGAAAAAACGAGTTATTATACTCGCCCCAGGGGCGGTCTGGGTCCGGCACCTCCCATCTTCTAGCAATGACGTCCTCCTCCTTGCTCCTGCGCAGGAGTACTTTATCTTCCCTGTTGAGGGCAGAGCTAAGTGCAGTGTGCTGGGCTTCGCTGACCTTTCCTGGCGCCTGTGCACTGCAGTACTTTGCTCTGCCCTCACCAGGGTAGAAAAAGGACGCCTGCGCAAGAGCACGACAGAAGCAAGGAGGAGGACGTCATCGCTAGAAGATGGGAGGTGCCGGACCTGCGACGCCCATTGGACCGGACCGCCCCCCTTGTGAGTATAATATAACTTGTTTTTCTTATCTTTCAGGTTATATGGGGGGGCGGCTTATCTACAGCATTGTAAAATGCTGTAGATAAGCCCCTGATGGCTGTGGCTTTAGCTTATATACAAAAAAAATGGGGTGACAGATTCCCTTTTAACATCTTTACTTTCTTTTAATGGGAAAGTTTTGTTGCTTTTTTTTTTTTTCTGCCTGTAAAATCCGGGACTAAAATAAGACACTTTCTAGTTTTGTTTATATATTGAGAAAAGCCTTCAACAATAGTTTTGCTTTTGTCTATACATTTCATATTTTACGAAACTGTACAATAACAAATTTGTATTATGGTACCATGTTTTATGTAATTCTCTGAACTCTTCAACCCTGGTTTGTCAGGTTTTATTTCTGAACATAATCTAAAACTTGTACAAGCCAATGTTTTTTTTTTTTTTTTTTGTTTGTTTATTTTTGTATTTTTTTTGTTTAAGGCGTAGTGAATATAAATGCTTGTTTTTTCTCTTTAGAGTGGGGCACGGATAAACATCTCAGAAGGCAACTGCCCTGAACGCATTATCACCCTAGCTGGCCCAACAAATGCCATCTTTAAAGCTTTCTCGATGATTATTGATAAACTGGAAGAGGTAAGATTGGGTTAATCTGTACATGTCGTCATCTAGGATGTTTGTTCCTGGAATACTGTGTATAGAAGACTAATTTGCATTAACATTTTTTGCCTAGGATATCAGCAGCTCCATGACAAACAGTACAGCATCCAGCAAACCACCAGTCACTCTGCGTCTGGTAGTTCCTGCAAGTCAGTGTGGATCTTTAATTGGAAAAGGAGGTTGTAAAATAAAGGAAATCAGAGAGGTGAGTTCTGTATTGATTTATTGGATGAGAAAATAGCACATGAAGTGCAATGTTGCCCTCATGTTCCTGGATTTTAATGTGGGTCTTTCTGCTTCATAGTCTGTCCTATGGAAGGGTAACCTACAGCTACAGATGTTCAAAATGGCACAGAATATTGTACTGTTTGATTTATAGCCTTTTGTACTTACGAGCACACTCCCAGCCTGCACAGTGATGACTTACAGGCTGTTGTGTGATTCTGCATATAGCACAGCCTTTTCCACAGAGTAGTGGGCTCTCTCCATAGAGGACTGATAACTAGGGAGTCCCCACTGTAATTTCATTGCTTCTAGCAGCTAAATAAAGCAAAACCTGCTATCCCCTCCATAGGCTTCTAAATTCAGCTGACCATCTTCACATAAAGGTATATCTTGCTGTTAAATATATATTTTATTTTGCTAGAGTACCGGAGCTCAGGTACAAGTTGCAGGAGATATGCTGCCTAATTCCACAGAGCGGGCGATCACGATTGCTGGTATCCCTCAGTCCATCATTGAGTGTGTCAAGCAGATCTGTGTGGTAATGTTAGAGGTGAGTGAAGTTTTACTATTAACTAGCACCAGCTACATGCCTTGTGTAGGTGTTAATTGTACAATAACTTTAAAAGGGTTATTGCTTTGTTGGTTCTTTCTATAAATTAATCACAGGCTGCCAACTCCCCTGTAGAAGCTGTGATCTGTTGCGGTCTGGCAATAAGATTTCTGATACACCACTAGGGGCACAATGAAGCTTTTTGCTTCAAAAACTTTTACTAAGGCTGGGTTCACACTTGCGTACCGGGGCTCTGTGGACGGCTGCGTACTTCCTCCCTGAAGCTCCACCCACTTCCATTTAGGTACGCCTACTTCTGCATGCATCCTGCATTCCTATCTTTAACATTGGGCACGCAGGACATGCGGATGAGTTGTTTTGACGTGCCTGCCGAATTCACTGGAACGCAATGTGCGTCAAAACAACGCACCCGCATGCCCAATGTTAAAGATAGGGATGCATGCAGAAGTAGGCGGAGCTTAACTGAGGAAGTGCACAGCCCCTGAACGCTAATGTGAACTTAGCCTAATCTAGCCTGCCAATACAAAGTCCAACCTAGGAGAGAAATAATTGTGTACTTTGTACATAAGCAGATAATGGAGATTCTGATTCCTGTTACTGCACATGTAGAGGATGCAACAGGGAAAATAACTTGCAGTTTGCAAGAACATAAGTGGTAGAAAGTGGTCAACCCCTCGGGCTAGGTTCACATTGCGTTAGTGCAGTCTGCTCAACACATGCGTTAAACGGACTGCGCTAACTCAAGTGCCTTTTAAAGATCGCGTTATGCTATCACACTAGCACATATGCTCCATCTGTGCTAGCAGTGACAAACCCCCAAACGCTGCAGACCGCGTCCGAGGGTCCTTCACAGAATGACGGCACATCGCTAACGCATGCTGATTTTGAAATGCGTTAGCGATGTGCTACATAATGGCAGTCTATGGGTGCATTAACGCATCCGTTACATAGGGTTAGTGCCGCTATGTAATGTATGCTGTCAGCGCATTGCCATTAGCGCAAAGTGAATCCAGCCTTACTGCCATCTCCTCTTCAGTAGTTAGCCATTGTGCTGGCTGCCTACTAGTGGATGACTCCTGAATGGCACCTTGCCTTCCTAGCTGTAAATTCTCAATTGGGTCTTTTTATATAAAAAATGATTACTGAACCAGCTGACACCTTAACCATGATCAGTGCTCTTTTGTTTCTTTTCATGCCTTTTTTTTTTTCCCTTCTATCATTTAAACTAACTTATTAATTCAAATTAAATGTTTTATTACTTTTTCTAGTCTCCTCCGAAGGGGGTCACCATCCCATATCGGCCCAAGCCCTCCAGTTCACCTGTGATTTTTGCAGGTGGTCAGGTAAGGCATACATATCTTTTTTTAACATATATTTTTTTTTTTATTTTATTTTTTTTAAAGGGAACCTGTCCACTCAATTTTCGTATATAAGGTGTGGCCCCCGATGTAACCTCAAAGATAAGAAAAACCAGTTAGATTATACTCACCTGGGGGTGGTCCGGTCCGATGGGTGTCGCAGGTCCGGGTCCGGCGCCTCCCATCTTCATGCGATGACGTCCTTTTCCTTCTGTCGCGGCTCAACAGGGCAGAGAATAACGCCTGCGCAGGAGCCGCGACAGAAGCAAGGAAGATGTCATGGCATGAAGATGGGAGGCGCCCAGACCTGCAACACCCATCGGACTAGACCGCTCCCCCTCGGGTGTGAAGAAAAACAAGTTACATTAGAATCTTTCAGATTACATCAGGGGCTTATCTACAGCATTACAGAATGCAGTAGATAAGTTCCTAATTGCGGTGGCTGTATATTATAATCGAAAAATGAGGTGACAGGTTCCCTTTAAGCTGTTCTTGATGTGTTTTTAAATTTTTGTTAAACATTAAAGGGCTTTTCAGCAAGTTTCTTTCCTTGTTCTTGATCACATGATCAGTCTTGCCGTTTATCACAACACTTGTGTGGAGCGGTGCTGATTTTTCAAAGCAAGTCTGAGACTCAAATGAGACGACTTAGACATTTAGAAAGCGACTGTTGGTCCACACAACTTCAGTGAGCTGGGTAGTCCGATTTGTGGTCACATGGTCCCAAAAAGGCTCTGGGATTGGCAAGTAATGTAATGACACTACAATACATCTAAAGTTTGTTGTTTTTTTTTGGGGGGGGGTGGAATGAGGTGGGAGTACTTTTAAAGCTTTTTTTTTTTTTTTCTTCTTTTGTCTAAGGCAGTGTTCAGACTATCAATATTTGTAAGCCAAAAAACAGGCGTGGGTGAAAAATGCAGAAGTGGTAATGTTTCTATTATACTTCTCTGTTGCACTCTTGATTTTGGCTTGCAAATAATGTATAATACTGAGGTATTATTGTGGCCTTGCACATGATCTGTGACAAATGCTTTATTTGTGAATCTTAGATTGGCTGCTGGCCTTTGAGCACTAATTGTTTGTAAAAGTACAAAACCACACAGCTAAGAAATGAGCCAAGGATAAAAATTTGTTTACACATGCACATTATATTAACCCCCTTAGTGACCACCAAAACTCCTTTTTAGAGACCTGCGTTTCGGGGACTAGCATGTCCTGACGAGTGACAATTCTGTAGTTGTCAACGATGGCTGACAACTTGCTGCATCAGCCACGATTAGTGTTGGTACCTACCTATAGTTGTTTAACCCCTCAAATGCTGCTGGCAATCACAGCATCTAGATAATAATGTGGGGGGCTCCCCCTTAAACCCCATTGGCATCCTGAGATATTGATTGTGTGGTCCTGATGTTTGCCATAGCAATTCATGGCCATATGGGCTACAGTGGCCTGATGAGAGAAGTATCAACATTTTGATAGTAAAAACACCTTTTTTCTTTCCTGTTATGCCACTTTGCATTAATTCCTGAAAAGCACCTGAAGGGTTAGACTACCTGAAAGCTATTTTTGAAATACATTTAGGTGTGCTGTTTTTAAAATGGTATCACTTTTGGGATTTCCAATATATAGGATTCGGTCACGTCAAAACTTAGTAGGTCCCTGAAGTTTTTGTAAATTTCCTCAAAAAAATGGAAAATCACTGATATAGATATATATAGATAGATATAGATATATCTATATATAGATATATCTATATCTATCTATAGATAGATATAGATATATCTATATATAGATATATCTATATCTATCTATAGATAGATATAGATATATCTATATATAGATATATCTATATCTATCTATAGATAGATATAGATATATCTATCTCTATCTATAGATAGATAGATAGATAGATAGATAGATAGATAGATAGATAGATAGATAGATAGATAGATAGATAGATAGATAGATAGATAGATAGATAGATCTATATATCTATAGATAGATAGATAGATAGATAGATATATCTATAGATAGATAGATAGATAGATAGATAGATAGATATATCTATAGATAGATAGATATATCTATAGATAGATAGATATATCTATAGATAGATAGATATATCTATCTATCTATATATCTATCTCTATATATATATAGATATATCTATAGATAGATAGATATATCTATAGATAGATAGATATATCTATCTATCTATATATCTATCTCTATAGATATATAGATATATCTATAGATAGATAGATATATCTATAGATAGATAGATATATCTATCTATCTATATATCTATCTCTATAGATATATAGATATATCTATAGATAGATAGATATATCTATAGATAGATAGATATATCTATAGATAGATAGATATATCTATCTATCTATATATCTATCTCTATATATATATAGATATATCTATAGATAGATAGATATATCTATAGATAGATAGATATATCTATCTTATCTATATATCTATCTCTATATATATATAGATATATCTATAGATAGATAGATATATCTATAGATAGATAGATATATCTATCTATCTATATATCTATCTCTATAGATATATAGATATATCTATAGATAGATAGATATATCTATAGATAGATAGATATATCTATAGATAGATAGATATATCTATAGATAGATAGATATATCTATAGATAGATAGATATATCTATCTATCTATATATCTATCTCTATATATATATAGATATATCTATAGATAGATAGATATATCTATAGATAGATAGATATATCTATCTATCTATATATCTATCTCTATATATATATAGATATATCTATAGATAGATAGATATATCTATAGATAGATAGATATATCTATCTATCTATATATCTATCTCTATAGATATATAGATATATCTATAGATAGATAGATATATCTATAGATAGATAGATATATCTATAGATAGATAGATATATCTATCTATCTATATATCTATCTCTATATATATAGATCTATCTATAGATAGATAGATATATCTATAGATAGATAGATATATCTATAGATAGATAGATATATCTATAGATAGATAGATCTATAGATAGATCTATATAGATATATCTATATATATATATATATCTATATATATATTAGCTGAAGAGCCCGGCGCTGCCCGGGCATAGTACCTAACTACGGTTAGTTATAACAAACTGTAATGATTATATCTATATACAAGTATTCAGCTTTCTCCCCATTATGTAGGTAGGGCCAAAATAGTTTGGCGATTTCGAACGTGCGGGGGTTAAAATTTCCATTCAACACATAGCCTATGATGCTCCTGGGGTTGAGATGTGCGGGCATGCAAAATTTCATGCCCGTAAGTACAACGGTGCAGATTCCTATCCCGGGCCAAAATTATTTGCCGATTTGGAATGTGCGGGGTTAAAATTTCGACTCAAAACCTAGCCTATGACGCTAAACTATTCGTTGTTGTATATGTGCTTTTACATTGAATCCAGTCTAATTTTCTCACCTTCATGGAAGCAAAACAATTGTAATGGTGAACAATGGACTGATTTTGATTAATTTGGGAAAACTATAGCTATACAAACTCTTAAGCGAACCACATGCTTTTTCCTATGGAGTCGTTATGAGGATTATCATCTGGCTTTTAAATGTCAAGAAGAAAATGCTGTAACTTGTGAAAACTGAATTTTTAGTTAAAATCATGTGAAGGGCCATAAATGTCTGCTGGAGGCCCATTCTTCATTGCTGCAGTTGGATGTTGAGCAGAGTTGCAAGTGTTGTTCTCTAATGTCTAGGGCTGATGGAAAGGAGTAGGGGGCATGAATACCTCTGATCTATACACACTGGACAAATGTGCATGACTGCTTCATTCAGTGACTGGCTGCCCTGCTCTAGTCATCTGTGGGGCTGCCATCAAATATGTCAACTCTGGTAGAAAATAATTGGGATTACCCACAAATCACATTCAAGGTTCTTTGTTAGGCATTTGGTTTCTGAAAGATTATGCGTGTGCCGAGCTGATGCATCACCTACTGAACAAAGTGTAAGTGTCTCTGATAGAAGTGCCTGCCTGATAGTCTTCACTTGTATTTTTTTTGTTTTTCTGCTCGTGTATTTTTTTTTTTTTTTTTTAATACCCACGGAGTTGTAAGCATGGATCCAAAATGACTTTATTGGTAAAGTAGATGTAATGATTGAGACATGGTTGCTTGCATATGGTTTAAAGTGATCAGTCACGTGCAGTGTATGTTGCAAGATACATCTATAATTTAATGTACTGCCACCTTGAGGCACTTGCTATGATCTTTGGCAGGATCAATACTAATCATGTAGTGTACTATGTAGCTGTTATGAAAATAAACACACTTCCCTTTAATACTACTTGTAGCTCATGTTGCATCCCCTGTATATTGATGTCAGTGTAATTGGCAGTAGTGAGGCAACTGCTATGGCCCTCTTCTTATGGGTCTGCATCAGATCCGGCCTTAAAACCAACTCGATTACTATGCTTTTGCTAAACAGAACTGTACTGTTAGTGGAATAACTTTCTTTTACTTCACAGAGACCATAGCATTAAGTATTGTAACTTATAATCCTGCAAGATACTAGGTGCTTGGGCAGTCTTAAGTGCCAGTGGTTCATTGTACAGTGCATAAGTGAAAGGAGTATAAAACTGGCCTCATTTTGGATCCATGACCCAATCTGCTCCCTATGTGTTAGGTGGTAGTGGTTGGGTTATCACGTCTGAGGACAGAGGCTGTGACTTTTATCAGAGATGACTGAACCCCATTTTCGCTTTGTTCAACAGGTGTCGCGCCAGGCCGGAGGGCACGCATGTGAGACTGACCTGTGGGAGGGGCGGAGGTCCCACTCAGGGGGAGTCTCCCTAGATGCTGTGGATCTCCATGGGGTAGGTCCTGTTATATTCACTTTATCTACCCCTTTCCTAATGTTAGGGTTTGTTTGTTTGTTTGTTTTCCCCCCTCTGGCTTTTTGTGTAGACTGAAAGCTGCTTGTTATGCTGATTTATTAAAATCCTAAATAATTTCTGGGCCTTTCTCACAGATCATGTGCAGTCTGAACTGTTCTATGAAGAGTAGATCAGCAGTTACACCCCTCTTGACAGAGTACTCCCAACTTATAGGTAGCAGTTTATCATAACATGAGCGTTTGACTTGGGCAAATGTGCTTGTGATTTTCATTAGGGGTAGGAAGATAAGCAGCTGCCATTCTCCCCATTCTAAGGATGAAATCCTGGCACATCTTAATGATCAGTCCCCTTTAAATGAAGCTTGCGTAACTGTACCATATAAATCAGTGCATATATAAACTACACAATTAAAACTGGCAGCATTGAGCACAGGCATCTGCTACAAATTGCATATGTAGTAGAGTTTCTCTGTTCTTTGCTAGCATGCTTATATGGTACCTGCTTAGGCCAATTTCACACCAGCGTCTGACCGACCTGCGTCGGTCAGCGCACGGCCGCCGCTAAGCTCCGCCCCGGCCGCATGACACTGCATGCGACCTGCGTATCCTATCTTTAGCATT
Source organism: Oophaga sylvatica (assembly GCA_033576555.1). Classification (NCBI taxonomy): domain Eukaryota; kingdom Metazoa; phylum Chordata; class Amphibia; order Anura; family Dendrobatidae; genus Oophaga; species Oophaga sylvatica. The sequence continues at coordinate 105,596,746 of JARQOD010000002.1, forward strand.
GGGTACGCAGGCCGTGCACAGCTATGCGTTTTCCGCCGCTTGCGTCCTTTTGACTGTGATCCGACCGCACCAAAATGCAACACGGTGCGTTTGGCGCAGATCGGCGCACCGTCAAAAGGACGCAAGCGGCGGCAAACGCATAGCTGCGCACGGCCTGCGTACCCAATGCTAAAGATAGGGTACGCAGGTCACGTGCAGCGTCATGCGCCCATAGGCGGAGCGGATGGGAGGAGGCGGGGCGGAGCTTAGCGGCAGCCGTGCGCTGACTGACGCAGGTCGGTCAGACGCAAGTGGGAAACAGGCCTTAAATATACAGGTCCTTCTCAAAAAATTAGCATATAGTGCTAAATTTCATTATTTTCCATAATGTAATGATTACAATTAAACTTTCATATATTTTAGATTCATTACACACCAACTGAAATTTGTCAGGTCTTTTATTGTTTTAATACTGATGATTTTGGCATACAACTCCTCATAACCCAAAAAACCTGTCTCAAAAAATTAGCATATCAAGAAAAGGTTCTCTAAACGACCTATTACCCTAATCTTCTGAATCAACTAATTAACTCTAAACACATGCAAAAGATTCCTGAGGCTTTTAAAAACTCCCTGCCTGGTTCATTACTCAAAACCCCCATCATGGGTAAGACTAGCGACCTGACTGATGTCAAGAAGGCCATCATTGACACCCTCAAGCAAGAGGGTAAGACCCAGAAAGAAATTTCTCAACAAATAGGCTGTTCCCAGAGTGCTGTATCAAGGCACCTCAATGGGAAGTCTGTTGGAAGGAAACAATGTGGCAGAAAACGCTGTACACGAGAAGAGGTGACCGGACCCTGAGGAAGATTGTGGAGAAGGAGCGATTCCAGACCTTGGGGGACCTGAGGAAGCAGTGGACTGAGTCTGGTGTAGAAACATCCAGAGCCACCGTGCACAGGCGTGTGCAGGAAATGGGCTACAGGTGCCGCATTCCCCAGGTAAAGCCACTTTTGAACCATAAACAGCGGCAGAAGCGCCTGACCTGGGCTACAGAGAAGCAGCACTGGACTGTTGCTAAGTGGTCCCAAGTACTTTTTTCTGATGAAAGCAAATTTTGCATGTCATTCGGAAATCAAGGTGCCAGAGTCTGGAGGAAGACTGGGGAGAAGGAAATGCCAAAATGCCTGAAGTCCAGTGTCAAGTACCCACAGTCAGTGATGGTGTGGGGTGCCATGTCAGCTGCTGGTGTTGGTCCACTGTGTTTCATCAAGGGCAGGGTCAATGCAGCTAGCTATCAGGAGATTTTGGAGCACTTCATGCTTCCATCGGCTGAAATGCTTTATGGAGATGAAGATTTCATTTTTCAGCACGACCTGGCACCTGCTCACAGTGCCAAAACCACTAGTAAATGGTTTACTGACCATGGTATTACTGTACTCAATTGGCCTGCCAACTCTCCTGACCTGAACCCCATAGAGAATCTGTGGGATATTGTGAAGAGAAAGTTGAGAGACGCAAGACCCAACACTCTGGGTGAGCTTAAGGCCACTATCGAAGCATCCTGGGCCTCCATAACACCTCAGCAGTGTCACAGGCTGATTGCCTCCATGCCACACCACATTGAAGCAGTCATTTCTGCAAAAGGATTCCCGACCAAGTATTGAGTGCATAACTGAACATTATTATTTGATGTTTTTTTTGTTTGTTTTTAAAAAACACTTATTTTATTGGACGGTTGAAATATGTTAATATTTTGAGACAGGTTTTTTGGGTTATCAGGAGTTGTATGCCAAAATCATCAGTATTAAAACAATAAAAGACCTGACAAATTTCAGTTGGTGTGTAATGAATCTAAAATATATGAAAGTTTAATTGTAATCATTACATTATGGAAAATAATGAAATTTAGCACTATATGCTAATTTTTTGAGAAGTGTATGTGAAGATCAAATGTCTTCTCTCGCTCAGTGAGGTGGTTCTAGTTTTCATAAGCTGCTTTAATGCTGTCCCTTGTATCCTGCTTAGTTTTGGGCTCTAGTCTTGCTTTGCTATCACTTGCTTTTACACCTTTCAGATCTTTCTGGCTGTCACAAGGGTATAATAGGACTACTTTTACTCCTTTTTATAGGCCTACACCATTCAAGGACAGTATGCCATTCCTCAGCCTGATGTAAGTGTGCTTTTGCTCTATGCTGTGCTCATGTACTAAGGTGAATGGTGTGTCCCTGCCATATGCCTCTCTTCCCAATGCACTGCTTCTGCTCAGGAAGGGTCTATACTGTTAAAGCTGCTGCTACTCCAGTCGTTTACCCATTTCACCTGGAAACATTAATCTTTTACCTTCTAACAATATTTAAGAGCCTTGCACCTCTGTAGAACTGCTTTATTTTTTTTCCCTTTAGCTGACCAAGTTACACCAACTGGCAATGCAGCAATCTCACTTCCCCATGTCCCATAGTGGCAACACCGGATTCAGTGGTAAGGAATCTATGCTTGCCTCTTGTTTTGATGGCCACACTGCTCACTGCTGGCTTTGCAATGTCCTATATACTTCACATTGTGCTAGAAGTATGACTTAATCATATGGAGCAAACCAAATAAGTAGGCATTGCAAGTACCTTTTGGGTTATGTTTTCTTCACTAGTCTCAATGTTCGTACTTTGTATTTTACATTCTAGGACTAATTCACAGAGCAGCTCCTGGAAACACTTTGCACTTGCCCTTTATGTATGTTCAGGCAGGTCCTGGACTGACACTGCTGCTTTCATTGTAACAGTGCTGAAGGTGATAAGTGCTGTTGACTGGAATACTCCATAACGGCTGTTCTGCCCCATGCTTTTTATACAAATCAAAGTTTTAAATGCATTGTTGCATTACAATGTATACACGGCAATTCTGGTATACATTGATGTATATTTACTGACAATGCAAAGAAGTTGAGGGGAGATGCTCTTGTGATTCCCCCTGTGGGCATATCTTCAGCATTATTCTGTGAACAGTTCCCCATTGGCAAAGTTCATAAAACTTGCATATGGGGCACACTAAATAAAAACCCATCTCTGGAATGGTATGGGAATAGAAAAAGTGAACGTACACTAAAGCTGGCTACTTTTGAACGGTTAAGTGTTAAATAAACTTAAAAAAAAAAGAGACAAACTGCTCTCCCAACTGTGAAAACTGTGAAATAAGAGTGCAAAATAGGGTTTTGCCTGTAAAACAAGCACAGAAACCAACATGGGTCTGCACGCCTGGTAGTGTTGTGCCTAAGCAACATGTAACAATAGCATGTATCAGCTGCTGCAGGACACAAGTCCAAAGGACTTTAGAGAGCGAACGTATCCGGGTAAAGTGTCACTTGATGCGCTGCTGATAATTATATTAAACAAGTATTTTCTTTAAACTTTATTTTAGCAGGTTGAGTCGACGCATTTAAAGGTCAATGCAGGACCTCTTCATCAGGCGTCAAACCTAATCTAGGTTTTACGCCTGATGAAGAGGTCCTGCGTTGACTTTGAAATGCATTGACTTTGTAAACCTGTGAAAATAAAGTTTTCAAGGAAAATATTTGATAATATATTAGCAGCGTATCAAGTGACACTTCATCTGGATAAGTTCTCTACTGGGGTCATTGGCTCTCTGCTGGTGCATGGCTGATCTCAGATCAGCCTAGCCCTCTAAGATGACATCTGGTCTTGTGTGAGCCCTTCAACTGTAGGGTACCATGCTGGGAAACACTCCTCCCTTGTGTGGAAGTCTGCCAGAAGACTGACTCTCAATTGTGCAAAGATCTCTGCAGCTGGTGCTGTGAACTTTCTGCAGTTCGGCTGCTCTTGGACTTTCCCAATAGATGCCTTGCCGCTTCTGCTTTCACAAAGTGTAGAATTTAAGTGTTGTCCGAAGGGAAATAAGTTAATTTTAGTCATATTATTCCAGCATCCCATAGGCTTTGATTGTCTACAAACATTTCTGCTGCAGTAATCACCCTAGCACAGAGTCTATTAGTGTATTTAAAACACTCTGGCTCAAAAGCACAAATTCATCTCCTCTAGGATTGGTGCATCTTAAAATGTGAATGGACTATGTAATGTAAATTTGATTGCTCTACATAAGTCCCTCTTAACTTTATCTACCCACTGTACTCACTTTCTACATATTAAAGGGGTTGTCTAGCCTGCTTCAGAGCAGAATGTAATGTAGTGTTAGGATTCTGCTCCTCTTGCCAGTTAAAGCAACTCGCATGACCACTAGAAAGCGGTTTTGTATGATCACATGCCAACTAGATTCTAATCCCTTCTCTCAATGTTCATGTGGTCTCTCAATCCAGTAAGCATTGCCCTCTAGACGTGTAGATTACAGTGTTAGGATTCCGCAATCTGCAGTACTTAATACCTTCTCAAAATTTGACGTACAGGTATGTGACTGGTCTCTGAAACGGCTTGGGAGCTGAGCCCACATTGTACCCGATAGATGCCGGCTTGGAGGCAGAAGTGTGCTTCTATTGCTGATTTAAGTTTAAATGCCAGTCTATCAAGATCTAACAGCATCATTTAAATGGTTCAATCAGTTTCCCATTAAACCTCATGAATCAACTGTGGTTTATCAGGACGGCTGGGGGCTTGGTACAGACACCCACTTCTGCCTTCTTTGTCCTGCTTTGAAGCCCAGCCTGGATGTAGGCTTTGTAAGACAACATCACTTTGTCCATATACATCTTTCGGTCCAGCCAGAGGAATAAAGCATAAAATCTTTATTGAATAAAAACATGTGAAGTAACCTCCATAAAGATGAGGTACAGGACCCACGTGTTTCATGCAGCTTGTGCTCTGAATCATGGCAGTGGTCACCACTTTTTTTTTTTTATTATTATTTGAACTTTTTATGCCATGATTAAGACCAGGTTAATAAAAAAAAAAATCAAAACTGTGTAGTTCAATTACCTTAACACTGCAAAAAATGCTGTAACAAGCTTTATAAATATCATATAAAGCAATGTTGCAAAAACATATTCTCACAGCTCCATGAAGATAAAAATGAAAACGTCACAGGTTTCAAAACTCTTATTTTGTATACTATGTTTTGATACCTTTTGGGCCACTCTACTAAGGAATGATTGACCACTGCTAGCCCCTGTGGTTATATTGATCATATACTGGTTTTGTTATACACTCCATCTTAGATTGCCTTTTGGTACGTAAGGGCTTGCATTTCTTGTTAATTGTGTATAGCTACCAGCCCTAATACATTCGTTTATGGGGATTCCCATTTCTCTGGTACAAACTGGGAACATATATTGACTTATAACATCTGGTTTATTCTTATGTCCCTTGGGTGTCCTGATCTATTGGGAGAGCAACTATATCTCGGGTTATCAGATTTGTGAATTTGTTTAACCTTCTCCATTGTGGCCTTTTAATCTTTAAAGGCCCAGTTACACGCTATATCGTGAACGATCTCATTGCAACGTCACCGGTTTTGTGACGTTGCAGCAATGTCGAAACAACATTGTTGCGTGTGACACGTAGTAACGATCAATGATCAGTCGGCTGATTGTTAATCGTTGCAGAATGTACTGGACCATAAATGTATCGTTGGTCTTGCGCTGGGCAGCACACATCGCTGCGTGTGACAGCGGGAGACCAACGATCAGCGAGCTCCCAGCGCCATACAGCAGACACTGGGAGCTGGTATCCAGAGTAAACAGTGGGTAACTAAGTGCCGTGCGGTGCTTAGTTACCCGCTGTTTACCCTGCTACCAGCTGCTCGCTGCTTCTGATCGCTGGTGAGTTTGCCTATGTGACAGCTCACCAGCGATCAGCTAACTATGTCCCAGCGATCCCATCCACGTCAGATTGTTGGTGGGATCGCTGGGACATTGAAGCGTGTAACGGGGCCCTAAGTTAGGTTTTATTTCTACCTCATGTATTGCTGTGTACACAAGTAGAAACCACTGAAAAAGGTACTAAAGTCCTCATCTCCGGAACCATATGATGGATTTACAAACTAGTCAGAAGCAGCTGGAATAATATAATAGCAGAAACTAGCCACTTTTAACCTGACAGGTCCCATTTTAAGGTGGCACTGGAAGCTGGAAGGTGTGCAGAAAACAAGTTTTGATTGGCATTCATGTTGAGAGAGAATGTGGGTTGCTTGTTTACGACCACCCTAGGGCCTCAAGTTGCGGGTGCTAGTCAAGTAATGTACTGAAAAAGATCACAGGCAAATGTTCACTTTTACAGTAACATGGTTCCCCCTGAATTCTTTTTTTCTGTTGTGAATTTGGCATTAGATAAGCTATCGGACACTTCCCCTTTACTGGTCTAAACACATTTTTATAGCCTTGTGAGCGGCTTACTATTTTTTTTTATTTCTTGCGTTTTAGGAGGTATTGATGCTTCAGCTCAGACGACCTCCCATGAACTCACCATTCCAAACGATGTAAGTATCAAATGTCCAAGCTAGTGCTGAAGTGCCGCCGAGTTGCATGTTACTGTATGCAAGTAGCTGGAATTGCCCAGTATACAGAACGTAATGAAGTCTGACACTGGTATAGAACTGAATTGACATATACATGGGATGAAATGTTGACTCAAATATTGTGCAGTTTCTTCCCCTTTGGTTTGATAAAATTTTCTTCCACATCTTTAAATTAAAACAAAATCAGCTGGCATTATGCTTCTGACCTTCTATAGGCAGCTGCAAAATGACACAAATAGAGGCTGCCTAATGTGTAAACTGGTTTCTTTGTGCATGTTTAGTCTGTACAGATACCGCTGTGAAAATGCCCCATACATTAGCTTTCATTTGTAATCTAAATTGTTCATATGGCTGTGGATTTTCTTACCACAAATTTGCAAATAATTTCCATAGGTGGCTCAAGGAGTTACTTTAGTCCTGTTGCCAACCTACCATGTCACATTGAATGGCCCAATACTTATGCGGACCCACAGGTTATGAAACTGATATAATATCAGTGTAATATATTTAAACTATGAATTCTAGTGATTTCCTCAGTGACCAGTATATCTGATCTGTTCCATTGCATAAATGGATGGATAAACTGATAACTCTTGTTTCTAGCTGATCGGCTGTATCATTGGACGTCAGGGAGCTAAAATAAACGAGATCCGCCAGATGTCTGGAGCACAGATCAAGATTGCGAACCCTGTTGAAGGTTCTACTGATCGTCAGGTTACAATTACTGGATCAACAGCCAGCATTAGTTTGGCGCAATACCTTATCAATGTCAGGTAAGACATTTTGGCTATGACTTATATTTTTAGTACTGCAGGAGGAATTTAAACTCTGTCCCTTAGATGTAATTGCTCACTTTTAGATGAACAAAAAATGTAAAATAGTTGATCAACATGTAATCTAAATGAGATCAGTACAAAGTCTTTTCTTACTGAGACTTTTAGTTTAATTGTTTTTTTTTTTTTAATTTTTTTTATTGCTCTTTCCACCAGCAAACTAGCGCAGAAGCGGGCAGTTCCTTGAGCTTTACAATCAGCATATAACACTGGCAACCAAGGGGTGGCCTCTGGTCACATGCTGTACTGTTATCACTAATCAGCAATGGAAGTCATTATGCTGGTATTATAACACATACAGACATGGTCTAACAGACCACTGGGGCTTCTGTGCTGGATTGTTAAACATTTAAAGAGTAAGGCTGGGATCACACATGTGACGAAAACGTCCGACGCTCGCATGTGAAATCCCAGCTCTGGCGTCGGGAGTGGAGCGAGCGGCTGCATATAAATACATGCAGCCGTGCACTCCACTCCCGAGTGCCGGTGCCAGAGCCGGCGATTTCACATGCGAGCGTCGGACGTTTTTGTCGCATGTGTGATCCTGGCCTAACTGTCTCGTAAAAAAAATCAGATTTTTCATGGTCTGCTCTTGTAAAGAGTCTTCAGTGAATACAGACTTTCTCATTCTTAGAAAGAGGAGTTAAAGGGGTTGTCCAGGACTATTAGGCCCAAAAGAAAACGGGTAGTTTCTAAGAGGCAGCTATCTGCCTGTTCCTGACGTCTTAGCTGTCACTGGCCTGCTCCTGCTGACGATTCAGCTGCTCCATGTCAAGAGAACAGCTCTTCAAGGCTGCTCTGACAACGGGAAATGACTGCTGATGACACCATGCTGGTGGCTGCATAACTGTGGGAAGCAGGCTGTAGAAGCCAGCTGTTAATCAGTGTGATGTTGGCAGTTGTGCCCAGTAAGCAGTGCAGAAGCGAAGCCGCTCCTCTGTCGACATGACAAATAGTGGGAGCTGCTGAATTGCCAGCAGGAGCAGTCTGTGACTGCTGAGACAGCATAGATCAGTGCTGGGCACAATAGGGAGGTAGGTGGCAACTACCTGCTTGTTAGTTGTTAGGCCAATAGTAACAAAAAAAATAAATTACCATATATACTTGAGTATAAGCCGATCTCTCCCCCCCCCCCCCCTCTTTTGCCACAGAAAACTGGGAAAACTTGTTGACTCGAGTATAAGCCCAGGGTGGAAAATGAGGCCACTACTGGTAAATTTGAAAAATAAAAATAGACACCAATAAAAGTAAAATTGAGACATCAGTAGGTTAAATGTTTTTGAATATCCATATTGAATCAGGAGCTCCATATAATGCTCCATACAGTTCATGATGCCCCCATAAGATGCTCCATACAAAATATGCCCCATATAATGCTGCACAAAGGTTAATGCTGCCCTGTATATTATGCCCCATATGCTGCCCCATAAGATGCTCTGTATATTATGCCCCATATGCTGCCCCATAGATTATGCCCCATATGCTGCGAATAATAATAATAAAAAATGACACTCACCTCTCGTCGCTGGGGGCTAGGTGCTGGTGTCCTGAGCAGGCGGGGACACCGGCGCACTATTGGGGGGCAGGTGCCAGTGTCACCGCTGGCTCAGGCCCCAGCACCTGCAATATTCACCTGTCCCTGGTCCACCGCTGCGTGCCGCTGTCTTCAGGGTCCTCCGGCAGTGAATGCTCAGGCAGAGGGCGCTGCGCGCACTGTCATCGCGCCCTCTGACCTGAACATTCACAGCCAGAGGACACAGCGGCGAGCAGCGGTGGATCGGGGACAGGTGAATATCGCATATACTTGCCCCCTCCTGGCGCGTCTCTGCAGCCCCTGCTCTTCTCCCACGGTCTCCGGCAGCTATTCCTAACTTCAGCAGTCATGTGGTACTCCTCATTAAGGTCATGAATATGCGCATATTCATGACTTTAATGAGCGGTACCACGTGACCGCTGAGCACAGGTGCCAGAGACCATGGGAGAAGAGCAGGGGCTGCAGAGACCGTGCCAGGAGGGGGTGAGTGTATAGGACAGCTGCACTCCCCCCTCCCCTGCTGACCCCCTGGTATGACTAGAGTATAAGCTGAGGGGCACTTTCAACCCTAAAAAATGGGCTGAAAATCTCAGCTTATACTTGCGTATATACGGTAAATGGTCCTGGATAACCTCCTTAAAACTCAAAGCTCTATGGAGAGCTGTAGCTGTCATTCTGGAGAACCTGCAGCAAAGTCTCTGCCTCCTAACTCCTCATTCTTTTAAGAACACCAACTGCCGTCTCAGTAATATGAGCATCTGTCTCCACTGAATACAGATTTTACCAGTGAATTTAGTGAAAGATCAATCCAGGAGGAGAAAGTAGATTTTTGTTACAAATTACTCTTTAAAGGGAAACAAAAGTCCTAAAATGACTTATTGGTTTAGTCTTGTTTTTGTTGCAAAAATGTATGCAAGTCTCAATCAAATCACAATCTTAAAATTATAGTCTTGCCACTTTCACACTGCCTACTTTTAAACTATTTTTATACTCTTCCTGTGTTTTAAAGGGAATCTCTCCCATTTTTTGTGATAGCAGGTAAAGATATTGCTCAATTGTGCGTCCCGTAAGTATTCTAGTAGTACCGTTCATAGCCCCTGACGTCCCCACCTTTGATGCAAAAATACCTTTTTAATCTGTCTTTTGATGTATGCAAATCGCCGTGGCCTGATGGGTGGGTTTTATTCTCCTCCTCCCCCTCCTGTCTTGCTCTACACACTTGTTTCTTCTTATTACTGAGATCCCGTAGTGTTTCCGCTTGTGAAAAGGGCCCTCGCGTGTGCAAGCTGTCTGTTCCGGGGCATAGAAAGTGATGCAAAATACCGGTGCATGCGCAATACTGATTTTATGCTTTGCCTACAGTTGGGCAAAGCATACTGCGCACGTGCGAGAACACTACAGGATCTGTGATAGTCACAGATCTAGATACATACAGCAAGCTGAGGAGGGGAGTGGAGAAGAATAAGGCTGGCTTCACACATCCGGCGGGCGCCTTGCGGCGCCCCCGGCATTTTGCCGCAGCGCCACATCAGAAAACCTGATGCGCCGCATGCGGCTTTTTTCGCATTGACATGCATTAGCGCCGGATGGCGCCGCATGTCAATGCGTTGCATGCGGTTTTGTCCGGATGCGGCGCAAATGTACATTGTGGCGGCCGGACAAAACGCTGCATGTAACGTTTTTTGTTTTTGCTGGATGGTTTCTGATGTCTCCAAGCATCAGAAACCATCCGGCAAAAAACCGCATGCGGCCGCCGGCGGTGTATCAGGTTTTCTGATGCGGCGCTGCGGCAAAATGCCGGGGGCGCCGTGGGCGCCCGCCGGAAGTGTGAAAGAGGCCTAAGGCCCGCCAGTCGGACAGGACCACGGCGATTTGCATATCTTTACCTGATATCACAAAAAATGGGTGACAGATTCCCTTTAAGGAAGAGTTTACATCAGTTTTTTCATCAGAGGCAGGATTACAATGACTCACTCCTCTATACACAACTGATGACACCATATCCACCATTCACAATAGGTGATCTCACATCTGACCTTGCACAAGCTTATTGCACTTCAATATAAAAGATGGTGTCAGAATTTGACCAGTGTCTATACTTTTTTTTTAAAGCCCCAGTGGCCAGTGTGAAAATTGCAAGTCTTCAAGTTGTTTTTTAAACTATAAATTGTACGATGTTAGAAAAACCTTTTTAAAATGCATTTAATACAGAAATTAGTTATTTGTTTTTCTGATGACGGTTTTCCTCTTGCGTTTGTTTGCAAAGCAGTAAGTTTTTTTTTAAAAAAAAAACTGGTGAAATCTGTAGTAAATTGGCAGCATCTCTGCAGTGGAGTCTCCAGTTATGTCCATGGTCATACCCATAAATTCGGTCCATGTGAGACCTCTTGTAGCTATCAGTTTACATGAGCTGGTTGCCTGTATGATTTTGTCTGATTCTTGGTGAATTGGCATCATTGAGATGAATAATGCTGATCCACCAAGAGCTGCAGACTGGCTCTGCTTTGTACATGGCCCTGCAGGATAAACCAACATCAAAACTCCTGAACTACACCGTATTGAAGTGGAGTACAACGGCTTACCATTACTTTGGACATAACTTGTACATGGTTACTAGTGTGAGGCCTAAGGGGGTAATGATGCGGGAGACTGGGATTCGTCTCATCCCTGTCATGAGTTTCTCACATAGGCCCTGCTCTAGACTGACCAGTATCCATTATGCCCGGAGTGTTACTTCAATTGAAGATAAAATGTAGTTAGCCTGCTTTTAGGCACTAAGCTAGAAATGACTTTAAGTTGCTTAGTATCTGGGTTTCACTATAGTGTTTAGCTTGCTTTCAGCCTCCATTGTTATCCTCCTGTACTCCTCCGTTTGTTCCTGTTCTCCCACCCACCCGTTTAGTTTTGTTCCCTTTTTTCTTTTTTCCTCTGTTTCAGTCTAGAAACTGCTAAACCCTCCTCCTCCCAGAGCGTCACGACCCCTGACCTTCTCAGCATCTCTCAACCCTCCACCCCTTCCTCTTCCAATGCTGCCCCCTCTCTGGTGAACGCTTCCACGGCCGGGGGCGGCGAACCCTCCTCAGCCTCCACATCCTCTTCCTCCTCCTCGGAAACACCTTCCAGCCTCCCTAATCCCTCGACTGCCCCTTGTGTCTCCAATCTGCTTGACATGAAACCTGTCCCGCTCCTGGCTCTAAATGTCGTGTCCACAGCCTCTACCTCATCCTCCTGTGCTGCTCCTGCCTCTGCCGCCCAGCAATACTCTAAAGTGAAATCGGACAAGCAGCGCTTCTCTCCATACTGAGTAGTCTGTGCTGGAGTTGTCCCAGAAACTGAACTTCTCTATGTAACATTGATTGCATTGACTGTCTATTAAACCTGCTGTAAATGCACATAATGCTAAAAACTGAGCTGTCAAAATGGTGGTTAGTGGGTAAGATTGCAGCTCTCATTGATAATTTGATAGGTAGATTCCTGCCTCTTTGTGCATCTTTCAGCTTAGTGTTAGCTATTCTATGGCTTTGATCAGCATTCACTGTATTTTAATAAAGCAGCCATTGGTTTGAGAAACCCTAGTATGAGTTATTTCTGAGCAGTCCATATTGTATGTTATACATATTTTCTTAAATGGCCTTTAATGTTGTGCATTTTTTTTTTTTTTTTTTTTGCACTCTAGAAAGTTAAGCAAATGTGTATTATCCAAGCATGCTAAAGTGTTACCAAGTATCTTGGGCATGCTTCAATAATATGGAGTCCCTGCTGAAGCATGATTTGTGGCTGTAAGACAGCCGCAGAAACTCCTAACATATTACACAAACGCCCAAAATATTTGGATAACATTAACCGAGCACGTTTGTTCATCATGAACTATAAACATAATAGATTACTATTTCTATTCATGGCAAGATCACACACAATGTTTCTGGTTGGAAAACTTGCTGTCCTTTTTTAAAATGCAGAAACTCCTAGTGTGAACATTTGTAGGTCAAAAGGTGTCCCAGAGACTTTATTATCTGCAAATTGGGGTTTTACAAAGGTTATGTACACATAAGGCAATGACTTAACATGGAATACTAAAAAAAAAAGTGGATAAATGTTAGATTGCTGCAAGTCCTTCTACTGGAGAATTGAACACCTGTCCTCTTTAAGTGCAGAGCCACATCCAGGAGGTGCAGCAAGTCTGGACCCCCAACTAATCTGTTACTTAAGGGGGCCTCTGTTACTTAAGGGGGCCTCTTGCATTTGGCAGTGCATGTACCTATTAATGTAGTTTCTCTAAAGAAAGTCTGAGCTGCAAGAGAAGGTGCTGCTACCAAGGTAAAATGTCAAATGGACCTCCAATATTTAAAGGGGTTGCCACACAAAGTTCATTTTAATTAAAGGGAATGTCACCCCATTTCGGCTATATCAGATAAAGATATGCCTGAATAGTGCGTCCCATAAGTAACCTATTGGTATCTATCATATATCCTGACACCTATCAATACCTTTGTAAAGTTTGGTTTTCTGTATGTTAATCTGGGTGGTCCGGAGGGTGTTGTTTTTTGCTTCCAAACCCCCCCCCCCCGCTCCTCGGCTTCTCTTGCACAGGTCCGTCTGTGCATAGCATGCGCTCTCCCATCCAATTGCAGTTTGGGTGTCAATCCTAGCAATATTACAATTTTGTGTGGCCAAAATTGCTTTGTAGCCCAAGTGTAAAAAATGATGGCCCATTCACAGGATGCTTAGTCACACCATAAGACCTTACCATAGCACAGCTTACAATGGCTGAAGTCTTAATTTAGCTGTGTACTGTGCATTCAGAGCAGATGTGTATGGGTAATGTGTCCTATTGGTTTTACATTAAATCTTTTGTTTTTCTGTTTAGGCTTTCTTCAGAAGCCGGTGGCATGGGAAGCAGTTAAACATCTTCCAACATCTCTTCCTCTGTTTAGCTCGTCAGTTTGCATAGCTCTGCAAAGTTTGTAAAATTTTTTTTGTTTTTGTTTTTCCATCTTTATTTCTCCAGGTTTTAACTAGTTTGCAAATTTTCAGTTTCATCGTGCTTTTCTTCATCCACTCGTCAATGTGTTTTTTTTTTTGGTTTTTTTTTTAAATGAAGTGACAGCATTTTAACAAATTGTTTTTCCTTTTCCCGCTGTTAAAACCTGCTGATACAGATTTTAGTTTCATAAGTTTGTCCTGTTACCTATATATTTTTTTTATTTAAGTCACAATGTAAAGAGTGGGGTATTAAAGGCATTTCAATTTAGTTCTGTAACGTCAGGAATTTTTCAGAAAACAAATAAAGATGGACTGAAATCTTGTGTCATTACTCTTCTACATTGCATGTGTTCAATGTTTAATAAGCAGTGTGACTGATGTAGAAGACTTAAACGATACTGTTAAAGGGTAAATGAACAGTCATCCACCTTCCGGCTCCTGTAAAACCTGTGTTTTTGTAAAACTAAGCACAACCATCTTTGTTAAAGGAAAGACATTGCTAGCAACTTCCCTATAGTTTATTTTTAAATTTTGCGTGAACCTTGCTTATGTAACAAAGGCACATCATTTGTTTTTGCCTGTTTTTGGTAATATGGTCATTTCAACTTTCTGCATAGATTTTGGAAGCACTCCTGAAAACTGCTATTATGTAAGTAATTAGACAAGTGTATTGTCCTGTAGCAAATGGCAGTCCAAGCCCAGGTGCTTTATTAAGTGAGGTCCCCAATGCGCATTCCAGCTCCTACAATGTATTACATTTATCAGCCATTTGCAGATGAAGCGAAACTCCACACGATCAAACAATTTGCGTCTTCAAATTTTAACTTTTGAAATGCATATTTCTTTTTCTAACTCCTCCCCCACTCCGAATCAGTAGATTTAGTTCAACCTTTTGTTAACCAGGTTTTAATCCCTTCATGACATGTGCCGTACTTGTATGGCCCATGTTGGGTCTCCCCCCTTTGATGTGGGCTCTGGCACTGAGCCCACATCTTTTCCAGCACGTCAGCAGATTTTAACAGCTGCAGGTGTAATCTCTATCCTCCCATGGCTGGTAACATGTTAAATACTGCTGTCAATCTCTTGAAAGTGGCATTTAACGTGATCGTGCTGAAAGCGTGTCACTAATCCTGCCCATCAGCGCTATGTCATATGACCACGGGATGCCAATTGGTTGGAATGACAACACTGGAACTGCAGGAGACCCCTGTGATTGTCACAGCTGGATAGCTAGAAGCCAGGCTCATAGCAAGCGAGCATTTGTTACACAAAGGGCTGAAGCCCTGCTCTATAGCACAGGCGATCAGATGATCACAGCTTCTAGTCTACCATGGAGAATATTGAAGTAGGTAAAATTTTTAAGAATATTTAAAAAATAAGTTTAAAATACCACCTTGCATCATTCAAAATAAAATAAAAAAATATATATATTTGGCATCGCCACGGTCAGAATTACCTGATCTATCAATATATACAAAAAATTAATCTGAAACGGTGTAATGAGAAGTCAAAATGACAGAATTGCATTTTTTGGTGGCCGCAATGTTGCATTGAAATGCAATAACAGGCAATCAAAACATCAAGTCTACACCATAATGGTATCAATAAAATCATCAGCTCAACACAAGTCCTAACCCAACCCCTGATCGGAAAATTGCACAATTTTTTTAACACTTTCGATTTTTTTTTTTTGCTTTTTTAAAAAAAAAAAAAAAATTCCCACCATAAAAAATGACTAACACATGTTTGGTATCTACAAACTCGCAATGACCTGGAAAATCATAATAGCAGTTCAGTTGTAGCTTTTTGTGAACATGGTAAAAAAAAAAAAAAATTGTGGAATTGCACTTGTTTGCAATTTTATTGCACTTTGAATTTTTTTCCAATACACTATATAGTAAAACCAATGGTGTCTTTCAAAAGTACAACTTAAAACCAAGCCCTCACATGGCCATATTGACAGAAAAATAAAGTTGAGACTCTGGGAAGAAGGGGAGCAAAACATAAATGCAAAAAAGCCCAGAGATGAAGGGAGTGAAGAGAATTTGTCAGAACAATTTTGTAATGTAAAGACATGGCTGTATTAATGATTAAATTGATGCCTTTGAAGAAATCTTTTGTTGATCACCATTTTGAAATTTTCTGCTAATTTGATATCTTCATTGGGTCTTCTATCTGTAATTCTCCCGACCCCTCTGCTGCCTCAGGTCTGTGGATGACAGATCACTGCTGAGATCTCGGAGGAGGCCTGTCATTCACAGACCGTAGGGGCCGATGAATTGGACAGGAAGGATCCCATGTACAGTCTGGCCCTTGTGCACCAAATTCTAATTAAGCAGAAAAATGTTAAATGATTAAAGAACATGGATTTCTGCACCAAAGCAATCAATTTAGGAACCACGCCATGAGAGCATCGGGAACATGAGTGCCTACACTGCTGGAAGGGGAGTATATAAAAGCTTTTATTGGGGCCAAACATCATCTTAAAAGGGTTTTCCACTACTAGGACAAACCCCATCTTGATCTGACACCAGAAAGTGCTATCCAAGATTCAGTAAGAGATAAAACTGAAGGATATGTGCACATGTCTTTTAGTCAATGGGGTATGTGCAGTTTATCACACAGATGAATCTTCAAGAAAGCCAGGTGGTCTTCAAGAAATTTTTTTTTTGGTATTCTGCCACCAAAATACTTGCACTTGTGCAGCTTGTCTGCTTTCAGTGAGGATATTGATGGTTGTCTATGGGTATGTTTCCACTTTAAGAAACGCTGCAGAGAGGACTCAGCTCTGCCCTAAGCACTGCCCCCACTTTTACACGCGGTGAATCTGCATGTGTTCATTGACTATACATAGACTGTTATCTTATGGAGACGGAGCCTCTCCGCAAGATTGACATGCTGCGGTCCATAAAGATGTGCCGCAGGGCTGCCACCTGCATGTTTGCACGCATAGTGGAGATGGGATTTCATAAAATCCCCTCCACTATGCTGTAACATTTGGACTCTGCATACTGCAGCATCCAAATCTGCAGTGTTTCCTGAACGTGGAAACATACTCTAAGGAATGCTGTTCAATGCAAAATGCTCTTAACCAGAGGTATTTTTGGTTTTGCATTTTCATTTTCTGCTTCCCTTCTTCCCAGAGCCATAGCTTTTATTTTTTTTTTATTAATTTCTTTGTCAAAATGGCCATGTGAGGGCTTGTTGTTTTGCAGGACGAGTTGTACTTTTAGAGTACACAATATGGTCAAACCAATTGTGCAATTCAAAACAGGACTATTCCACGTGCGGTGAAAATTGCAAAAAAAGTGCAAACCCACACTTGTTTTTTGCTTTTTTACTAGGTTCACTAAATGCTTAAACTGACCTGCCATTATGATTCTCCAGGTCATTACAAGTTCATAGACCCCAAACATGTCTAGGTTCTTTTTTTTTTTATCTAAGGCTAGGTTCACATTAGCATTTGTGTGCGCAGTGTACCATCTGCATGCGCAAACGCATGCTAACAGCATTTTTTTTTTTTATCCGCATCAGCTTACATATGACGCAAAAAAGCTGCGTGCATGCATTTTTTCATGTGTTTATGCGCATGCATTCGATATTTCCAGGTGCTGTAATCCGTTCCTGGACATGCAGTCTGAAGTCCACATGCGCATCGAACACATCCATGTTCATGCCCTTGCGTAGCAATGCGTTCCTATAGACAGTAATGAGTTATTTTGACACTCTAAAAAATGCAACATGTTGCGTTTGCCACACACCGAAACATGCTTACACAAACGCATGTCCCTGTGTACACCATGTTAAAGATATGTACGCATGCAGATCAAACGCTGCCCACCGATACGCGAATGTGAAACCAGCCTAAAGGCCCTGTCTCACATAGCGAGATCGCTGCTAAACAGCGATCTCTGCAGCGATCTCGCTATGTCTGACACGTACCAGCGATCAGGCCCCTGCTGTGAATCGCTGGTCGTGTTAGAAATGCCAGGACATTTTTTTTGATCGCTGGTCTCCCGCTGGCCAGCACGCATCGCTGCGTGTGACAGGCAGGAGACAGCGATCTGGTAACCAAGGTACACATCGGGTTTCCAGGCACGGGGCTGTGCCTGGAAACCTGACGTGTACGTTGGATACCAGCGCACTGCTGCAGGGGAGCTGGTAACCAAGGTACACGTCGGGTTTCCAGGCACCGCGCAGCACCTGGAAACCCGAAGTGTACCTTGGTTACCAGCTCCCTGCACCAGCGGGCTTGTATCCAACGTACACTGCGGGTAACTAAGCGACGTTACCCGCAGTGTCGCTGTCCTGATCTCTGCCTGTTTAACAGCTCAGCAGCGATCATGTAGCGACACACCAGCGATACTGATCGTTGTCGGGATCGCTGGTGTGTCGCTATGTGAGACGGGGCCCTAAGTAGTTAAAAAAAATAAAGTGCTCTTTTCTGATACCTGTAGTGTCTCCATTCTTTGATATCGGGTATTTTTTTGCGCACCGAGCTGACGTTTTTAGTGATACCATTTTGGTTCAGATACTATCTTTTGATAGCATTTTAATGCAATGTTGCAGCAACCAAAAAAAGTAATTGTGCCGTTTTGACTTTTCATTGCGCCGTTTAGGTTAATCCTTTATTTTTATTCGGGTGATTTTGAACGTGGCGATACCAAATGTGTATGTTTGATTTTATTAATTTTTTTTTTTATTTTGAATGGGATGAAAGGGGGTGATTTGAACTTTAAGGTTTTTTTTTTTATAAATTTTTAAAGGCTTTTTTTTTTTTATATACTTTTGGCATGCTTCAATAGTCTCCATGGAAGACTAGAAGCTGTCATAACCTGATCGACTAAATTTACGCCCAGTGTCGGAAAGGGGTTAAGCACTCAAATCGTCAAGATCCTCTGCTGGCAGCTCCCTCTGCAATTACTGACTAATGATGACATACAGGGGTTGGACAAAATAATGGAAATACCTAACGTTTATTCGAACGTCCATGACAGCACTACGGAGAGAGGGGATCCGCCCCTTAGGAACAGGAAACCTACAGATATAAAAAGGCGGCACCTCTCCCACACATCAGTTGGTTTCCTGTTCCTGAAGGACAGGTTTCCTACAGATGAAGATCTTCAGGAGGACCCAGCCCGGCCGGTCGACCCAGGTAGCGGGGGGTCTCCTACCTCGACCGGTGCGGAGTCCCTGGAAGCGCCACGGTGGGTCTGGGTAGGATTCCACGACTGTGCGGAGCAGGTGGAGCAGTATCCAGAGGATCCCTGTCTCCCAGCCAGCGCCGGTTGGTAAGTATTCCCCCCTCTCCCTGGTCCCGGTACCTGCTCCCTGTCTTCTCCTGCGGTCCTGTCATGGTAGGAGCCTGCCGGTGTGGTGCAGCCATGGGGGTAAAAATAGAAAAAAAAAAAAACTTTTTGGAATTTTGAATTCCCACCGCGCGTCGCTGATATGAGAGGCGCGGCGGGGTTCTTTTGAATCTCCTGCCGCGCGTCGCTGCTGTGGGTGGCGCGGCGGGGTTTTTTTTTAATACTCGCCGCACGTCGCTGGTATGGGCGACGCGGTGGGGTTTTCTTTTGGATCTCCCGCCGCGCGTCGCTGCTGGGGGTGGTGCGGCGGGGTTTTCGGATCGCCCGCTCGCGTCCTTGCTGTGGGGAGACATACCTGCGTTAGCGTTCCCCGCTGGAGCGCCGATTCAGTCGTGGAAAAAGGGGGCGGGGTCTCCACCGCCGGAACCGGAAGTGGGGCACCGGCCGGCATTTTTGAAATATTTGGCGCGGTTGCATCACATAATGAGCGGCGCCTGCAGTGGGATGGCGGGGAAGTGCAGGGGGGGCTGTGGGGCGGGGAGCAGGAGGGGGTGGACCCCTGGCCGCACCTGCTGACCCGGATATCCGGGGAAGGGGATATATAAGGCGCCTATGAAGCTGGTAAAGCGCTTCTGCCCCATTTCTTGCAATGGACACTGCAGAAGCTCCCTCAGTGCAGCAGGAGAGCCAGCAGCAGACAGAGCGCTCCTCTTCAATGGCCGGGCGGTCAAGTAATCAGTCCAGCCGCAGGAGTTTGTCAGCCGGCAAGAAGACCCCTCCCCGTGATCCGGTACCTACAGTCATGGCCAAAAGTTTTGAGAATGACACAAATATTAGATTTTCACATGATCTGCTGCCCTCTGGTTTTTATGTGTGTTTGACAGATCTTTTTATCACAGACTGAAATATAATTGCAAGCATATAAGTAACAAAAGCTTATATTGACAGTTAGAATGAGTAAATGCAGCAAGTCAATATTTGCAGTGTTGACCCTTCTTCTTCAGGACCTCTGCAATTCTCCCTGGCATGCTCTCAATCAACTTCTGGACCAAATCCTGACTGATAGCAGTCCATTCTTGCACAATCAATGCTTTCATTTTGTCAGAATTTTTAGGTTTTTGTTTGTCCACCCGTCTCTTGATGATTGACCACAAGTTCTCAATGGGATTAAGATCTGGGGAGTTTCCAGGCCATGGACCCAAAATCTCTATGTTTTGTTCCCTGAGCCACTTAGTTATCACCCTTGCTTTATGGCAATGTGCTCCATCATGCTGGAAAAGACATTGTTGATCGCCAAACTGCTCTTGAAGGATTGGGAGAAGTTGCTCTTGGAGGACATTCTGGTACCATTTTTTATTCATGGCTGTGTTTTTAGGCAAGACTGTGAGAGAGCCGATTCCCTTGGCTGAGAAGCAACCCCACACATGAATGGTTTCAGGATGCTTAACAGTTGGCATGAGACAAGACTGGTGGTAGCGCTCACCTTGTCTTCTCCGAATGAGGCGTTTTCCTGATGTCCCAAACAATCGAAAAGGGGATTCATCAGAGAAAATAACTTTACCCCAGTCCTCAGCAGTCCACTGCCTGTACCTTTTGCAGAATATCAGTCTGTCCATGATGTTTTTTCTGGAGAGAAGTGGCTTCTTTGCTGCCCTCCTTGAGACCAGGCCTTGCTCCAAGAGTCTCCGCCTCACAGTGCATGCAGATGCACTCACACCTGCCTGCTGCCATTCCTGAGCAAGCTCTGCACTGCTGGTAGCCCGATCCCGCAGCTGAAACACTTTTAAGAGATGGTCCTGGCGCTTGCTGGTCTTTCTTGGGCGCCCTGGAGCCTTTTTGGCAACAATGGAACCTCTCTCCTTGAAGTTCTTGATGATGCGATAGATTGTTGACTGAGGTGCAATCTTTCTAGCTGCGATACTCTTCCCTGTTAGGCCATTTTTGTGCATTGCAATGATGACTGCACGTGTTTCTTTAGAGATAACCATGGTTAACAGAAGAGAAACAATGATGCCAAGCACCAGCCTCCTTTTAAAGTGTCCAGTGGTTTCATTCTTACTTAATCATGACAGATTGATCTCCAGCCATGTCCTCATCAACACATACACCTGTGTTAATGGAGCAATCACTGAAAAGAGGTTAGCTGGTCCTTTTAAGGCAGGGCTGCAATGATGTTGAAATGTGTTTTGAGGGATAAAGGTCATTTTCTAGCCAAATATTGACTTTGCAAGTAATTGCTGTTAAGCTGATCACTCTTTATAACATTCTGAAGTATATGTAAATTGCCATTAGAAAAAGTGAAGCAGTAGACTTTGTAAAAATTAATATTTGTGTCATTCTCAAAACTTTTGGCCATGACTGTACTGCTGTATGAACTGGGTAAGAGATCGTCAGACTTAGAATACCCAGTAATGCAGTTTTTTCCCCCATTCTGTGTTTGGTCACTAGGGAAGAAGTGTTCTGTGAAAAGCAAGCACAGGGAATGTGCCTTTTGTGCTTGCCCTCTGCCAGACGCCCTAAAAGGTTATGCCAGCCATGTATATGACAGACGGTAGGGC
This sequence comes from Oophaga sylvatica, assembly GCA_033576555.1. Lineage (NCBI taxonomy): Eukaryota > Metazoa > Chordata > Amphibia > Anura > Dendrobatidae > Oophaga > Oophaga sylvatica. The sequence goes on from JARQOD010000002.1 coordinate 105,618,419, forward strand.
ATTAAAGGGGGAAGGGCAGAGGCCTGGGGTGAGATAGTAACCCCCCCCTTTCCCTTTTAGATAGCGGAAGAGACTCCGAATTTCACCGAAAGCCTGAAGGAGATAGTAAGGGCAGAGATGAAGGAGTCCTTAAGACATGGAGAATCTTCCAGGCGTAGGACTGTACCAGTGTTATCTGATTCAGATTCACCCACTGCCCATGAGAAGGGTGAAGTTTTTCAGGACCCTCTTCTCCTTCCTCTTCGGCTTCTTCCTCTTCTTTTACAGAAGACGCTACCCGATTTTGTTTTCCCTTGGACCAAATGGACAAACCTGTCAAATCAGTTAGGTCCACCATGGGGATAGAGGAGGCGAGACCAGAACTCTCAGCACAAGGTCTAATAGACAGAGAGTGGAAGAAGCCAGAGAAAAGAGGCTCCTTACCCCAAGCGTTTAAGCGGAGATATCCCTTTGAAGATTCCTTGACAGGTAGATGGGATAAAGCCCCGAAGCTGGACGCAGCGGTAGCGAAGGCTTCCAAAAAATCCTCCATCCCCTTCGATGATATGGGGTCCTTGAAAGACCCACTAGACAAGAAGGCAGACTCCTTCTTGAAAGGGACATGGGAGTGTCGGCAGGTGCCCTGAGGCCGGCGGTGGCGGCCACTTGTACAGCCAGATCAATGATGGTCTGGCTGGACCAATTAGAGTCCCAATTAGCAGATGGAACCCCTAGGGGGTCGATTCGGAAAACTTTACTGATAATCCAGAACGCGGCGGCTTTCCTGGCTGATTCCTCTGCGGACTGAGTAAGAATGGCTGCCAGAGCGGCAGGTCTGTCTAATGCAGCGCGAAGGGCATTGTGGCTAAAGTGTTGGCCGGGCGATATTCAAGCCAGATCTCGCCTCTGCTCCATTCCCTGTGACGGCGAATATCTTTTTGGCCCGGTCCTGGACAAACTGTTAGAAAAGGCAGGGGACGACAAGAAAAAGTTTCTCAGTCTGTCGACTCCTTCCTACAAGAGGCCTTTCAGCAGGAGGTTTGGCCGCAGAAGGTCGTCCAGGGAGCGAGCCAAATGGGATGAAAAGAGGAGAAGAGGTACAGGGTTTATGTTTAGGGAAACCAAAAAACCCTCGCAATGACTGGCAACACCGGTAGGAGGCAGGTTAATGGCCTTCTACCCAGCCTGGTCGGAAATCTCAAACAGTAGCTGGATCCTTAACCTCATAGCTACAGGGCTGCGTTTAGAATTCTCCTCTGTACCCCGGGATAGCTTTAAAATTACCCCCTCAGGTCATCCCCATCGGAGCAGGCCACTCTAGAGTTGGAAATACAAGAGCTTTACGCTAAAGTCCTAGTGGAGGTGCCGGAGCAGAGTGGGGTAAAGGGTTTTACTCCCCTCTGTTTTTGGTCCATAAACCGGACGGTTCTTTTAGGACAATTATTAATTTAAAGGCCCTCAATCAGTTTCTTGTTATTCAACCATTTAAAATGGAAACGGTCAGCTCAGCAATAAAGCTTCTGTTTGAAAATTGCTTTATGGTGGTGTTAGATCTGAAAGACGCTTATTACCACGTACCAATCCATGTGGCCCATCAATGTTTCCTCAGAGTAGCAGTCCACATGGGGGAATCTCTACGACATTTTCAATATAGCGCCCTTCCCTTTGGCTTGGCGGTGGCCCCACGAGTGTTCACTAAAGTTATTTCGGAAGTCATGGCCCACTTACGTGAATCCAATATGCTCATGGTCCCCTACCTCAACGACTTCCTTATTATTGGAGAGACGGCAGAGCATTGCCTAGAGCAGCTGCAGAGAGCAATATCTACCCTAGAGCGTCTAGGATGGCTAATAAATATCAAAAAGTCTCGTTTGAATCCGATAAGAGTTCAGCAGTTTTTAGGGCTAATTCTGGATTCACGGAATCAGAACTGTAGTTTACCGTCAGACAAATTGATTCGCTTGCGTTACCAGGTCCTGAACGCCTCCAATAACCCCTCCATGTCTTAGGAAAGCCATGTCTCTTTTAGGCTCCCTCTCGTCCTGCATCTCCACGGTTCAGTGGGCACAATTTCACACAAGGATGCTACAGGCTGAGGTTTTGTTATATCAAAATCTTTTAGGTGGTTGCCTGGAAGGCCAGCTATCCTTGTCCCAGGCTGCTATAAGGTCCCTGGATTGGTGGAAAGAAGAGACGAACCGGTCTAAGGGGGTTCCCTGGGAATATGAAATATCCCGGGTAGTCTCGACAGATGCAAGCCCTTCGGGGTGTGGGGCTCATATGGGGGATGTTATGGTTCAGGGCTTATGGGAGCTGGATCAAATACAGATGTCTTCTAATATGAAGGAGTTAACGGCAGTAGAGCAAGCGATTAAAAAGCTCCTTGTTTATCTACAGGGTCACCACGTTCGAGTGCTCTCCGACAATCGGGTCACAGTCGCTTACATCAACCACCAGGGTGGTACTCGTTCCGGTCCTCTCATGGAAGTGGCAAGGCGCCTACTCCAGTTAGCAGAACGACATTTTCTTTCTTTAACAGCTCTTCATATAAGGGGAAAAGAAAATACCAAGGCGGACTTCTTAAGCCGCAATCTCCTGAGTCAGGGAGAATGGTCGTTAAAGACTTCCATCTTCGACCTAATTGTGTGGAAATGGGGTCTACCGGAGGTAGATCTCTTTGCTACCAAATCCAACAGGAAAGTGAGACGGTTCTGCTCTCTGAATCCCAGAGAACGCCCTCTGGCAGTGGACGCTCTTTTGTTAAAGTGGGATTTCAATCTGGCCTACGCCTTCCCTCCCTTGTCTTTACTCCCCCTAGTACTGAGGAAGGTCAGGAAAGACAGGGCAAGGGTAATAGTAGTCGCTCCCTTCTGGCCCAGGAGGGCATGGTTTTCAGGTCTCAGAAACATGTCGATAGCCGACCCTTGGGTCCTGCCGGATATCCCAGATCTGCTCTCCCAGGGCCCAGTCTACCATCCTCAGGTAGCGGGCCTCCACCTGACGGCGTGGATTTTGAACGGTCGCTGCTGAGAGATAAGGGGTTTTCGGCTAATCTAATTAATACTCTCCTTAAAAGCAGAAAAGAGGTTACAACTAGAATCTACGCTAGGACTTGGAAAAAATGTCTTCAGAGTTCGGGGTGGTAGCAGGGGACCCAACACCGATAGCCCAGATTCTAGCATTCCTGCAAAAGGGTCTGGACTTGGGTCTCTCTACGAGCACCCTTAAGGTGCAGGTTTCAGCGTTGGGAGCGCTCTTCAGTTGCAACATCGCCAATAATTACTGGGTCAGTAGAATCATTAAGGCTGCGGGTAGGTCAAGACCCATAGTGAAGGAGAGAATCATGCCATGGGATTTGAACCTTGTTCTTACTGCTTTAACAGAACCCCCCTTTGAACCTATTTCAGCAGCATCAATAAAAATTCTTTCCCTAAAAACCGCCTTCCTGGTAGCATTAACTTCGGCTAGGAGGGTAAGTGACATCCAGGCACTATCTAGACTGTCTCCTTACACTCGGGTCCTGGATGACAGGGTAATACTTAGACCTGATTCGGCATACCTACCTAAGGTGTCTTCCGCTTTTCACAGAACACAGGAAATTGTTCTCCCTTCTTTCATCCCTAATCCATCTAATCAAAAAGAGATAAAACTCCATACTTTAGATGTTAGAAGATGTCTACTGCAATATTTAGCAGTCACTGACCCCTGGAAAAGGGACAATGCATTGTTTGTCTCTTTTCAGGGAATTAACAAAGGCTGCAGAATAACAAAAAGCTCATTGGCCAGATGGATTAGGGAAGCAATTTCTCTGGCATACACCTCGAGGGGCAAGCCGGCACCTGAGAGGCTAAGGGCGCATTCCACCCGAGCTGTGGCGACTTCATGGGCAGAGAGGGCAGAAGTCTCTATTGACCAGATATGTGAGGCAGCTACGTGGTCTTCTCCACACACGTTTTACACTCATTATAGGTTAGATTTGGGTGCTTCCTCAGACCTTTCTTTCGGACTAAGGGTGCTGCAGGCTGTAGTCCCTCCCTAAGTAGTTATTACTCTCTGTAATTCTCTCCGTAGTGCTGTCATGGACGTTCGAATAAAGTCTTAGTTACTTACCGTTAACGGTATTTTTCGAAGTCCATGACAGCACCCTTAGATTCCCACCCGTGTTCTATGTGCACTTCTTCCTCTTATATAGTCCACATGTAATAAACAATTGACCAATATTACTGTGTGATGCATAATTTTTTGCTGTATACCATTTAACCTTGGTAGTCCTTGTATGCTCTGTAATCCAACTGATGTGTGGGAGAGGTGCCGCCCTTTTATATCTGTAGGTTTCCTGTTCCTAAGGGGCGGATCCCCTCTCTCCGTAGTGCTGTCATGGACTTCGAAAAATACCGTTAACGGTAAGTAACTAAGACTTTTGGCATCATAATCTTTGAACATGTTATAAACATGCAAACCGTGACATATGATAATGTTTTGTAGTTGATTATTTGTGTTATGTGATATGTGTATGTAAATTAACTTTGTTTTGCATAATTGTAAGAACATTGATGAGAACCTGATACCAATGGCAGACCTCTCGGATTTTCAGAGGCCTAATTGTAGGTGCTGGTATGGCAGGCGCCATGACTGCGTTTGAAAGAGAAGGAAAAATGTCTGCAGCAAAGCACAGGTCCGGCCAAAAGTCAAAGGTGACAGAGAGACCGTCGGACTCTAAAGCGAATTGTGAGAGAGGATCACAAGACCACGGCTCCGAAAATCACTGCTGAGTTCAATGAACACCTACAGAACCCAGTTTCCACGAAAACTGTTTGTCGGGAGCTGAACAAATCGAATCCACGGAAGAGCTGCAATTCGAAAACCGCTGTTCTCAATGACAAATGTTTCCAAGCGTTTAGAGTGGTGAAGAAACCTCCAGAATTGGTCCCTCGAGCCGTGGAAACGTGATATTCTCAAACGAATTATCGTTTACCCTATTTCCGACCTCCGGCCGCGTGTACGTTTGGAGACAGCTGAAAGAAGCATTCCATCCAGACTGCCTTCTCCCAACCGTAAAACATGGCGGAGGTTCTGTGATGATCTGGGGTGCTATTTCGTGGAAATCTGCCGGGTCAATGATATCCCATCATAGAAGAATGAACAGCCGCGATAATTTAGGCATTTTGGGCGACCAAGTGCATCCTATGGTTCATGCACTGTTCCCGGAGGGGAACGCCATCTTTCAGGATGATAATGCACCAATTCATACAGCTAGAATCGTTAAAGCATGGCACGAGGAACATTCTAATGAAGTTGAGCATCTCATCTGGCCCCCACAATCCCCAGACCTCAACATTATTGTGCATTTATGGTCGATTTTAGACGTCGATTTCCGCCGCCATCATCGCTCAAAGAACTGGAGGGTGTTTTAACAGAAGAATGGGCTAAAATTCCTTTGGAAACAATTCACACCTTGTATGAATCCATACCTCGGAGAATTGAGGCTGTAATCGCCGCAAAAGGTGGACCTACACCATATTAAACTAACTTTTGTTGATGTTTCCAGGTGTTTCCATTATTTTGTCCAACTCCTGTAGATGTGCTTGATGGGATGTGAGTTTGGAGACACTGCAGGCCAGGTAGCATTTATTGCAATGCAGACTGCTCACAGTAGCACAAGCAGCTAGTGATGAGCAAGCTTGCTTGTGTCCAAATCGAGTATTTTCGGTATGCTCAGAGCCGCCGCATGTCTTGCAGCTGTTCCACAGCCGCCAATCACTCAGCTGCAGGGACTAACAATATACGAGTGCTCGGATATGACGTTATTTGAGTACGTTCGCTCAAACTAATCTTCAGTTATTACATCTAATACGAAAGGTTCTACAGCGTTAGCCTGAGAGCAATCTTGAGTTCAATTGAACACCCATGGCCAATACCTTCTGGTTGTTTGTGTACACATTGGTACTTAAGGCTTTGTAAATGATGCCTAATTTCACTTGTAATATGGAATTAATGACTACCTTTCTTCTAATCAGATCTATTAGGCAGTGCCTTGAAGATGCCTTCACTAGTAGCTTCACACGTGCTACTCCCAGGATTATGATGTGGGATGGCATAATGTATAGTAGCCACACCTAGTTATTAATGTAAGTAAACTAATAGCTCGGTGTTACAGATTTGGTTGTGGAACTAGTGGTACGGTCAGTTCTCAACACAACACCAGGCTGCATGTTGGTGATTCAGGTGTATATTTAGCTATATAAATTTAGACTTCATTGATTGGTACGGCAGCATGAGATGTGTCCTATGGAAGTATACGTCCCTTTTGTTTTTAACTTTATATCTAGTTGCTTTCAGTACGATTCATGAGGTTGTTCCTTGTAAAATACATGTTCTAATAAAATATTGAATTTTATACCATTCGGTGGTTGTTATAGGAGTTTTTTCTTCCACCATTTTGTATTATATTATATACTGTGGTATATACACCCCAGGGGGGTAATTTATAGTGGGCATTTCATGTCATTATATTGTTGTTTTGCTGTTGTTTAAACAGAGCCCTATAAAATGGACTTTAAAGCCAAAGAGAGTTCTTGGCAGGCGAAGGCATCAAATATTTTTCAGAAAGGTGCTGGTATACATTCCACTCCAGTCTCCAATGGCTATCAGGAGAATTTAAAGAAATATAAGAATGCGCTACATAACAAAACGAAAATCTGGTGGACAAAGGTCACTATGGAAAATTATGTAACTCAGAAGATTGTTCCAAGGGGACTAAGAGTGAATATTTTTCCCACGTTTGATTTGGGAGATGAAAATTTGATTAATAGATGGATTAAGGCCGCTAACACATGCTCCCTGGAATTTATCGCTATCATAATTGAGAAAAATGCGTCATCTTTAAGGGCCATTGAAATTGAAATAGATGGGTTACAGAGGTCTCTCCAGCAGGAGTTAAGTGGCGAAAGATTTGAAGAAATGATCAAAAACCTTGACAAAGAGATAGAGAAATGGGAGAATAATATTAGTATCAACAAACAGAAGAAATATGAGAGGGGACCTAAGAGACTTTGAAAATAATAAAATCTTTCGGTGGCAATTGAGAAATGATATAGGCAAGAGAAAATTTTCTCGCAGTTCATCAGTGATATCTAACTCTTCTATGAATGAGAGTGGTGGATCTACCTATGAGGGAAGATATGGCCCCAGAACTAGGCAATTTTATAAAAAGAATTCATCCAATAAAAAATCTGACAAAGATGGAGTGAAGGTAATCAATTTATCTTCACGTATACTTACTGAGGCACAGGAGTGGGTGTTACATAGGGGTTTGACTTTTTCTCCCTCATCTGAATTAGATTCGTTCACAGCCATAAAAGATCTGCATTTATTCTCGAGGAAGTTAGTTCTTAAAAAATTGCACTCTAGAGGAGAAGTGGATGAGGGCCTCTCTATTGTGGATGAACAACGGGCACTCGAAGTTTTGAAATCATTGCTTGATGAGAATACTGCTTCTGTAAGTAGTGATTTTCCCAATTACATTGTGAACAAATCGAAAAAGTTTCCCCCCCTATCCTTGGTACCTGCTGTTGATACCTTCACCAAAATGGTGGCTTCTGATATTGAACAGCTGAGAAAATCTAGAAATGAGGCATTTCATAATCTAACAAGAGTAGAAAGGGAAGCCTTGGTTCAACTAAAAGAGTGGGATGATGTTGTTTTCAAAATGGCAGATAAAGGGGGCAACGTGGTGGTGTGGCCAAACCACATGTATGAGGCACAAGCCTACAAAATTTTGAATAATTCCATTGAATACAAGTTGCTCTCCTTTAATCCCATCAACAAATACAAAATGGAGTTGGTGGAAATTTTAGCAAAAGCCTATGAAGACAACATCATCCCCAAAAAACTTTTAGAGACCTATGAGAAATTGTGTCCCAGGTTGGCTACTTTTTACTTGGTTCCTAAGATACATAAGGATCCCTTGAATCCTCCAGGAAGACCCATAATTGCGGCCAATGAGGGGCTATGCGAAATCATTTGTGATGTTGTGGAATACTTCCTCAAACCCCTTGTGACACAATTACCGTCCTACATCAAAGATACAACTGCGGCATTGGGGCACTTGGAGAATATTCAGCTGTCAGAGGAAATGATATTGGTAACTGCCGATGTAGAGGCCTTGTACTCTTCTATTGAACATGCAGATGGCTTTAGGGCAGTTGAAAGATATTTGCGACACAGCAATCTTGGTGAGGAAATGGCATCGGTCGTCCTGAAACTATTAGACTTTATTCTTACCCACAACGTCTTCACCTTCAATGGTAAGATTTATTTACAACAAAGGGGCACCGCTATGGGTGCCTCCTGTGCCCCTTCTTATGCAAACTTATTTATGGGGGCCTGGGAGTGGTCCATTTTTCAGGGTGAAGACGTTGAGGGTATTGACCGGGTCCACAACTGGATCCGTTACATTGACGTCATTTTGTTCATTTGGGAGGGTCCAGTTGTGGACCTGGATATATTTATGGCTAGATTGAACATGAATAGACAAAACATCCGTCTCACGTACAAGGTTGGACGCCAGATGGATTTTTTGGATCTATCTATAACAGCTCTTCCAAGTGGCCGGCTGTCCACTACCATTTTCCATAAGCCCACTTCTACTAACTCCATCCTACATGCTTAATCAGCACACCCTAAATCCACAATACAGGGCATACCAATTGGGCAGTTCTTACGAGCCAAGAGAATTTGTTCAGAAGACTATCTTTTTGAAGAGCAATCCCAAATCTTGAAAAAACGTTTTCAGGATAGGGGTTATGGCCATCGAACCATACAGAGAGGATATATTAGAGCTAAAAATGCTTCTAGAAATCAGCTACTACATAAAAATCAAATAATGATGACAACATCTCAAGGCGACCATCAGATAAGATTCATTACAAATTACAACAGCAGGTGGTCTGATTTAAGAAAAATTGTTGTAAAACATTGGAGTATACTTCACACTGACCCTGTGCTGAAAAGATGTCTTCCTGAAGCACCCTCCTTTGTGGCCAAGAGAGCCCCTAATTTACGAGACATGCTGGTTCATAGTTATTATGATTCCAAAGGCATAGAGATGAGAAAAAAACATCCAGAACGCAAGGGTTTTTTCCCTGTGGTTTGTGTAAGGGGTGTGCCAATATGAAGAAGTCGACTTATTTTTTCAATTTTGACAAATCTAGAAAATTTGACATCAGGGCACATATCACGTGTGCATCCAAAGGAGTAGTATATAGTGCGGAATGTCCTTGTGGGAAGACTTATGTGGGGATGACGAGTAGGGAACTTAAAGTGCGGGTACGTGAGCACTGTATAGATATTGAGAAAGCGAAAACTGTTACGGATGTTATGTCCTTAAAGACGCTACCAAAACATTTTAAGAAATTTCATCAATGCAATTCGAGGATGCTGACTTTCAAGGGTATTGACATTGTTCATTTGGGACCAAGAGGTGGTGATTTGGCCAAACAAGTGGCCAAAAAGGAATGCCAATGGATATACAGATTAGGGACGCATACACCACAGGGGTTGAAGGAAAGTTTTGGCTTTAGCGCATTCCTATAGTGGCCTTGGAGTACTGATTTGGGGTGGCGGGTGGCTTTTGGGTTTACTCATATGTTTTTAGTTCAAGTTTTGTTTTTACTGTGATTTTAATTCATTTTTCATAGTTTCAGATATTTTGCCATGATGTGATCGGATGTGTTTTTCATATGATCTGTATTCTGTGACGTGGAGGTCCGGTTGGTTGGTGACAATAGCTGACCCTGAAGACAGGCTTTTTCGTTGGGATGAGGAAGAGGCCATCATTGAAAGGAATAAATATCTTCGTCACTCCATATTTATGATACATGTATAATGTGTGTTATATCTTATATACTGAATATCAATGTATAGATGGTCACTTTTCATATAGCACTTTGCGTCATATTTTATTATTATGGTTTAACACATTATCATTATGTTATAATATTGATATTCCTTTATAACTTATCCTTATTTATAATTCTTTTAATTTTATTATTTTTTATTATTTTTTATTTTCGATTATTTTTCATCTACATTTTTTTTTTCACTTTGTGCACATTTAAACACATTTTTTATTTTTTATTTTTTATTTTTCATTTGTTTGGTGTTATGGTAATGAGAATTATATATATAACACATAAGACATTAATTATATTTATTCATCAAGACCATTGATGTTTAGATAGGTTTCCAGGCACTAGACACTTCAAAATGTATTATTATGTTTATTTTACACTAATAGCACACTTTATATATTAATATATATATATATATATATATATATATATATATTTTTGTCGGGCATATTCACTTTAATCCTTGTTTAATATCACGCAACATGTCCCATTGCATGGTGTATTGGCAATTATATGTGTCATAATTGTGGTCAGTCTATATACTGGCGCGGTTTTCCTTATGCTGATGAGGTTGAGCGCATGCTGGTAACGTGGGCCACCGAGGTGTTTCCTTGCGGTCTCTAGTGTGGCGCTGATATGTACAAATCCTTAGTGAAGGACCTGCCATACAGAGACCACCTGACCGCGAGCGGCACCTCCTATTGGTTGGTGGACACCACGTGACCTTGCACATGCGCCGGACAACCCCTCTGATGCATTACAAGGACCTTCCTAGCGTCACTGACCCCAGACATATTATCTAACAGATGTGGCTAATTAATTTGATTGTTTCATGGCATTATATATACCGGACTGCCCCCTGCCCTGACATGCCTCCCGAAGAAGCAGTGCGAATCGCGCGTCGGGGCAGAGGGACGTCCAAGGACCAAACACCTGCCAGTTCTGCGGTATGTTTTCTCCCCATATGGGGTATCTTTTTCACTTATGCTTAGCAAATTGCTGTTAAATAGTTATATAGTGCTGGCCACTGAGCTTACAGAATGTGACATCCTGATTCAGGTGTATATTTAGTTCTGCGTTATGTTTTTCTCCCCACATGATGTATCTTTTTCACTTATGCTTAGCAAATTGCTGTTAAATAGTTAAACAGTGCTGGCCACTGAGCTGATAGAATGTGACACCCTGATTCAGGTGTATATTTAGCTATATCAATTTAGACTTCATTGATTACTACGGCAGCATGAGATGTGTCCTATGGAAGTATACGTCCCTTTTGTTTTTAACTTTATATCTAGTACCTTTCAGTATGATTCATGAGGTTGTTCCTTGTAAAATGCATGTTCTAATAAAATATTGAATTTTATACCATCCGTTGGTTGTTATAGGAGTTTTTTCTTCCACCATTTTGTATTATATTATATGCTGTGGTATATACACCCAGGTGGGTAATTTATAGTGGGCATTTTGTGTCATTATAATGTTGGTGCAGCAGCCTGTGTGGCCTAAACTACATGTGGTGCCCATAATTGATGTGGAAATAATGTTATGACTTTTTGTTTTTTTTCTTTTTCATAATCTGCATTTCAGTAACAGGTCTATGTTGTGCTTTCCACAGCTAGATAGGTTGGAAAGACCTAGGTTCGTCAAGTTCAACCTTCCTCCACCAATTGTACATATTGTCACTAATTCTACAACTTTTCCTTCTTGATGTTGCAATTTCAATGTTTAGTGTATAAACCGCAAAATGGTTTTACATTAGAAATGAGTTTTTCAAGTGTACATACATGTACTAATCAAACGTGTCCCAGTAAAATCAAGATCTTAGCGGAACCAGGTTTGGGTCTCAGTTACTGACTAAGTCATTGGCATTTAGTGTATCTCCTTGCTAGTATATCTGAGAAACTTCCCGAATGTTAACACAGGGCCGCTGTTTAATCTGGGCACAAAATTTGCACATATCGCAGTACAAGCAATGTGCGCATGCTGCGTAAGGCCTTGTTCTGACATGAGTTTCACAAATGTGTTCTATGGTTTTCAGTGAGAGACATTACCTATTATAGCTGATGGGGCTGTTCATGTTGGTCTTGGTGAACCATATGTCCTTACAAGAATCATGGAAGAATGTCAGGTTTTTCTTATTAAGGGATTAATAAATCAGCAGTCACAAGGGAGCGCCAGGAAGACTGCAATCAGGATAACAGGCGGTCCAAAGCAGCTCCAGCCGTAACCTCCAATGGAGGACAATAGAGAAGTAAAAGTAGAAATGTACGGTCAGGAGGAGCGCTAAGAACACACGGACAATGCAAAAGTTTCTTTAGCCCACAAGGCGTTTCGATGGTAACCCGTCTTCATCAAGTGGCAGTTAATTATTAAAAAACAGAAAGAGATATATACAAAAGGCGACCAATCACATGGTCAAAGTAATCACACAATAAACAAGTCACATGACCATAAAAAAAAGGGAGGGGGAAAAAGGGAAGCAATAAAATAACAATGATTAAAAATGTAAAAAGTTAATAAGAAACTATTGTAATAAAAACAAATAAAATAAGGAGAATAAGATTATCTTGTCACTTTTTCAGTAGTTAAATTAAGTCCCTCGGGTGCCAAAATACCTAGCTTGAATATCCAAAAACTTTCTCGGTTGATCAAGCTACCATAACGGTCAGGCACAGTATCTGGTATAAACTCAATAATTATTAATTTGAGAGATTTTGGATCTTTATGGTGCCTGTTTAACCCCTTTCTGCCATCCGACGTACTATCCTGTCCAAGAAACCCGGGACAATCTGACCGTGGACGGGTTAATACGTCCCATGCGATCGGACGCGCTCCGGGAGCGCGGCCGGGTGTCAGCTGATTATCACAGCTGACACCCGGCACCATGTGCCAGGAGCAGGGTGGATAAAAATCATGATTTTTTTAAAAAAATCAAAAAATCGGATTTTTTTTGATTTAAATCGGATTTTTTTGATTTAAATCGGATTTTTTTTTATTTAAATAGGATTTTTTAATCAAGTTGTACACAAGCAAAACTTTGTCTTTTTGCAAATCAAATTATTTTACACAAATAAAAATATTAAAACAGTTGATGATTATGAAACCTAATAATTTTTATTTGCACTATTAAACAATCAGAATTGAACTACAGAGAGTAAGTACTTTTTAACAATAGCCTATCTCTAACGTTTGAAGTAAGCAAACATCTTCAGTGAATACATCAGTCCTTTAAGCCTACTGTTTATTTAGGACTTTTAATAGGAAAACTAGTTGTCCTGCTTTAGCAGTTCCTAAGCGGTTTCGGACTGTTGTGTGCACAAAACCAAATGAAGAAAACAATCTCTCTACTCCTGCCGATGAAGCCGATGCAGTCAGTAGCTGAGTAGCTACATTTATTATCTTCGCTGGAAGAACAAGTGATTGCGACTTCCACCAGTCCAGTGGTTTTAGTTCATTAAAGACGTTATCTGCAAACATGTATTTTTGAAATGGTGCAGATTCACACTTCAATTTCAGCACAGTTGCCACAATGTCATGGTTAGTATTGGCGAGCCACTCCATTGCAGAGTTGATTTCCGCCTCAGATAGTTTTTTCCCTCTGTAGATGGGATGCAAGATATTGGCTAAATAGTGTTCTTCTTTTAATGCTTGGTCCTTGCGGTGGTGTATTGCAACCTTTACATTGTTTGAGAGGTTCAAGCGATCTAGCGAACCTTCTAAATCTTTCCAAACTTCTGTGGCATCAGCTATGGTTGCAGTATCTTTCTGCATTTTATCCAACGCAATAGATATTGGCTTTAACCTTTCCAAAAGGTCCTCGGCATTTCTCTTCACACCAAGATTTGGTTCGTATATTAGCATCAATTTTATCCCGATGTGTTTCGCAAATGGACACTAATTTTGACCAGTTGTTAATAAACAGTTCCAAGCATTCAGCCAAGGTATTCCATCTAACATCTTGTGGTAGAACCAACTTCAGTCCTCCCATTTCCTTGTAGGTTGCATGTGCAAAATGATTATTGCGGAAATATTTAACAATTTCTACAACATGTTCCTTGACACCCGAAATATGCAGGTCTTTTGCCAAAAGATGCAACAAATGGGCAGAACAACCGTATGTAATGACATTTGTGTCATCCTCATGTGCCAGTTCCGCTTGCATTTTTGCCACATTGCTTGCGTTATCAGTAACTAAGCTCCTTACTTTACATCCAAACTGTTCTTGGCATTGGTGAATTGAGTTCTTAGCAATTTCAAGTAAATATTCAGCAGTATGTGAATTTCCAGATGTGTCGATTGTGTATGTAAGGTAAGTTTCACCAGCTTCTGTTGTGACACAAGTGCAAATTATGGGGTCGTTGTGGATGTTGCTCCAACCATCCAAGCTCATGTTAACAACTTTGTCTTTCAAATATTTTGTACAAGCCGCTCTTTCTTTGTCGTATACAGCCTGAAGATGTTTTCCTGAGATATCAAATCTACTTGGTGGTTTGTAGCCTGGTCTTATTCCTTCGATCACTTGTACAAACAATGGGTGTTCAACTAGTCGGAAAGAAGAATTGGTTGCAAATATGAATTTAGCAATTAATTCATCAAAATGTTCTTTCTGGCTCGTCGTAGTCTTTAAGAGGATTTTTTCTACACTTTGCACGCAAAGTTTTTTGTTGGGCTGCTTTGTTGAAGTTGTACCCAGATATTGATTGTCACGTGCAGCACAAGCCATATTTGACCCTGAAAGCACAGTAATTAAAAATATAATTCGACTGCGTATTTGAAGAAATATAACGAAAATATTTTGAAACAAACTTTTTGAACAATGTAATGGTCCTCGTCCTATAAGGGCTGTCTCAAAAGTTATGCTACTCAAGATTCCGGTGAAGTTGCTGTAATACTAGTAATATCAGAGCAACTGAAAAAAATTATGTCACAAAAGTTTTAAAAATGTTTTTTTAAAAAAATGGTCAATTTGGCAGACTTCAAAAGTGAATTGTAGCCTACAATAAAAAAAAATAGGCGTATACACACTCTTTTATTTTTACTTAACGTTAATCTTCTGTGAAATATTGCCTTAAACATAAATTTAAATTCTATACTCCAGAACTAGTGCTAGAAATTTTTCTTTTCATAGACTTTAACCATCCCAGTAAAACGTCTGTTAAAATAGGTTGTAATTGCCAGACTTACCACTAGTGCTAGGGTCCTGGTGCATAAGAAGCTGTGGGGGTTCATTGACATTAGTTGTATCACTATCAACATCTTCATTTCCCTTCTGGTTGCAGTTTTCATAATGTGAGTTCAAACGGCAAACAAGTCCTTGGATATCCTTTTGACAGTATTTGCACTTTGCTCTCCCACCTTTCTTTCCAAGCTCTGCTGGCATCTCAACAAAATGAACCCAAATAGGGTCTCTCTTACGACCTGCCATGGCTCACGCAGATCACTTCTGAAGTTTGATTGTTACTACAGCCAAGTACTGCTGACTGACTATCCAACAAGTTTGGGCATGTCAACTGAATGGAAAAAGAAACTGAAACCAAGCTACAGAAAGTGAAACCAAGCTAGAAGTGTGGAGTTAATTGAATAATGATTGAAAGTTTTAGATTTTAATCGTGATTTATATTAAAAAAAATCTTTTGATTTAAATCAGTGATTTAAATCATGATTAAAATCACGATTTAAATCGATCTGATTTAAATAGAAAAAAAATCATTTGATTTAAATCATGATTTAAATCGTTGATTTAAATCGGCGTGATTTAAATCAATCCACCCTGGCCAGGAGCGGTCACGGACCGCTCCCAGCACATTAACCCCTGGCACACCGCGATCAAACATGATCACGGTGTACCGGGGGCACAGGGAAGCATTGCGCAGGGAGAGGGCTCCCTGCATGCTTCCGGAGACCCTCAGAACAGAGCGATGTGATCACGCAGTTCTGAGGCCTTCCTCCCTGCAAGACCCCAGATCCAAGATGGCCGCGGGGTCTGCTGAGAAAGCCTGCAGCAGTGCCTTTGAGATCGCTGGTCTCACAGAGTGCTGTGCACACTGTCAGACCAGCGATCTGACTTTATACAGTGATGTCCCACCCTGGGAAAAAGTAAAAAAGTTAAAAAAAATGAAAATCACATGTGAAAAAAAAAATTCCAAAATAAAGGAAAAAAAAAATATTCCCCAATAAATTCATTTCTTCATGTAAATAAAAAAAACAAAACAATATAAATACACATTTGGTATTGCCGCGTCCGTAACGACCCGCCCTATAGAACTGTCCCACTAGTTAACCCCTTTAGTGAACCCCTTAAAAAAAAAAAACAAAGCAAAAAATCAATGCTTCATCATCATACCACCAAACAAAAAGTGGAATAACACGCGATCAAAAAGACCGAAATAAATAAACATGGTACCGCTGAAAACGTCATCTTGTCACGCAAAAAACGAGCCGCCATACAGCATCATCAGCAAAAAAGTTAAAAAGTTATAGCTCGCAGAATAAAGCGATGCAAAAATAATTATTTTTTATATAAAATTGTTTTTATTGCATAAAAGCGCCAAAACATAAAAAAATGATATAAATGAGGTATCGCCGTAATCGTACTAACCCGAAGAGTAAAACCGCTTTATCAATTTTACCACATGCGGAACAGTATAAACGCCTCCCCCAAAAGAAATTCATGAATTGCTGATTTTTGTTCATTCTAACCTCCCAAAAATCGAAATAAAAAGCGATCAAAAAATGTCACGTGCTCAAAAATGGTACCAATAAAAACGTCAACTCGTTCCGCAAAAAATAAGACCTCACATGACTCTGTGGGCCAAAATATGCAAAAATTATAGCTCTCAAAATGTGATGCAAAAACTATTTTTTTGCAATAAAAAGCGTCTTTTAGCGTGACAGCTGCCAATCATAAAAACCCGCTATAAATAGTAAATCAAACCCCCCTTTATCACCCCCTTAGTTATGGAAAAATAATAAAATTAAAAAAATGTATTTATTTCCATTTTCCCGTTAGGGTTGGGATTAGGGGTGTGTTAGGGTTAGGTTTGTGGTTAGGGTTGGGACTAGGGGTGTGTTGGGGTTAGGGTTGGAGTTAGAATTGGGGGGATTCCACTGTTTAGGCACATCAGGGGCCCTCCAAATGTGACATGGCGGGGTATCAGCTTACTCAGGAAAAATTGCACAATAACTCTTGGGATCCAATTTCTTCTGTTACCCTTGGGAAACTAAAAAATTGGGGGCGAAAATATAATTTTTGTAAAAAAAAAAAAATTTTTTTTTGTTTTTACAGCTGTACGTTATAAACTTCTGTGAAGCACTTGGGGCTTCATAGCGCTCACCACACATCTAGATAAGTTCCTTGTGGGGTCTATTTTCCAAAATGGGGTCACTTGTGGGGGGTTTCCACTGTTTAGGCACATCAGGGGCTCTCCAAATGCAACATGACGCTCGCAGACCATTCCATCAAAGTCTGCAATCCAAAACGTCACTACTTCCCTTCCGAGCCCCGACGTGTGCCTATACAGTAGTTTTCTCCCACATATGGGGTATCAGCGTACTCAGGACAAATTGGACAACAACTTTTTGGGTCCAATTTCTCCTGTTACCCTTGGGAAAATAAAAAGTTGGGGACTAAAAGAGCATGTTTGTGGAAAAAATATGATTTTTTTTATTTTCATGCTCGGGCGTTATAATAAACTTTAGTGAAACACCTAGGGGTTCAAAGTTCTCACCACACATCTAGATAAGTTCCTTGAGGGTCTAGTTTCCAAAATGGTGTCATTTGTGGGGGGTTTCCACTGTTTAGGCACATCATGAGCTCTCCAAACATGACATGGTGTCCAGCCAACTCTGCGTTGAAAAAGTCAAACGGCGCTCCTTCCCTTCCGAGGTCTGCCATGCTCCCAAACAGTGGTTTACCCCCACGTATGGGGTATCAGCGTACTCGGGACAAATTGCACAATAACTTTTGTGGTCTTGTTACCCTTGGGAAAATAAAAATTGGGGTGAAAAGATAATTTTTGTGGAAAAAATGATTTTTTAATTTTATGGCTCTACGTTATAAACTTATGTGAAGCACTTGGGGGTTCAAATTGCTCACCACAGATCTAGATAAGTTCCTTAGGGGGTCTAGTTTCCAAAATGGGGTCACTTGTGGGGGGTTTCCACTGTTTAGGCACATCAGGGGCTCTCCAAATGCAACATGGCGTCCAATCTCAATTCCAGCCAATTTTGGTTTGAAAAAGTCAAATGGTGCTCCTTTCATTCCGAGCTCTGCCGTGTGCCCAAACAGTGGTTCCCCCCCACTTATGGGGTATCAACGTACTCAGGACAAATTGGACAACAACTTTTGTGGTCCAATTTCTCCTGTTACCCTTGGGAAAATAAAAAATTGGTGACTAAAAGATAATTTTTGTGGGAAAAAAATAGAATTTTTTATTTTCATGCCCGGGCATTATAAACTTGTGCGAAGCACTTGGGGGTTCTAAGTGCTTACCACAGATCTAGATAAGTTCCTTAGGGGGTCTAGTTTCCAAAATGGGGTCCCTTGTGGGGGTTTCCACTGTTTAGGCACATCTGGGGCACTGCAAACGGAACATGACCCACATCAAGTCTGCATTCCAAAACGTTATTACTTCCTTTCCAAGCCCAGTCGTGCGCCGAAACAGTTCCCCCCCCCGTCATATGGGGTATCAGCGTACTCGGGACAAATTGGACAACTTTTTGGGTCCAATTTCCTTGGGAAAAATCAAAAGTTTGGGACTAAAAAATCATTTTTGTGGAAATTTTTTTTTTTTTCCACACCCAGGCATTATAAACTTTTGTGAAACACTTTGGGGTTCAAAGTGCTCACAACAGATCTAGATAAGTTCCATAGGGGGTCACTAGTTTCCAAAATGGTGTCACTTGTGGGGGGGTTTCCACTGTTTAGGCGCATCAGGGGCTCTCCAAACGCGACATGGCGTCCAATCTCAATTCCAGCCAATTTTGGTTTGAAAAAGTCAAACGGCGCTCCTTGCCTTACGAGCTTTGCCGTGTGCCCAAACAGTGGTTTTCCCCCACATATGGGGTATTGGCGTACTCAGGAGAAATTGCACAACAACTTTATCTGTCCATTTTCTCCTATTACCCTTGTGAAAATAAAAAAAAAGTTTGTAAAAGATCATTTTTGTGTCTAAAAAGTTAAATGTTCATTTTTTCCTTCCACATTGCTTCAGCTCCTGTGAAGCACCTGAAGGGTTAATAAACTTCTTGAATGTGGTTTTGAGTACCTTGAGGGGTGCAGTTGTTTAGAATGGTGTCACTTTTGGGTATTTTCTGCTATATAGACCCCTCAAAGTCACTTCAAATATGAGGTGGTCCCTAAAAAAAATGGCTTTGTAAATTTTGTTGTAAAAATGAGAAATCGCTGGTCAACTTTTAACCCTTATAATTTCCTTACAAAAAAAAATGTTGGTTCCAAAATTGTGCTGATGTAAAGTAGACATCTGGGAAATGTTATTTATTAACTATTTTGTGTGACATATTTCTCTGTTTTAAGGGAATAAAAATTCAAAGTTTGAAAATTGCAAAATTTTCTACATTTTCGCCATATTTGCGTTTTTTCAAAAATAAACGCAAGCTATATCGAAGAAATTTTACCACTAACGTGAAGTACAATATGTCACGAGGAAACATTCTCAGAATCGTTGAAGCGTTCCAGAGTTATAACCTCATAAAGAGACAGGGGTCAGAATTGTAAAAATTGGCCTGGTCATTAACGGCAAACCACCCTTGGGGGTGAAGGGGTTAAAAAAATGTTTGGGCAGACTGTGCAAAAGATAACCATTACTAATGTTCTGCTTTACTTAGGTTTTTCTTATTGGCATCACGAGAGAGTACCAATACAAGTTTATGGGTCAATGAAAATCACAAACATCACATGGAATCTGTACAGTCAGTGTGCTGTCCATGGTTCACTTTGCAAAGGATAGACGTTTTGTGATAGATTTATTCAATTCATCTCTGAAAGTTAAACTGATGTGGAGTATGTTGGCACTATAGACATAAATTGCAATACTGTTAATATGTGAAAATCGCTGGTGACATACTGACCAATCACTGATACTCTACTTTTTTTGGTGGTGTACTTGAAGTACTGATGTCTGATTGAGGCTGCACAATAAGCATGGAAATTGCCCTGTGGTGCTGATTTTTCAATCTGCGACATCTGAATTTGTAAACTACAGATTTTCACAAGATTTCACCTGTTACATTGCAGAAGTTGAATGCCTTTGGAAACTTCTTAACAAATGAACATGTAAATCATGTGTACTTTATTGGCACTGTCCTCGATGGGGCTCACAATCTACACGAAATTCCCTATTACTATTGGAGTGTGGGAGGAAACCGGAGACCCCGGAGGAAACCCACGCAAACACAGGGAGAACATACAAACTCCTTGCAGATGTTGTCCTTGGTGGGATCACACAGATTGTACACTAATGTCATGCATGTACTGTGATTCTCACGAACCTATAGACCTTGTATTGCAATATTGCAACTTTTATCCATGATTAGAGTTGAGCGATACTTTCCGATATCCAAAAGTATCGGAATGGTATCGCCGATATCACTAAAATATCGGCGATACCCGATACCGATACCGGAAGTCCCATGTAAGTCTATGGGAACAAAATATCGCAACTAAAAAAACCTCTTTCTTTCCTTGTAAACACTAAATATACACACATAGAATACATATATATATATATATATACATGTCATTGTGACATATATATATACATATATGTATAGTTTATACACTTCTACATAGTAAAATATCCTCTGATTCAATTGCCGGGTAAAGCCGGCTTCTGTGAAAAGACAGAAGCACCCGACATGAAATGACACTTGGTGTACATAGGGTTAACCATGTCTTTTCATGTCCTTTGCTATCTGATTTGCACAAACAATTACATCAGTCTATGTGTGCAAAATTTCACACCTGTAGGGGTTAATTAAAGGTGTAAATTCGTTGTAAAAAAAACGGACTTTTTTGCTACGAATTTACACCTTTAATTAACCCCTACAGGTGTGAAATTTTGCACACAGCCACTCATGTAATTGTTTGTGCAAATCAGATATCAAACTACATGAAAAGACATGGTTAACCCTATGTACACCAAGTGTCATTTCATGTCGGGTTCTGCATTTTCACAAAAGCCGGCAATTGAATTAGCGGCTATTATACTATGTAGAAGTGTATGAACTATAAATATAAATATATATATATATGTGTCACAAATTCAATGACATGTATATATATATATGAGGTGTAAAATTGCTGAAAAAAAATGCGTGGGCTCCCGCCCTATTTTCGCAACCAGACAAACAAAGCCAGTGAGTGGGGGCAGATAATAATAGCCCAGAGAGGGACCATTTTTTTTGGCCCCCCCCCCGGCTACTTAACATCTGCCCCCAGACACCCCAGAAAGGGCAAATCTCTAATTAGATTTGTCCTTTCTGGCACTTTGCCCGTCTATTCCCATTGCCCTGTAGCGGTGGCAAATGGGTTAATATGGGGTTAAAATGACCTTGCAATTGAAAGGTCACTTTAAGCCAGGTTAATAATTGAGAGCTGTCAATTAGACAACTATCAATTATTAATCCTATTGTATGAAAGAAAAATCAAACACACACACTTTAATAAAAAAGAAGTTTAATGAAATAATCACACAGTTTTTGACCATATTTTATTTACCTGCTAAAACCATTTCCTGTAATAAAAATAAAATAATAAAGCAAAATTATTCTTACCAATCCGATGCACAGTCAGGTCCCACGGTGTAATCCTTCAGAAAGGGTTAATGTTTACTGCAGGGACCGCAGCTAATGCTGCAGCCTCACAGTAAACCCCCAAATGAATGAGTTCCTCTCCTGGCTGACAGGAGAGGAAGTGGAAAGCTTAATTGATTGCTTTCCACTTTCACTTCAGGTCAGCCAGGGACACCATCAGTGACATCAGAGGGAACTGATTAACAAAAATAGGGGTTCCCTTCGAAAAAAAAATGGCGTGGGGTCCCCCCTATTTTTGTTAACCAGCCAGATGAAGCAGACCGCTGAGGCCTGGATTTTCAGGCTGTTAAGGAGCCAAGATCCATGGACCTTGCCAGCCTGATAATACCAGGCCACAGCAGTCTGCATATCTTGGCTGATTAACAAAAATAGGGGATCCCCTCGAAAAAAATTGGCGTGGGGTCCCCCCTATTTTTGTTAACCAGCCAGATGAAGCAGACCGCTGAGGCCTGGTTTTTCAGGCTGGTAAGGATCCAATATCCATGGACCTTGCAAGCCTGATAATACCAGGCCACAGCAGTCTGCTTAGCTTGGCTGGTTAACAAAAATAGGGGATCCCCTCGAAAAAAAAACGGCGTAGGGGTCCCCCTATTTTTGTTAACCAGCCAAGTAAAATGCAGACTGCTGCGGCCTGGTATTAAAAGACTGTCAAGGCCCATGGATTTTGGCCCTCAACAGCCTGATAATACCAGGCTACAGCAGCCCCACATTTGGCGCATCAAAAGATGTGCCAATTGTGGCACTTTACCCGGCTCTTCCCACTTGCCCTGTAGCGGTGGCAAGCGGGGTAATAAGGGGTTAATGTCACCGTTGATTGCACGGTGACAATAAGCCCGGTTAATAATGGAGAGGCGTCAATAAGACACCGATCCATTATTAATCCCAAAGTTATTAAATGTATAAAAAAAAGACACAGCAAGAAAAAAGTCTTTTAATGAAATAAAAGAGACAACACAGTTTTCATTTTTTTTTATTACTCTCTCATTCCTGCGACGCCATCGATCTCCTGTAAAAAAATAAAAAAAACAAACCAACAGTATACCACCTGTCCGACGCAGTCCATAGTAACGATAGTCCCACGACGATCCAGCTCTGCTACATCGGAATGACAGGCAGAGCCTGACATCCCGGCGCAGCACAGCTGATTACCTGCTTCCCCGGCGGTGACGTCATCGGACTGACTGCTTTACGGCCGCGATTACCCAGCAGTCACTGCAGTTATCGCGAGAAACTGCATGTGACCGCCGGGGAGAAGAGGATGGCGGCCATTAAGCAGTCCGGGATGTGACCGCCGGAGATCTTCTGCCAGGTAAGTGCCGCTGACTCCTGACAGACCCGACCGACGGACACTGACAGTGACAGTGACAATTCCGATTCCGGTATCCGATATGACGAAAATATCGGTACTCGGAATCGGAATTCCGATACAGCCAATATCGGCCGATACCCGATATTTGCAGTATCGTATCGCTCAACCCTATCCATGATGCAAGTCTCTGATTTCCGCTTGGACATGGGGTCTGCAAAAACAAAAAAATGAACGGCTCCATATACTATAATGCTTGTGTTCTATCCGTGAAAGTTTGCAAACTGACATTATATGTCATAACCAGAGGCTGGTTTTAATTGGATGTCTACTGTTCCTTGTGGATTACCAGATACCATATTTAGGGAATTCTGCTGTAATATGGAAGGCAAAGAAATGAATATTACAATCAGGTTTGTCCACTTTTTTTTAATGTATATTCTTTTCTATTACAGCACTTCTGTCCTGTAGTATAAACCTTCTCTCACACTGGTGCCAGCACTTAACCCTGGTTTGCCTCCTGGTAAAGTCTGTTGTCCCTGCAGACTTGGAGATCTCCAGCATTACTCCATGCAGCTATAAGGAGCTTCCCTCTTTAACCCATTAACTCCCGGAGGTGTTTTCGTTTTTCGCTCCCCTTCCCAGAGCCATAACTTTTTTAATTTTTCCGTTATTATGGCCGTGTGAAGGCTTATCTTTTGCGGTACGAGTTGTACTGAACGACACCATTGGTTTTACCATGTCATGTTCTAGAAAATGGGAAAAAAAATTGTGTGGTAAAATTGCAAAAAAAAGTGCAATCCCACACTTGTTTTTTGTTTTGGCTTTTTTACTAGGTTCAATAAATGCTAAAACTGACCTGCTATTATGATTCTCCAGGTCATTACAAGTTCATAGACACCAAACACGTCTAGGTTCTTTTTTTTTATCTAAGTAGTGAAAAAAAAATCCAAACTTTGTTAAAAAAAAAAAAGCGCCATTTTCCAATACCTGTAGCGTTTCTGTTTTTTTGTGATCTCGGGTTTCACAATGCAGTAATACCAAATGTGTATGTTTGATTTTTTTTTTTATTATTATTTTGAATGAGGTTAAAGGGGGTAATTTGATCTTTTTATATTTTTATTTTTTTATATTAACATTTTTTTATAACCCGATCGGCTCTGCTACATACAGGCGATGATCAGTTTGCCTATACGTAGCTGAAATAGGCTGCTTTCACACTTGCGTTTGAGCGACCTGCGCCTGTCTGCGCACGGACGCCGCTAAGCTCCGCCCCGGCCGCGCCTCCTCCCGGCAGCTCGCTATTGGGCGCATGATGCCGCATGCGACCTGCGTACCCTATATTTATCATTGGGTACGCAGGCTGTGCGCAGGTATGCGTTTGGCGGCGCTGCGAAATTTACATGTTGCTTTTGCGCGCTTGCCGCACCAGTCAAAAGGACGCATGCGCCGCCAAACAATACCTGCGCGGCCTGCGTACCCAATGATAAAGATGGTACGCAGGTGCATCGGCGTCATGCGCCCATAGGCGGAGCGCGGAGGAGGGTGGTCGAGGCGGCTTAGCGGCGGCCGTGCGCAGACAGGCAGGTCGCTCAAACGAAGTGTGAAGCCAGCCTTACTTGCTATCAGCACTGACCATGGCGCGCTCATCGCAATCCGGCATGTGACACCATAGTGTCTCCAGGAGACCTCAGGTTGTCAATGCAACCCACTGGTGACCCACATCAGTGACGTGACAATAATGAAGCGTGTTGCTCTGCTCAAATGGCCGCTTTTTTCTGACGACTGTTCTTAGGAAGTGGGGTCCTTGTATGGAACACCCATATCAGCACGTTTGCTCTACAAGTGGATAAGTGATATTGGTACAAACTCACAAACTAGAGAAGCACAAGCTGGGACCCCTGGTTTTAAGGCTGTGTTCCACCGTCAGGAAACCACGCATTTGACGGAGAGAAATTCCGCTCCGTCTAAGCCCCCCCACCGCCGCAATACCTGGACATGCTGCGGTCTGAAAAGACGCGCAGCAGTCCGGATACGCAGGTCTTCCGCCTGCGTGTTTACGCATAGTGGAGACGGGATTTCTGAAATCCCTCCACTATGCTGTAACATCTGGACTGCTGCGTGTTTGGCGCTGCACCAGCGCACAGCGCCAAACACGCAGCGTTTCCTGACCGTGGAAATTCACCCTAGACGTATGTACGATTTACAGAAGCTGTAAGGAATTTTCCTTTCTAGCTTTATCTGAGTCAATTTGTCCATTTTCCTTGCAGCTAATGCTCTCTAGTCACCAGTCCTCGAAAAAAAAAAAATGTTTTGTAAAATGTAACAAACTTATTAAGAAATTAACATCTATAGATGTCCAGTGGAGTTCACTACATAGGTTTCTTGGACAGAACATGTCATTAAAGGGTCTATCTCATCAGTGCACTCCCTGTCCATAAGCTTTATTAGAGCAGATGTCAGCAGAGTATGGACATAGTATGTGGACACCCCCCTCTTAGGAATCCTTCCCCTATACAAGCCTAAGTACCACTGGAAGCAGTTAAAGTAATTTGAAGGGGATTATTTACAAGAGGAGTTTTCCCATATATTTATGGGTAAACTTCTCTTGTTAATAGTCCCCTTCAAATTTAGAGAATATGGCAAAAAATGTCTGATAGGCACATGTCCTTGAGGTGGTGCCTGCACTTTTGTGGAAGTTCCTATAAGATCCGAGCACTCAGCCTTGTGTTCAGTTACTTTTATAGACCAGTGACAGTGTATGTACGAAACCACAGCCCACTAATCTCATCCTGAAGCAGTTATGTGGCTGACTCAAGACCCCTGTACCGGTGATTGATGGGTGCATAAGTGGTCAGATAGCTACACCAGTCTAATGCACCATTTGAAGGAAAGTTCAGAGAAAAATACCTTTTTATGGAAATGTTGAGTCAGATTCCAGACTTGTGCTCCACGTGGTTTATTGCCTTATTATAGCTCTTTAGAGTTTGTTGTTGAGGCTGTCTGATGCTCTTCTGTACTGTTCTTTCCATGCTGTTTGGTGAAGAACTGGTGCAACTCTTCTTCACAAAGTACAAAATTATCAGGAAAATGAGTAGTTGGAAACAAGCAGAAGTCAGGGCAGGCGGCAGTGTAAAAACATGATCAATTGAGCAAGCCATAGTCAAAACCAGAAAATTGTCTGAGAAGCAGCTGTGCAGAAGATGTTATGGGCATGCTGCAAGCCACTTGCCACTATATTTTCCTCTGGCTAAATGAGTGCCGTAGAATTCTCTTCTCAGGAGAGTGACATTCCTGGTACTTGGGAGGTTGCCCTCATCTCTCATGTAGGTCCGGTACTTCCTGTGGGCTCATCAGCATTGCTTGCATGTTCTTTCTAGCACCATAGCTGACTGGCAGGTAAGGGATAGGATTGTAGTCTTGTTTAGCAGTCACCTTAATACGCGGTGGATAGGAGTAAGGCATACTGCTGAGTTTAGATGTTTGAGAGGAAGTTGGGTTCTTCCAGATGGATGGGCTCCTGGGCGACGTGGCTGTTGTCTTTGCCTCACCTAATGTTTTGGTGAGTTTCTGGCATTTCCTCATATCCTCTGGCTCTGCGCTGATGTTTTCTGCAGATTGTGGTAGTGGCCTTTTCAGTCTTAAATATCTGCCTGTTTTGGGTGGTGGAGGATATGGTGGTGGATTGTTCAAATATCGGCACGTTTCCTGTTCCGGTGTTTCGAACAGGTATTTAATGGCACGATACAATGAAGTGCTGCCATCAGATACCCAGTGAAGCCAGTTTGCCTTTGGTGGTGTTCAGGACTCTGGCTTTATGGGGACGTCCTGGCATGTGCGAGATGTCTCCGTGGTTTTATCTTTCCTCCAGCTACGTGTGCAGATATTAGGCAGCCTTCCCCTCCACACACATAAGTGTGTGTGGGTTGTAGAAAACACTGCCAAAATAGAAATTAAGCAAAAAATATAATAAAGAAAGAAGTAAGATACAACTCGCTCTGGATTAGTGTTCAGCTCTCCGCTCTACCTCTTCATGCCTTGCATTGACCGTTCTTGCTGAGCATTCCTTGACTTGTGGACATTGCTTCTGTGATGTCGTAAAGCTGAACATGGCAACGGGGTCTAATATAGGAAAAATAGTTATGTTACCCATGGCAAACAATCTAATACCATCTGTCACTGTACGGATACGGGGTAGCTGGATCGGGATGAAATGTATAAAAACTTATTAGAGCAAAATAGCCAAGAGAGGGGACTCTCACCGTTACTGTGAGGTGCTCAGAAGTAAAAAATGTGTCGATAAATTGTAAACTTCGGCACTTAAATTATGTTTCGATAATTAGCAAAAGGTCAGATCCAAAAAAATACAGCTAAACTTATTTATTCATTCACATAATCTATACATAAATGAGACAAAGGTGCAATGAGTCAAAGGAATAATGGCTATACAGCTCTGGCAAAAATTAAGAGACCACTGCACAGTTTTATAAAAATCAGCTTCTCTACATGTCTGACAGCCATTCCATTCCAGTGTCAGTTGAATTCCAGAGTACACCTCATTCTACTTAATGGGCTTCTGATTAGGTGATCACCTGAACCAAATCTTATTTAACGAAGGAAAGTATAAAAAATAATGCTGTGGTATTCACAATCCTCTTGCAATACGACAGGCTGGATGTCAAAACAAGTGCTAGTAATATCACAAAAGTAATAGGAATGAAAAAATAACTTTTAACCATGCCAAAGAGTTGAAAAGAAAAGTCTTGAGTTAGGAAAAGAAGGGCTCAATTCTGGCTTTACTAGCAGAGGCATACAGTGAGCGTCATGTTGCCTCCATCCTTAAAATTTCGAAGACTGCAGTCCATTACAACAAGGTTAAGAAGCAGACATTGGGGACAACAAAGCTACAGACCGGCAGAGGGCGAAAACGACTCTCCACTGACCGGGATGACCGTCATCTTATTCAAATGTCACTCAGCAACCGCAGGATGACATCAAGTGACCTACAAAAGTAATGGCAAATGGCAGCTGGGGTGAAGTGCAAGGCAAGAGTCTGTTTGCTGGGATATGCAGAAGAGATAAAAGTGGATAATAATCTGAAGGTGGCAATCGCTAGATTACTATATATGGCACGAAAGGTAATAGCGAGGAACTGGATAAAAGAGAACCCACCTTCAAGGGGAGAATATCTCAACTATGTGAAACATGTCATTAATCTGGAAAAAGGGGTATACAAGAAAAGGGGGAAATTGGGGATGTACAACAAACTGTGGATGCCATGGCTGGAATTGGGTTAGGAGGCAGATAGGTGAGGAATGGACACTGGGCTATTTATATGTGGGGATGCTTGTCTATACTGCTGTAGTAGGTGATAATGTATAACACAACTCTATATTCCTGTACAGGTTATGTAATGGAAGAGTGTGAGCTGTCTAAAAGGGGAGGGGGGTGGGGGTGGGCTGAGTTTGTAATGGGGGGGGTTGTTAATGGGAAAATCAAAATGATTGTATCACTGTAATTTGAATACTGTGATGTTTATCTTAATAAAAATCTATTTGAGTTAAAAAAAAAAAGAAATGCAAGGCAAGAACAGTTCGTAACAGGCTCCTAGAGGCAGGGCTCAAGTCATGTAAAGCTAGAAAAAAGCCTTTCATCAATGAGAAACAAAGGAGAGACAGGCTGAAGTTTGCCAAAGACCATAAGGATTGAACCATATGGGACCGGAATAAGGTAATCTTCTCTGATGTGTCTAATTTTCAGCTTTGCCCAACACCTGGTCGTCTAATGGTAGACGGAGACCTGGAAAGGTGTACAAGCCACAGTGTATTGCACCCACTGTGAAATTTGGTGGAGGATCTGTGATGATCTGGGGATGCTTCAGCAAGGCTGAAATTGGGCAGGCTAATCTTTGCGAAGGACATAGAATCAAGCCGCATTCAAGGTTATCCTGGAAAAACAGTTGATTCCTTCTGCCCAACTCTGAGGACTGGTTTTTCCAGCAGGACAGTGTTCCATGCCACACAGCTAGGTCAATCAATGTGGGGATGAAGGACCACCACATCAAATCCCTGCCATGGGCAGCCCAATCTCCAGACAAGCCCTCCATTGAAAACCTCTGGAATGTAATCAAGAGGAAGATGGATAGTCACAAGCCATCAAACAAAGAACTACTTAAATTTTTGTACCAGGAGTGGCATAAGGTCACCCAAAAGCAGTGTGAAAGACTGGTGGAAAGCATGCCAAGATGAATGAAAGCTGTGATTAAAAATCATGGTTATTCGACAAAATATTGATTTCTGAACTCTTCCTGAGTTAAAACATTAGTATTGCTGTTTCTAAATGATTATGAAATAGAGAAAACAGCCGCACTCAGTGTTGAATGTGAAGAAAACAAAGTTCCATTTATTATGACAAAAGTGTAGACATGAGCCACCACGACTAATTGTGTGGTATGAAGGCAAAACGGACACAATTAACAGGGTTAACGTTTCGACCATATGCGGTCTTTCTCAAAACATCACTGCGGAACAAAGCATAAACAACAAACAAGTCAGACAAATATAATACATTTGTTTAAACAAAAATAAGGATACTATAATATATATATATATATACAAGGTATTATACACACTATATAGTCCCAAATTAAGGGGATCCAATGCATAGATGACAAGATTACATGGGTATGTAGAGATAATGTGAATTAATTGAATACTATGCTACAAAAGTAAAGCATCCACTATTTCTTCCACTGTTTTGCGTTTTTTGCTCCCTCTACTCTCTGATATATCCTCATCTCTATATTTATTTTCACATAAAAAACCCTCCTTTCTCCTCATTCCTTTCTCCCTTCCTGGTTTTTCTCTTTTTCTTTTCTCCTTTTCCTGTACATACCCGTGTCTTACATGCACTATAGAAGACGTGCTCCTTCGTACCAGGCTTCCCCCTCCCCATAGTTACCGTTGTTAGCAACGCTAGACTGTGTCACGCAGGCGCAGTGTGTCTCCTCTTCACTGGACACATTCGCTGTGGCTTAGTTATGCAATGCGCATGCGCAGCTTATAATGACACGCTCCTGCGTGTCTGGCCTCACCCTGGCCCCTCCCCATGCAACACGTAAGCGCAGCTCATTATGACACGCTCCTGCGTGTCGGGCCTCGATCTGGTCTCTCCCTCCCTCGAAATTAGACCGGATCTTTAGTGATGACGCCTTATTTAAAGCGCCGCAGCGTGCAGTACCGCTCACACTCGAGCTGTGGAACGGACTGTCTCTCCTCACATCTTTCTCCAGGTTTGTGCTATGTCTCTTTGACCGGGTTGTACCTTCTATATTATACTTCAACGTTGTTGTGCTTTTCCCTGACACTTTTTGCTTTCTTTCTTACTTACTTTTACATATAGCCTGCACGGGACTTGGTTCCTGCTTACTCATTCCCTCCATACCTTGCATCTTTAAAGGTTAGTTATACCTGCTGGACCTGTGTACCTGAAATATTGCATACATATATCTTGTACTGATGAGCCTATTTGTATGTTTTAATATACCTATTCTATGGGTCTTTAGTTTTATGTTTTGTAACAGATAAACACATATTAGTACGCATTATCTATGTATGTCTAGCCCAGGATCTATTAGCGATTCAGTAACTCGTGTGAGGACACTGTTTGACCATTAGGATTACGTATACAGCTCCATCTGCTTTACTTTTGTAGCATAGTATTCAATTAATTCACATTATCTCTACATACCCATGTAATCTTGTCATCTATGCATTGGATCCCCTTAATTTGGGACTATATAGTGTGTATAATACCTTGTATATATATATATATATATGTATCCTTATTTTTGTTTAAACAAATGTATTATATTTGTCTGACTTGTTTGTTGTTTATGCTTTGTTCCGCAGTGATGTTTTGAGAAAGACCGCATATGGTCGAAACGTTAACCCTGTTAATTGTGTCCGTTTTGCCTTCATACCACACAATTAGTCGTGGTGGCTCATGTCTACACTTTTGTCATAATAAATGGAACTTTGTTTTCTTCACATTCAACACTGAGTGCGGCTGTTTTCTCTATTTTATTGGATACACGGTCCAGCCAGCACCAACTATTAACTTTACAGTGTGCACATCCTTTACCTTTAATCTAAATGATTATGAACTTGTTTTCTTAGCATTATTTGTTGTCTGCAAGCACTGCATTTTTTTTGTTATTTTGACCATTTCTCATTTTCTGAAAATAAATGCAAAATTTATTGCTTGGAAATTCGGAGACGTTGTCAGTAGTTTATAGAATAAAAGAGCAATTTACATTTTACTCAAAAATAGAGAGAAAAATCAGACAGACTGAAAATTTTGCAGTGGTCTCTTAATTTTTGCCAGAGATGTATAGCACAGGTGACAACAAAAGGACTGTTCAAGTTCAGATCTATTCATATGGTTGGTAAAGAGGGTAGTCCA
The DNA here is from genome assembly GCA_033576555.1 of Oophaga sylvatica. NCBI lineage: Eukaryota > Metazoa > Chordata > Amphibia > Anura > Dendrobatidae > Oophaga > Oophaga sylvatica. Next base: position 105,649,910 of record JARQOD010000002.1, read on the forward strand.
TGAGGAAATTATACTAAAAAAGAGAAAACAGAAACATGAGACCCTCATATATAGTGGCAATGGTATATGCACTTAAATAACCGCACAGCAAGATGTAATGCCAAACAATGCAAACTATAGCTTGCTTATGTTGCACACAATATATCCTCTTATGAGAGGTGTACAGTAGACAGGATTAGGGAAATTAAACTTCAGTTGTAAGACCAGGCAGAAAAAGTAACGGGACAGATAGAAGATCATTATATAAGACTCAAGTCAGAGGACTGTCTGAAGTATGCTGGAAACTCAATAAAGGTGAGAACAGTATATAAAGATGGCAAGTGGTTTACCTGTATGGTGTGGGATCACAGGAACTCGTGCTGCTGCGTAAAAGTCGCTATAGAAAGGAGTGAGCCACGTGCATCCTTATGTACATGTGGGGTGGTGAGCTTCGGGTGCACTTCCGGATCCCGATGTGTCGGGGAGAGGTACCGATTGTGCATGCGCAAATCGGAAATTACCGGAGATAGCCAAAGTGAGAGCTGTAAGGAAGGGACGCCTTGAGACCTGCGTGTGCAAGAGAATGCGCCTGCGTGGATACGCAGCAGTGATAGAGAATGAATATGCAGAACGAAAAAACAGCAGGAGCATATTCGATGCATGAAAAATAAAAAAGGGAAATTAAAATGAGAAAGGGGAGTGGAAAGGAAAACAAAGAAAAAGGGATAAGAAAAAAAAATAGACCTGTCGGTGTCTACTGTTGAATCTAAAGATAATGAAAAAAAGATTACATATTACTAATACAATTGGCATACACAAATATAAATACAGTCATGGCCAAAAGTTTTGAGAATGACACAAATATTAATTTTTACAAAGTCTACTGCTTCACTTTTTCTAATGGCAATTTGCATATACTCCAGAATGTTATAAAGAGTGATCAGCTTAACAGCAATTACTTGCAAAGTCAATATTTGGCTAGAAAATGAACTTTATCCCCCAAAACACATTTCAACATCATTGCAGCCCTGCCTTAAATGAACCAGCTAACCTCTTTTCAGTGATTGCTCCATTAACACAGGTGTGGGTGTTGATGAGGACATGGCTGGAGATCAATCTGTCATGATTAAGTAAGAATGACACCACTGGACACTTTAAAAGGAGGCTGGTGCTTGGCATCATTGTTTCTCTTCTGTTAACCATGGTTTCTCTAAAGAAACACGTGCAGTCATCATTGCAATGCACAAAAATGGCCTAACAGGGAAGAGTATCGCAGCTAGAAAGATTGCACCTCAGTCAACAATCTATCGCATCATCAAGAACTTCAAGGAGAGAGGTTCCATTGTTGCCAAAAAGGCTCCCAGGTGCCCAAGAAAGACCAGCAAGCGCCAGGACCGTCTCTTAAAAGTGTTTCAGCTGCGGGATCAGGCTACCAGCAGTGCAGAGCTTGCTCAGGAATGGCAGCAGGCAGGTGTGAGTGCATCTGCACGCACTGTGAGGCGGAGACTCTTGGAGCAAGGCCTGGTCTCAAGGAGGGCAGCAAAGAAGCCACTTCTCTCCAGAAAAAACATCATGGACAGACTGATATTCTGCAAAAGGTAAAGGCAGTGGACTGCTGAGGACTGGGGTAAAGTTATTTTCTCTGATGAATCCCCTTTTCGATTGTTTGGGACATCAGGAAAACGCCTCATTCGGAGAAGACAAGGTGAGCGCTACCACCAGTCTTGTCTCATGCCAACTGTTAAGCATCCTGAAACCATTCATGTGTGGGGTTGCTTCTCAGCCAAGGGAATCGGCTCTCTCGCAGTCTTGCCTAAAAACACAGCAATGAATAAAGAATGGTACCAGAATGTCCTCCAAGAGCAACTTCTCCCAACCCTCCAAGAGCAGTTTGGCGATCAACAATGCCTTTTCCAGCATGATGGAGCACCTTGCCATAAAGCAAAGGTGATAACTAAATGGCTCAGGGAACAAAACATAGAGATTTTGGGTCCATGGCCTGGAAACTCCCCAGATCTTAATCCCATTGAGAACTTGTGGTCAATCATCAAGAGACGGGTGGACAAACAAAAACCTAAAAATTCTGACAAAATGAAAGCATTGATTGTGCAAGAATGGACTGCTATCAGTCAGGATTTTGTCCAGAAGTTTATTGAGAGCATGCCAGGGAGAATTGCAGAGGTCCTGCAAATATTGACTTGCTGCATTAACTCATTCTAAAGGTACTGCCACACTAAACAATCCCGCTAGCGATCACGATAACGACGCATACTAATGCGATCGCTAGCGGGATAGTTTCTATATCGCTAAGTGCGGCCACATTTAGCGATATAGTTAACGACGCTATCGCCGTTAGCGATCTTCTTAACGACTTTAGCGGTACAAAAGTACCGCTAAATCGCTAAGAAAAGGTGCCACACTAGCGATATATACTTACCCAGCGGGAGCGCCGACGAGAAAATAGGGTCCGGAACGATTCCAGCGACGAGCGAGATCACAGCAGGAAGCTCGTCGCTGGCAGCTGCCGCACTGAACAACATCGCTAACGGGATCGCTAAATAGTGACGTTTTTTAGCGATCCCGTTAGCGATATTGTTCAGTGTGGCATACCCTTAACTGTCAATATAAGCTTTTGTTACTCATATGTTTGCAATTATTATAGTTCTGTCTGTGATAAAAACATCTGTCAAACACACATAAAAACCAGAGGGCAGCAGATCATGTGAAAATATAATATTTGTGTCATTCTCAAAACTTTTGGCCATGACTGTACATGGAGTACCTGGAAAAATAAAATGAAACAACCATGATAACGAACAGAACATAACCAGTTATTACAGAAAGTGCCAAATTCATATTGAACCTTGTATTCCCTATTGATTCCCCTGGGAGAGAGTGTTTCTAATGTACGAATCCTGAAGGGTTCACATTCCTTTAGACTTTGGACTCTGTCACCACCTCTCCTTGGAGGAACGTGGTCAATCACCTGACACCTTAGTTGGGCTACTGAATGTCCACTAGAGATAAAGTGAGCAGAGATGGGCAAAAGAGACTGTCCACATCTAATGGTGGACTTGTGTTGGGAAATGCGATCTCGGATATGTTGGGTCATCTCTCCAACATATCCGAGACAGCAAAAAAATTCATAAGATAAATGACAAATGAGGATTCACAAGTGTAGTACCCTCTAACAAGGTACCTTTTGCCCAACTGAGTATGAGGAAAAATCTCCCTTTGTAATGTTTGAACATTGTAAACAGCTCAGACAAGGAAAAATGCCTCTACATAGTGGAGCAAGGCTGTGTTGTGATGTCTCCCTTGACCAACTGGTCACGAATGTTGTATGATTGCTTGTGGCAAAATAACGGTTTGCTCACAAACTCAGGCTCGTTGGGATACGATTTCTGTAATAGAGATCAATGTCTTGAAATGCATTGGTTAATGCATTTGTTAAAAGGGTGGTATGTACTAACAAAAGCCACACTTTGCTCCTTACAATTTGGTGTTGACGGTAAAGGTGATGTATCCCGGAGATCAGTCGGATAGCCCCTCATGTGAAATTTTGTATTAATTTCTCTTTGTCTTACAAAAAGGGTTAAATCATCTGAGATAATACTTCATACTCGATGTTGGGATTTGGGAAGGGCCTGTTTAATGTGTTGGGGATGGCAACTGGAAAAATGGAGAAGGCTAGTTTTATCGGTGGGTTTAACATATACAGGGTGGGCCATTTATATGGATACACCTAAATAAAATGGGAATCAGAAGGCAATTGTCTATGCTGTGAAGATACGAGATGTGCAGCATCTGAAACAACGAATATTGGAAGCCTCTGCTAGCATTTCTTCTGCGGTGTTGCTATCAGTGTGTCAAGAGTGGGAGAAGAGGGTTGCATTGACAATCCAACACAATGGGCAGCACTTTGAACACATTTTATAAGTGGTCATAAACTTGATAATAACTCATGAAATAAAGTTATGTTAAAACCAAGCAAACCATTGGTTTTCTTGTAAATTCTTGTGAAATTCTCAATAAGTTTGATGTCACATGACCTTCTTCCCATTGAAAAAAATAAAGTTGGATCCAAAATGGCTGACTTCAAAATGGCCGCCATGGTCACCACCCATCTTGAATAGTTTCCCCTCCCATATACTAATGTGCCACAAACAGAAAGTTGATATCATTCTCATTTTATTTAGGTGTATCCATATAAATGGCCCACCCGGTACATCAGTATTCAGAGTCCCATTGGTGGAAATTGAGCCTGTGGTATCAAGAAAATGAACTGAGTGATCATCATGGTGGATAATAAAGGTCAGACCTGGGGTGTAGGTGTTAAGATCCTCAAAAAATTGCAGTAATGTGTCCTCACTTCCTGTCCAGATGAAAAAGACATCGTCTATATATCGTTTCCAAAATAAGACGTGAGTTAAGATGAGGGGACGAGTATAGGCATATGAAGTCTCAAAGGATGCCATAGAGATGTTGGCATATGGAGGCGCTACATTTAAACCCATTGCCGTGCCTCTTTTCTGCAGATAGAACTGTTCCTCGAATAAGAAAAAATTCTTAGTATTAAAGTAAGCAAATCTACACAGAGTTGTATCTGGTCTTCTGTAAAGGAAGTATACCAGTTAAGAAACAATGAGACAGCTTGTATGCCCTGTTGGTGTTCAGTACTGGTATACAGACTGCTAACATCTAAAGTCACTAATTTACTGTCCCTGGGTATGTTGCCAATAGACAGTATGGATTGGAGAAAATCAGTGGTGTCTTTGTGAAATGAGTCAATGCAAAGAATACAAGGGATCAAGATTTTTTTCTAGAGTGATTGCTAGGGGAGATAAGATTGAATTGGTTGATACCACTATAGGGCGACCCGGAGGAGCAGATAGGCTCTTGTGTACCTTTGGTAAGGTATAAAATACCGGAATGGTGTGATGGTTAATGAGAAATTGACAAAGTTTAGAGTCAATAGTGCCTAACAGAGTAATGTTCAACCGTTTGATGATACGAGCTATGTCAAATGTCGGATTATGTGTAAGGGGAATATAGGTAGTTGAATCATTCAACTGTGAGTATATCTCTGAAATGTAATACGAGCGATCCATAAAGACGATGGGGCCACCTTTGTTGGCGGGTTTGATAATGAGTTCCTTAATAATGCGTAAGGTTGCTAATGATCTATATTCCTCCTGTGTGAAATTGTTTTTAACCTTTAGCTCACCCCTGTTGATTAGAACTAGTGTGTCAGATATATCACGCTGGACAAGGCTAACATACATTTCAATGAGATGATATGAGTGAGGTGGTTGAAAGTTACTCGGTACCCTGAGATTTAAATCATGCCATGTGAATCCCCTATTTGTGGATGGTGGGTTAACAACAACATCAGTATTACTATTAGCATAGTGAGATTTAAGACGTAAAGTTTGGTAAAAACGATAGAGTTCTTTGTCCAATACAAAGGTATTAAAGGACGGCGTGGGACAATAGGTTAGGCCCTTGTGGAGGAGAGTCAGTTCTGAGGGGGAAAGGCAGTGAGAAGAAATATTGTAGACGATATCTGAAGTACCTGAGATCTCGTCAGCATCCTCGAGTTGTCTGCGGCTACGTCTACGCCCCCTTCGCGTCTTCCTTTGTATGGACGTCCTTGTTGTGGTTCTGAAAAACGATGAGCGGTAAGAACCGGATTCGCTCTCCGAAGTTTTAGGAGTAAAGTTGTAGTTTTATCTTGTAGCGTGACAATTCCTGAATGGACCACAGGAGCGCAATTGATAAACTTGATAGTTCAAATAATCATCAGTGTCACAAAGAAATTTACTTTTTTTCTTAAGCTCTAAGTTGCTATGGAACTCAGAAATGGATTTATCAATGCGGGTTTTAAGAGTCTTAAGATCTTCATCAGATGTAAGTTGTATCACAAAGATCATTCACATAATCTATACATAAATGAGACAAAGGAATAATGGCTATATAGCACAGGTGACAACAAAAGGACTGTTCAAGTTCAGATCCATTCATATGGTTGGGTAAGAGGGTATTCCATGAGGAAATTATACTAAAACAGATAGACCAAAAACATGAGCCTTCATATATAGTGGCAATGGTATATGCCCTTAAATAACAGCAGAGCAAGGTATAATGCCAAACAACACAAACTTTAGCTTTCTTACTTTGCACAGAATATATCACCTTATGAGAGATGTACAGTAGACAGGATTAGGGAAAAAAAACTTCAGTTGTAAGCAGGGCTCTGGAGTCGGAGCCCATTTTGGTGGAGTTGGAGTCGGTGTCATGGAAATTGAGGAGTCAGAGGTTTGGCTTACTGACGCCACAGCCCTGGATGTAAGACCAGGTAGAAAAAGTAACAGGAGATATGGAAGATTATCATATAAGACCAAATCTTAGGACTGTCTGAAGTATGCTGGAAACTCACTAAAAGTGAGTACAGTATATAAAGATGGCAAGTGGTTTAGCTGTATGGTGTGGGATCACAGGAACTTGTGCTGCTGCGTAATAGTCGCCATAGTGCGGAGTTTGTGCTGTTTGGCATTATATCTTGCTGTGCTGTTACTTAAGTGCATATACCATTGCCACTATATATGAAGGCTCATGTTTTTGGTTTCTCTTTTTTAGTATGATTTCCTCATGGAATACTCTCTTTATCAACCATATGAATGGATCTGAACTTGAACAGTTCTTTTGTTGTCACTTGTGCTACATAGCTATTATTCCTTTGTCTCATTATACTTTTGTCTTATGTATAGATTATATGAATGGATCTTTGTGAAATATTTACATCTTATCTATTTTCTGTATTGATGTTCACTACTAGAGCACAAGTCATTCCTTTGAAGGGAACCTGTCAGCAGGATTGTGCTGAGTAAGGCTAGTTTCACACATCCGTTTTTCCCCTTGCGGCGCCCCCGGCATTTTCCCGCAGCGCCGCATCTGAAAATCTGATGCGCCGCATGCGGCTTTTTTCGCATTGACATGCATTAGCGCCGCATGGCGCCGCATGTCAATGCATTGCATGCGGTTTTGTCCGGATGCGGCGCAAATGTACATTGCGGCGTCCGGAAAAAACGCTGCATGTAACGTTTTTTTTTTTTTGCCGGATGGTTTCTTATCTCTCCAAGCATCAGAAACCATCCGGCAAAAAACCGCATTTTGGGCGCCGGAAGTGTGAAAGCTTTTCACATGCGGCGCTGCGGTAAAATGCCGGGGGCGCCGTTTAGGCGCCCGCCGGATGTGTGAAAGAGGCCTTAGAGACAGTGTCAGGTTGGCACCGTTATACTGATGAAAATGAAACCTGTGTTGATGAAATCCGTCTTGTGGTTGTTGTCTAATCTTTATCTGCAGTTTCAATTTAATCAGATTCTGGTGCTTGGAGCGGCCTGTCGGGGGGCCTTATGTGGTGCTCTGCTTACATATGTATCTGTATGGCTTATTACAGGTCACTGATCCCTCACTGACCTGCCCCCTATTTTAGATAAGGCATATAATAGTGTTGATAATATTGCTGGCTACTGTGAGGCTTAGAAAAAAAAAATTACATTCAGCAAGATGACACCGGCAGCAGCACTTGTGCAGTAGAATCTATCTCTTATCAATAGATGCTACTACGCAAGCATCGCCACAATTTTGCTTCAATTTTTTTTTCCCCTTCAACAAAATGGCGCCGGCACTTGCACAGTAGCGTCTATCGGCAAGCCAACAATATTATATGAATTATCAACAATATTCTATGCATTATGTAAAATAGTAAAACCCATGTACTAAAGATGGTGGCAACACAGGTGCAGAATACTGGTAAGACAACCACTCACGACCTACCAATTCATGGAGGGGGTGATTGCTTAGTATTAAAACTGCACACTAAATAGGCTCTTATAATTCTGAGACCTGGGCGGGTAAATACTGTGAACCAGTAAAAATGTTGGGAAGTGTTTATTTAAATAAAGTATTTTTTTCTGTGTGGTTATTTTTTGATTACTGGGTTAGTAATTTGGGTATCTGATAGACACCTCTCCATTACTAACACCAGGGTTTGATGCCAGCTGTGATTTTGGACAATTCACAGCTGACATCAAACCCAATCCCCATTATTCTGATTGCCACCATACATGGGCAGGTGCAGATTTTCACATTTTAGAGATAGTGATTTAATATTTGAAATATGGGCAATGTGTGGGCCACATCCGGCCCTCTGGCTTTCCCAGTCCGGCACGCGGACCGAGAAAGCCGTGGGGCTGGAAACCAGAGGCCCACGGTCCGCACCATGCCCACCCGCTCACTGTCTCAGTTGTCTCCAAAGGCAATGACTGCTTTGGAGGAGGAGGGGGCTCCGGCCACTTCCTCCACCAATCAGCGTGTGAAACAGCTGACGCGATGAAGTCATTTCATCGTGTCAGCTGTGTACTGAGGAAAGTCAGCACACTGGAGGCAGGGAGAGAAGCAGAGGTCCAGGGAACGGACCGAGGTGGGATGTTTGGATGGGCATGGTGCTGCATATGGGGGTGACATGGTGCTGCATATGATAGTTTGGGGAGCCATGTCATCTGCTGGTGTAGGTCCACTGTGTTTTATGAAGACCAAAGTCAGGGCAGCCGTCTTACCAGGAAATTTTAGAGCATTTCATGCTTCCCTCTGCCGACAAGCTTTTTGGAGATAGAAATTTAATTCTCCAGCAGGACTTGGCAGCTGTCCACACTGCCAAAAGTACCAATACCTGGTTTAAAAACAACAGTATCACTGTGCTTGTTTGGCCAGAAAACTCGCCTGACCTTAACCCCATAGAGAATCTGTGGGGTATTGTCAAGAGGAAGATTAGAGACACCAGACCCTACAATGCAGATGAGCTGAAGGCTGCTACTCAGCAGTGCCACAGGCTGATCGACTCCATGCCATGCCGCCTGGATGCACTAATTGATGCAAAAGGAGCCATGACCAAGTATTGAGTGCATTTACTGAACATACATTTCAGTAGGCCAACATTTCGGATTTTAAAATATTTTTTTCAAGCTGGTGTTATAAGGTATTCTAATACTGAGATACTGACTGTGAGGGAACTCACAGGGGAAGGGGGGGTCGACTTCGCTCACCTCGGGGGGAGAGAAGGACCTAGCAGGGGTCGGCTCTCTGGCGCCACCACTTGCCCCAGGTCAGTCAGTGAACTGCACCGAGGGCAAATAGTCACCGGAAAGGCTTTCCTTATAGGTACGAGTTAATGAGGCGCTCCCAGTGAGGGGGGATATATATCGCCAGTCCAGGCTAGGGATATATATATAAATCTCCCGGCCGTCACTGCCAGAGTTCCTCACTAAAACAATACAGTATTCTGCCACCAGTTCCTCGTTTGAAATAAACCCCGTCCGACAGCAGGCTTATATCGGGTCAGGAACCAACCCGGTAGCGTATCATATAACCAACCGAGCGTGCGGGCGTGGGGATTCGTGGATCGAGATAAAAGAGCAGCCCAAGATTAATTTTATATTTAATCGCCTAAAAGGCGCACTAGAAATATACAAGCATATATTTACAGAACAATATACAGGTATGCAGTCAGGAGTGTAGTACAAAGGATAGGGTATGGATAGGTTGCAATTACCGTGTTATGTAGCATGTGACCACAGGAAGGCGCTGATGGATCACAGGTTCAAATCTTAGTTAGGCTTTCCTGGCTCTGTCTGATAACGGTCCTCTGGCCAGAAGAAAATTGAGCTCCAAGTGAGGAGCTGACACATATCTCCTTGTCTTCTCCTCCCATACTCTGCGCCCACCCCTGGGCTTGTGCAGCCTCTCTCCTCCCATCTCTGAGAGTATGATTTTCAGTCCAGAACCGTGAATGGCCCACAACTTTCCGCCAGAAGCTCTGAATGCAATGGCAGCAGCGCCACTGGATTTTATCTATGCATCAAGTCCAAATATGCTTATCGTATGTAATTCCTGGTGGCGGAGCTTTATAACTCCATAGCGCAGGGTGCTACAATTGGCTGCCGGGCATATGGGGGAAGGAACGCCGATTCGAATTATGTGCTCGGCTAGGCTCAGAGATATTGCATTCTGTTATTATAGGTCATTTTCCAGATTCAATACCTCATAGCCTTGCTGTGCCTTGTTGTATGACGAGGTATATCCATGTGTTTCAAGTCAGACAAAAGTCTTCAGTTTGCCTGTAGCTTGCAGGGCATTTCGCACCTTTGTGTTATCAGCTTCAAAGGATTTGTTCTTGGTTTTTAATTAAAGATAAACACTGCATGGCTTTTTATGGCCTTGGGGAATGCAAGGGTGGGCAAATTTCAGGAGTGGAAGGAGTTGTCCCGAACTTTAAAATAAAAAATGGATCAAGGGTCTTATCTCTGATATCTATAGGATTTTATGGCCATACCCAGAAGAGTCTCCAAGACACTTCTATATGGACAGGTGGGAGGGTTTCTTGGGGGAATCTTTCTCCGGATGTGTGGCAGGGGTTCTGGAGGAGGGCAGCTAAGACTTCCACTTGTTACGAGTACAAGGAAAACCAGTTTAAATTGCTTATGTTTTTGTACCACACTCCCTCATTACATTTATTACATAAATTTAATCCTAATATATCTAGCCAATGATTGAGGTGCGGTTTTGATGATGGAGACCTAACCCATACTTTTTGGACATGTTCAATTATGCAAAGGTTCTGGAGTAAGGTCAAAACTTTAATTTTCGAAGTCATGGGTCTTCATGTTCTATTACACCCTAAATTCTACTTGCTCAATATCCCCCCATTCCAGATTGAAAGTAGGACTCAGCGGATTCTTTTACATCTGACCACAGCTGCAAGATGTTTAATAGCAAAGAATTGGAAGCTGGCTTATTCTCCGTCACTCAATGAGTTATATTTCCGGATAGAGGACATATGAAATATGGAGCACCTCACAGCTTTAATAAATAATACGTTTGAAAGGTTTGAAGTAATGTGGAATCTGTGGGACGTATACTGGGCCCAGAAGGCCTAATAATGGTATTTACCCAGCAAAATGTACCATCTTTCCCAGGGACCTCATCTCCTTTCCTCCCTCGTGTTTTACTGTCCTGTCATTCCTATTTGTTTTTGTTATATTTGTTAACTGATTTGCATAGTACGTCTGCATGTATTATATCTTGGTGTGATTCCATTCTGTAAATTTCTATTGGAAAATCAATAAATATTTAGTTATAAAAGAAAAAAAAAATCAAAACTGTCCACCCTGATGCATAAACGGTAGCGAAGGCCCTCTTAAAAGAAATAATGCCCAGATTTTGGGTTCCAGGAAAAAATATATAGTGACAGTGGTACACACTTTGTAAACCAGGTAATATCATTATTAATTAAAACATTATCAGCTGAATTAAAAAACCACTGTGCCCATCATCCTCAGTCCACCGGACTGATCGAGACACAATGGAATCTTGAAAAACAAGTTGAGAAAAGCCATGAAGGAAACGGGAAAAAATTGGTCGTACTGGCTCCCATTGGTTATACTAAACTTGTACAGTGCCTTGCAAAAGTATTCGGCCCCCTGGAACTTTTCAATCTTTTCCCACATATCATGCTTCAAACATAAAGATACCAAATGTTAATTTTTGGTGAAGAATCAACAACAAGTGGGGCACAATTGTGAAGTTAAACAAAATTTATTGTTTTTTTAAAATTTTTGTGGAAATACAAAAACTGAAAAGTGGGGCGTGCAATATTATTTGGCCCCTTTAACTTAATACTTTGTTGCGCCACCTTTTACTGCGATTACAGCTGCAAGTCGTTTGGGGTATGTCTCTATCAGTTTTGTATATCGAGAGACTGAAATTATTGCCCATTCTTCCTTGGCAAACAGCTCGAGCTCAGTGAGGTTGGATGGAGATCGTTTGTGAACAGCAGTTTTCAGCTCTTTCCACAGATTCTCGATTGGATTCAGGTCTGGACTTTGACTTGGCCATTCTAACACCTGGATACGTTTATTTGTGAACCATTCTATTGTAGATTTTGCTTTATGTTTGGGATCATTGTTTTGTTGGAAGACAAATCTCCGTCCCAGTCGCAGGTCTTTCGCAGACTCCAACAGGTTTTCTTCAAGAATGGTCCTGTATTTGGCTCCATCCATCTTCCTATCAATTTGAATCAGCTTCCCTGTCCCTGCTGAAGAAAAGCAGGCTCAAACCATGATACTGCCACCACCATGTTTGACAGTGGGGATGGTGTGTTCAGGGTGATGAGCTGTGTTGCCTTTACGCCAAACATATCGTTTGACATTGTTGCCAAAAAAGTTTGATTTTGTTTTATCTGACCAGAGCACCTTCTTCCACATGTTTGGTGTGTCTCCCAGTTGGCTTGTTGCAAACTTTAAACGACACTTTTCATTGATATCTTTGAGAAATGGCTTTCTTCGTGCCACTCTTCCATAAAGGCCAGATTTGTGCAGTGTACGACTGATTGTTGTCCTATGGACAGACTGTCCCACCTCAGCTGTAGATCTCTGCAGTTCATCCAGAGTGATCATGGGCCTCTTGGCTGCATCTCTGATCAGTCTTCTCCTTGCTTGAGATGAATTTTTAGAGGGACGGTGGGGTCTTGGTAGATTTGCAGTGGTATGATACTCCTTCCATTTCAATATGATCACTTGCACAGTGCTCCTTGTAATGTTTAAAGTTTTGGAAATCATTTAGCATCCAAATCCGGCTTTAAACTTCTCCACAACAGTATCACGGACCTGCCTGTTGTGTTCCTTGGTCTTCATGATGCTCTCTGTGCTTCAAACAGAACCCTGAGACTATCACAGAGCAGGTGCATTTATACAGAGACTTGATTACACACAGGCGGATTATATTTATCATCATTAGTCATTTAGGACAACATTGGATCATTCAGAGATCCACAATGAACTTGTGGAGTGAGTTTGCTGCACTGAAAGTAAAGGGGCCGAATAATTTTGCACGCCCCACTTTTCAGTTTTTGTATTTCCACAAAAATGTAAAATAACCAATACATTTTGTTCAACTTCACAATTGTGTCCCACTTGTTGTTGATTGTTCACCAAAATTAACATTTGGCATCTTTATGTTTGAAGCATGATATGTGGGAAAAGGTTGAAAAGTTCCAGGGGGCCGAATACTTTCTCAAGGCACTGTATGTCACACCAACATCTGTAGGGCTGACGCCCTTTGAAATCATATACGGGAGACCCTTTCTGTTACCTCAGCTAAAACCCTTTAAAAGGACAGATGAGGAAGTTGACTGTACATTAGCAGAATATATGGCTAAGATATTAATTCACAAAGAAGTTTCTACTCCTAATTTTGTTTCATGAAACCCACTAATAAAACTTCAGATTGTGAAACCTGCAGACTGGGTCCTTGTGAAGGTGAAAATGAAGAAACACTGGCACCATCCTAAGTGGGAGGGTCCTTACCAAGTCCTGTTGAGTACTCCTACTTCGGTCAGGATTGCTGAGCGCCTCCTGGATCCATCTCTCACACTGTAAACTTGTCAGATAGGTAGGGACAGAGTAAGATCTGACTTGCTTGTCAAAGTCCAGCTACAAAGGGAGGTTTTCCACAAGGGAAAACCTGCCTCAAACTGGTGAAGACTCTCATTCATCCCCTTATCGGACAAGACAGTCAGATCTAGGATGTGTACATCAGGGTTAGTCACATGTATATTCTTCGTGACCATGGTGATGGGAGAATGGAGAGTAATAGACTCGGCAGGAGAGGAAAGTCCAGGGCATTGGAATGGTTTCATATTTAGGACCTTAAATCTTACTTTTGAAATTGGATAGAAGGCTACCATTTTAGTGGACTTCTGCCTTTTATATAAAGGATGCGGAGATGGGGAACAAACTGTCAAACTAGCAGAGTCCGATTAAGTATGTTTGTATACTGCAGCCTTGCAGCGCTGGAGTCCTGGGTTCAAATCCCACCAAGGACAACATCTGCAAGGAGTTTGCATGTTCTCCCCGTGTTTGTGTGGGTTTCCTTCGGGTTCTCCGGTTTCCTCCCACACTCCAAAAACATACTGATAGGGAATTTAGATTGTGAGCTCCATCGGGACAGCGATGATAATTTGTGCAAACTGTAAAGCACTGTGGAATATGTTAGCGCTATATAAAAGAAAGATTATTATTATTATAAGCTCTAATAGCAGGGGGACCGAATGTGTGTTGAAGTGCTGCGGAATATGTTAGCGCTATATAAAATAATGATTATTATTATAAGCTCTAATAGCAGGGGGACCGAATGTGTGTTGACTAGAGTTGAGCGATACTTTCCGATATCCAAAAGTATCGGAATCGGAATGGTATCGCCGATACCATTAAAATATCGGCGATACCCGATACCGATACCGGAAGTCCCATGTAAGTCTATGGGAACAAAATATCGCAACTAAAAAAAACTCTTTCTTTCCTTGTAAACACTAAATATACACACATAGAATACATATATATATATATATATATATATACATGTCATTGTGACATATATATATACATATATGTATAGTTTATACACTTCTACATAGTAAAATATCCTCTGATTCAATTGCCGGGTAAAGCCGGCTTCTGTGAAAAGACAGAAGCACCCGACATGAAATGACACTTGGTGTACATAGGGTTAACCATGTCTTTTCATGTCGTTTGCTATCTGATTTGCACAAACAATTACATCAGTCTATGTGTGCAAAATTTCACACCTGTAGGGGTTAATTAAAGGTGTAAATTAGTTGTAAAAAAAACGGACTTTTTTGCTACGAATTTACACCTTTAATTAACCCCTACAGGTGTGAAATTTTGCACACTTAAGGTACTGCCACACTAAGCTATCCCGCTAGCGATCTCGTTAGCGTTGCATACTAATGAGATCGCTAGCGGGATTGTTTCTATATCGCTAAATGCGGCCACATTTAGCGATATAGTTAACGACGCTATCGCCGTTAGCGATCTTCTTAACGACTTTAGCGGTACAAAAGTACCGCTAAATCGCTAAGAAAAGGTGCCACACAGCGATTAGATACTTACCCAGCGGGAGCGCCAGCGATGAAATAGGGTCCGGAACGATTCCAGCGACGAGCGAGATCACAGCAGGAAGCTCGTCGCTGGAAGCTGCCGCACTGAACAATATCGCTAACGGGATCGCTAAATAGTGACGTTTTTTAGCGATCCCGTTAGCGATATTGTTTAGTGTGGCATACCCTTAACACTCATGTAATTGTTTGTGCAAATCAGATATCAAACTACATGAAAAGACATGGTTAACTCTATGTAAACCAAGTGTCATTTCATGTCGGGTTCTGCATTTTCACAAAAGCCGCAATTGAATTAGCGGCTATTATACTATGTAGAAGTGTATGAACTATATATAAATATATATATATATGTGTCACAAATTCAATGACATGTATATATATATATGAGGTGTAAAATTGCTCCCGCCCTATTTTCGCAACCAGACAGACAAAGCCAGTGAGTGGGGGCAGATAATAATAGCCCAGAGAGGGACCATTTTTTTTGGCCCCCCCCGGCTACTTAACATCTGCCCCAGACACCCCAGAAAGGGCAAATCTCTAATTAGATTTGCCCTTTCTGGCACTTTGCCCGTCTATTCCCATTGCCCTGTAGCGGTGGCGAATGGGTTAATAAGGGGTTAAAATGACCTTGCAATTGAAAGGTCACTTTAAGCCAGGTTAATAATTGAGAGCTGTCAATTAGACAACTATCAATTATTAATCCTATTGTATGAAAGAAAAATCAAACACACACACTTTAATAAAAAAGAAGTTTAATGAAATAATCACACAGTTTTTGACCATATTTTATTTACCTGCTAAAACCATTTCCTGTAATAAAAATAAAATAATAAAGCAAAATTATTCTTACCAATCCAATGCACAGTCAGGTCCCACGGTGTAATCCTTCAGAAAGGGTTAATGTTTACTGCAGGGACCGCAGCTAATGCTGCAGCCTCACAGTAAACCCCCAAATGAATGAGCTCCTCTCCTGGCTGACAGGAGAGGAAGTGGAAAGCTTAATTGATTGCTTTCCACTTTCACTTCAGGTCAGCCAGGGACACCATCAGTGACGTCAGAGGGAACTGATTAACAAAAATAGGGGTTCCCTTCGAAAAAAAAATGGCGTGGGGTCCCCCCTATTTTTGTTAACCAGCCAGATGAAGCAGACCGCTGAGGCCTGGATTTTCAGGCTGTTAAGGAGCCAAGATCCATGGACCTTGCCAGCCTGATAATACCAGGCCACAGCAGTCTGCATATCTTGGCTGATTAACAAAAATAGGGGATCCCCTCGAAAAAAATTGGCGTGGGGTCCCCCCTATTTTTGTTAACCAGCCAGATGAAGCAGACCGCTGAGGCCTGGTTTTTCAGGCTGGTAAGGATCCAATATCCATGGACCTTGCAAGCCTGATAATACCAGGCCACAGCAGTCTGCTTAGCTTGGCTGGTTAACAAAAATAGGGGATCCCCTCGAAAAAAAAACGGCGTAGGGGTCCCCCTATTTTTGTTAACCAGCCAAGTAAAATGCAGACTGCTGCGGCCTGGTATTAAAAGACTGTCAAGGCCCATGGATTTTGGCCCTCAACAGCCTGATAATACCAGGCTACAGCAGCCCCACATTTGGCGCATCAAAAGATGTGCCAATTGTGGCACTTTACCCGGCTCTTCCCACTGCCCTGTAGCGGTGGCAAGTGGGGTAATAAGGGGTTAATGTCACCGTTGATTGCATGGTGACAATAAGCTCGGTTAATAATGGAGAGGCGTCAATAAGACACCGATCCATTATTAATCCCAAAGTTTTTAAATGTGTAAAAAAAAGACACAGCAAGAAAAAAAGTCTTTTAATGAAATAAAAGAGACAACACAGTTTTCATTTTTTTTATTACTCTCTCATTCCTGCGACGCCATCGATCTCCTGTAAAAAAATAAAAAAAACAAACCAACAGTATACCACCTGTCCGACGCAGTCCATAACGACAGCCCCACGACGATCCAGCTCTGCTACATCGCAATGACAGGCAGAGCCTGTCATTGCAACGCAGCACAGCTGATTACCTGCTTCCCCGGCGGTGACGTCATCGGACTGACTGCTTTACGGCCGGGATTACCCAGCAGTCACTGCAGTTATCGCGAGAAACTGCATGTGACCGCCGGGGAGAAGAGGATGGCGGCCATGAAGCAGTCCAGGACGTGACCGCCGGAGATCTTCTGCCGGGTAAGTGCCGACTGACTCCTGACAGACCCGACCGACGGACACTGACAGTGACAGTGACAATTCCGATTCCGGTATCCGATATGACGAAAATATTGGAACTCGGAATCGGAATTCCGATACAGCCAATATCGGCCGATACCCGATATTTGCAGTATCGGAATGCTCAACCCTAGTGTTGACTGGCATAAAGCAGCATGGACAACTGCGGCCTGAGATTATGGATAGAAGCCTTATGGCTGCGCAGATTTAAAAGCCAGAGTCTCCATTAGTAAAAAGGAGATCTCCCCTTGCACAAATAAATTAGCCACAATCGGTGTTGTCACCATCCATATCTGTTTAAAGGTAAGCCCCCATCTCACACAGCGATCTCGCTAGCGAGATCGCTGCTGAGTCACTAGTTTTGTGACGCAGCAGCGATGTCCCCAGCGATATCGCTGTGTGTGACAGTCAGCGAGATCAGCCCCCCTGCTGGGTATCGCTGATCGTCGCTGAATGTCCTGGACATTTTTTTGATCGCTGGTCTCCCGCTGACAGGCACGCATCGCTGCGTGTGACAGGCGGGAGACCAGCAATCCGCTGGTAACCAAGGTACACAGCGGGTTTTCCAGACGCGGGGCTGTGCCTAGAAACCTGCTGTGTACCTTGGATACCAGCTCCCTGCATCAGTGCGCTGGTATCCAAGGTGCACTGCGGGTAACTAAGCGATGTTACCCGCAGTGTCGCTTGTACTGATCGCTGCCTGAGCTGCCTGTTTGGCAGCTCAGCAGCGATAATATATAGCGATACACCAGCGATCCTGATCGTTGTCGGGATCGCTGGTGTATCGCTATGTGAGACCCGGGCTGTACTGCCACACTTAGCGATCTCGTTAGCGATCACGATAACGACGCAAGCTAACGAGATCGTTGGTGTGATCGCTTTTAGGTCGCTAGTAGCTGCCAAACAGATCTCATAAACGACTCATCAGGGTCAGCGATCTCTTTAACGACTTTGGCGGTCGTTAGGATCTATTAGCATGTACTGAGCGCTTCTGATTCATAGGAATTTCCAGCATCGCTCCTGCTCTCTGCGTCCTGCTAGCCTGCTTTGCAACTTCTGCGATCCTCTCTGTGACGCAAAAGAGAACTTACAGATATTGCGATCCACTCCGTGATGCTAAAAAACCCTAGTCCCGCCTGCGCCGCTGTCATATGCGTCACAAACGAGGTCGATCGTCGTTCGCAAAAGGTGCCAAACACAGCGATATAGGCTCACCAGCGGGACGCCAACGATCAAAAAACGGTCCAGAACGCTAGTGAACGATCAGCGACATCACAGCAGGGCCACATCGTTGCTACATGCCACACACAACGAGGTCGCTAACGAGATCGCTAAATAGTGACGTTTTAGCGATCTCGTTAGCGATCTCGCTTAGTGTGGCATACCAAATGCCGCTGTCAATAATGACTATATCATATAAATGTGTAAAAGAGTGTGGCTTCTCCCTCATTATCCCCATCGGCATCCTGAGATCATGATTGTGTGGTCCTGATGTTTGCTATGGCAATTCACGAGCAAATAGCGGCCTTAAGGTACTGTCACACTAAGCGAGATCGCTTACAAGATCGCTAAAGAGTCACCGATTTTATGACGCAGTAGCGATCTCGTTAGCGACTTTTAGCTGTGTGTGACATGTGGCAGCGATGTGGCCCCTGCTGAGATGTCGCTGATCACTTATGAATGTTCTGAGCCGTTTTTTGGTTGTTAATGTCCCGCTGGTGAGCCTGAATCGCTGAGTGTGACACCCTTTATGAACGACTTCACCAGCGTCGCAGGCAGGACTAGGTTTTCCCAACGATGCAGAGGTCGTTATACAGATCACTGATCTCTGATGAGATCTTTGTGTTTGGAAGCTAACTAGCGACCACATAGAGATCGCACTAGCGATCTCGCCAGGTTGTGCAGTTGTTGTGATCGCTAGTGCGATCGCTAAGTGTGACAGTGCCATTAGAGTCTGCCGACTACACAGACCTGTTCAAAAGTTAGCGACATTTAGGTGGTAAAAATCTACTTTTTCATTCCTATCATGCCACTTTGCATTAATTCCTGAAAAGCACCTGAAGGGTTAATAAACTACCTGACAGCAGTTTACAGTATGTCAGAAGGTGTTGTTTTTAAAATGGCATCACTTTTGGGGGTTTTCCAATATATAGGACCCCCAAAGTCACTTCAAACCTGGATAGGTCAATAAAAAAATAAATTTTGTAAATTTCCATAAAAAATTACTGCTACGGTTTGAAACCTAAAATGCTAACAAAATAAAATAACATTTTACAAATAGTTCTGATGTAAAGCAGATATGTGGGATATATTATTTGTTAATGTTTTGCTATGGTATGACTATGTGAATTAAAGGGATAATCATTCAAAGTTTGAAAATTGCTAATATTTTTACATTTTTGTCAAATTTCTGATATTTTTTTTATAAACACAACATATCAACCTAAGTTTACCGTTATCATAAAGAATAATGTGTCATGAAAAAACTCAAACTCACTGGAATTTATGAAAGCGTTCCAGAGTTACCAAATAAAGTGACACTGGTCAGATTTTTAAAATTTGGCTGTCATTAACCCCTTAACCCCCAAGGGTGGTTTGCACGTTAATGACCGGGCCAATTTTTACAATTCTGACCACTGTTTCTTTATGAGGCTATAACTCTGGAAAGCTTCAACGGACCTTAGCGATTCTGAGAAAGTTTTCTCGTGACATATTGTACTTCATGATAGTGGTAAAATTTCTTCGATATAACTTGTTGTTATTTATGAAAAAATGGAAATATGGCGAAAATTTTGAAAATTTTGCTAATTTCAAACTTTGAATTTTTATTCCCTTAAAACAGAGAAATATGTCACACAAAATAGTGACTAAATAACATTTCCCACATGTCTACTTTAGGCCTCTTTCACACATCCGTGTTTTTGTATCAGGCATGATCCGTCCTATGCCAAGGGACGGTTCTGGCGCTGAAACAAAAAAACTGATGCAACGGATCCAGTTTTTTGCTGGATCCGACCTGAACTTTTGAACCCAGAAAAAGAGGGTTTCGGATGGCCGGAGACACTGGAAAATGTAGTAGTAGGTAGTAGTAGTAGTAGTAGTAGTAGTAGACCTCGATTTCCAGAATCCGGATCAGACTGTTGCCGGATTGCACAAAAGTCTGATCCGGTTCCATTGAATTCTATTGTTTCCGGCCGCCTGATGCGCCGCGTCAGGCACATCAGGCGGCTACGGCAAAAAAAAAAAACCTTACATGCTGCGTTGTGTCCGGCCGCCGGAATGTACATTTCCGCCGGATCCGGAGAAAAACGCATACAACGCACTGACATCAGGCGCCATCCGGCGCTAATGAAAGTCAATGCAAAAAAAAACGCATCCGGCATTACATTTCGCCGGATGCGGTTGGACAAAAAAATGCCGGAGGGCGCCGTCAGGCGCACAACGGATGTGTGAAAGAGGCCTTACACAAGCACAATTTTGAAAACAAATTTTTTTTTTTGTTACGAAGTTATAAAGGGTTAAAAGATGACCAGCGATTTCTCATTTTTACAACAAATTATACAAAACCATTTTTTTTAGGGACCACCTCACATTTGAAGTCACTTTGAGGGGTCTATATGGCAGAAAATACCCAAATGTGACACCACTCTAAAAACTGCACCCCTCAAGGTACTCAAAACCACATTCAAGAAGTTTATTAACCCTTCAGGTGCTTCATAGGAGCTGAAGCAACTTGGAAGGAAAAAATTAACATTTAACATTTTAGTCACAAAAATGATCTTTTACAAACAATTTTTTTATTTTAACAAGGGTAAAAGGAGAAAATGGACAGAAAAAGTTGTTGTGCAATTTCTCCTGAGTACGCCGATACCCCATATGTGGGGGAAAACCACTGTCTGGTCGCACGGCCAGGCTCGGAAGGGAAAGAGCGCCGTTTGACTTTTTCAAACCAAAATTGGCTGGAATTGAGATTGTATGCCATATCGCGTTTGGAGAGCCCTGATGTGCCTAAACAGTGGAAACCCCCCAAAAGTGACACCATTTTGGAAACTAGACCCCCTAAGGACTTATCTAGATCTGTTGTGAGCACTTTGAACCCCCAAGTGTTTCACTAAAGTTTATAATGCCTGGGTGTGAAAAACAAAAAATTCCACAAAAATGATTTTTTAGTCCCCAATTTTTGATTTTTCCCAAGGAAATTGGACCACAAAAGTTGTTGTCCAATTTGTCCTGAGTACGCTGATACCCCATATGTGGGGGAAAACCACTGTCTGGGTGCACGGCAGGGCTTGGAAGGGAAAGAGCGTCGTTTGACTTTTTCAAACCAAAATTGGCGGGAATTGAGATTGGACGCCATGTCACGTTTGGAGAGCCCCTGATGTGCCTAAACAGTGGAAACCTCCCACATGTGACACCATTTTGGAAACTAGACCCCCTGAGGAACTTATCTAGATCTGTTGTGAGCACTTTGAACCCCCAAGTGTTTCATTAAAGTTTATAATGCCTGGGTGTGAAAAAAAAATCCACAAAAATGATTTTTTAGTCCCCAATTTTTGATTTTTCCCAAGGAAATTGGACCCCAAAAGTTGTCAATTTTTCCTGAGTACGCTGATACCCCATATGTGGGGGAGAAATACTGTTTGGGTGCACTGCAGGGCTCAGAAAGGAAGTAATGACGTTTTGGAATGCAGACTTTGATGGGTGTCTGTTCTGATTTGGTAGCTGAGGAGTGCAGGTAAAAAAAAGGCAATACACCAGAGCAGTTGGAATCTATGAGATTGCAGTACCCTGACTAACCACCACAACTAGAGGTAGCCGTGGAGCGTTCCTACGTTGGTCCTAGACGCCTCGTCACAGCCTGAGAAACTAACTATACCTAAAGATAGAAAGAGGAAAGCTATCTGCCCCGGAGCAGATCCCCAAAGAACATAGAAAGCCCCCAAACATGTAATGGCGGTTAGACAAGAAGAAATACTGACACAGACAGAAAATAGTATGAGCAAACGTTGGGGCCCAAACTATCTAAATAGAAAAGGATAGGAAGGGCACTTACTGCAATCCCAAAAAACCCTGAAAAGCACCAACTTTACTAATTTCAAAAACACCTGAGATCACACGACCTCTACCACCTAAATTAGTTCTCTGGTGTAACAAAATCAAAACAGCAGCCACTGAAAAAACTGGAAAAAGCAAATGTACAAACATCAGTGGCTGAACAAAACTGAGAGGGCAAAAGCCCCCGGAGGGGACCCTGAAGGCCCCCACAAAAGTGCAGGACAAAATGCAAAAATCAAGCACAAAAGCAAAAAGAAGAAAATGTCTTATCTGTTAGCAGGAGATGCAGACACGACACAGCAGGCTACAAAGGAAACAGGAATCAAGGATTGAGACCAGAACAATTGATCACCGGCAACCCTGATGGAAGGTGACTCCCTTATATAAGACCAGTCAGTAACACCTGATTCCCAATCCTCACAATCTTCACTGGACAGTCCAGTACCGCTTGTAACCACCAGAGGGAGCCTCTGCTCAGAACTCATTTCAAGTCCATTCACAACAGTACCCCCCCCTTGAAGAGGGGTCACCGAACCCTCACTTGAGCAACCAGGTCGGTCAGGATGAGTTCTATGATACGCACGGATGAGTCTCCTAGCATGGATGTCCGAAGCAAACACCCAAGAATTGTCTTCCTGACCATAACCTCTCCACTTAACTAAATACTGGAGTTTCCGTCTAGAAAAACGAGAATTCAAAATTTTCTCAACCACAAACTCCATATTGCCCTCAACCAGAACAGGGTCAGGAGGCAAAGCAGTAGGAACCACTGGCTCAACAAACCTCTTCAACAAGGACTTGTGGAACACATTATGGATCTTAAATGTTCCTGGAAGAAGCAAACGAAAAGAAACAGGATTAAGAATCTCCATGATCTTATAAGGTCCAATGAACCTAGGCTTAAATTTAGGAGATGCCACTCTCATAGGAATATTTTTTGAGGACAACCAGACCAAGTCCCCCACTTTAAACCGGGGACCATCAGTCCTATGCCGGTTAGCAAACCGCTGGGCCCTCTCCTGAGAGAGGGACAACCTCTGCACTACCTGGTCCCAAATCTGTTGCATACGCTCCACAACAGAGTCAACACCTGGACAGACAGAAGCCTCCGTCTGTCCTGAAGAAAATCGAGGGTGAAACCCAGAATTACAGAAAAATGGAGACATCAAAGTGGCAGAGCTAGCCCTATTATTAAGAGCAAACTCAGCCAAAGGCAAAAAAGAGACCCAGTCATCCTGATCAGCAGACACAAAGCATCTTAGATAAGTCTCCAATGTCTGATTTGTTCTCTCAGTTTGACCATTGGTCTGAGGATGAAACGCCGAGGAGAAAGACAATTGAACACCAAGTTTAGAACAAAAGGTCCTCCAAAATCTGGAAACAAACTGGACTCCTCTGTCAGACACAATGTTCTCAGGAATGCCGTGTAAACGAACCACGTGCTGAAGGAACAAAGGTACCAATTCAGAGGAGGAAGGCAACTTAGGTAATGGCACAAGATGTATCATCTTGGAAAACCTATCACAAATCACCCAGATGACGGTCATTCTCTGAGAAACAGGGAGGTCGGAAATGAAATCCATAGAGATATGGGTCCATGGTCTCTGGGGAACAGGCAATGGCATCAACAAATCACTAGAGCGAGAGCAAGGCTTGGAGCGAGAGCAAGTCCCGCAGGACTGCACAAATTCCCTGACATCACGAGACAAGGTAGGCCACCAAAAGGACCGACTAACCAAGTCTCTGGTACCAAAAATTCCGGGATGACCGGCCAATGCGGAACAATGAATCTCAGACATCACACTCTTTTTCCAGTGGTCCGGGACAAACAATTTCCCAACAGGGCAGCGCTCGGGCCTATCCTCCTGACACCCCTCCAGAGCCAGTCTCAAATTGGGCGAGATGGCGGAAAGAACTACACCTTCTTTCAAAATAACAGAAGGATCAGATAACTCAGGTGAGTCCGCAAGGAAACTCCTTGAAAGAGCATCCGCCTTAACATTCTTAGTGCCAGGAAGAAAGGAAACCACAAAATTAAAACGTGTGAAAAACAAGGCCCACCTGGCCTGTCTAGGATTAAGTCGCTTGGCAGATTCCAGATAAACCAGATTCTTATGGTCAGTAAGGACCACCACCTGATGTTTGGCTCCCTCCAGCCAATGTCTCCACTCTTCAAAAGCCCACTTCATGGCCAATAACTCCCGATTACCCACGTCATAATTACGTTCAGTAGGAGAAAATTTTCGAGAGAAAAAGGCACAAGGGTTACTTTTAGAGGTCTCTGGATCTCTTTGGGACAAAACGGCACCTGCCCCAATTTCAGAGGCATCAACCTCCACCTGAAATGGCAGAGAAACATCAGGCTGCCGTAGAACAGGAGCAGAAGTGAATCTCTGCTTAAGTTCCTGAAATGCAGAGACTGCCTCAGGAGGCCAATTCACCACATCAGAACCCTTTTTAGTCAAATCAGTTAATGGTTTAACAATAACCGAGAAATTACCAATAAATTTACGATAAAAATTGGCAAAACCCAAAAATCTTTGAAGAGCCTTTAATGAAGTAGGTTGGACCCAATCACAGATGGCCTGAACCTTGACCGGGTCCATTTCAATAACAGATGGGGACAAAATAAATCCCAAAAATGAGATCCTCTGTATGCCAAAAAGACACTTTGATCCCTTCACATACAGAGCATTCTCTCTCAAAATCTGGAATACAGTTCGAACATGTTTCACATGAGAGTCCCAGTCATTGGAAAAAATCAAGATATCATCCAAATAAACAATCAGAAATTTATCCACAAAATCCCTGAAAATGTCATTCATGAAGGACTGGAAGACAGAAGGAGCATTAGTGAGCCCAAAGGGCATCACAAGGTACTCAAAATGCCCCTCAGGGGTGTTAAATGCCGTCTTCCATTCATCCCCGTGCTTAATGCGAATAAGGTTATATGCCCCCCTGAGGTCAAGCTTGGTAAACCAAGTAGCGTTTTTCACCCTGGAAAACAGGTCAGAAATCAAGGGTAACGGGTATTGATATTTCACAGTAATATTGTTCAAAAGACGATAATCAATACACGGCCTTAATGAACCATCCTTTTTGGCCACAAAGAAAAAAACGGCACCTAAGGGTGAAGAGGATGGTCTGATATGACCTTTCTCCAAAGACTCCTTGATATAAGACCGCATAGCGTCATGTTCAGGTACAGACAAGTTAAAAAGGCGACCTTTAGGGAATTTACTACCAGGCACTAATTCAATAGCGCAGTCATAGCTCCTATGGGGAGGCAAGGATGCAGATTTACTTTCGCTAAACACATCAGAAAAATCAATCAAAAAGTCAGGAACATCCTGAGCCTGGGGGGAGGCAGAAAAAACAGGAGTGTTGGTATTAACACATTGGCAGCCCCAACTGGTTACAGACACAGATTTCCAATCCAAAACAGGATTATGAGACTGTAACCAAGGGAAACCCAGCACGATAATGTCATGCAGATTATACAGAACCAAAAATTTGCAGCTCTCCTGATGATCAGGTTCAACCCTCATTATCACCTGAGTAGAGAACTGAGGTTTATTCTCAGCCAAAGGGGTAGAATCGATCCCCAGTAGGGGAATAGACTTCTGTAGGGGTATCAAGGGAAACCCACAACGTTTAGCGAAATCAAAATCCATCAGGTTAATAGCTGCTCCCGAATCAACGAAAGCCTGAGCAGAAAATGAGGACAGAGAGCATATCAGAGTAACAGTTAATAAAAACTTAGTCTGAACACTACCCAAGACAACTGAGAGTGCAAAACGTCTTCCCCGCTTAGGGCAGACTGAAATAGCATGAGAGGCATCACCACAGTTTAAACATAACCCATTGCGCTTTCGAAACTCATGACGCTGTGCCCCAGAAACCACTCTATCACACTGCATGGGTTCAGAAGCAGGTTCACAAGGCAACACTATTCCACGCATACTTCTCCGCTCACGCAAACGTCTGTCAATTTGAATCGCTAATGACATAGAATCATTGAGACCAGAGGGGACAGGGAATCCCACCATAACATCCTTTACATTATCTGACAGATCCTTCCGAAAAAGGGCTGCCAAAGCGTCGTCATTCCATTTGGTCAGGACTGCCCACCTACGGAATCTCTGACAGTATAACTCAGCGTCATCAAGCCCCTGATTTAATGCCAACAAGGCTTTTTCAGCTTGATCAGTGACATTAGGCTCATCGTACAATAACCCCAAGGCCTGAAAAAATGCGTCAACATCACTCAAAACAGGATCCCCAGGTGTCAGGGAAAAAGCCCAATGCTGAGGATCGCCGCGCAGGAGAGAGATGACAATTTGAACCTGCTGCGCTGCGTTCCGTTCCCTGAGGACTTAGATTTTAAGGCAAAAAACAATTTACAATTATTTTTGAAATTCAGAAACTTGGCTCGATCCCCCAAAAACAAATCTGGCATGGGAATCCTAAGTTCCACAACAGGCAACCTAGCAAGATAGGTAGCAATACTCTGAACCTCAGTGGCAAGCTGATCCACATGGCCAGACAACTGTGCAAACTCCATTGAGAGAAAAAATCCTCCCCAGCACCCAGAGATACAGAGGGAAAAAAAATGCAACAAACAGAAAAATATCTCTGACAACTCTGACAACCTTTTTTTTTTTCCTTTCACAATATTTTTCCCTTCTGTGAGTACCATATAATTTTCAGTTTTGGCCGGTTATACTGTTCTGATTTGGTAGCTGAGGAGTGCAGGTAAAAAAAAGGCAATACACCAGAGCAGTTGGAATCTATGAGATTGCAGTACCCTGACTAACCACCACAACTAGAGGTAGCCGTGGAGCGTTCCTACGTTGGTCCTAGACGCCTCGTCACAGCCTGAGAAACTAACTATACCTAAAGATAGAAAGAGGAAAGCTATCTGCCCCGGAGCAGATCCCCAAAGAACATAGAAAGCCCCCAAACATGTAATGGCGGTTAGACAAGAAGAAATACTGACACAGACAGAAAATAGTATGAGCAAACGTTGGGGCCCAAACTATCTAAATAGAAAAGGATAGGAAGGGCACTTACTGCAATCCCAAAAAACCCTGAAAAGCACCAACTTTACTAATTTCAAAAACACCTGAGATCATACGACCTCTACCACCTAAATTAGTTCTCTGGTGTAACAAAATCAAAACAGCAGCCACTGAAAAAACTGGAAAAAGCAAATGTACAAACATCAGTGGCTGAACAAAACTGAGAGGGCAAAAGCCCCCGGAGGGGACCCTGAAGGCCCCCACAAAAGTGCAGGACAAAATGCAAAAATCAAGCACAAAAGCAAAAAGAAGAAAATGTCTTATCTGTTAGCAGGAGATGCAGACATGACACAGCAGGCTACAAAGGAAACAGGAATCAAGAATTGAGACCAGAACAATTGATCACCGGCAACCCTGATGGGAAGGTGACTCCCTTATATAAGACCAGTCAGTAACACCTGATTCCCAATCCTCACAATCTTCACTGGACAGTCCAGTACCGCTTGTAACCACCAGAGGGAGCCTCTGCTCAGAACTCATTTCAAGTCCATTCACAACAGGTGTCATGTTCAGTTTGCAGAGTCCCTGATGGGCCTAAACAGTGGAAACCGCCCACAATTGACCCTATTTTGGAAACTAGACCCTCTAAGGAACTTATCTAGGTCTGTGGTGAGCACTTTGAACCCCCAAGTGCTTCACACAAATTTATAATGCCCGGGCATGAAAATAAAAAATCCTATTTTTTTCCCACAAAAGTAATATTTAAGTCACCAATTTTTTATTTTCCCAAGGGTAACATGAGAAATTGGACAAAAAAAGTTGTTGTCCAATTTGTCCTGAGTACGCCGATGCCCCATATGTGGGGGGGAGAACCACTGTTTGGGCACACGGCAGAGCTCGGAAGGGAAGGAGCACCATTTGACTTTTTCAAACCAAAATTGGCTGGAATCGAGATTGGACGCCATGTCGCATTTGGATAGCCCCTGATGTGCCTAAACAGTGGGAATCCCCCACAAGTGACCCCATTTTAGAAACTAGACCCCCTAAGGAACTTATGTGGATCTGTGATGAGCACTTTGAACCCCAAGTGCTTCACACTAGATTATAACGTAGAGCCATAAAATTAAAAAATCATATTTTTTCCACAAAAATGATCTTTTCACCCAGTTTTTATTTTCCCAAGGGTAAAAACACCTCAAAAGTTATTGTGCAATTTGTCCTGAGTACGCTGATACCCAATATGTGGGGGTAAACCATTGTTTGGGTGCATGGCAGAGCTCGGAAGGGAAGGAGCGCAGTTTGACTTTTTCAACTCAGAATTGGCTGTATGCCATGTCGCGTTTGGAGAGCCCCTGATGTGCCTAAACAGTGGAAACCCCCCACAAGTGACACTATTTTGGAAACTAGACCCCTTAAGGAACTTATCTAGATCTGTTGGGAGCACGTTCAACCCCCAAATGTTTCACTAAAGTTTATGCTGCCTGGGTGTGAAAAAAAAAATTTCCACAAAAAATGATTTTTCAGTCCCCAATTTTCCAATTTTTGATTTTTCACAAGGAAATTGGACCCCAAAAGTTGTTGTCCAATTTGTTCTGAGTACGCTGATACCCATAAGTGGGGGGGAAATACTGTTTGGGCGCACGGCAGGGCTCGGAAAGGAAGTAATGACTTTTTGGAATGCAGACTTTGATGGGTGTCATGTTCAGTTTGCAGAGTCCCTGATGTGCCTAAACAGTGACCCCAGTGACCCCAACAGTGACCCCACAAGTGACCCCATTTTGGAAACTAGACCCCCTAAGGAACTTATCTAGATCTGTGGTGAGCACTTTGAACCCCCAAGTGCTTCACACAAGTTTACAATGCCCGGGCATGAAAATAAAAAATCCTATTTTTTCCCACAAAAATGATCTTTTAGTCACCAATTTTTTATTTTCCCAAGGGTAAGGGGAGAAACTGGACCCCAAAAGTTGTTGTCCAATTTGTCCTGAGTACGCTGATACCCTATATGTGGGAGAAAACTACTGTGTGGGGACACTTCGGGTCTCGGAATAGAAGTAGTGACGTTTAGTAATGCAGACTTTGATGGAATGGTCTGCGGGTGTCATGTTGCGTTTGGAGAGCCCCTGATGTGCTTAAACAGTGGAAACCCCCCACAAGTGACCCCATTTTGTAAACTAGACCCCCAAAGGAACTTATCTAGATGTGTTGTGAGCGCTTTGAACCCCCAAGTGCTTCACAGAAGTTTATAACGCCCAGGCGTGAAAATAAAAAAATCATATTTTTTCCACAAACATGATCTTTTAGTCCCCAGTTTTTTTATGTTCCCAAGGGTAAGGGGAGAAATTGAACCCAAAAAGTTGTTTTCCAATTTGTCCTGAGTATGCTGATACCCCATAATGTGGGGGAAAACTACTGTATGGGCACATGTCGGGGCTCGGAAGTGAAGTAGTGACGTTTTGCATTGCAGACTTTGATGGAATGGTCTGCGGGTGTCATGTCGCGTTTGGAGAGCCCCTGATGTGCCTAAACAGTGACCCCATTTTGGAAACTAGACCCCCAAAGGAACTTATTTAGATGTGTGGTGATAACTTTGAACCCCCAAGTGCTTCACAGAAGTTTATAACGTAGAGCCATAAAAATAATAAATCATATTTTTTTTCCACAAAAATGATATTTTCGCCCCCAATTTTTTATTTTCCCAAGGGTAACAGAAGAAATTGGACCCCAAGAGTTATTGTGCAATTTGTCCTGAGTATGCTGATACCCCATATGTGGGGGTAAACTACTGTTTGGGCGCATGGCAGAGCTCAGAAGGGAAGGAGCACCGTTTGACTTTTTCAACGCCGAATTGGCTGGAATTGAGATCCGA
This sequence comes from Oophaga sylvatica, assembly GCA_033576555.1. NCBI lineage: Eukaryota > Metazoa > Chordata > Amphibia > Anura > Dendrobatidae > Oophaga > Oophaga sylvatica. Next base: position 105,680,104 of record JARQOD010000002.1, read on the forward strand.
TGCCATGTCACATTTGGAGAGCCCCTGATGTGCCTAAACAGTGGAAATCCCCCAATTCTAACTCCAACCCTAACCCCAACACACCCCTAACACTAATACCAACCCTAATCATAACCCTAACCACAAACCTAACCCTAACACACCCATAACCCTAGTCCCAACCCTAACTCTAACTTTAGCCCCAACTCTAACCCTAACTTTTTCCCCAACCCTAACCCTAACTTTAGCCCCAACCCTAACCCTAACCCTAATGGGAAAATGGAAATAAATACATTTTTTTAATTTGATTATTTTTCCCTAATTAAGGGGGTGATAAAAGGGGGTTTGATTTACTATTTATAGGTTTTTATGATTGGCAGCTGTCACACGCTAAAAGACGCTTTTATTGCAAAAAGTAGTTTTTGCATCATCACATTTTGAGAGCTATAATTTTTCTATATTTTGGCCCACAGAGTCATGTGAGGTCTTATTTTTTGCGGGACGAGGTGACATTTTTATTGGTACCATTTTTGGGCACATGACATTTTTTAATCGCTTTTTATTACGATTTTAGGGAGGCAGAATGGACAAAAACCAGCAATTCATGAGTTTCTTTTGGGGAGGGGCGTTTATAGCGTTCCGCGTATGGTAAAATTGATAATGCAGTTTTATTCTTCGGGTCAGTACGATTACAGTGATACCTCATTTATATCATTTTTTATGTTTTGGCGCTTTTATACAATAAAAACGATTATATATAAAAAATAATTATTTTTGCATCGTTTTATTCTGTGAGCTATAACTTTTTTATTGTTTAGCTGATGATGCTGTATGGTGGCTTTTCTTTTGCGGGACAAGATGACATTTTCAGCGGTACCATGTTTATTTATATTAGTCTTTTTGATCGCGTGTTATTCCACTTTTTGGTCGGCGGTATGATGATAAATCATTGTTTTTTAGCCTTGTTTTTTTTTTTTTAAGGGGTTCACTAAAGGGGTTAACTAACGGGACAGTTTTATAGTACGAGTCATTATGGACGCGGCGATACTAAATATGTGTACTTTTATTGCTGGTTGTTTTTTTTTACATTAAAGAAATGAATTTATTGGGGAATTTTTTTTTTTCATTGTTTAGGATTTTTTTTTACAAATGTTTATTTTTATTTTTTTACATTTTTACTTTGTCCCAGGGTGGGACATCACTGTGTAGGGTCAGATCGCTGGTGTGTCAGTGTGCACAGCACTCTGTCACACCAGCGATCGCACAGGCACTGCTGCAGGCTTCCTCAGCGCCTGCTCTCAGCAGGCACTGAGTAAGCCACCTCCCTGCAGGACCCGGCGGCCAATTTGGATCCGGGGTCCTGCAGTGAGGAGAGTCCCTCGGAACAGTGCGACACATCACGCTGTGCTGAGGGTCTCAGGGGAGCGCACAGGGAACCCCCTCCCTGAGCGATGCTCCCCTGTGCCCCCAGTACACCGCGATCATGTTTGATCGCGGTGTGCCAGGGGTTGATGTGCCAGGAGCGATCCGTGACCGCTCCTGGCACATGGGGCCGGGTGTCAGCTGTGATAATCAGCTGACACCCGGCCACTATCAGCTGCGCTCCCCCCGGGAGTGCAGCTGATCGCATGGGACGTACTATTTCGTCCCTGGGAATTAAGTACCAGGTCACATGGACGAAGTAGTACGTCCCATGGGATTAAGGGGTTAAGCAACAAGTATGTAAGTACCTGGATAAGAATGAAGTGATTAACCATCGTCAGCATGGGTTTGTAACTAATAAGTCATGTCAGACTAACTTAATTTCCTTCTATGACACAATCACTGACTGGGTGGATCAGGGAAATGCTGTAGATATAGTATATCTTGACTTCATCAAAGCATTTGACAAAGTATCTCACACAATCCTTATTGAAAAAATGTCTAAGTATGGAATTGACAAGGCAACTGTTAGGTGGATTCATAACTGGCTTAGTGATCGGACCCAAAGAGTGGTCGTAAATGGCTGCACATCCATTTGGAAGAATGTCTCAAGTGGGGTACCACAGGGCTCTGTCCTGGGCCTTGTATTGTTCAACATCTTTATCAATGATTTAGATGAAGGAATTGAGGGTAAGCTGATTAAATTTGCTGATGACACAAAGCTAGGAGGGGTAGCTAATACTAGAGAAGAGAGAAAGGATTCAAAAATATATAATAAACTGGAGCAGTGGGCAGCAACTAATAGAATCGTTTTTAATAGGGAAAAATGCAAAGTACTGCATCTGGGCAATAAAAATGAAAAAAGCATATACAGAATGGGAGGAATAGGGCTAAGCAACAGCACATGTGAAAAAGACTCGGGTATACTAATAGATTACAGACAGAACATGAGTCAACAGTGTGATGCAGCAGCAAAAAAGGCAAATACAATTCTGGGATGTATTAACAGAAGCATACAGTCTAGATCACGTGAAGTCATTATTGCCCTCTACTCCTCTTTGGTAGACCTCATCTGGAATACTGTGTCCAGTTTTGGGCACCACATTTTAAAAAAGACATCAACAAACTGGAGCAAATTCATAGAAGAGCGACCAGAATGGTAACCGGTCTGCAAACCATGTCCTATGAGGAACGGTTACAGGATTTGGGAATGTTTAGCTTGCAAAAAAGAAGACTGAGAGGAGACTTAATAGCTGTCAACAAATATCTCAAGGGCTGTCACATTGTAGAAGGATTATCTTTATTCTCATTTGCACAAAGGAATACTAGAAGCAATGGGATGAAACTGAATGGGAGGAGACACAGATTAGATATTAGAAAAAACTTTTTGACCTTTAGGGTGATCAATGAGTGGAACAGGCTGCCACGAGAGGTGGTGAGTTCTCCTTCAATGGACATCTTTCTGGGATGATTTAGTGAATCCTGCTTTGAGCAGGGGGTCGGACCAGATGACCCAGGAGGTCCCTTCCAACTCAGTGTGGGAGTAATACGATAGACATCCGACATTACATGCATAGAAGACACAACTCTAGTAACCAATAGCAGGGAGAGACCCAACCTAAAATTAAGTTGAAATTACTATGTGGTACATAGAGTTAAGGGAGGCTTCTTAACCACATTTATGAGGAGAGGATAGGATTATCACACAGAAATTAACAACCCCAACTCGCCTTTCGCTTGTTCAGTACATCGGACTTTCTCAAGGGGAATTTAAACTTAATTTTAGGTTGTATTGTATGTCCTTTCTGCACCTCTTTTAATGTATTTTTATAATTGTTAATTAAATTTAATAAAGATTTTTTATACTTTTTTTAAAACAGTGAAACTCCTTTTTTTCTTTTCTTTGCTATGCTACTTTGGAGTGGTTTCCAATTCTTGTGCTTAAAGACATCTGTTTGGTGTCTTTGTCACAATTAGCAGTGAAACTGGGCTTTTGTCTGTTGCTACATACTGATATAGAATAACATATAGTTACTGTTTGGGACTAGCCCACAGTGGGAGGTGGTTAGTGAGTTTAGAAAAGGTAACAAGGTCAAGTTCAAAGGCAGTGGGCTGCTAAAGCCAGCATGAACCGATTATTCAGTGTGGTGGGAGGCTGTACTGGAATTCTGGGTGGACATTCTGGCAACATCAGGAGCCCAAGGCCCAGCGTGGGGGCTGGTGGGCGCATTGTGGCCTCTGGCGCACAGGGGAAGATGGACAAACCCGGGTGCACTGTGTAACTGGACAGGAAATTCCTGGTGCTGATGGATTCAGTGGGCTTAAGGATAGTCAAGGAGGAATGAGTGGTAGGGCTGAAGATGTGTCGTGCTAAGGAAGTAAGGAATAGAAAGTGTTGTGCCCTATCCCATATCTTACAATCTGATTAACTTGAACTGACCAGTAAACTTCTGTTCGTTGAAATCCATCCTCAAGATGGAGGCCTGGAAAGAGCAGATGCCTGCGACATGCAAATGAATGTGATGCACCCACACTTGACCGCACACTCAAATTGGGATACGGTTTTCCTGTAAAGTGCCACGGCGTAGCGGACAGCAACTCGGTCACGACTACCGTTCTCGGTCACTTTACATACGCAAGAATTCTGGTGTTAAAACTTTGATGAAATAGAACCATAGTATTACCGTAAGGTGCTTCTGTACACAATTATCCCTCCCAAACACAAAAAATAAATCAGCATTTGGAACTTTTTGTGCCAAAAAATAATACTATGTAATAATGGACGGTGCTCCACATAACAACAGAGGACAAGATATAATAAGGGATGGAGCTATATATAACAAAAGATGCTATATAATAAGGGACAGCACCAAACATAACTAGAGAGGATGGTACATAATAAGGGATGGTGTTATATATGATAAAAGAGGAAACTGTAAATAAGGACAGCACTAATTGTAACAGAAACGTACACTATATACTGCAGGACTGCACTGTACATAATAAGTCTACAGTACTTTATCTGTGTGCAGGGGCGCACCTACCATGAGGCGAGTTGAGCACTCTGCCTCCCTGAAGAGCGGAGGCGGCAGATTCTCATCTCCTCCTTCTGCTCATGTTCCTTTTATATGGCTGCTCTGTGAGCACAGGACCTGTGATGAGGTCACAGGAGGGGAGGATTCAGGGATCACATGATCATGGGCCTTGGTGAGTGCAGGACTCTGCTGTGCTGGTTGTCATGGTGCTGGATGAGGGGAAGTTTATGTGTGGGGTTAGGAGGGGTTTACAGGGTGGATATAGCAGAGCTGTGTGTGGTGTACGAGCAGGGTTGGACTGGCACACCAGAGAACCAGAGAATCCTCCGGTGGGCCCTGGCTTCTCCTTCAGGAGAGTTCATAGTGCAAACCTTGCAGTTGCTATGGGGCTCTTCAGTGTGGGAGGAAGGTGGGCCCCTAGAATCAAATCCTCCAGTGGGCCCAATGTTCTTCAGTCTGACACTGTGTACGAGGTGTACGGATCGGAGCTGCGTGTGTATGGGGTGTGTGGAGTGCAGCCGTGTGTGTACGAGGTGTGTAGAGCGGAGCCGCATGTGTATGAGGTGTGCGGAGCCCTGTGTGTACGAGGTGTGTAGAGCGGAGCCGCGTGTGTACGATGTGTGTGGAGCGGAGCCGCGTGTGTAAGAGGTGTGTGGAGCGGAGCCACGTGTGTACGAGGTGTGTGGAGCGAAGCCACGCCGCGTGTGTACGAGGTGTGCGGAGCAGCATGTGTACGAGGTGTGCGAAGCGGAGCCACGTGTGTACGAGGTGTGTGGAGCGGAGCCGCGCCGCGTGTGTACGAGGTGTGCGGAGCCGTGTGTGTGCGAGGTGTGCGAAGCGGAGCCACTTGTGTACGAGGTGTGCGGAGCGGAGCCGCGTGTGTTCGAGGTGTGTGGAGTGGAGCCGCGTGTGTACGAGGTGAGCTGAGCCATGTGTGTACAAGGCATTCAAAGCGGAACCGTATGTGTACGAGGTGTGCGGAGCAGCGTTTGTATGAGGTGTGCGGAGCGGAGCAGCATCTGTACGAGGTGAGCAGAGCCATGTGTGTACAAGGCATACAAAGCGGAACAGTGTGTGTACGAGGTGGGCGGAACGGAGCCGCGTGTGTACTAGATGTGCTGAGCCCTGTGTGTACGAGGTGTGCAGAGCAGAGTCGCCTGTGTACAAGGCATACAAAGCGGAATCATGTGTGTACGAGGTGAGCTGAGCCGTGTGCGTACAAGGCATGCAAAGTGGAACCATGTGTGTATGAGGTGTGCGGAGCCCTGTGTGTACGAGGTGTGTAGAGCGGAGCCGCGTGTGTACGATGTGTGTGGAGCGGAGCCGCGTGTGTAAGAGGTGTGTGGAGCGGAGCCACGTGTGTACGAGGTGTGTGGAGCGAAGCCACGCCGCGTGTGTACGAGGTGTGCGGAGCAGCATGTGTACGAGGTGTGCGAAGCGGAGCCACGTGTGTACGAGGTGTGTGGAGCGGAGCCGCGCCGCGTGTGTACGACGTGTGCGAGGCCGTGTGTGTGCGAGGTGTGCGAAGCGGAGCCACTTGTGTACGAGGTGTGCGGAGCGTAGCCGCGTGTGTTCGAGGTGTGTGGAGTGGAGCCGCGTGTGTACGAGGTGAGCTGAGCCGTGTGTGTACAAGGCATTCAAAGCGGAACCGTATGTGTACGAGGTGTGCGGAGCAGCGTTTGTATGAAGTGTGCGGAGCGGAGCAGCATCTGTACGAGGTGAGCAGAGCCATGTGTGTACAAGGCATACAAAGCGGAACAGTGTGTGTACGAGGTGGGCGGAACGGAGCCGCGTGTGTACGAGATGTGCTGAGCCCTGTGTGTACGAGGTGTGCAGAGCAGAGTCGCCTGTGTACAAGGCATACAAAGCGGAACCATGTGTGTACGAGGTGAGCTGAGCCGTGTGCGTACAAGACATGCAAAGTAGAACCATGTGTGTATGAGGTGTGCGGAGCCGTGCGTGTACGAGGTCGGTGTATGGTGGGGAGCATTCATACCTCCCAACCATCCCAGATATAGCGGGACAGTGCCGATTTTGAGAGTCTGCCCAGCTGTCCCAGCCGGGAGCTTACTTTTCCTGCGGACACAGGAGTACACGGCAGAGCCCCAAGGAACACTTTAAAACTCGCACGTGACGTTCCACCGGAAGTTATGTGCTGGAAGCTGACCGGAAATGAGGTAATTTCAGGAGGAAATTGTGACGGAACCTGTTGTGAGTGTTTTGGAGATGAATTCTGAGCGGAGGCTCCCTCTGGTGGTTGCAAACAGTACTGAACCATTCAATGAGGATTGGCAATCAGGATTCACAGACTGGCTTGATATGAGGGAGGTTCCCTCCCATCATGGTTGCCGGTGATCAATTGTTCTTGTCTCAACTGTGGTTCCAGGTTCACTTGGAAGCTTGCTGAGTCTTGCCTCTTCTTCTGCTTTCAGATAAGATATTTTCTGTTTTTGTTTTTGTGCTTACCATTTGCATATTTCTCTGCATTTCTGTGAGGTTAGCCAGGTTCACCTCCCCGGGGGGCTTGGGCTCCTCTCAGTTCCGCTGGAACCATTGTTATTTGTTCATTTGCCTTTTCCAGTTTTTTCAGTGGCTGCGGCTTAGTTTTGTTACACCAGAGAACTGATTTAGGTGGTAGAGGTCGTGTGATCTCAGGTGTTTCTGCAATCAGTAGCGTTGGCATGTTTTAGGGTTTTTTTGGATTGCAGTGAGTATCCTTTCTTTCCTTTTCTGTCTAGGCAGATTGGGCCCCAGCGTTTGCTCATACTATTTTCTGTCTGTGTCTGTGTTTCCTCTTGTCTAACCGCCATTAAATGTTTGGGGGCTTCCTATGTTCTTTGGGGATCTGCTCCGGGGCAGATAGCTTTCCTCTTTCTATCTTTAGGTGTAGTTAATCTCTCAGGCTGTGACGAGGCGTCTAGGACCAACGTAGGAACGCTCCACGGCTGCCTTTAGTTGTGGTGGTTAGTCAGGGTACTGCAATCCAATAGATTCCAACCTCTCGGTGTATTGCCGTTTTTGCCTGCTCTCCTCAGCTACCAAAACATAACAGTATCACCGGCCAAATTGAAAAGTGTATGGTACTCACAGAAGGGAAAAATAGTGTGGAAAGAAAAAAGTTGTCAGAGTTCTCAAAGATTTTTTTTTTTTTTTCTGTTTCTTGCATTTTTTCCCTCTTTTCCTCTGGGTGCTGAGGAGGAATTTTTTTTTCTCTCAATGGAGCTTGCACAGCTGTCTGGCTGTGTGGATCAGCTTGCCACTGAGGTTCGGAGTATTGCTGTCTATCTTGCTGGGTTACCAGTTGTGGAACCTAGGATTCCCATGCCAGATTTGTTTTTGGGAGATTGGGCCAAATTTCTGAATTTCAAAAATAACTGTAAGTTGTTTTTTGCCTTAAAACCTAAGTCCTCAGGGAACGCAGCACAGCAGGTTCAAATTGTCATCGCTCTCCTGCGCGGCGATCCTCAGGATTGGGCTTTTTCCCTGACACCTGGGGACCCTGTTTTGAGTGATGTTGATGCATTTTTTCTGGCTCTGGGGTTATTGTACGATGAGCCTAATGTCACTGATCAAGCTGAAAGAACCTTGTTGGCATTAAATCAGGGGCTTGAGTACGCTGAGTTGTACTGTCAGAAATTCTGAAAATGGGCAGTCCTAACCAAATGGAATGATGATGCTTTGGCAGCCCTTTTTCGGAAGGGGCTGTCAGAGAATGTAAAAGATGTTATGGTGGGTTTCCCTGCTCCCTCTGGTCTCAATGATTCTATGTCATTAGCGATTCAAATTGACAGACGTTTGCGTGAGCGTAGAGGTATGCGTGGAATAGTGTTGCCTTGTGAGCCAGCTTCTGAACCCATGCAGTGTGATAGAGTGGTTTCTGGGGCACAGCGTCATGAGTTTCGAAAACGCAATGGGTTATATTTCTATTGTGGTGACGCCTCTCATGCTATTTCAGTCTGCCCTAAGCGGGGAAGACGTTTTGCACGCTCAGTTGTCTTGGGTAGTGTTCAGACTAATTTTCTGTTGACTGTTACCCTGATTTGCTCCCTGTCCACATTTTCTGCTCAGGCTTTTGTTGATTCGGGAGCAGCTATTAACCTGATGGATTTTGATTTTGCCAAACGTTGTGGGTTTCCCTTGATACCCCTACGGAAGTCTATTCCCCTACTGGGGATTGATTATACCCCTTTGGCTGAGAATAAACCCCAGTTTTCTACTCAGGTGATAATGAGGGTTGAACCTGATCATCAGGAGACTTGCAAATTTTTGGTACTGTATAATCTGCATGACATTATTGTACTAGGTTTCCCTTGGTTACAGTCTCATAATCCTGTTTTGGATTGGAAATCTGTGTCTGTAACCAGTTGGGGCTGCCAATGTGTTAATGCCAACACTCCTGTTTTTTCTGCCTGTCCCCAGTTTCAGGATGTTCCTGAGTTTTTGACTGATTTTTCTGATGTGTTTAGCGAAAGTAAATCTGCATCCTTGCCCCCCCATAGGAGCTATGACTGCGCTATTGAATTAGTGCCTGGTAGTAAATTCCCTAAAGGTCGCCTTTTTAACTTGTCTGTACCTGAACATGACGCTATGCGGTCTTATATCAAGGAGTCATTGGAAAAGGGTCATATCAGACCATCCTCTTCACCCTTGAAAGCCGTTTTTTTTCTTTGTGGCCAAAAAGGATGGTTCATTAAGGCCGTGTATTGATTATCGTCTCTTGAACAAGATCACTGTGAAATATCAATATCCGTTACCCTTGATTTCTGACCTGTTTTCCAGGGTGAAAAGTGCTACTTGGTTTTCCAAACTTGACCTCAGTGGGGCGTATAACCTTATTCGCATTAAGCACGGGGATGAATGGAAGAAGGCGTTTAATACCCCAGAGGGGCATTTTGAGTACCTAGTGATGCCTTTTGGGCTCACTAATGCTCCTTCCGTCTTCCAGTCCTTCATGAATGACATTTTCAGGGATTTTGTGGATAAATTTCTGATTGTTTATTTGGATGATATCTTAATTTTTTCCAATGACTGGGACTCTCATGTGAAACATGTTCGGACTGTGTTCCAGATTTTGAGAGAGAATGCTCTGTATGTGAAGGGATCAAAGTGTCTTTTTGGCGTACAGAAGATCTCATTTCTGGGATTCATTTTGTCTCCATCTGTTATTGAAATGGACCCGGTCAAGGTTCAGGCCATCTGTGATTGGGTTCAACCTACTTCATTAAAGGCTTTTCAGAGATTCTTGGGTTTTGCCAATTTTTATCGTAAATTTATTGGTAATTTCTATGTTATTGTTAAACCATTGACTGATTTGACCAAAAAGGGTTCTGATGTGGTGAATTGGCCTTCTGAGGCAGTCTCTGCGTTTCAGGAACTTAAACAGAGATTCACTTCTGCTCCTGTTCTACAGCAGCCTGATGTTTCTCTGCCATTTCAGGTGGAGGTTGATGCCTCTGAAATTGGGGCAGGTGCCGTTTTGTCCCAAAGAGATCCTGAGACCTCTAAAAGTAACCCTTGTGCCTTTTTCTCTTGAAAATTTTCTCCAACTGAACGTAATTATGACGTGGGTAATCGGGAGTTATTGGCCATGAAGTGGGCTTTTGAAGAGTGGAGACATTGGCTGGAGGGAGCAAAACATCAGGTGGTGGTCCTCACGGACCATAAGAATCTGGTTTTTCTGGAATCAGCCAAGCGACTTAATCCTAGACAGGCCAGGTGGGCCTTGTTTTTCACACGTTTTAATTTTGTGGTTTCCTTTCTTCCTGGCACTAAGAATGTTAAGGCGGATGCCCTCTCGAGGAGTTTCCTTGCGGACTCTCCTGAGTTATCTGATCCTGCTGTTATTTTGAAAGAGGGTGTAGTTCTTTCCGCCATCTCGCCCAATTTGAGACTGGCTCTGGAAGGGTGTCAGGAGGATAAACCCGAGCGCTGCCCTGTTGGGAAATTGTTTGTCCCAGACCGGTGGAAAAAGAGTGTGATGTCTGAGATTCATTGTTCCGCGTTGGCCGGTCATCCCGGAATTTTTGGTACCAGAGACTTGGTGAGTCGGTCCTTTTGGTGGCCTTCTTTGTCTCGTAACGTCAGGGAGTTTGTGCAGTCCTGTGGGACTTGCTCTCGCTCCAAGCCTTGCTCTCGCTCTAGTGGTTTGTTGATGCCATTGCCTGTGCCCAAGAGACCGTGGACCCATATCTCTATGGATTTTATTTCCGACCTCCCTGTTTCTCAGAGAATGACCGTTATCTGGGTGATTTGTGATAGGTTTTCCAAGATGATACACCTTGTGCCATTACCTAAGTTGCCTTCCTTCTCCGAATTGGTGCCTTTGTTCCTTCAGCACGTGGTTCGGTTACACGGCATTCCTGAGAACATTGTGTCTGACAGAGGAGTCCAGTTTGTTTCCAGATTTTGGAGGACTTTTTGTTCTAAACTTGGTGTTCAATTGTCTTTCTCCTCTGCTTTTCATCCTCAGACCAATGGACAAACTGAGAAAACAAACCAGACATTGGAGACTTATCTGAGATGCTTTGTGTCTGCTGATCAAGATGACTGGGTCTCTTTTTTGCCTTTGGCTGAGTTTGCTCTTAATAATAGGGCTAGCTCTGCCACTTTGATGTCTCCATTTTTCTGCAATTTTGGGTTTCACCCTCGATTTTCTTCGGGACAGGAGGAGGCTTCTGTCTGTCCGGGTGTTGACTCTGTTGTGGAGCGTATGCAGCAGATTTGGGACCAGGTAGTGGAGAGGTTGTCCCTCTCTCAGGAGAAGGCCCAGCGGTTTGCCAACCGGCATAGGACTGATGGTCCTCGGTTTAAAGTGGGGGACTTGGTCTGGTTGTCCTCAAGAAATATCCCTATGAGAGTTGCATCTCCTAAGTTTAAGCCTAGGTTCATTGGACCTTATAAGATCATGGAGATTCTTAATCCTGTTTCCTATTGTTTACTTCTTCCAGGGACATTTAAGATCCATAACGTGTTCCACAAGTCCTTATTGAAGAGGTTTGTCGAGCCAGTGGTTCCTTTGGCTGTACCTCCTGACCCTGTTTTGGTTGAGGGCATCTGGAGTATGTGGTTGAGAAAATATTGGATTCTCGTTTTTCTAGACGGAAACTCCAGTATTTGGTTAGGTGGAGAGGTTATGGTCAGGAGGACAATTCTTGGGTGTTTGCTTCGGACATCCATGCTAGGAGACTGATCCGTGCGTATCACCGAGCTCATCCTGACTGACCTGGTTGCACAAATGAGGGTTTGGTGACTCCTCCTCAAGGGGGGGTACTGTTGTGAGTGTTTTGGAGATGAATTCTGAGCGGAGGCTCCCTCTGGTGGTTGCAAACAGTACTGAACCATTCAATGAGGATTGGCAATCAGGATTCACAGACTGGCTTGATATAAGGGAGGTTCCCTCCCATCATGGTTGCCGGTGATCAATTGTTCTTGTCTCAACTGTGGTTCCAGGTTCACTTGGAAGCTTGCTGAGTCTTGCCTCTTCTTCTGATTTCAGATAAGATATTTTCTGTTTTTGTTTTTGTGCTTACCATTTGCATATTTCTCTGCATTTCTGTGAGGTTAGCCAGGTTCCCCTCCCCGGGGGGCTTGGGCTCCTCTCAGTTCCGCTGGAGCCATTGTTATTTGTTCATTTGCCTTTTCCAGTTTTTCAGTGGCTGCGGCTTAGTTTTGTTACACCAGAGAACTGATTTAAGTGGTAGAGGTCGTGTGATCTCAGGTGTTTTTGCAATGAGTAGCGTTGGTATGTTTTAGGGTTTTTTTTTGGATTGCAGTGAGTATCCTTTCTTTCCTTTTCTGTCTAGGCAGATTGGGCCCCAGCGTTTGCTCATACTATTTTCTGTCTGTGTCTGTGTTTCCTCTTGTCTAACCGCCATTACATGTTTGGGGGCTTCCTATGTTCTTTGGGGATCTGCTCCGGGGCAGATAGCTTTCCTCTTTCTATCTTTAGGTGTAGTTAATCTCTCAGGCTGTGACGAGGCGTCTAGGACCAACGTAGGAACGCTCCACGGCTGCCTTTAGTTGTGGTGGTTTGTCAGGGTACTGCAATCCAATAGATTCCAACCTCTCTGGTGTATTGCCGTTTTTGCCTGCTCTCCTCAGCTACCAAAACATAACAGGAACCATGGAGGCTCTTCATGGAATGCTTCAGATCCTTCACTGTGTCCTCCTTCGACAGCGCGACCATCGGGGATGTCGGCCATGTGAGTGGATCATGATATGTCCTGCACCGGGAGGCTCAGGTGGGCATTACAATGGGAGCCGGGCTGCTGTAGTATTTTTATAGAATCTTTCTTTCTGTTTCTTTCTCTCTCTCTTTTCTTTCTCTCCCTCTCTAATCTTTCTTTCTTTCTGTTTCTTTCCTTCTGTTCTTTTTCTTTCCCCTCTTTCTTTCTTTCTCTCTGTTCTTTATTTCGCTCTCTGTTCTTTTTCTTTCCCCTCTTTCTTTCTCTTTTCTTCTTTCTCGTCTTCTTTCTCTTGTTCTTTCTTCTTTCTTTCTCCTCTTCTCTGTTTTCTTTTTCTTTCCTCTTTCTTCTCTCTGTTCTTTTTCTCTCTCTGTTCTTTCTCTCCTCTTTCTTCCCTTCTTTCTTCTCTGTCTTTCTTTCCCTTTCTTTCTTCTCTGTTCTTTCTTTCTCTCTCTGTTCTTCTCCCTCTTTCTTTCTCTCTCTGTTCTTTCTTTCCCTTTCTTTCTTTCTGTTCTTTCTTTCTTCTCTGTTCTTTCTTCTTTCTTCTCTCTGTTCTTCCTTTCCTCTCTGTTCTTTTTCTTTCTCTCTCTGTTCTTCTTCTTCGTTCTTCTTTCTTTCTCTGTTTTTCTCTTTTCTTCTTCTCTTTTTTCTTCTTCTTGTCTTCTTTCTCTCTCTGTTCTTTCTTTCTTCTTCTTCTCTCTCTGTTCTTTCTTTCTCTCTCTCTGTTCTTTCTTTCTCTCTCCTCTTTCTCTTTGTTCTTTCTTTCTTTCTCTCTCTTTTATTTATTTCTTTCTCTCTCTATTCTTTCTCTGTCTCTGTTCTTCCTTTCTCTCTCTCTGTTTTTCCTTTCTCTCTCTGTTCTTTCTTTCTCTCTGTTCTTTCTTTCCCCTTTCTTTCTCTCGCTGTTCTTTCTTTCCTCTCCTTCTTCTTTCTTCTTTCTTTCTTTCTTTCTTTTCTTTTCTTTCTTTCTTTCTTTCTTTCTTTTCTTTTCTTTCTTCTTTCTTCTTCTCTTTCTTCTTCTCTCTCTCTCTGTTCTTTCTTTCTCTCTCTGTTCTTTCTTTCCCCTCTTTCTTTCTTTCTCTCTGTTCTTCCTTTCTCTCTGTTCTTTCCTATATCTTTCTCTCTCTCTGTTCTTCCTTTCTTTCTATGTTTTTTCTTTCTCTCTCTGTTGTTCTTTCTCTCTCTGTTCTTTCTTTCTCTCTCTCTCTGTTCTTTCTTTCTCTCTGTTCTTTCTTTTTCTCTCTCTGTTCTTCTTTCCCTCTTTCTTTCTTTCTTTCTTTTTTTCTCTCTCTCCTTTCTTTTTTCTCTCTCTGTTCTTTCTTTCTTTTCCTCAGTACCTGTCAGTGTGCCCATAGTACCAGCCACTGTGCCCTCAGTACCAGTCAGTGTGATCAGCAGTGCAAAATGGGTGCGATTGGAGCATGAATATGAGTGTGGCTAGTTGTGAAATGGGTGTGGTCAGGGGCGTGGCCTAAAATTTGCGTGGGGCAGAATGGAGCACGGGGCGGCAGAATGGAGCACGGAGCTCCTGTATATAATGTCACTGGTGATCACTGTATTACCTGTACACTGACATTGTATACAGAGATTCTGTGTATAATATCACCGGTGATCACTGTATTACCACACTGACACTATATACATAGCTCCTGTGTATAATGTCACCAGTGATCCCTGTATTACCTGTACACTGACCAGGGTTGGCTCCAGGTTTTCATGGGCCCCAGGCAAAGGAGTCTCAATGGGCCCCTTTAACACATACCACAATTCATGATGCACAGATACGGCAGAAAAATATAGGTGTAGTACAATGCCAAACATTTCACTTACTTCATACATTACATGAGTGATATCTATTGTAAATTCTACAATAGCTCAAAAGACAAACAGTAGAGTCATCCATACAGTATTGTGGGCACCACATAGTGCTCCATACAGAATGAGATACATATATTGCTCCATATAGTATTATGGGCACCCCATAGTGCTCCATGCAGAATAATGAGCTCCTTATATTGCTACATACAGTATTATAGTCACCACATAGAGCTCCATACAGAATAATGAGCCCCATATAATGCTCCATATCCATATATAATGGGCCCCATATAATGCTCCATATATAATGGACCCTATAAGATGCTCCATATATAATAGGCCCCAAATGAAGCTCCAAATATAAGGGGCCCCATATGATGTTCCATATATAATGGGCCCCATATGATGCTCCAGTATATGATGGGCCCCATATATGATGCTTCAGTGCATGATGGGCCCCATATAATGCTTCATATATAATGGACCTATATATGATGCTCCAGTATATTATGGGCCCCAAAAAATGCTCCATATATAATGGGCCCCATATATGATGCTCCAGTGTATGATTGGCCCCATATAATGCTCCATATATAATGGGCCCCATATATGATGCTCCAGTGTATGATAGGCCCCATGTAATGCTCTGAAGGCATCAAAACTATGAATTAACACATGTACATATACTTAACAAAAAAGTGTGAAACAACTGAAAATATGTCTTATATTCTAGGTTCTTCAAAGTAGCCACCTTTTGCTTTGATGACTGCTCTGCATGCCTTTGGCATTCTCTTGATGAGCTTCAAGAGGTAGTCACCGAAAATGGTCTTCCAATAATCTTGAACGAGTTCCTAGAGATGCTTAGCACTTGTTGGCCCTTTTGCCTTCACTCTGCGGTCCAGCTCACCCCAAACCATCTCGATTGGGTTCAGGTCTGGTGACTGTGGAGGCCAGGTCATCTGGCGTAGCACCCCATCACTCTCCTTCTTGGTCAAATAGCCCTTACACAGCCTGGAGGTGTGTTTGGGGTCATTGTCCTGTGGAAAAATAAATGATGGTCTAACTAAACGCAAACTGGATGGAATAGCATGCCTCTGCAAGATGCTGTGGTAGCCATGCTGGTTCAGTATGCCTTCAATTTTTAATAAATCCCCAACAGTGTCACCAGCAAAGCACCCCCACACCATCACACCTCCTCCTCCATGCTTCATGGTGGGAACCAGGCATGTAGAGTCCATCCGTTCAACTTTTCTGCGTCGCACAAAGACACGGTGGTTGGAACCAAAGATCTCAAATTTGGACTCATCAGACCAAAGCACAGACTTCCACTGGTCTAATGTCCATTCCTTGTGTTCTTCTGCTTGTTGCCTGTCCTTAGCAGTGGTTTCCTAGCAGCTATTTTACCATGATGGCCTGCTGCACAAAGTCTCCTCTTAATAGTTGTTGTAGAGATGTGTCGGCTGCTAGAACTCTGTGTGGCGTTGACCTGGTCTCTAATCTGAGCTGCTGTAAACCTGCGATTTCTGAGGCTGGTGACTCGGATAAACTTATCCTCAGAAGCAGAGGTGACTCTTGGTCTTCCTTTCCTGGGCGGTCCTCATGTGAGACAGTTTCTTTGTAGCGCTTGATGGTTTTTGCAACTGCACTTGGGGACACTTTCAAAGTTTTCCCAATTTTTCTGACTGACTGACCTTCATTTCTTAAAGTAATGATGGCCACTCATTTTTCTTTACTTAGCTGCTTTTTTTTTGCCATAATACAAATTCTAAGGCTGTGTTTCCACGTTCAGGAAACACAGCGCTTTGGACGGAGCGGAAAGTCCGCTCCGCCCAAAGCCCCGCCCCCTTTTGAACGCGCGCTCATTCCGGATGTGTTCATGGAACACATCCGGAACACATGCGGAATTACTGCAGGGCTACATAGCCCTATGTTATTTCACTTGCGGCGACGCAGCGTCGCCGCAAGGGAATAGGACATGCTGCGGTCTAAAAAGACGCGCCGCATGTCCGGAAACGCAGGTCTTCCGCCTGCGTGTTTTGACGCCAACACACAGCGTCAAACACGCAGCAAATCCGGACTGTTTCCTGAGCATGGAAACATACCCTAACAGTCTATTCAGTAGGACTATCAGCTGTGTATCCACCTGACTTCTGCACAACACAACTGATGGTTTCAACCCCATTTATAAGGAAAGAAATCCCACTTATTAAACCTGATAGGGCACACCTGTGAAGTGAAAACCATTTCCTGTGACTACCTCTTGAAGCTCATCAAGATAATGCCAAGAGTGTGCAAAGCAGTCATCAACGCAAAAGGTGGCTACTTTGAAGAACCTAGAATATAAGACATAATTTGTTACACACTTTTTTATATAATTCCACATGTGTTAATTCATAGTTTTGATGCCTTCAGTTTGAATGTACAATTTTCATAGTCATGAAAATACAGATAATCTTTAAATGACAAGGTGTGTCCAAACTTTTGGTCTGTACTGTATGATGCTCCAGTGTATGATGGGCCCCATATGATGGTCTCCATAAATTGCGCCAAACATAGTAAAAAAATGAAATACTCACCTCTCCTCACTGGCCGCTGCTCTGCTCGAGGCACCGCCCCCGGTACTGGCACAGGCACCGGGCCCCCATAGCATGCTGGTGTCCCCGACTGTGAGTGGGCCCCCCTGCCTACTCAGGGCCCCGGAACTTGCCCGGGTGCGCCGGGTGCTGACGCCTGCCCTGACACTGACACTGTATAAAGAGCTCCTGTGTATAATGTCACTGGTGATCACTGTATTACCTGTACACTATACACTATATACAGAGCTCCTGTGTATAATGTCACCGTCTCCACCTTTTATCAGCGCAATCTTGTGACTGCAACTTCTGTCTGCGGGAAGTCAGAAGTAGCACGTTCACACGTTCAGTATTTTACATCAGTATTTGTAAGCCAAAATCAGGAGCAATCAGAGGAAAAGTATAATAGAGACATGTCCCCACTTCTGGATTTCTCACCCACTCCCGATTTGGCCTTACAAATACTGAGGTAAAATACTGACCAAATACTGAACCTGTGAATGTGGCTTTAGGCTGGTTTCACACATCCTGATATTTCCGGTACCGGAAAAAACGTTAGTGGAGATATCCGTGTCCGTGTGTGTAATACGTGTGGCAACTGTGTGGACTGCCGCCGGGGAAGAAGCGCTACAGTAAGTATTGTTCCCCGGCCAGGGGCGCACCTAAAATGAAGCAAGTTGATCACTTCGCCTCAGGCGACTTTGAGTCCCTGAAGAAGTGTAAAGATTGATGTTTCAAATATATTCCTTCCTATTTAAAGTGTATGTATTTTACATGTGCGTCAGGTTAGGCTAGTAAAGAGTAAACCAGATTTATTTATACTGATTTTACTACGGGGGGGCGCCATTTTGCAGTTCGCCTCAGGCAGCAGAGAGGCTAGGTTCACCCCTGTCTGTGTGAAGTGTCTGTATACTGCTTGATTTTTCTTCTCAAACAGCACACAGATCCATTGAGCAGTGGCGTTCTGTGAATAGAGCAGACTAAGCAGCAGCTATGGGGCCCAGACAGGTGAGGGGGCCCACGACGGCCGCTGTCGTTTGGCAGCTGTGCTGTGCTGACACAGTACTATCTCCTTTAATTAAATATAAGCGACGGCCGGACACTGTAAACCCCTTGAAGGTCCCCTTTCCTTGTTGTTTTCTGGTCAGTAGTTGGCTTAAGTCTCTGGCTGCATTTGCATAAGAAAGCCAGCCTGCAGCCAGAGACACGTGCATCACAGGAAGCAGAAAACATTCATAAGTTTCACTCAGGGAAGAGATACACAAGAAGGTGAGTCCTGCTGGCTGGCGTATGGGGTGGATTTTTTTGTTGAATGTGTCCCCTCACTGTGCTGGCACTTTATATTTACAATGGCTAGCCTCTGGCTGCACTTTGCACCTTAGGGAGTGAGGGGGTCCTGATTGCAGGCACTGTGGAGGGTGGAGGAGGGGGGCTCTGCATGCACTGTGGAGGAGGAGGATTGCCCTGCATGCACTGCAGCCACCTTCTGTACTCCTCACAATGCTTCTCCATTAGAGCTGGTTTCATGTGATTTAACCCCTGTACCACCACCAGGCAGGATGATGCTTCCTAGCTGTAGGTAAGACCTCCAGTCTATGTCCCACCACCAACTTCACTGTCAAGGTGTGCAACAATGCATGCTCATGCAATACTAAAAATGTGCAATGCCCTGGAAATCATGGTGCAGCCAATAAATGTTACTAATTTATTCTGCTCCTTCACCCCAGAGGCATGCACCTGGGAGACAGCAATTACATGGGGCGTGCTGAGCTCATGAGGTGCCTGAGAGTGGAAGTTCTGCAGATGTTATGGAAGATATTGTGTGCAGCATTTCTGTGTCCCCTTACCTGTGATAAAATGTGTCTTGTAGTTTGTACACATGTTGGAACTTTGCATAGCTTACATATTCCAATCATTTCATATACAAAGATATGACATCCGTCTACCTGTCTTATATGATGCCATGAATGATGGGCATTGCTTGTACCTGCTGTCAGATTAGGCACCACACTTCTTACATCGGAGCACACTATGCAGCATGTTCCGTCAGGCTAGGTTCACATTTATACGCCTGCAGACTTAATGCGTTGGACGTATACATTAAAACGTATGCCATGCATCAACCTACGAATTTAAACAAGTACATATCGTACTTCCATCTTTGTCTCTATATGTTTTTTTACTTAAAAAGAATCATTTTTTTTTCCATCCAGTTTTACTGGTGTCAACAGTCCCATCCCACTCCATTTTGGCATCAGTTCTGTGAGGAGGTGTCCAGAGGAATAAACTTTTTTTCACCCCACATTAAAAAACGCGTACCTTTGGTCAATTATGTTTTTTTCCCACAATACAACGTGATCAGGGCAAAACATAGAAGAACATTTTTTTTACACTACGTGTTGCCCTTTATGGTTTGTGTATGCCTCCATATACGTCTGAATACCATTTTTTTTTGCAATTCAGACATATTTGTCCAGCAGACTGCACTGTATAAATGTGAGCCAAGGAGGATAAAGCACATCATAAACACAAGTCCATACTGTGTGTTGCTGCTTTGCAGTGTGTATTTTTGCCATGCTGATTTTACAGGTGAAAGGTATTTACTTTGAGCCTTTTTTTGGTTGTAATGGTGAATGCTTCAGGATTATCAATGACCAAAGGGGCGGCAAATTTTTCAGCCGCCCCGGGCCCCACAAACAGTTGCTACGCCACTGCACACACAAGATGGTGAGCCTGGCTGGGGTTCGATTTTTTTTGTTAAATGTGTCCCCTCACTGTGCTGGCACTTTACATTTACAATGGCTCTGGCTGCACTTTGCACCTTAGGGAGGGGGGCCCTGCATGCACTGCAGGTGTGTGTGTGTGTGGAGTTAAGAGCACCTGTTTTTTTTTTGGGGGGGCCCCATTCAGACTTTTGCTATGGGGCCCCATGATTTCTATGTACGCCCCTGCCATTGAGTATGTCCTCAGAATTGGAGCAGAAATAGACATGCTCTGAGTCTCACAGATCTCATTCTCAGATCCATGATTTTCACAGATATGTAAATGGATCTGTAAAACTCTGAGCCTGTGTGCCGTTCAGAATAAAAAAAATCTGGCAGCTCATGAACATTTCACACGAATGTGAGAATGTGGCCTAAAGGATGTCATTTTACAAATAACAGAATTACTCCATGTCACACAGTATAAAAAATAAATAATTACACCCAGGTACTTACCTCTGACGTCTCGTCTGATTAGAGCCATTTTTTGTTGTTGTTTCTTCTCCATCTAGTCAGACCTTCATGTCAATATCTCCTAGACATGACTTGTCAGCGATGATCACTGCAGCCCTAAAAAAACAAGGTCACATATATTGTATATGCATACGTGGTCAAAATTGTAGGTACCCCTCGTTTAATGACAGAAAAACCCACAATGGTCACAGAAATAACTTGAATTTGACAAAAGTGATAATAAATAAATAAAACTTATGAACATAAACAAATGTAAGTCAGATATTGCTTTTCAACCATGCTTCCATAGAATTAAAAAAATAAATAAAACTCATTTAATAGGTCTGGACAGAAATGATGGCACGCTTAACAGTCAAACGATTCCTGTAACTGTCAATGAGACTTCTGCACCTCTCGACAGGTATTTTGGCCCACTCCTCAAGAGCAAACTGCTCCAGTTGTCTCGTGTTTGAAGGTTGCCTTTTCCATGCGGCATGTTTCAGCTCTTTCCAAAGATGCTCAATAGGATTTAGGTCAGGGCTCATAGAAGGCCACTTCAGAATAGTCGAATGTTTTCCTCTTAGCCATTCTTGGGTGTTTTTAGCTGTGTGTTTTGGGTCATTATCCTGCAACTGAGACCAAGCTTTCTGACACTGGGCAGCACATTCCTCTCTAGAATCCCTTGATAATCTTGAGATTTCATTGTACCCTGCACAGTCTGGCTTTTTTATGATTTTTTTAACAATGTTGTCCTCCTTGGTCGTCTCTCGTGAAGTCCACTTTGGCTCATACATCGACGGATGGTGCAATCTGACACTGATGTTCCTTGAGCTTGAAGTACACCTTTAATCTGTTTAGAAGTTTTTTTGCACTCTTTTGTTACCATTCGTATTATCCGTCTCTTTGATTTGTCATCAATTTTCCTCCTGTGGCCACGTCTAGGGAGGTTGGCGACAGTCCCATAGAGCTTAAATTTCTAAATAATATGTGCAACTGTAGTCTCAGGAACATCAAGCTGCTTGGAGATAGTCTTATAACTATTACCTTTAACCTGTTTGCCTATAATTTTCTTTCTAATCTCCTGAGACAACTCATTCCTTCACTTCCTCTGGTCCATGTTGACTGTGATATACACCATGTCACCAAACAGCACAGTATCTGTAGCCCTCTATACAGGGCCACTCACTGACTCCAAGATTGTAGACACCTGTGATGCTAATTAGTGGACACACCTTCATTTAACATGTCTCTTTTGTCACATTATTTTCAGGGGTACCATCATTTCTGTCCAGGCCTATTTCATGAGTTTTATTTTTTTTAAATAAAAAAAAAACACATACTACCTCTCTGACTACTAATATGTACCCCACCATTAATATACTATTAGCCACACACACCATTCAAAATATAAACTCATAAGCCAGAGCTGTGCCCCCCATGAACTATAGTCTCAGCAGCCCAGTAAATATCAATGAATCGGTCTCTCTTCTAGTTAATTTGAAGGCTATATGCTACGTTTTTGTTGAGGAAAATAAGCTACGCTTTGCAGTGCAAGCAGAGTGAATAAGATTCATGCACACATTGCTTATTTTTTCCTTGCAGATTTGC